>CM022177.2:3803128-5003128 GCA_011420285.2 Erysimum cheiranthoides
TCATTTGATAATTTTCTATTGTCACAAGACTTGATCGATTTGAACCTTGTTCTAACCTAGCTAGTGAGTTAAGTTGATGATCCTTCCAAAAATACACTTGTACTTGTTGCAGCTTGAGTCACACCACACTTGTAGTATTGATCGTCTTAGAATTATCCATATATTTAACTTACAATATGTAACAATTGGTGTTTGAGGATTTGATCCTCTCATAAGATTGCAATACCATATTCATTCCCAGCTTGCATACTGTATTATAATAATATCTGTGCATTAGTGCATAGTTTGCCTCAAAAAAAAATTAAATGTATATGGATAGAAATATAATTATAGTTTCAATAAAAATTGCTATAAATTAAGTGAAAACATACAAAGTGCTCGCTCATTATTAACGTCCAAAAACATTTTGTACATTGCAATAATTTTTTGACATCGATAGAGTATTAGGTCTAAATTAAGTCAAGATATAAAATAATGAATTTAATACATTTGATCTATATTGACTTTACCAAATAGATATTAAATTAATACTAAGAATTTGGTATGTTGACCAAAGTAATAATTCTATAAAATTTGACCAATTGTTTTTATTATTATTACCATATTATAAGAGTTGTTTATGTTTGTTCCATAACTCTTTTTACCATATAGTTATAAAAGTCAATACTAATAATTTAATATGTTGACCAAAATAAAATTTTCATTGATAGCAAAAAAGGTAAATATTATAAAAATGCATGCTCCTTTCTTTTCTTTTAGATGATGGTATGTCATTATAGGTTAGAGTTCTCATTTTAGTTTTCTATAACCAAATAGTTTAATGAAAACATTTCTATTAACAATCTGTTGACCAAAATTTTTGTTCGAATGTGGTTTAATTTGTAGCATTTTAGATAATTACTTCCATTTTGTAGAAAATACCGAATCAATCTTTTGATATACACTATTATTATAAATAGGGGGAGCTCTCTGCTCCCTGAGTAATATACTCAAGCTTACATTTAAAATGAATAGAATAAAACATATGTTTTCAATATTTGAATTTGTTTCAGTACTCTTCTTGATGTTTACGGCTAATGCTAGGTCTCGTGGTCGTAGAGGTGTAGATTTCGATGCGAACTATGTCGTTTCGTGGGGACAAGATCACATCTTGAAATAACCAAGGGAAAGTAGTTCAACTCTCCATGGATCATTCATCAGGTCCATTAATTAATTTCTCCCTTTCAAAATATATACGAAGTCATTTTAAGGTTTTATTTGTGTATTGTTTTATTATTTAATCATCTATCAATTTCTTGTACGAATATAATTGGGGTTTCAAGTTCTCTATTCCACAAAGTTACAACATAAATGAACATAGTAAATAGTTTGACACAACTCACACAAGCTACAATACTAACAGGTTCTGGCTTTGAATCTAAAAGCCATTACGGATCAGGATTCTTCCAAATGAGAATCAAATTGCCTCCAAGAGATTCTTCCGGCGTTGTCACAGCTTTCTACGTACGTTCGCATGCAACACTTTCAAAATTTTTATTTCATTAACAATTAATGAATTTGGATTTTCAACATTAAGAACTTGCTTCTTTATATATTTGTGTATTGGTTACAGTTGACTTCGAAGGGAAACACTCACGATTTGAGTTATTGGGGAATAGACTAGGTAAACCGATAGCAATCCAACAAATGTGTTTACTAATGGACAAGGAGGTCGAGAACAAAAGTTTGTTCTTTGGTTTGATCCCACCACAAGTTGCCACACTTATGGTATTCTTTGGAATCCATATCAAATTGTGTAAGTTTTTTTTTCTGTTCTTCTCCTTCCTTTATCTTTCATGTATTGCATGATCTAAATTTTTTTTTTTTTTTTTTTTATGTATGTAGAATTATATTCAACCAAAAACTGTTTTTGAAATTAAATGTTTTTGAAGTAGACTTTTAAACTGACTAAAACAAACATTATAATCTCGAGCCTAACCACACACGTAAGCCGTCTTCATAATTTGGTGAGGGTTGTTCCAAAAAGTCAAGAGTCGATGCCGAATTATGTGGTCTATGGATGATTTTTCCAAGTCAAACTTATTAGATGATTTTTGTTAATAGGTTTTACGTGGACAAAGTTCCAATAAGGATATTCAAGAATAACAGAAGAAGTGGTGTGAACTATCCATCAGAGCCCATGCAACTGGTGACTAGTCTATGGAACGGTGAGGACTGGGCAACAAATGGTGGTAAAGACAAGATTAATTGGGCCTATGCTCCTTTTAAGGCCCAATTCCAAGGCTTCGCTGAACATGGTTGTCACGTAAATGGTCAGAGCATTAATGCGAAAGTTTGTGGTTCGACAAGGTATTGGTGGAACACAAGGAAGTATAGTAGGTTAAGTGTAAATGAACAGAAGGCACTGGAGAATGTGAGAGCAAAGTACATGGACTATGATTATTGTTCTGATCGGCCTAGATATCCTGTTCCTCCTACTGAATGTCGGTGGAATAAATGATGAGTATTAAAAACACACACTTTTTATTGAAAGCAAATAATATACACATATAGTTGATATCTTATATATTCCGAGTTCTTTTGATCTTTAACAAAAGAGAAAATTATAGCTAATTACAAAAGGTATATGTCACACATCTTAAGTTTATAAATGTATTGTAAATTACACGAAATATATGTATTACATGGTCACATATACCAAGTACAAGACGACATGTAGCAAAAATAACAACAATTTTATTCCAATACATTTTTTGCCAGAATCCGTTGTTGACAAACATTGACTAACGTTGACCAACAAGAAATATGTTTTAATATTAAAAGGTAAGTTATTTTGTTGAATCATTTATGGTATTGTATTAATGATGGGGTGTGTTGTTGACCCTATAACTTTTAGAAAAGTTTGAATACAATAAATTACAAAGTTTATATTTGATCCAAATGTTTCCTAGTTTTAAAGAAAAGAAAACTCCACAAATTAAAAATCAAAACTTTTTAAGTGGTCTTTAAAAACCATGATATTAAGTTCCATCAAATGATCAATACACTATTTAAAATCTATAATATAATTAGGGAGTCTTCTCTCCATCTAGGGTGTCCACATAAACATCCACCTAAGCATTCACCTAAATAATAATATTATTTTTGTATTAAAGAATATTTCAAATGTTCATTTAATGCATATTTATATCACTTATAATTAAATAAAAACGAATTAAATAAAATAAATATAAATTTTAAAATAGTGAATAATAATACTATGAAAAATTCATAGTAATAAAAATATAACTAAACTTTTAACAATAAATTTGAATGTATACTAAATTATAAATTTGTAAAAGTAAATCATAATAACAACAGTAAATATATTTACATAGTACATTAATTGATTGTGATAGACAAATTATTAGATTTCATGAAAAAATAAATTTTAATATATTAAATTTTATGAAGTTCGGTATATTAAAAATGAGCATAAAGACAAAAACAAATTAGTAGATGTATAAAAAATAACACAAAAAATACAAAAGAAAAAGTTAACCGAATAATGATAAATCATCGAAACTGTTGAATTAAAAAAAAAAGAGAAGTGTAAATAGACTAAATATTTGTTTAAAAAAAAGCGAGGATAAATAACCTTTATTTAATGATATGAGCAATTTCTATACAAAATTCTTCCGAATATGTGTATATATATATACACAACATATGAGAGTTTTAAAACAAATGATGAAGCTTGACTTGGTCTCAAAGGCTTGGCTAGAAGGCAGAACTCTTTCTTTAGTGGCAACAAGCCCAGAAGATTTTTAAAATCATAAACAATTTTCCTTGAAAACTTATAAAATAGTTATAAAACATGAAATGAATAAAGTTTTAATGTTTATAAAAGTTTTACACCAAAATAGCAAATAAGTAATCAAGGTAACATAATTTAGAAATTTTACAACAAAGTACATGATAAATATATTAGTTTTTATAATCGAGTAGAAATTCGACCTACGTCATGAACCAAAAAATATGTTTAACAATACTATTTTTGAGTTAAATATTATTTATATAAAAAATTAAAAAATTCAGATATAATGATGATGTTATGTAGATGATGTTAATAATCTATATATATAATAGGAGAGTTTTCTCTCCATCTAAGGTGTCCACCTAAGCTAATATAATTAAAACTAAAATTAATGACTATTAATTCTCATATTTTAATATTAAATATCTTTCACTAAAATATAATTTGAAAGATGAACTTAAAATTATAAGTTAATGAAATAATAAAATATAATACAGAAATATATAAGATAAAAATATGAATAGAGTTTAGATGCATATAAAATTATATAATTTTCAAACACATATAATTTATATATGAAAAATAGAAAGTACAAAAAAACCTATCACGCTAAAAAAATATTAATTTTTCAAGAGTTATAAAATTTTGTAGCGTAAAAACAATAAAAGTTGATATGATAGTAATAAAAATTTTAAAATAATTATTCGAAATAAGAATAGCTATTTTTCAAGAAAAAATATGTATAAAGAATTTACTTAAAATTATTCAAAAGAATTTATAATATGTTTAAGGAAAAAATTATGGTTTAACTGTAGAATTAGATATGAAGATTTCTTCAAACGGTAAGGTTAGAGTGCAATATTTGATGGAAAATGCGATGTATGGGAATATGAAGAGTGTAAAGATAATATTTAATATGCAGGAAAAAAACATTTTATAATAGACAAGAAAACAAAAGAGAAAATAATTTTAAGATAAGTTAACAATAAATCAACAATCTAATCAATTACTTTAACGAAGAAAACGTGAAAAGAGATAAAATATAGCGAGGTGAACGAGTGCATCTTAGAATATGACGAAAAAATGACAGTGAAATAATTCTAAGAGAAATTGACTAAACTTGAAAAGATGTATAAATTTCGTTCAAAAAAAAATGTATGACGTGACATGGTCTTTGAGATTGTTTTCTCTTTTTCTCAGATTTTTTGACTAATTTTGTTATCACGTGTTACCTAAGAATTCATTGTTTTTTTCAACAAAAACATTATTCTCGATAAACTTTATGTTATATATCATTTCATAAATAAGTTTATGTGTATATAGATTTTTTTTTAAAAAAATTCAATAGATTTATATTCATGACTTATATTGTTAATAGTTTAAAAGTAATTTTTCGCGAATCGCGCGAGATCATAGATCTAGTTTACTTACTTCCTTATTCCTTTGTTGTCTGGCTGTCTGGCTTATGATTTTCAGATGAGATTCCATGTCAAGAAGTTGATTTCCACAAACACCGAGCTTCTGAAGATCTTTCGTCGTTCTTCGCTTAATCCGCCTTGAAATCTGTGATTGTTCGCTCTTCATCTCTAACCGATTAATTGGTTTTCTTTTTATCGTGATTTTATTCGGCCTCCGTACCTGTATATATAAAAAAAAAAATTAGATGCACTTTTTCTTCACCAGCCGATGTGGGACTAATATCTTTACCGATAAATATTTATTTTCCAGTCCCTTATTAGGCATCACATTATTTTCTTTCAAACCTTTTAACTTTACATATTTGCAACATTTGGATAGATACACATTAACACTACTTCTTATAGAAGATATTAAACTCCAGTATTTGTTTTATTAATTCCGTTATGTAGTATTTTTCCTTCTATTTGTTTGTTTAATTTCTTAAGCATGTTTGAGTTCATACTTTATTATATTAGGATCGTTAGATCTAGAAATTATTGCAGGTATGATTCTTCGTCTATGTTATTCTTACTACTTAATTTACCTTAATCACCAAGATTCTGATCTAAGTTCATTTATGCACCATAACTATTTGTTGATTTTTTTTGAGTGAACATATATGAGTAGGTGTCTTTATCACAATAAGGTTTGATGACAAAACACTTTGTGGAATATCAAATTTTTTTTTTAATGCATGTTTAATTTTCTGAAATTAAAAAGAGATTAGTTACTTACGTTATTATTCATAGTAGTTATTGTTACGAGAGTAGAATAATTTCATATCTACGGACCTACGGTTCTTATATAATTCAATTATTGGTAATTGATTCTGATTTGCATCATAATTAAGTTTCCATGAGATTATCGCGATCTCTATTGTATAACACTTTTATCTTATTATTTTACATCATTTTAAATCACATACAACATCACAAAACCCTACAACGTTTAATTTTTCTTTCTAATTCTGACTTCATTCTAACATACTTGATGCATAACAACATGCAGTGGCGGACCCAGCGAAAAACTTTTGTGGGTGCAAAATGTAACTAAGTGGCATCGAACCTGGAACCTTAGACATTTAATGGTGGCATTACTAACCATTCTGCCACATTGTTTACTTTATTTAGTCTTAAAATTTGATTTATTTATATGTTACTGGTGGCACTTGCCACACATTCTACAACGTGGGTCCGCCCCTGACAACATGGTCTCTATAGATTTGATTTCATCTATTTTACTATGAATGATATGCATTTGCAGTGAAATTTTGGATTTCATGAAATCATTAAACCTAGACTGTTCATTTGTTATATAAAAATAAACTAAATATATAACATTTTCAACTAAAAGTAAAGAAAACACTACTAATTGGAGTACATGCCATCAAATAAAACATAATTCCTATTGCTACATATGTACAATAACTTTCTTCCGAACTATTTTCAAAAAAAAAAAAAAAAATTTTCTTCCGAACTTCAATCATTTACTGTGTCCTTGCCTAAAAACAATAAAGCTCAATATGGTTAATAAATTGGACATATATTTTATGTTGTTTTCTTAGTTAATTTGTTCAATTAAAATTTTCTTGTTTTCCACTCAGGTTTATCCCTTAGTTTTTATTTCTTTTTTTTTTGTATTAATTAACTTTCCTTGAGCGAAATAAAATCAAACACCATCCATGCTGCATTTGTGAAAATTTGACCAATACATATATATTTTCATGGAAAGTTTATAATTTTCATCCTTATCAAACATTATTCATAGACTCATGGGATAAATAGTTACCAAATCTTATTACTTTTTTTTTAACACACCAAATCTTATTTCTTTATTAAATCATTGCACTATTTGAAATTTGACTCATCTGTGTGTCTGCTTATATATATTATAAATATTCTTCTCTCTTTTTAAGATCTACAGCTCTAAAATCCTATAAAAATATTTGGTAACTAAAGTTTATATCAATTAAAACGAAATGGCCTTGACCAAGTAGCTCTTGGTCCAGCGGTAAATCTCCCAGGTGGAGGTGCTGGGTTCGAGACCGCTTGGGAGGGGACTCCTCCCGAAGGGAGTGAATTTAACCTGGTCTGGTCCCCGCCCTGGGGAGATGTAGGGCCCTCGGGTATGAACTCCCTGGTATACAAAAAAAAAAAAAAAAAAAAAAAAAAAATGGCCTTGTCAAAATTTCAACTTGTCGCTCTTCTCATCACATGTTTTCTCATATTTACTTATCAATCAGAGGGTAAAATATTTTATCTATATTTCTTTTTTAGTTATTATATATATATAATCCACAATTTAATAAACCAAATAATCATTGTTGATTTTGTTTTGGCAATTAATAGTTTTGAAGACTAAACAAGCCGAACCTGGAGAATGTAACTATAGAGGTATTTGCAAGATGGACTCAGATTGCAAGAGTCGATGTGGACCACCTGAATTTCCTCGAACAACTGTTGGTTTATGCAAGGACAATCATGTTGGTTCTGGAAAGCTTTGTTGTTGTATTTTTAGTTAATTTCCCCAATAATTCAAAATAATCATAATTTTTGGTTGAATATTTATATTATCATAATGAAAAAGATTTGAGAGAAAATAAAAAATAATTTAAAACTATCTCTACTTCTTAAAAAAATTTTAATTGTTATCCAATTTTTTTAGAATCGTTTAATTTTAATTTTATAAATAGAAAACTTCACAAATAAGAATCAAATTAGTGTTCTTTTGTTATCGTTGATGTTAGTTTCGTCAAATGATAAACCTTCGTTTTAAATCTATTAAAGAATGATGATTTAGCATATGAAATTTATAAATCTAATTAAAACTGATTTATTTCATATAATCGAATATACCGTAAACCATGCGGAAATTCATATAAATATCTTATATCAAACCAAGTATAAAAAAGGTTAAATTACTCTTGAAATAATAATATTTTCTGTATCACCTTATCATAGTAAATTAATCAAAAAATCATCAATCTTACTACAAACTTGAAGGTGAAGTCATCAGATTTGTTTTTTTTTTCTTTATTGTTGTTGAAGCGGCTCACTTTGATTTTAGTTGCGTTTTATAATAAAGACGTTAAATATTTGTTTCATTAATATATTGATTTCACCTTTGAAACTTTTGGTCTCTATAAAGAAAAGAGATTTACTTGATCTTATAATACATTTAACGTTTCTTACTACAAACCCTAATAAACCGAAACAAGCCTCAAAGATGAACATTTTCAGATTAGCTGGTGATATGACTCACCTTGCTAGTGTTCTTGTCTTGCTTCTCAAGATCCACACCATCAAATCTTGCGCCGGTATGTTCAATTTGAAATTGATATGGTTTAAATCAAAGTTTGAATGATTTTTTATGCTTTTAAATTTTGCTTTCGTTATAAATTTGATATATGATTCTCATTCTCAATTTGATTCTGTTCTTGAAATTTAAATTGAATTCTGGTAATCATCTTGTTTTGTTTTGGTTTCGATTCTTCGCGTTTAACCTAGTCTTGTGATACTTAAATTAATGTTATCTTATTGAATTTGTGTTAAGCTATTTCGTTGTTGTTGATTATAATCTCCTTTATTATTATGGCATTTGCAGGTGTTTCATTAAAGACTCAAGAACTCTACGCCATTGTTTTCGAGACGCGATATTTAGATATTCTTACGAGTTTCTACTCAATCTATAACACTCTTATGAAGTTGATATTCTTAGGAAGTTCATTTTCAATAGTTTGGTACATGAGGTACCATAAGACTGTTCATAGGACTTATGATAGAGAGCAAGATACGTTTCGTCATTGGTTCCTTGTGCTTCCTTGCTTGCTCTTAGCTCTTTTGATTCATGAGAATTTTACCTTTCTCGAGGTTTGTCTCGCTTCGCTTATCGCATTTTTAGTTTCCAAGAATGTCAGAAACTCATAAGCATGAAGGTTTCTTCTTGTTTATTTAGGAGGCGCTTAAGCCAATATATATACAGAGATCAATTGACCTAGTTTCCTAAACTAGTAGATGCGAATTGCCTTTATAAACAGAGGCTAATATACACAAATAGAAAGAGGAAGATACGATCAATATGAGAATCGTATCATATCCCAATACCCCCCCTCACGTTGGAGCATAGAGATCGCAAATGCCCAACTTGACTTTAAACTCCTCAAGCTCCCTGCTTCCAAGTGCTTTGGTCATAATGTCAGCAAGCTGATTCTTGGTGGAGACGTGACGAGTTGCAATGGTCCCTCGAATGATCTCATCTCTAACAAAATGACAATCACGTTCAATGTGTTTGGTCCTTTCATGAAATACTGGATTAGCGGCTAGATGTATTGCAGCCATGCTATCGCAGTGAACCGTGATCGGTTCTGTGTGATCAACACCAAAAGAGGAGAGCAGATGTTTCAACCATAAGACCTCTTTAACTGTGGTTGACAATGCTCGATATTCAGACTCACCCGATGATAACGAGACAGTATCTTGCTTACATGTCTTCCAAGAAATTGGTGAGTTTCCTAGTTGAATGAACCAGCCCGTCAAGGAGCGTCTGGTTAACGGACAACCTGAAAAATCAGCATCACACCATACTTGAAGCTGTAATGAAGAATCAGACCGTAAGAGAATGCCTTGACCCGGATTGTGTTTCAAGTAGTGCACCACACGAAGAGCAGCGTCCCAATGTTCAGTTTGTGGTGCTTGCATGAACTGAGTTAAAATGTGAATAGAGTAGGCAAGGTCTGGGCGAGTTGTACCAAGGTAGATGAGACGGCCCACTAACCGCCTATATTTCTCTGCATCGGGTAACAAATCACCAGTGGCAAGAGCTAACTTGTGATTTTGATCAAGAGGGAAAGCCACTGGTTTAACTCCGATAAGTCCGGTTTCAGTGATGATATCCATGGCATATTTTCGTTGACACAAATAAAAACCAGAGGAGCTCCTAGCAACTTCAATACCGAGAAAATATTTTAAAACACCAAGATCCTTCATATGAAAGCAAGAGCTGAGATAAGCTTTGAATTCATCAAGTAGTTGTAACGAGTCTGCGGAAACGATAAGATCATCGACGTATACCAAGACATAGATTCTCTTTGATCCACGAGCATATGTGAAAAGAGAATAGTCAGCCACAGATTGAGTGAAACCATAGTCTTTAAGTGATGTGCTTAATTTGGCAAACCAACAACGAGGAGCTTGACGTAAACCGTATAAAGACTTCCTAAGACGACAAACCTGAGTTTTATCGTTTGTACGAAATCCAGGAGGTAGCTGCATATAAACCTCCTCATCCAAGTCACCGTGCAAGAAAGCGTTGTGTACATCCATTTGATGTACGGGCCAATCCTTGGCGGCTGCAACTTCTAAGAGTGTGCGTACGGTAGTCATTTTAACGACCGGAGCAAACGTGTCGGTAAAATCTGTACCAGCAATCTGATTATTTCCAAGAATCACTAACCTCGCTTTATATCGTTCAAGGGTGCCATCCGCTTTGAATTTCAGTCGAAACACCCATTTGCATCCGATTGCTTTCTTGCCAGGAGGTAGTGTTTCAATGGTCCAAGTACCATTTTCTTCTAAGGCATCAATTTCGGTGCGCATTGCATTACGCCACTTTTCATCTAGAACAGCTTGAGAGTAGTGTTGTGGTTCATGATTGTTTGTGATGGTGAGTACATATTCCTGATGCTTTGCAGAGAACCTCGTTGAAGATGTGTAATCGGAAAGCGGATACTTGTTATCACTCGCGTTCAGACCTAGTGCACTGGTAATTTTGAGAACATAATCTGCAAGACGTGTGGGCAGTTTGATTTTTCGTTTTCCCACACCGAGTTCTTCAACATCTGATTCAACATGATCATCGGAGAGAGACAAAACTGGATTTTGAATTGCATCAGAGATGACCTGGTCAAGACAAGCATCACCATCATCTGAGATAGACGTTGCCGAGCTGGTGGAAGCGATTTCCGGCGATGATGGTTCTGGTGCTGGAAGAATCGGAGTTTCGGAGACAGCGCTTGGAAGTTGCGGAGGCTCTGTTTCAGGGATATTAATGGCGGCAGATTCGATTTGAGAATCAAGAATCTGATCAGAGGACGACGCGACATGTGGTTCTAGCGTCTTAGAGATCGGAGATTCGACTCGAGACGAGCCATGAATTTCAATGTCATCGGAGATGGGGTCATCATAGAACTGAGGAAGAGGCGGAGGGAGGCTGAGCTCAGAAGAAGATGAAGTAGCTGCAGCAAACGGAAATTGTGTCTCGCAGAAGACGACATCCCGAGAAACAGAGATAGTGTGTGTGTCTAGATCATAGACACGCCAACCCTTTTTGCCATTTGGGTAGCCTAGAAATACAGATTTCTTGCTTCGTGTGGCAAACTTATCACCACCGTGATGTTGGTTATGCACATAGCATAAACATCCAAAGACTTTTAAATGAGCTAGCGGAGGAGGGCGATTATATAACTTCTCAAATGGTGTCTTTCCACCAAGAACTGCAGATGGTGTGCGGTTAATCAAGTATCCTGCAGTAAGAATGCATTCGTCCCACATTTCTAACGGAAGAGATGACTGAAAACGCAGAGCCCTTGCAACATTTAGTATGTGTCGATGCTTTCTCTCGACACGGCCGTTTTGTTGCGGTGTTCCGACACATGATGTTTCATGTGTAATGCCATTAGCTTCGAAAAAACTTCGCAAACAAATGAATTCACTACCGTTGTCACTTCGTATTGCTTTGACTTTCTTGTCAAATTGTCGCTCAACCAAAGCTATGAAGTTTTTGAGTTTAGTAGGAGCTGCTGTTTTGTCAGGAAGTAGATAGATCCAAAGTGCTCTAGAGAAGTCATCAACTATAGTTAAAAAATATCTAGAGCCGCTGTTGGAAGTAGTTCGATAGGGACCCCAAAGATCGCAATGCACAAGTTGAAAAACATCCATTGTTTTATTCAAACTGGTAGGAAAAACATATTTTGTTTGCTTTGCTCGCATACAGATGTCGCAAGCTTTATTGTCAAAACAACTTGAACTACTAAAATCAGAAAGAGGTAGTAAACTAAGAGCTTTCGTAGACGGATGCCCCAATCGTTGGTGCCACATATTTGGAGAGTTGAGATCCGAAATGTGCAACGCCGATGCTGCTTCCGTACTCCGAAAGAAATACAAGCCTTCTCTTTGCTCAGCTGCTCCAATCAGCATCCTCGTGATGCGGTCCTGGATCACACACAACTTGTCAGTTATCTGGAAGACACAAGCTCGATCGCGGTTTAGTTGCGATACCGAAATCAGATGACACTGCAAACCATCCACAAAGAAAACCTCTTGAAGACTAAGGTGAGAGCCTAAACAAACTGTTCCTTGTTGAGTAGACTGTGTAAAACGACCATCAGGCAATTTTATCAGAACAGGAGGCATGATTCGAACATCAGACAAAAATTCCAAAGACCCAGTCATGTGATTGGTTGCTCCTGTATCAACAATCCAAGAGTTTAAGAAAAACGTACCCGACAACTTGGTGTTGTGTGGCTGCTCACGTTCAGCCAGGAACATTTTTAGAGACTCCCATTGTCCATCACTCAAGCCACTGATGCCGACACGGTCTGCGTTTGTGATGGAGTGAGGCGAAGCCGTTGTTGCTGTGATTTGATTCACGCGGGCCACTGAATTGTTCCTGTTGCTTGATGGAGTAGAGAGAATTCCTTGAGCAGAAGTTTCGCCTGTCTTGGGCTTAGGTCGCTCTCCCCACCAAGCAGGGTAACCAATTTTGCGGAAACACTGATCAGCGACATGTCCGGTACGACCACAAGTTGAACACACGACTGATCTGTTCCGATTGTCACCATTCTGTTTGGGTCGGAATTGAGATTGAACAGCAAAGCTTGCACCTTCGGATCGTTCTTCAAGTATTCTGCTTGTAGCCTTTGATTCTTCATCTTGTGACACAGCGTTGTACGCTTCATCCAAAGTGGGCAGAGGAACTCGTGAAAGCAGAGCTGATTTCACCGAGCCGAACAACGTTTCGTCAAGTCCCATCAGAAACTGGTGAAGTTTGTCTTCTTCACGTTCTTTTCTAACTTCTTCCATTGTTTTAGCTTGTTGATAATCATTCAACGAAGCCCACAGTTTCATAAGCTTACCGTAGTATGCTTCGATCGCCAATCCCTTTTGACGACAAGTTGCAAGTTCAGTCTTCAAGCGTTGAACTCGCTGTCCGCTTTTAATTGAATAGCGGGCACGGATGTGTTCCCACAGCTCAGATGCGTTTTCACAGTGAGCAAGATTCGATCTCAACGTGGGATCCACGGTGAGCTTGATCCATGAAATCACAAGAGCATTGTTAGCACACCAATCTTCATAATCTTCAGATTCCTCGCCGGGACGAGAGATCTTTCCATCAACAAACCCGAATTTCTTTCGTGCTTGCAAAGCCAGACGTAAGCTTGCAGCCCATTCATTGTAGTTAGGACCACGCAACGCCGGTTGAGAGATGACATTACCCGGATTATCTCCGGAGGACAAGTCGTATGGAGATATAGTTTTCCGAGGCTTGTCAGTTTTGGGTCGAACATTGGATGTCGCCGAATCATCATCACCGGTACCACTGTTTTTCGAAACACCCGACATCTCAAGAAGAATTCGTCGAGAAAGAACAGACGAAGACAAGGTCAAGAAAAGAGAGAAGGAGAAAGAAGAGAGGATCGAACAAGCCTTTTGTATGCGGCTATTGCTCTGATACCATGTCAGAAACTCATAAGCATGAAGGTTTCTTCTTGTTTATTTAGGAGGCGCTTAAGCCAATATATATACAGAGATCAATTGACCTAGTTTCCTAAACTAGTAGATGCGAATTGCCTTTATAAACAGAGGCTAATATACACAAATAGAAAGAGGAAGATACGATCAATATGAGAATCGTATCATATCCCAATAAAGAAAGTGTTATTATGTTTCTTCTGTGCCATTCACATCTTCTATTGTGATATCAGGTCTTGTGGACTTTTTCATTGTATTTGGAAGCTGTTGCTATACTTCCTCAGCTTGTTCTGCTGCAGAGGACTAGAAATATCGATAATTTGACTGGACAATACATATTTCTCCTCGGGTATACATGTCTCTTCTATTAACTAGATTGGTATTCAACTTTGTTTCTAGTAATGGTAGTGACTTCTCGATCCGCTTTATTAATGGTGTTCAAATTTTAGCTGCCTTCTAAGTTTGATATATTATATACAAATTATGTCGTCTTGTTGCAGGGGATACCGGGGATTCTATATCCTCAACTGGATCTACCGTTACTTCACTGAACCACACTTTGTTCACTGGATAAGTATGACTATTCCCCTCTCTTAAACCTTCTTTGTCAAGTCTCAATCAGGCGCATTATAGCATCTGTTGATATGTTTGTGCCTACTTAGATTAGTGAACCTCTTACCACATAACATCACATAGTTTTTTCAGTTTCCGGTGTCTTTGTTGATTATTTGACGCACATTTACTGAAATCTGTTTGTAGCATGGATCTCTGGGCTCGTTCAAACATTGCTCTACGCCGATTTCTTCTACTATTACTTCCAAAGGTAACAAATACTCAATCTTTGGTCTCTTTGTTTATAAAAGAATTCAAGAACCCTTGACTATATGGTTTGGGTTTATCATCACAGCTGGAAAAACAATAAAAAGCTGCAGCTACCAGCTTAGTATCTAATTTTTCGATGCTCGGGAAACAAATTCGGTATTGCGCACGCACAGGAAGTTTGGGATTACTCAATGTGTTGTTACTATAGAAGAGAAGATGATATAGAATGTGTAAACTCTCCAATGATCTAAATTTGTTGTACTTTTTATTGTCTCAAAACTGTTTTTGTTTTCCTTCAAGATTAGTGTTCTAAATTTCTTTACAGAACAATAGACATTATTTTGAATGCTCTCAAGTATAAAGAGTTAATTTTAGCATTTTGTTCGTGTATTTGTCAAGTCACTGAGCTTGAGGTTTGAGTTTGATGCTCGTCCATGTGAACAATAAAAGACTAATTTTGCAATCAAGTATTTGATGGGCTCACGTGTCATACAAGGCCCATCCGTACTCGACGGCCTAATCCGTGTTATGTCGATTAGTCGTATTTATCTTTAGTGTTTTACGATGTTTACTTTCATAATTATCTTTTGATGTTTTCATTAGGATTTGGATTTATCTTGTTTTTTCTTTATTTCTTTAGGATTTGGATATTCTTAAGTGTTTCATATATATATCAATAAAAACCTAAAAGAGGGAATCATAACTATGTAAAAAAAAACTCTTGTGTTCGTGTTCTATAAGCTCTTGATTGGGACATATCAGTATTAATTATATGTTCACGAGAATTGCTTTCTTGAAATGAAATAAATCTTTTAGTTATCAAAAAGTACATACATCAGTGAATAATTTGTTTGTTGTTTATATGATAAATGTTTTAAGAAAATTTAAAAGATTTATAAGCACATATTGCAGGAAAGTATTTGCCAATTTTGATTAAACATCTGTTTTGTGAAATTTGACTTGAAGAAAATGTGTAATGATTTGAAATAGTAAAAATGATATTAACGAAGACATAGTATGGGCATTCATCTAGTTAATTTATATTTTTAATAAATGCTTGAATGAATGTGAATTCTATTTCAAATGTAGGATATACAAAAATACAAGTAATCTAAAATTAGAACTATGTAGGTGAGGTAGAATGTTGATTGATGAACCAACAATTATATATATATTTTTAAAGAGCATTATACTAAATCATAAATTTAATTTTGTAATAACATAGGTCGATGATTACATCATAGGAAAACATTTTTTGTGTTTAGTTAGTTACTTATACAGTAAAAGTAAATATATATATATATATATATATATTTGCAATAATTCAATAAAATATTTGAATGTAATGATCACACTTACAAACAACAAGATAGCCAAATTACTATTTTGTTGTAAATCTCCAAGAATAACTATTATATAACCTTTATAAAAATTTATTCCACAAGCAATTTATGGTGCTCTAATAATTGAAATATTCATCTTCACGTTTTAACAAAAAAGAAAACTCATCTTGAAGAATTCGATTTATCTCAATGTGATTTCATACATCAAATTGACCCCTGTAAACACATTAAATTGCGAAAATACCCGAAAATAATCAATCTCCAATTCTATATATGTAAAATTCATTTCAGGTTTAAAAGTAATTTTTTCTTAAGTATTTTTTTGTGTGTGTGGTAACTTGTTCTTAAGCTTCTCTCATTCTTCCAACTTGTATATTTTCATCTTTTGCATCTTTAAACAAAGAGAAAAAACAAAAAAAATAAAGTTGTTAAGAAGATAACTTATCTAAACTCAAATTGGTATGATTAATACTTAGATAACACATATATGTATATGTATAGGTTTAGTGCGTGGGTATAGCCGCGTGAACACAACCATAACTCTAGTATATATGCCAATAAATACGATTATACCATAGAGGTGTATATAATTTGTTTGGTCAAGAAAGGAGAAACGATATATATGCATTACGAGACATACTCAATACACAACAATTAAGATGAAATATATTGTAGTCTTTGGTTTTGTTTCGTCACTATTGTTCATCATTAAGGCTGATGCTACTAGGGTTCATGGAGTTAGAGGACTTGACGTAAATCAAGAAGTTGGTTTTGATGAGAACTATGTGGTTACATGGGGACAAGATCATGTCTTCAAATCTGACCAAGGCAAAGAAGTTCAACTCACCATGGATCATTCTTCAGGTTCTTTGATTTTTTTTTTCTTCGATTTAAGGTTACAACATGATGTTGTTATGATGAGAATCATTATTCGATTTTATAACTTGTACAGGTTCTGGCTTTGAGTCCGAAAACCACTACGGATCAGGATTTTTCCAAATGAGGATCAAATTAGTTGGAAACAATTCTGCTGGTGTTGTCACTGCCTTTTACGTTCGTATTCCTTCTCATGTACTCATTTTACATGAATTTGAATTCTCAAAATTGGTGAAAACTTTGTTAATTATATTTATATATTTGTGTAATTGGTTATAGTTGACTTCCAAAGGAGACACCCAAGACGAGGTTGACTTTGAGTTCTTGGGGAATATAGAAGGCAAACCAATAACGGTACAGACAAATGTGTACACCGAAGGTAGAGGAGACAGAGAACAAAAGTTTACTCTTTGGTTCGATCCGGCTAGTGACTTTCACACTTATGGCATTCTATGGAATCCACACCATATCGTGTACGTACTTCTCCTTTCTATGAATATTTATATTCAACGAAACATTATAAAATCAAACCCTCCTAGGTGGTCGATTGGTTGGTAATCAACCAAAGGATATCGCGTAAACTCGCATTTCCACTTGAAACAAAATCTATGGTAAAAGGGTTTGTTGATTTTAGCTTTGGTTGTCCCAAAGTTTAAGATGGTGTGTTTGTGTCTTTTTTTTTTTTTTTTTTTTTTTTTCACACAGTGTGTTTGTGTCTAATGAGGTTAATTGCCCATCTCTGGGTTAAGTCGGACTCCTGTCCGAATCACCGGATTTTTTTTAAAAAAAATATAAAATTAAGATTTTTTAACAAAATAATATACATATGTTGGTAATTAAATATAAAACATTAAGGTAATATATATTGATAGTTTTTATTTATATTTACGAGGAAAAGATGATTTGATGTGCTTGACAAAAAAAAAAAAAAAAAAAAGATGATTTGATGATAGGTTTTACGTGGACAATATCCCAATAAGAGTGTTTAACAACAACACAAACAATGGTGTGAGCTATCCATCGAAGCCAATGCAAGTGGTGAGTAGCTTGTGGAACGGTGAAAACTGGGCAACAGATGGTGGTAAAACAAAGATCAATTGGGCCTATGCTCCTTTTAAGACTCATTTTCGAGGTTTCTCTGACTCTGGTTGCCACGTGAATTATTTGAGTAGCAATGTTGAAGCCTGTAGTTCATCAATGTATTGGTGGAACACCATGAAGTATAATTGGCTAAGTGACTACGAGAAGAAGGTCTACAAGAATATAAGAGAGAAGTATATGAACTATGACTATTGTTCTGATCATGCTAGATTTCATGTTGTTCCTAATGAATGTCAGTATAATTAAACATAATAATAGTATGATCTTATTACGAATAATACCATAAATTGAAACATCAAACTCTTGAGTCTTGTCATTGTAAATCTATATTGACAGTTTCTGGCCATTTTGAACAACCACGGAACTCAATAAATTGATAGAAACATATACTTTAGATCACGAAGATTTTGGTATAATCAATATCTTTCATTTGATAATTTTCTATTGCCACAAGACTTGATCGATTTGAACCTTGTTCTAACCTAGCTAGTGAGTTAAGTTGATGATCCTTCCAAAAATACACTTGTACTTGTTGCAGCTTGAGTCACACCACACTTGTAGTATTGATCGTCTTAGAATTATCCATATATTTAACTTACAATATGTAACAATTGGTGTTTGAGGATTTGATCCTCTCATAAGATTGCAATACTATATTCATTCCCAGCTTGCATATTGTATTATAATAATATCTGTGCATTAGTGCATAGTTTGCCTCAAAAAAAAATTAAATGTATATGGATAGAAATATAATTATAGTTTCAATAAAAATTGCTATAAATTAAGTGAAAACATACAAAGTGCTCGCTCATTATTAACGTCCAAAAACATTTTGTACATTGCAATAATTTTTTGACATCGATAGAGTATTAGGTCTAAATTAAGTCAAGATATAAAATAATGAATTTAATACATTTGATCTATATTGACTTTACCAAATAGATATTAAATTAATACTAAGAATTTGGTATGTTGACCAAAGTAATAATTCTATAAAATTTGACCAATTGTTTTTATTATTATTACCATATTATAAGAGTTGTTTATGTTTGTTCCATAACTCTTTTTACCATATAGTTATAAAAGTCAATACTAATAATTTAATATGTTGACCAAAATAAAATTTTCATTGATAGCAAAAAAGGTAAATATTATAAAAATGCATGCTCCTTTCTTTTCTTTTAGATGATGGTATGTCATTATAGGTTAGAGTTCTCATTTTAGTTTTCTATAACCAAATAGTTTAATGAAAACATTTCTATTAACAATCTGTTGACCAAAATTTTTGTTCGAATGTGGTTTAATTTGTAGTATTTTAGATAATTACTTCCATTTTGTAGAAAATACCGAATCAATCTTTTGATATACACTATTATTATAAATAGGGGGAGCTCTCTGCTCCCTGAGTAATATACTCAAGCTTACATTTAAAATGAATAGAATAAAACATATGTTTTCAATATTTGAATTTGTTTCAGTACTCTTCTTGATGTTTACGGCTAATGCTAGGTCTCGTGGTCGTAGAGGTGTAGATTTCGATGCGAACTATGTCGTTTCGTGGGGACAAGATCACATCTTGAAATAACCAAGGGAAAGTAGTTCAACTCTCCATGGATCATTCATCAGGTCCATTAATTAATTTCTCCCTTTCAAAATATATACGAAGTCATTTTAAGGTTTTATTTGTGTATTGTTTTATTATTTAATCATCTATCAATTTCTTGTACGAATATAATTGGGGTTTCAAGTTCTCTATTCCACAAAGTTACAACATAAATGAACATAGTAAATAGTTTGACACAACTCACACAAGCTACAATACTAACAGGTTCTGGCTTTGAATCTAAAAGCCATTACGGATCAGGATTCTTCCAAATGAGAATCAAATTGCCTCCAAGAGATTCTTCCGGCGTTGTCACAGCTTTCTACGTACGTTCGCATGCAACACTTTCAAAATTTTTATTTCATTAACAATTAATGAATTTGGATTTTCAACATTAAGAACTTGCTTCTTTATATATTTGTGTATTGGTTACAGTTGACTTCGAAGGGAAACACTCACGATTTGAGTTATTGGGGAATAGACTAGGTAAACCGATAGCAATCCAACAAATGTGTTTACTAATGGACAAGGAGGTCGAGAACAAAAGTTTGTTCTTTGGTTTGATCCCACCACAAGTTGCCACACTTATGGTATTCTTTGGAATCCATATCAAATTGTGTAAGTTTTTTTTTTCTGTTCTTCTCCTTCCTTTATCTTTCATGTATTGCATGATCTAAATTTTTTTTTTTTTTTTTTATGTATGTAGAATTATATTCAACCAAAAACTGTTTTTGAAATTAAATGTTTTTGAAGTAGACTTTTAAACTGACTAAAACAAACATTATAATCTCGAGCCTAACCACACACGTAAGCCGTCTTCATAATTTGGTGAGGGTTGTTCCAAAAAAGTCAAGAGTCGATGCCGAATTATGTGGTCTATGGATGATTTTTCCAAGTCAAACTTATTAGATGATTTTTGTTAATAGGTTTTACGTGGACAAAGTTCCAATAAGGTATTCAAGAATAACAGAATAAGTGGTGTGAACTATCCATCAGAGCCCATGCAACTGGTGACTAGTCTATGGAACGGTGAGGACTGGGCAACAAATGGTGGTAAAGACAAGATTAATTGGGCCTATGCTCCTTTTAAGGCCCAATTCCAAGGCTTCGCTGAACATGGTTGTCACGTAAATGGTCAGAGCATTAATGCGAAAGTTTGTGGTTCGACAAGGTATTGGTGGAACACAAGGAAGTATAGTAGGTTAAGTGTAAATGAACAGAAGGCACTGGAGAATGTGAGAGCAAAGTACATGGACTATGATTATTGTTCTGATCGGCCTAGATATCCTGTTCCTCCTACTGAATGTCGGTGGAATAAATGATGAGTATTAAAAACACACACTTTTTATTGAAAGCAAATAATGTACACATATAGTTGATATCTTATATATCCCGAGTTCTTTTGATCTTTAACAAAAGAGAAAATTATAGCTAATTACAAAAGGTATATGTCACACATCTTAAGTTTATAAATGTATTGTAAATTACACGAAATATATGTATTACATGGTCACATATACCAAGTACAAGACGACTTGTAGCAAAAATAACAACAATTTTATTCCAATACATTTTTTGCCAGAATCCGTTGTTGACAAACATTGACTAACGTTGACCAACAAGAAATATGTTTTAATATTAAAAGGTAAGTTATTTTGTTGAATCATTTATGGTATTGTATTAATGATGGGGTGTGTTGTTGACCCTATAACTTTTAGAAAAGTTTGAATACAATAAATTACAAAGTTTATATTTGATCCAAATGTTTCCTAGTTTTAAAGAAAAGAAAACTCCACAAATTAAAAATCAAAACTTTTTAAGTGGTCTTTAAAAACCATGATATTAAGTTCCATCAAATGATCAATACACTATTTAAAATCTATAATATAATTAGGGAGTCTTCTCTCCATCTAGGGTGTCCACATAAGCATCCACCTAAGCATTCACCTAAATAATAATATTATTTTTGTATTAAAGAATATTTCAAATGTTCATTTAATGCATATTTATATCACTTATAATTAAATAAAAACGAATTAAATAAAATAAATATAAATTTTAAAATAGTGAATAATAATACTATGAAAATTTCATAGTAATAAAAATATAACTAAACTTTTAACAATAAATTTGAATGTATACTAAATTATAAATTTGTAAAAGTAAATCATAATAACAACAGTAAATATATTTACATAGTACATTAATTGATTGTGATAGACAAATTATTAGATTTCATGAAAAAATAAATTTTAATATATTAAATTTTATGAAGTTCGGTATATTAAAAATGAGCATAAAGACAAAAACAAATTAGTAGATGTATAAAAAAATAACACAAAAAATACAAAAGAAAAAGTTAACCGAATAATGATAAATCATCGAAACTGTTGAATTAAAAAAAAAAAGAGAAGTGTAAATAGACTAAATATTTGTTTAAAAAAAAGCGAGGATAAATAACCTTTATTTAATGATATGAGCAATTTCTATACAAAATTCTTCCGAATATGTGTATATATATATACACAACATATGAGAGTTTTAAAACAAATGATGAAGCTTGACTTGGTCTCAAAGGCTTGGCTAGAAGGCAGAACTCTTTCTTTAGTGGCAACAAGCCCAGAAGATTTTTAAAATCATAAACAATTTTCCTTGAAAACTTATAAAATAGTTATAAAACATGAAATGAATAAAATTTTAATGTTTATAAAAGTTTTACACCAAAATAGCAAATAAGTAATCAAGGTAACATAATTTAGAAATTTTACAACAAAGTACATGATAAATATATTAGTTTTTATAATCGAGTAGAAATTCGACCTACGTCATGAACGAAAAAATATGTTTAACAATACTATTTTTGAGTTAAATATTATTTATATAAAAAATTAAAAAATTCAGATATAATGATGATGTTATGTAGATGATGTTAATAATCTATATATATAATAGGAGAGTTTTCTCTCCATCTAAGGTGTCCACCTAAGCTAATATAATTAAAACTAAAATTAATGACTATTAATTCTCATATTTTAATATTAAATATCTTTCACTAAAATATAATTTGAAAGATGAACTTAAAATATAAGTTAATGAAATAATAAAATATAATACATAAATATATAAGATAAAAATATGAATAGAGTTTATATGCATATAAAATTATATAATTTTCAAACACATATAATTTATATATGAAAATTAGAAAGTACAAAAAAACCTATCACGCTAAAAAAATATTAATTTTTCAAGAGTTATAAAATTTTGTAGAGTAAAAACAATAAAAGTTGATATGATAGTAATAAAAATTTTAAAATAATTATTCGAAATAAGAATAGCTATTTTTCAAGAAAAAATATGTATAAAGAATTTACTTAAAATTATTCAAAAGAATTTATAATATGTTTAAGGAAAAAATTATGGTTTAACTGTAGAATTAGATATGAAGATTTCTTCAAACGGTAAGGTTAGAGTGCAATATTTGATGGAAAATGCGATGTATGAGAATATGAAGAGTGTAAAGATAATATTTAATATGCAGGAAAAAAACATTTTATAATAGACAAGAAAACAAAAGAGAAAATAATTTTAAGATAAGTTAACAATAAATCAACAATCTAATCAATTACTTTAACGAAGAAAACGTGAAAAGAGATAAAATATAGCGAGGTGAACGAGTGCATCTTAGAATATGACGAAAAAATGACAGTGAAATAATTCTAAGAGAAATTGACTAAACTTGAAAAGATGTATAAATTTCGTTCAAAAAAAATGTATGACGTGACATGGTCGTTGAGATTGTTTTCTCTTTTTCTCAGATTTTTTGACTAATTTTGTTATCACGTGTTACCTAAGAATTCATTGTTTTTTTCAACAAAAACATTATTCTCGATAAACTTTATGTTATATGTCATTTCATAAATAAGTTTATTTGTATATAGATTTTTTTTTTAAAAAAAATTCAATAGATTTATATTCATGACTTATATTGTTGATAGTTTAAAAGTAATTTTCCGAGAATCGCGCGAGATCATAGATCTAGTTTACTTACTTCCTTATTCCTTTGTTGTCTGGCTGTCTGGCTTATGATTTTCAGATGAGATTCCATGTCAAGAAGTTGATTTCCACAAACACCGAGCTTCTGAAGATCTTTCGTCGTTCTTCGCTTAATCCGCCTTGAAATCTGTGATTGTTCGCTCTTCATCTCTAACCGATTAAAATTTGATTTATTTATATGTTACTGGTGGCACTTGCCACACATTCTACAACGTGGGTCCGCCCCTGACAACATGGTCTCTATAGATTTGATTTCATCTATTTTACTATGAATGATATGCATTTGCAGTGAAATTTTGGATTTCATGAAATCATTAAACCTAGACTGTTCATTTGTTATATAAAAATAAACTAAATATATAACATTTTCAACTAAAAGTAAAGAAAACACTACTAATTGGAGTACATGCCATCAAATAAAACATAATTCCTATTGCTACATATGTACAATAACTTTCTTCCGAACTATTTTCAAAAAAAAAAAAAAAACTTTCTTCCGAACTTCAATCATTTACTGTGTCCTTGCCTAAAAACAATAAAGCTCAATATGGTTAATAAATTGGACATATATTTTATGTTGTTTTCTTAGTTAATTTGTTCAATTAAAATTTTCTTGTTTTCCACTCAGGTTTATCCCTTAGTTTTTATTTCTTTTTTTTTTTTGTATTAATTAACTTTCCTTGAGCGAAATAAAATCAAACACCATCCATGCTGCATTTGTGAAAATTTGACCAATACATATATATTTTCATGGAAAGTTTATAATTTTCATCCTTATCAAACATTATTCATAGACTCATGGGATAAATAGTTACCAAATCTTATTACTTTTTTTTTAACACACCAAATCTTATTTCTTTATTAAATCATTGCACTATTTGAAATTTGACTCATCTGTGTGTCTGCTTATATATATTATAAATATTCTTCTCTCTTTTTAAGATCTACAGCTCTAAAATCCTATAAAAATATTTGGTAACTAAAGTTTATATCAATTAAAACGAAATGGCCTTGACCAAGTAGCTCTTGGTCCAGCGGTAAATCTCCCAGGTGGAGGTGCTGGGTTCGAGACCGCTTGGGAGGGGACTCCTCCCGAAGGGAGTGAATTTAACCTGGTCTGGTCCCCGCCCTGGGGAGATGTAGCGCCCTCGGGTCTGAACTCCCTGGTATACAAAAAAAAAAAAAAAAAAAAAAAATGGCCTTGTCAAAATTTCAACTTGTCGCTCTTCTCATCACATGTTTTCTCATATTTACTTATCAATCAGAGGGTAAAATATTTTATCTATATTTCTTTTTTAGTTATTATATATATATAATCCACAATTTAATAAACCAAATAATCATTGTTGATTTTGTTTTGGCAATTAATAGTTTTGAAGACTAAACAAGCCGAACCTGGAGAATGTAACTATAGAGGTATTTGCAAGATGGACTCAGATTGCAAGAGTCGATGTGGACCACCTGAATTTCCTCGAACAACTGTTGGTTTATGCAAGGACAATCCTGTTGGTTCTGGAAAGCTTTGTTGTTGTATTTTTAGTTAATTTCTCCAATAATTCAAAATAATCATAATTTTTGGTTGAATATTTATATTATCATAATGAAAAAGATTTGAGAGAAAATAAAAAATAATTTAAAACTATCTCTACTTCTTAAAAAAATTTCAATTGTTATCCAATTTTTTTAGAATCGTTTAATTTTAATTTTATAAATAGAAAACTTCACAAATAAGAATCAAATTAGTGTTCTTTTGTTATCGTTGATGTTAGTTTCGTCAAATGATCAACCTTCGTTTTAAATCTATTAAAGAATGATGATTTAGCATATGAAATTTATAAATCTAATTAAAACTGATTTATTTCATATAATCGAATATACCGTAAACCATGCGGAAATTCATATAAATATCTTATATCAAACCAAGTATAAAATAGGTTAAATTACTCTTGAAATAATAATATTTTCTGTATCACCTTATCAAAGTAAATTAATCAAAAAATCATCAATCTTACTACAAACTTGAAGGTGAAGTCATCAGATTTGTTTTTTTTTTCTTTATTGTTGTTGAAGCGGTTCACTTTGATTTTAGTTGCGTTTTATAATAAAGACGTTAAATATTTGTTTCATTAATATATTGATTTCACCTTTGAAACTTTTGGTCTCTATAAAGAAAAGAGATTTACTTGATCTTATAATACATTTAACGTTTCTTACAACAAACGTTGAACGAATTGAATGAATGGAGAAAAAGGTTGTGGAGAAATGGTTCAATGGAGAATAATATGTGGAAAAATATCCGTACAATGCTAATATTTAAACTTTAGTGATCATATTAGTGTTTGGAGTGGAAGTGAAGAAAAAGTTCAGCATGATAAGGAAGTCGTTGGTCTTGTGTTGAAGATGAGGTGGGAGGAGAAAAAAGATGAACAAACTGAAGCGAGAAAATAAGATTTCACGTCATCTTATTTTAATGAATTTTAAAAAAATTAGTAGATGTATAAATATAACACGAAAATATAAAAGAAAAAGTTAACCGACCTAATGATAAATCATACATAGAGTTATTTTCACGAAAATGTTATCTTCATTACACTTATTTTCTCACAAACTATCATAATACGCTTAACAATAACTCTTAAATTTCTTATAAATCAAATATGAAGTCAAAAATATAATATACTTTCTAATATAATTTTTCAAATATTATCACTCTATATATATATATAAACCACATTAAAACATATATGTATACAATTCAAAAAATTAAAATATTAAACAAATCTCAAATCGAAATAACAGATGTTAATATATAAAAATAAGTTTATTGCATGATGGGTAAGAGTTTTAATTCAGTTTCAATTCGCTTTATTGAATAAAATTGTCATACTAAACCGTAGGAAAAATAACCAACCAAAGTTATCTAATATGCAGGAAATCTTTACTTTTAACCAAACATTAATGTGCATCCAACTATGTAATAGATTTTTAAAAACAATAACTATATATGATTTAAAATTTTAAATGAAACACAACATTACAACGAAAACATAAATTCACTCGCGCGTTGCGCGGGTTCAATCTCTAGTAGATATACTAAGGGGGTGTTATTGGTTTAGGATTTAGAAAGACTTTTAATGATTTAATTATAAAAGATTTTAAAAGATTGTTAAAGAGTTTGATATTATCTTCATGATTTTATTTCCAAAATCTTGTAAAGTCTTTTAAATTTTTTTTCCGTAATCTTGTATACTCTTGATGACTTTTCTAAAGTTTTCCTACAAAATATTGCCCAAAATTTTTTTTCAACGTCTATTACACATCTTCTATATAACATATTTCTTTTTATAAGTTTTTATTTACCAGAGAGTTGTACCAATTTGGTTCTTCGATTTTGCAGTTTTGAGTCTTGATAGTCCTGTTTTTGCTTCATCTTCTTCCTTTGATATCTTCTGATTCAGACCTCGGTTTGGAGATCCAAAAGATGTTCTGAAATCTTGAGATCAAGATCTTTCCAACCGTATGAAGATGAGCTTCTGATTCCTTGTGAGTCGACCTGAGAAAAAGTTTGAAGTTGGTGCACTTCAGCTTCGTCGCTCTGTTCTTCGGTCTTGGTAGATTGGTCATAACTTTCAGACCGTGACAGCAAATCACGTTCCGCTTTCTCCTGTAGCTTCGTCTAGCTCTTTACTATTTTTCCACAAAGTTTCATATTTTTCTGGGTTGTTTTGATAACCCTTTCAGTCTTCGAACCAGAACACGTCTGTTCTGTTCTCCTTCTTCTTCTTTTTATGGTTTTCTTGTTTTTTCTGAAACAAAATAAAATACCTGAAGCTCAGAAGTTGGAATCTTCTCTGTCCATTGAAGTTGACGGGTCAGTTTGGTTTGAAATCGTAATTTTTTTATCTGTGCTTGCGTTGTTTAAGGATGGCTTTCTTTCAATATGAGCCGAATAACCACACATACTTGTCGTTGATCAATGGATATGTGAGCTGGGAGAAGTCGAGGTGGTGATTTTGTGGAAAGAGTTTAAAGACAAGAAAGTCATGAATCTTCTAATCATTCACAATCTCTCTATTTTATTGAGAAGTTTTCATGACTTTTTTTATGAAGAAAATTATATAAAATCCTAAACCAATAACAGAATATTTTAATTTGTCAACAATCCAAGATTCTTTTGTTTTAATTGAATAACACAAAACTTTTAATGACTCTATAAAACTCTTAATCCAATAACACTAGATTTATAAAGATTTTAGATTACTTTTTATAAATCCCAAACCAATAACACCAAATTGTAACAGAGTTTTTAAAAGTCTTGATTGAATAACAACATATTCTACATAACTTTTAAAGTCATTAAAACTCTTTCTAAATCTCAAACCAATAACACCCCCTAATTGTGTAGCCAGCAAATGATTAATTAAAGCTCATGTTTAATGGCGTAATTATGAATATATATGTATTTTGAAAATAAAGGAAGCTAAAAGTTTGAACAAAAGTTGATAAACCCAAATAATTAATATTACTACATTTTTAGGTGTCAATTAAGAGTCCAAAATTTTTTAAAATACTATTTTGTCTTGTGAATTTTTGATTACATAGAGGACAAAGCCTCAGGTCGAGTACACAAGGATGAATTTGAATATACTAGTTTGCTACAATCGGCCTATCGAATTAGGTATTCCTCATATTGCTCTGGTTGTTCATGTTTTTCAGTGTGCTATGTACTGTTTTCGCGTAATCTAGTACTTGATGTAACGACCGTGAACCGACTTTTGGTAAGTCGTGTCGATCGACACCATTAAGGGTGTGTCGATCGACACTACTAATGGTCTGTCGATCAACAACTGTCGGCAGAGTGTCGATCGACACTAGCAAATCGTGTAAGTGGACCATTAGAGTTTTGAGTGCGTTTTGAACGCATGATTGTGATTGTTGAGTGTGCCAAGCTTTTCTTTTATATATCTTGAAGTCTTCTCTTTCTTTCCTTTGGTTTTTGTGCGACGAGAAACAAAGTGAGAGAGAGTTGGAGAAGAGAGAAAAGATCAGCTTTTGTTCGCGTTTTGGGAGAGGCAAACGGGCGGCGAGTTTTGATCGGTTTTGAGTGAGATTTTGAGGGTAAGTTCTCCGTCCTTTTCGCTTGACGTGGGTGAAAACCGTTTGTGATTTGGTTGAGTATTCGCTGAGTTATAGGTAGTTTTGTGCGACCCGTTTTCTCAGACGCGATCTCGGACCAGCGGAGGTTGTGAGAGAGATTGTGGTCAGGTGCGAGATCGGATCGGCACGGAATTTTGGGGGAAGCTCCGTGACGGGTAAGGTTAGCGTTTCACCGGAGGGATTGAAAATTTAACGGTTGGTTTTGGTTTTACGAGCTCGTCTTTAGGACGGTTCGTTTCTGTTTTCTTGGCCGTTTTGCTCAAGGTTGTTTTTGGGCTGTGTGGTTCCTTGTAGGGCGGTTTTCAGGGCGGTTTCAGGAGTGAGGAGAGTCTCTCCTGGTTGTGTTTTGTTGTGAGAGTCAGTTGCTAAGGTGAGTGCATGACTAAGGGGCTTATCTAAGCATTAGATCCTTGTTTGTGATGTTTATGTGTTGTTTGGGATTGATTGATGGATTCACTTGATGTGGATTGTTTGATTGACTGTTTTTTGAGTTTCTGTGATTGGTATGGTGTTGTTGGGTCCTTGTGTGGCCTGGGTGAGGATCGATTGTGTGAAATAGGTCACCGGAGAAGGTGATTCGCGATGTGGAGGTCGCTGGGAAAAGTGTCGGTGTCTTAGTGTCGATCGACACCAGAGTTGGGTGTCGCTCGACACCAGTCAAGCGAGTGTCGATCGACACGGGTTAAGTGTGTCGATCGACACACGTTCGTCAGACAGCCAGTTTGTCTGGTTTGTTTATGGTTTGTTTATTTTGATTGTGTATTGTTCCTATTGCTTGTGTGTATAGCATGTAGCTTGGGAGGATTGCCTCACTGAGTATTTGTGATAATACTCACGCATCTCATTTGTGTTGTTGATGCAGGTAAAGGCTTGTGTGTGACCGTGGGATCATGGCAATGAGGAGGAGGATGAACTAGGGACTTATATGTTATGTTAATTGGGGATGTTGGGCATCGCTAAGTTGTTAGATTCTATAACAGGGGTTGTATAGAATTGACACTTAGGTTGCTGATTGTATAATGATTTGTTAAGTATTATTATGTTATGTTTTCCGCTGAGTATTGTTAATATTGTGATGTTGGGTGCTCGTTAGGTTGATTAGTGAGTATGGGATCACTAGTTAATATATTTAAAAAAAAATGGGTTGGGGTGTTTCAATTTGGTATCAGAGTTACTTTGGAAGATTTCGACATCTAAGCTTAATGTTACACTGATGATAGCCGCAAAATGCCATGGATAGTTTAAAACCTACTAGGCTTGGTCAGATTTCGCAGATTGAATGGTTAAAAGCCATTTCTGGCCACCTTAAATGTTAGGGATGGCTTTGAATATACTATTTTCTCTCAATCGAAATTTAATAAATCTGTGATGGTGCTTTGCCCTATTGAATTAGAAATTCATCTTAGACATTTAGTTGTTCATGTTGATTTTTCAATGTACTTGATATCGAGTTACTTTGGAAAATTTCGACCTCTACACGCTCAATGTTACACTGATGATGAAGCGATAGTATCAGAAAATTTCCATGAATAGTTTAGAATCTAGTAGGATTGGTCACTAGTCCATTGATTGACCCTATGGTCACACCGCATTCTTTACTTGGTACGATAACCTTGGCTCGTTATTACTTTTTTTGCAGGAAGAAGGTTATTGTAACTTCAATTGTTTTGACGTGCGAGATTGTTAAGGTAGTGGATTCAATGTTTTTTTTTCTACTTTTGTAGAATACAGTTTGGCGTTAATTTACATGCGTCTGTTGTATGTCCTTTTAATTTTCAGGTCATATGTGCTCTGATTCTCATGGCAAGAGATGGTCGTTTGAAAGGATTTATCAAAAGAATGGACACTGATGGGATCCTTGACTGCATCAGGACTTCCTGTAGCTATATACGCACTACAGAACAGTTTGCTGCAAATCAAATCTCGTATCGAAGTCTTGATTCCTTAACGTTTTGCATCCTGAATCAAACCAAAATATTCTTCACAGCACTCTTTACATTCATAATTCTAAGGTACTCTTTCTTTTTCCTTGTTGTTACGACCTTGTATCACAGTTTGAGTTATAGAGATTTGTCGTGTGATTGTCTGAATAACTTTATTTAGCTTATGAAGTTATTTGGTCTCTTTTCTTTTCTTATTATGAACAAATAACTACTAAGTATCAATGAAATATTGCAAAAGCAAAATACAAAGGTTTGAGTTCCATTCATTAAAGAGACCATTTCAGGAGACCAAATAGAAACCGTTACCATATCATAGACAGAGAAGATAAACTATACATTCCCAATAACATAGAAACTAAATAGTGGACTCTCACATCTTTCCTCCATCGCTGTTCTTTCCTCCACCCAGAGACCTTAAAAGAAACAACCAAAACACAATCAGGAATTTGTAGTTTTAAACATTTATAAAATGTGTCAGTTTGTTAATTACCTGAACCAGTGACACACATCTGCTAATGGATTCTTTCCTTGCTGCGCACGCTCCAACAAAAACGTGTCCAAGAGAGTCTGCGCAGCGCATGAAACACAAAAACAATATCAAATATCAATATTCAAATACCTGGTTTTGCATCTCCATGGGGGTACTCCTCATTGACTCTCTATGTGCTAAGGATCCAACAAGGCTTAAGAACTAAGAAGAGCTGTGAGCACGAAATCGGTTCCTTCGAAAAAATGTGTGTCGTGTGTGGCGAGAACGTACGTAGAAGAAAGTGGCGTTTCACTCCGATATATACAAAAGGGTCTGAGGCTGAACCGAGAAGAGATCAATCGGATGTGTGAATCTGATATGAAAAGCCACAAAAAGCTCAACTTAGTCCTTGATTTAGACCATACTTTGCTCAACTCAACCTTCATCAAAGACATGACAAGCGATGAAGACTACTTGAAAGGAGACAAAAACAGCCTTCTTGATCTCTTCACGGTCGAATCTATGGGAATGGTGACCAAACTCAGACCCTTTGTTCGGTCTTTTCTCAGAGAAGCCAACGAGATGTTTGTCATGCATATATACACTATGGGCAATAGCCCGTACGCTCAAGAGATGGCTAAGTTGTTAGATCCGAATGGTGTGTATTTCAGCGATCGGATTATTTCTCGTGATGATGGTACCGAGAGCAAAAAGAAGAGTCTCGATGTTGTCTTGGCAAACGAAGAAGCTGTTGTAATCCTTGATGACTCCAAGGACGTTTGGTCACAGCAGCATCAATGTAACTTGATAGAGATACAGAGATATCATTTCTTTGCATCGAGCTGTAAGCAGTTCAGCAAGTCTCTATCCGAGTTAAGAACCGACGAGAGCGGATCGTCCGGACAGCTCTCTACCATTCTTAACGACTTGAAGCGAATTCATCGCATGTTCTTCAACAACACAACAACAAGTAAAGATGTGAGATCGCTTCTTAGACAAGCTAGAAGATGACATGAGCGATTAAACATGTTATTTTTTTTTTTGTTAAGAAGTTGTATAAATGTAAACCCCTCCTTGTCAATTTTTAGATAACAAAGAATGTGTGGTTAAAGATTATCTAACTTGACTCCTATACTGAATCCATCAGCCTTTTACTGCAATTCTTTCTTGTACTTTATCATTCTTCTTTGCAGAGAATATCACATGTTTGTTGACAGTTCTGAAAAACTTCCAGTAACAAGAACTTGAGTAATGTCTAGAGACATGTCAATTGTAGATCCTGAGTCTTCACACTCTTAGCTTCTCCATACCCCGCTTATTCATCTTTCTCTTTCATTCACGTACGTTGAATCATTAGAGCTTGAAAACCACCATCAATTACTTGGCTTCTTTATCACTGATTTTAAAAAATTGAACTACCCATTTCCAACTCTACTTCAAAATCTGAACCTTGATGAAATCTTAACTGATAACCAAAAACACCTTTTGAGACACTCCAATCTGATTTCTAAGGCGTCCCCTAGTCTTGAGATTCATGTGTCGTCACCATCAGTTATCCTTATACTGTTCTGAAACAACCACACTGCATCTAACTCAAACAACATCTTTGACCATTAATACACAACCTGACACCAGATCTGAGTCTTGACCACTGCACCTTTTGTAGAGATAAAATGCATTCGTATAGTCTACAGAGATTTCAATCCATTCTACTATGCAGAGGAAGACTAACAGAAACAGCTTATGCAAAACCTCATAATGTTCTCTTGTGACTGCAGCATATATAACCGGACCAAATGTCCAGTAGATTTGAGTCTTTAGGTTTGAAAATATGAACCTTAGTACAGGATTTTGAGTTACTAACCACGCTTTTCCTGAGTTAGAATCCATTGGTTAGGTTTCAGCTTGTCTCTTCTTCTTATATACAGAGCCTCCTCTGTTCCTCTACACTTGCTCTGTCCCATACAAATGAAGAAGACAAAACCACTTTAACAGAAGTTAATTACTCTTCCCTGCAGCAATCAACTTTAATAACAAAGAATCTAAAATTATCAAAAATATTCACGTTGGGGATTGGGGGCTTATAACTTTTGCAGGCTCTCTTTCTAAACGTGGGAGTAATAATTGCTGAGATTTGTACATGCACCACGTAGACATTATTATTACAAGCAATAGCCAAAGTTGACATGGAAGTACACAAGCTCATGCAACTACCTTGAAAACTGTTGACCTAGAATATACAAATACAAGTCCCCCATCTACAAAACGACACAACAGACTAGCTTCTTTTTATTATAAATGCATGCATGATGTAATATTTCGTTAGTATAATTAACCATAGCAAAAAGATTTAGTTTGGTATGTGCACACGTTATATTAACCATTTTTTATCACCATTGTGGAGTACTATATTTGTTTGTATTGTTAGATTTTTATCATAATTTGTATTAAGAATTTTTTTTTTTTCTATTCTCTCAAACTTGAATCTATAATTTCTATTCTTATTATTATTATTATTTACTTATGCTTTTCCTTTTTATATCAACTTGTTTTTTTATTATTTATATTTTATATCCCACCTCTGTCATATTCAAAAATTCATGATCTCACTATACATATATAATAGTATATTATTAAGATTTGTATTTTTAAACTAAAGATGTTTTTTGAATATGACAAAAAAAGATATTGGATAGTTGATCATAATAATAAGTTCCGTATAGAAATTATGTTTGATACAAAATCTGGATGGAGTATGTGGAATAAATAATAAAAATATTGGAGCGATTTTGATTGAGTGAAGTAATGAAAGTAATAACAGAATATTCTATTGAACCATAACGTGGAGTCGTCATAATTAAATGTCACTAAATTTGGCTATGGTTTTAGACACATATATATATATATCACAGGTTCCACCGGAACTATCAGATTACATCGAAATACAATAAATAATAGTTATGGTGTTAGCCACATAAAAATCCCAAAATATATTTGTATATGTTACTATACAACTAAATAAACCATAAACGACGATTGCATAAAAATTCTTAAGTTTTCAACGATTAGTGAAAAAATACAAACATTCAAACATATATAATATTTATAGATCATTGTTAAAAAAAGAAAAAGAAAAATGTCTTGATATATGCATATGTTTAGAGAAGGTCCTCTGATATATATTGTAAATAACAATAATTTATATTCTATATATATATAATTTTATATAGATAACACTTCAACTACGCAAAACCTTTTTTTTTTTTTGTGCAGACTACGCAAAACCTATTAGATTACAAAATTAGCCCATGACTATACACAACTATAAATAGGAAAAGATCTTTGTTCCGTTAAAAAGCTCAACATAACCCTAAATTTTAATTGAATAAAATGGAACATATGTCAATAATATTTGGTTTTGTTATGCTATTGTCCATGATCATTAGTGTTCAAGGAGCTATTAACATTGACATAAACCAAGAAGCAAGTTTCGATGAGAACTATGTCGTTACGTGGGGACAAGATCATGTCTTGAAACTAAACCAAGGCAAAGACGTTCAGCTCTCCATGGATCATTCCTCAGGTCTATTGATTTTTTTCTTCTTAAACAAAATAAAGTCATTCTAAAGACCACGTGTATTGATTTTGTGCTTGTATAACACCTAAAGGTTCTGGTTTTGAATCCAAAAACCACTACGGATCAGGATTCTTTCAAATGAGAATCAAATTACCGGAAAAAGATTCTGCTGGCATCGTAACCGCTTTCTATGTTCGTGTTTTTTTTTCCATTCTCTTTCTTTATACATGGATTTGAATATTTGAGTAGTTTATAAAGAAAAGTCAACTTTCCATATTGGTATATAGTTGACTTCAAAGGGAAACATCCAAGATGAAGTTGACTTTGAGTTCTTGGGAAACAGAGAAGGGAAACCAATAACAATACTGACAAATGTGTTTACTAAAGGTCAGGGAAATAGAGAACAAAGATTTGTTCTTTGGTTTGATCCTACTGAAGATTTTCATGCTTATGGAATTCTCTGGAACCCACACCATATTGTGTAGGTTCTTTTTCTTATATATGCTCTCTTCATGCATTTCAATAAATATAAACTTATAAAATTAGTTATATAAATAGATTTTAATAACTATAGTGTTTTAATAACTTATATCTAGTTATAATTCATTCTAAAAACATGTTGAATTGAAAATAGGTTTTATGTGGACAATATTCCAATAAGAGTGTTCAAAAACAACACGAAAGGCATAAGCTACCCATCAAAACCCATGCAAGTGGTGAGCAGCTTATGGAACGGCGAGGCATGGGCGACCGATGGTGGCAAGACCAAGATTAATTGGGCCTATGCTCCTTTTAAGGCCCATTTTCAAGGCTTCTCTGAATCTGGTTGTCACGTGAATAGTCTCAATGTTTGTGGATCTTCAACATATTGGTGGAACACCGGAAAATATGTTGGTCTAAGCGTTTCTGAGCAGACGGCTTATGAAAATGTAAGAGCCAAGTATATGAATTATGACTATTGTTCTGATCAAACTAGATTTTATGTTCTTCCTGACGAATGTCAATGGAATCAGTGACATATATTCATTGGATAAAATAATCTATTAATTAATAAATCTATTTACACTAGTACTGGCGGACCCACATTGCAAGAAGGGGTGTCACTTGACACACCTTAAATTATATAAACGAGAATTTTTAGCTTAAGTCAGTAAAATTATTTGGCTAATTTGGTTAAAGTTGCTTGCATTGACCCCTTTTTACCCGAGCTCAACTCCAATGAGTGCCTTTTTTTATTATTTTTTCCTTTTTTAATTAATAACTAATTATTTTGACCCAAGTAAAATTATTTCCTGGGTCCGCAGCCAGTGCTATTAAAATGTGTATGTTTCTATAGTTCGTTCATAGTAACCAACTTTTCGGTTCGCATAATTTCATATGTGTTGAAATAGTGATACTCCCTCCGTATGTATTTAAGTGTCGTTTTAGTCAAACTTTTTAGTTTGTGATTAAATGTCGTTTTTCTAGTTAATTTGCTTTATTATACCCAAATTACCCTTAATGAAACAACTAACTCTAATAACTGAAAATTGTTGTCAAGTTCTAATACCCAAATTCTCTTTCACGAAACAACAAAACAGTCTTATAATTGCTGTCAAGAAAGTGATAAAAGAGAGGTTTGAAATTCTGAAAATTTTGATATGAACTCAAGGTGATAATGAACACCCGTGAGTCGAATTAGAAGGAGATGAAAAATTAACCAAATCAGATGATAAAAGTATTTGCCTCCAATGTGAAAATCATCTGATTTGGTTAATTTTTGTTTCCCTCCAATGTGAAAATCATCTGATTTGGTTAATGTGAAAATGTGAAAATGGGTGTCCAATGTAATGTTAAAATGAAATAATAAACCAAATCAGACCAAAAACTCACCAAACAGGAGCTGCAAACATGGAAAATCAGAAGCTGCAAAGACGAGAACTTGAGAAAACCCGATTGTCTATGTTGCCTCCGCCACCGCCGCTTATGAGTGACAATTGTTTGGGTTTTGAGGGATATGTGAACAATGGTTTCAGCGGCGGTTGAGTCTGCTGATCTCCGACGGCGGTGTAAGGATGTGGAGGCTGGAATTGAACTGAATTTTGAGGGTTTTGTGGATTGGGTGGCATTTCTAAGACTAAACCCAGAAAACATCACATTCGATTCCATTGAACTCTGAACCCTAAATCAGAGAAATTTGAAAAATTGGCAAGCAATTGTAAAGAAATCAAACCCAGAAAACATCACATTCGATTTCGAAGGGAGTAGAAATTAATTTTGTCGGAGAAGAAAGGGAAAACAATTTTGTAATTTGTCATGTTTTTGAGGATAGAATTGTAATCTTCCATGTTTCCTTAATTTAACAGATTATAGTTAAAACGACACTTAAATGCATACGGAGGGAGTACAATTTATTATAAAGATGAAAATAAGTAATGGTGAAAATTTTATACCCAAAAGGAACAATGAGATACTGATAAAGAAACAAACAATAGGGATGGTGTTATTAATTAATTTGTGAGAATGTGTTGTATACAAAATAAACAAATGAATCGCTCTTTATATGGAAGTAAAAAATAAAGTTATTGTGCATGTATAAACACGGTGTGCTTCACATAAATTGATATTTTATGCACAATATATATTTAATATATGTATATTTAACATGTGTATGTATTTTTTGGTGATATTGTTGTTTTTCATAACAAAATGAACATTTTTATTATAGAAATATGTCTAAATTAGATTTTGCCCCTAGCTTCAATTTTTTTGTATACTTTTTTGGGAATGAAGCGAGTTGGCATTATGTCAAGAAAATACTTAAAAATCAAATAAAATAAGAAACAATTCAAAAAATTGTTAGAAATATTTTAATATGCGTTATAAAAATCTTATAATACTTGTTTTAACATCAAAAAAATTATAATACTTTATAATTTTTGTAACGTTCTTTATAATTTTTGAGAAATTGATACAAATGCCCCTCTTTCTCTCTCATTTTTCAAAAATACCCCTCCCCTTTTGTTACTAATTTTTTGCCCGGAATGGACAATTTTGCCCTTACTTTCTCTTCTTCTCGATTTCTCTTCTTCTCCGTTTCGCTTCTTCTCCGGTGAAGCATTAGAATTCTTCAGATCTCGCCGCATCGGATCAGCTCTGCTTCTGGTGTTTCGCACTGAGGCTTCTTATTCAAGGTTTGAACAAGGAAGGAAAGCTTGGGTTAAGATCATTACTGGAACCAATGATTTAGCTAGGCTTGTCATTTCTTCCGTTCATGGCTCCGTTTTACTTAGATTCTTTGAATTTGAAATTCTGTTCGATGATCAATCAATTTTCGCCAGATTGTGTGATTGCTTATCATAGGATTACAGATTGTGCGATTGCTTATCATAGGATTACTGCTCGATGATCAATCAATAAGAAATCATATTATTACGGATTCGATGATTGCTTACGTGCTTGAAACTAGTATGATTGCTTATCGAATGAGCAAGTATTGTTAGATTTTTGCTTTGATTGAAATTTTTGATTATGATCAAGCAATTTTCGTATTATATGCAATCGTACGTATGAGAGCTTTTGATCTGGGAACTAGAATGATGATTTACGTTCAATTAGCCGTTCTGATTTTCAATTTATTGTCTGATATCTCTTTTGCTTTGTTTCTATGTTCTAAAGATGGATGGGAGAAAAGATGGGTAAAATCTGACTGGAAGAAAGATGATAACACTGTTGGGGAATGGAAACACACTGCTGGAAATTGGTCTGGTGAGGCTAACGATAAAGGTTTGTTTCAGGAACAGTGATGATGATTCATTGGTTCTTCGACCTTATTCATATCCTTATGTCAATTATCACTCTCTTGTAGGTATCCAGACTAGCGAGGATTACTGATTCTACGCTATATCAGCTGAGTTCCCAGAGTTCAGCAACAAGGAAAGACTCAGGATTGAAACTTGAAGGGAATGATGGTACGGGTAGTGGAGATGCGAGTGAAACTGTCTGTGAAAGATGAAGTGACGAGTGTAGATTCGGTGGGTAAAGTGAGCACACAAGATGAAGTGGCAAGTTCAGATTCAGTGACTGAAGTGAGCATTGGTTTGAAGACAGATACTGATTCTGGGGAAAAGAAGGAGACTGATAATGAGGAAGCTCCAATAGCAAAACCTGTTGTTGATGCTGCTCCTCCTGCATCTGATGAGACTCCAATCCAAGATTCGGTGAAACCCAAATCTGATGAGGCTGCTCCATCCCAAGACTCAACTAAACCAGATGTTACTGCTTCTTCATCAACTCAACAACCATCTGAAGAGGATTTGGGATGGGACAAGATCGAGGATATGAGTAGCATCGATGGTAAGGAAGTGAGTCTGTCTGGTGGTACTTAAGCTGGCAAAAGGTGACTGACTCCTTTCTCACAGCCTTTCATTGAAGAGCTCAATTGCCCAATGCCAGAGAATTGCGCTGGCGGAACGACGAGAGTCTTTGTTAACGGAAGAGAGCTTCACCATAAAGACCTGCGCTTGCTCACTGCCAGAGGTCTCCCAAAGGACCGAGATCGATCCTACACTGTTTACATCTCAGGTAGAGCCATAGACGAAGATACAGGTGAAGAGCTAGATAGTCTTGGCAAACTCGCCCCAACGTAAGCTTACACAAAGTCTATTATTAACATCTCTCTTTAGCCTTACCTTTCAAGTTCATGTATCTGAGTTTGATGCTACATGGTCAGGGTCGATAAGCTAAAGCGTGGGTTCGGGATGAGAGTTCCGAGGAGAGCTGCATGAAGAAATCTAAGGAAATGTTCATGAGCCTCTCCATTGTGTTGTATTCTCTGAAAATCCGTGTTAGATTATCCTAACATTCTAAGCTAAACTTTGTTCTAACTCTACAGAGCTCTAATGTAAAGAATGAGAATGTGGAAAATGAAATATCATTATTGGCAAAAAGAATCTATAACACCAAAAAGATGTTTGTATTCGAAAGCTTCCAAAAGCATATTATTGAGCTTACACTGCAAAAACTAAATGTCTCAAATCACATGATTCACACACCACATTTCGTAGCATCTTCCCATTTGTCTTCTCACTTGTTTGTTGAAACATTCTTCTTTTGCTCCCCTTTAGTAACCTGATCACGAGACATCAAAAAATAGGATTCCAAAATTATATCTTTCGATCAGTGATACCGAAAAATGATGAATTTTGGTTTCTATTGTATAAGTAATGAAACATAATCTCAAGAAGATCCAAAAAGAAGCTTAAGCGCCTGACATCGTTAATGAATATCATAAATACGGATCAAATTCAAATCCTTTGTAGAATGGATTCCTAAATTAAATCCTAAAAAACCAAATAAAGGATCCATCAATTGAGCCTAAGAGAAACACATATTTTCAATTAAAGGATGTTTTTATATGGTTTTTATATGGCTTTTACATAGTTTTTACATGTTTTTTACATGGTTTTTATATGATTTTTATATGGTTTTTATATGGTAATTATTGTAAGGTTTTATATGGTTTTTACATGGTTTTTATATGGTAATTATTGTAAGGTTTTATAAGGTTATTACATGGTTTGTACATGGTTTTTACATGGTAATTATTGTAAGGTTTTATATGGTTTTTACATGGTTTTTACATGATTTTTAGATGGTAATTATTGTAAGGTTTTATAAGGTTATTACATGGTTTTTACATGGTTTTTTACATGGTTTTTATATGGTAATTATTGTAAAGTTTTATAAGGTTATTACATGGTTTTTACATGGTAATTACTGTAAGGATTTATATGGTTTTTACATGGTTTTTATATGGTAATTATTTTAAGATTTTACATAGTTTTTACATGGTTTTTACATGATTTTTATATGGTTTTTATATGGTTTTTACATGGTTTTTACATGGTTTTTATATGGTAATTATTGTAAGGTTTTACATGGTTTTTACATGGTTTTAACATGGTTTTTATATGGCTTTTACATGGTTTTTACATGGTTTTTATATAGTTTTTATATGGTTTTTACATGGTTTTTACATGGTTTTTACATGGTTTTTACATGATTTTTATATGGTAATTATTGTAAGGTTTTACATGGTTTTTACATGGTTTTTACATGGTTTTTATATGATTTTTACATGGTTTTTACATGGTTTTTTATATGGTAATTATTGTAAAATTTTATATGGTTTTACATGGTTTTTACATGGTTTTTATATGGTTTTTATTTGGTTTTTACATGATTTTTATATGGTAATTATTATAAGATTTTATATGATTTTACATGGTTTTTACATGGTTTTTATATGGTTTTTTATGGCTTTTACATGGTTTTTACATGGTTTTTATATGGTAATTATTGTAAGGTTTTATATAGTTTTACATGGTTTTTATATGATTTTTACATGGTTTTTATATGGTAATTATTGTAAGGTTTTATATGGTTTTACATGGTTTTTACATGATTTTTATATGATAATTATTGTAAGGTTTTTTATAAGGCTTTTACATGGTATTTATATGGTTTTTATATGGTTTAATACGTTTCTATGGTTTTTATATGATTATTACAAGGTTTAATACCTTTAATAATGCTTTTATAAGGTTTTTATAAGGCTTTTACATGGTATTTAATAATGTTTTTATATGGTTTTTATAAGGTAATTATTGTAAGGTTTTATAAGACTATTATAAGGAATCGTCATCATCATCTTCATCTTCATCATCATCTTCATCACCACAACCATTTTCTATGATTCCTTAATTACAATGTGTACATAAGCTTTGAGATTACTTTAGGCATTTGAAAACATTTCTTGATTTCAGAGAAACATATGTAAAATATCAAATAAGGAATCAAGACAATGAAATGATTCACGGTTAGGGCTACATTTAATCTCTCATAGTCAGCTTCTGCAATTCATGAGATGAAACTTAAGTTTTATTTTCCAACTCTAGTACTAATATCCAGTTCTAGAGCAACCATTATATACAAAGAAGCCTAATATCTACCAATCTATGCAAATACAAATAGAACAAGCCACCATGAAATTCATGTGAATACATATGGACCAAGCCACCATCAAATACACAGCAGATCATATAATCTATCGAATCCATTATCCAATACTAAGAATCGAGTTTAAAAGCAACCACTGTATACAAAAGACTCTAATATTCTTCCAATTCATGCGACACTACACCAACTTCACATAATGAAGAGCAATAATGTCAACTTCTTATTCTTCCATTGTACGAGCCCATGCATCTCTCTTGGTCAAGAAGTTAAAAACCTGACAATGGCTTCAACTATCTTAGCTTAATCCTACTTCCATCTCCTTTACTTAAAACCCTGCAACGCAACAATCATAATTTAGCTTATTTTATACTTAAAAACTCTTGCATTTCATTTCACCAAGATCATTTGTACACAAACCTTAGTCAATGACTTGGCTTTGAGTTGGCTGACTTGATTCAATGCACCTCTCTTCTACTGTAATTGGAGGTCTTTCATCACTGCGTCAATTTAAGACAAATTCGTACATTACAATTCTGTGAAACATTTCCTCGAACACATGGTGTGCAATATATACTGATTCTATCTAATCATTTAAATCTTAAGTAATACACATTAGTTGTGTTAGAAAAACGAAATCTATCTAATTCATGACCAGTATGTAGCTAATTATAACGAAAATCTAAGCAACTGAAATCGATTTACCTCATTCTTTGAGAATCGGGAATCACCGGCGGCTCACCGAAATCATACATCTCTCTGTCTCGTGAAACTCTATCGATTCCCAGACTCGTGAATCTCTGATTCGACTCCTCAATCCCTCTCGTTATCACTGTCTCTTACGGTTTCTTAGCCTCATGCGACATGAAGAAGAAGAACGAAGAAGAAGAAAGTCAAAATCCCTCTCGTTTACTCGCTTTGGTCGTGGCGGAAGCCATGAGAGGACAAAAATTAGGTATTTTGATTTTGAGGGCAGTTTTGTCTTTTGGCAGCTTTATTAGGGGTATTTTTAAAAATGGACATATAAGAAGGGGTATATTTGATTAAGGTAAGGTTGAAGGGGCATTTTTGCAAATGTCCCATAATTTTTTCTAATAAGTATTTAAAGTATTTTTGAAAATTGACAAAAAAAAGTACTTTTAAAAAGTAGTATCACAAAAAATAAATTCAAAAATTTCCCATGATCAAAAGATTATATTAAAAAAAATAATTAACAAAACTCGAAAGAAAAACTCTAAAACCAAAACACCACACAAATATAGAAGATATGCATGTGGACTTCCACTAGAAACTCATAATCACATGAGAAACTACAAATTCATAGAAGGTTCAGAGAATCCAGTCTAGAAATATTCACATGAGAATTATCAAGGGCTAAATGCATCTAAAATCTGGGGTAACATAAACGTAACCCTAATGGTGATGATAACCTCACCTCTCCTAAAGCATTTCTAAAGACTTGATTACATCCTTCTACAAGAATATAACCAAACCTGTACAAACAAAACAAACTGACCCGAAATTAGCCACAATTCACCGAATTTCTTCCAGGTGAATTGTTTCCAGCTGGAAAAACCAATATAAAAATCAGAGAAAGAAATCATACTCGTCATTAGGCAAATAGATGCTGATGATGGTCGTATGTCCATTGAAAATCTCGAGGAGCTCCCTTTTGGTACCATCCTTCCCCAAACCTTTCCTGAAGCCACTCACGTAAACCATTAGTCGATCTCTCGTCTGACGGTTAACGAAGACGTGGCGACCTCCAACTAGTTACCCATGCTCCATGATTGCTATTCGTGTCTCTGCTACATTACTCAATTCAATCACAAAAGTCTTTGTCTTTTCACCTTTGACTACGGGTTCAACCCACACTCGTGATTTCTTCAGTGAAATAGACGCTGTCTTTTCAAAGAAAGAGATGCTAGAAAACATAAGAAAAGAAGAGGAGGATAGGTCAAATACATGCTTTCAAAAATATCATAGCAAAACAATATGAAAAACAATAATACTTACATATCTGGCTTTCTCGTTCCTTGAGGCAGATTCTTCAAAGTAAGTTTGCATGGATGAAGAAGCTGTTCATATCTCTCATCATCTAGATCAATTGGTGATCCAATATATTCAGTGAATATTGGATCATCCGAGTCTACCTGAGGGGAGTTGAAGAGATTTCATGTTACGAAACTATATATAGAAAGCCAAAATTTTACAGGGAAAATACAAAACCATACCTTCTCAATTTTCTCTAGAACTTCTAAGGTTACTCTATAGACTCGGAGATCAGGATATACGAGAAGATCATTGAGTGGATCGACGCAGCCTTGATATGCAAGAAACATGCAATGGTAATTAAACCACTATACGATAATGAGATTTGTTGAAATTCAAAATGAGATTTGTTGTTTTTCACTTACCTGATTTTGTCATGGTTGCCACCGGATGTTACATTAGAGAATGCACAAAGAGCTTTCTTCTTATCTCCAATTCTCCATTTTGAAGCAATTGAATCAAAGGATGAAATATCCCTGCGTCAATCACTTTCTGCAAAAACACAACAGCAAAATTCTTCAAATGTACTAAATAACAAGTTCACATTATTATTTGGTTAAGATGTAAATAAAAACTCACTTGAATCTGACTAGCATTCCCAACAGTAATCTTAGCTAATAAAATAAACACTGATTTTTTTGCAAAAGTAAAATAAAATAAATGAATAAAGCTCAAAGGTTTTAGAGTTTTCTTCGCATTTCTAAAATCAAAAATATATATGTGGGATTCACTCTATCAACTACGACTTGTCCTTTTGTTCACTAAATCCGCATGAACTGAATTTGCACACTAACCCATTCGAATTATTTGGAGTAATGTGTCTCGATGCAAACAAATCAGTAGAGATTAAATAATCCATTACTCCTCTATTCCTTTTTTTTCCTCTATAATCACATGATAAGTACAACCTCTATAAATTAATACTCGATAAATTAATAACATTTATAAATTAATAAATTTATCCGGTCCGAGTTGAGACTAGAGAAAAAAACTCGCGCGATGTGTGAGTCTAACGATATTAATATTTTCGTTGTAAGTTATATATGATATAAATTATCATATTTATAGATATTTGTTTGTAATTTTTAAAATTTTTATTAACTAAGATGACGATTGGATCATGTATATAAAAAATATATGAAGATCTGATTACAAATATATTGTATTCATATGTTAATTACTGCGTTTGAATACAATAACAGGTACAGAACGAGTTTCACATGACATGATATGATATGAAACAATAGATGATATGCTGAGGGATTTGACCCTTTTTCTGATGCAGCTCACGACCCCAAGAGGAACAGCTGCTGGTTAATTGGGCAGTTCTTAACATGCCAGGAGTTGAAAATATGATAGATCAAGACCTTGCTGGCACAATCTCTGCACCAGTAGCTTCAGAATTTGCAGAGATCATCTCGGGATGCATTAAGGTGAACATAAAGAGTGATGAAATTGTCAGGAGACTCTCTTTGATTCAGTTAAAACAAGAAACAATTCACAAAATCTTATAAATATTTTAATCTTCGTTATAAAAATCTTATAATAATTTTTTTTAACATCTAAAATATTATAATACTTTATAATTTTTGTAATGTTCTTTATAAATTTTTATAAATATGTATTTAAATTATTTTTGAAAATTGACAAAAAAGTATTTATTAAAAGTAGTATCATAAAATAATTTTTTTTTGAAAATTTTCCCATGAACAAAAGATAATAGTAAATTTTTTTTTTTTTAACTAAACTCAAAAGAAAAACTTTAATACCATCTTTTAGAGATCAATAATCTGGTTCAAAAATGAAGCAGTACAATCCAAACAAAATAATTGAACCGACATTAAATCAACCGGTTCTACGAAATCGGTACTTTGTCATAATTCTGAAGGCTTAAACCCTCAATGCCTTCTCTTCTCTTCGTCACCGTGAGCCAGAGGCGTAGAGAGAGTCTCTGAGACTGGACCCTCTGTTCTATTTGGTGAAGTGGGTCGGGTTGAAAACTCTTCTGGGTTCGTTCTCCACCATTTTGCTTTTTGATTTCTGAGGTTAGAACAGCTTTTCAATCTCCTCACATATTGGATTCCTCTTAGAAAATTTTGTTGTTGGATTTGGTTTCCATCGATTCTAGAAATTGGTTTTGGTAAAAATCTAAGACCTTGCGGAATCTGTTGTTTATCTGTGGAGATTGAGTGAGTTGGATCGATCAAGTAGACACAGCCTGTGTTTTTTGTTTGTTGAAAGTATCTTCTCTTTTGTTTGAGTTACTTAAATGCATGATAATTTATTTGTAAGGCCTCGTGGAATCTGTTCTTCATTGTTGAAATTGAGTGAGTTCGATTAAGTAGAGACAGCGTGTGTTCTTTGTCTGTTGAAATTATATACTCTTTGTTAGATACTTAATGCATAATGTTTGAGTTGAAACCTTGTATATATGTGGAGATTGAGTGAGTTGGATCAATCAAGTAGACACAGCTATTGTTCTTTGTCTGTCGAAATGATCTTCTCTTGGTTTGTTCTCTTTACCCATGTGTATGCTTATGAGTGAAACAGTGATTTCCATAGCCTTGACACAATTTACAATTGTGGCTACAGGCTTTAACGAGACCCGGATTGCTTATCAAATTCTTCTTTCCTTAAGCAGCCAATTTGAACAAACCGGTCATTAAAAAGGATGTCATGTTAGCTTTAGGTTATGCCAAAGGAATCACTCATCGATTTCTCAAAAACCCCAAATGGTATTTCACGATTTCCTCATCAAGTCTGTAGCTTTTTGCTTTAGAAACTGTAAAGTCTTTTGCTTTCATTCACTGTCTTCTTATAATCTTTTGCTTTCATTCACTGTCTTCTTATAAACATGCTTCTGTGGTTTTTTTCAGGACCTTCTTGCTTCATCTTCATTCCTCTAATTACTCCAATTATGTAAAGTCAAGACCTTTTCTACAAGCTCAGAGACAGAATCTTTTTGCGTATGATGGTGTGTTTAACAGACGTTACTTGAGTAATTCAACTATAGAGCTAAGAACAGATGATAATGTGGTTAGGTTTGCTTTCAACAATGTCACTGGTAACAATATTGTGCCTACAAGAAAAGAGAAGAAATGGAAAAGAGCTAAGTTGTCAAGAAAGGCTAAAGTGAATGAGTTGAGGTTTTATCGTCTAAAGGAGAAAAAGAAGATGAATTCTCCAAACCCTGAAGTTCGGATTCGATATAAGCTTGAAAAGGTTACATTAGTATTCATATAATTTGATTAGCTTTTCTCGAAATTGGAGCTCGGATGAAACCAATGCTTAGCACTTGCTTGTCTCAACAACCCGAGAAATACTTCTTGTTGGTGTATTTGGGAAGCCGAGGCTTGGGGCTGAGGGAATGCCTTTGTAAATGTTTCGACTTTCGAGAAAGCCAACTGAATAATGTACAGCTGATTACTTTCATGAGCTCTTGGAGTCTTCATGTATCGTCACAGTTACTTCCTTTATGATGGCATTAACTGAGAAAGCTCACATTGTAACCACTTCAATCAAAGAAACTTCATTCATACAAACTATTGGATGAACAAATCTTTTATTTCTAGAGTTTAGGATATATAGGATACAAGCAGAGAAATATTAAGACCTAACAAATGTAATCTTTAACCATAAACGAGTCTTCGCCAAGTAATCGGGAAGGAGGGACTAGACTACTTGGAGTACCTCTGCATGCTAAGCTAATCAATATATACTGTTGACAAAAAAAAAAAAAAAAACACTTCACCTACGCAAAATGGAACATATGTCAATAATATTTGGTTTTGTTATGCTATTGCCCTTGATCATTAGGGTTCAAGGAGCTATTAACATTGACATAAACCTAGAAGCAAGTTTCGATGAGAACTATGTCGTTACGTGGGGACAAGATCATGTTTTGAAACTCAACCAAGGCAAAGACGTTCAGCTTTCCATGGATCATTCCTCAGGTCTATTGATTTTTCTTTTTATTCTATTAAACAAAATAAAGTCATTTTAAATACTAAACTGTGTATTGATTTGTGCTTGTAACACCTAAAGGTTCTGGTTTTGAATCCAAAAACCATTACGGATCAGGATTCTTTCAAATGCGAATCAAATTGCCGGAAAAAGATACAGCTGGCATCGTAACGGCTTTCTATGTTCGTGTTTTTTTCTTTCGATTCTTTTAAATTTACATGGATTTGAATATTTGAGTACTTTATAAAGAAAGTCAACTTTCCATATTGGTATATGGTTGACTTCAAAAGGAAACATCCAAGATGAAGTTGACTTTGAGTTTTTGGGAATCAGAGAAGGGAAACCAATAACAATACAGAAAAATGTGTTCACTAAAGGTCAAGGAAATAGAGAACAAAGATTTGTTCTTTGGTTTGATCCCACAGAAGATTTTCATGCTTATGGAATTATCTGGAATCCACACCATATTGTGTATGTTCTTTTTCTTATGCTCTCTTCATGCATTTCAATAATTATAAATGATCAAATTAGTTATATATATAAATAGATTTGACGCCAAAATTTAATAAGAATAGTGTTTTAATATCATTAGTTTTTAATATATTCAAATTTTCATCTTTTTGTTTGTTTGGTTACTCTATAAATTATATTGAAACTATTTACAATTAAATATACGTTGATAGAATTTATAGAATAACCGAACCAAAAAAAAAAGATGAAAGTATCTTATTATATAAAGTTGGGTTTTCGAAGTTAGCAACTCAAGAGATCGCAACACGTGTCATATTTATCGATTATAAATTTTGACACGTGTCAAAAAATTATTCGTTGTAAAAAAAACCTACTTCATTAAAATATATCAATAATTAAGGGTAAATATATGTTTTTTGGATAATTTTAAATATGTAAAAAGATAATTATGAGAAAATATTAAAATTTAAATAAATATGAAAATAAAAAGATAATGTTAAGAAAAAAAACCTAAAATTTTCACCGCCTCTCAGTTTCCTATATATATATACCTTGATAGGCTTTCATATCAGCTCATATGGATTTAATGCGTTTTATTACTGTTACTATAATTTTATAGAAATTATAATTACGTTTATATTATGGTTGTAAATTTGGAGGATGTGAAACAAATCATATGTATCAATGCATGAAGATTTCAGTGATGTTAACTGATTGGTCTAGAAGCTATCATCGTATGATAATGTAAGTTTTGATCAAAATCTATTTCTTTTGGTATTGGTTTATATGTTTCAATAATTGGTGTCGAACTATTTTGTTAACGTTTAGTAGTTGGATACCCTATGATTTATTTTATTGGATGAATAGGTGAATTTCTTTCTAATGTATAATATGTTTTACTTTTGATGTGATTATTTAGGGTTAGTGTACTAATGTTTTTGTGGATGAGAGGATTTAGAGATGTTTGATATGACTGTTGTGTTATAATAGAAGTTTTGATCTAAATGTGATATTTTCGTATGTTTCTACACGTTTTAATAAGTTACAAATTTTTTTGCCAACGTTTAGGAGGTTGATGCGTAAAGATTGATTTTACCGAATGAATATATAAAATTTTGAAACATGATTGATAATAAAAAAAAACTATATAATTAAAATATATTAAAATAATTAATAAACAAAGAAAAAAAAATAAAATTAAAAGTAATTTATAAATATTTTACAGAATATCTAAATTTGTTTTTTATACGGGTTATAAAATTTTAGTTATAAACCTGCGTACGCGGGTCTTAATTTTCTTTTTCTTCTACGGATTTTTTTTTTTATTTTAAACCCGCGTATACGCGGGTTCTAATCTAGTTGAATATAATAAAAAGATGAAAAATGATAATGAATATATGTTGTGTAAATTACTTTTTTATCGTCAATATACATTTACATATATCATTATAAAATATGTTTCAAGAAAAAAAACATTTTATACATTACTTATTAAAACATAACTAATTATGACTTTGTGATTAGTTACTTTTTGGTAAAATAAACTAAAAGTGATATATATATATATATATATATCATATTATGGAGAAAAATACTTATATCTAGTTATAATTCATTCTAAAAACATGTTGAGTTGAAAATAGGTTTTATGTGGACAATATTCCAATAAGAGTGTTCAAAAACAACACGAAAGGCATAAGCTAGCTACCCATCAAAACCAATGCAAGTGGTGAGCAACTTATGGAACGGCGAGGCATGGACCCATGGTGGTAAGACCAAGATTAATTGGGCCTATACTCCTTTTAAGACCCATTTCCAAGGCTTTTCTGAGTCTGGTTGTCACGTGAATGGGCTCAATGTTTGTGGATCATCAACATATTGGTGGAACACCGGAAAATATGTTGGACTAAGTATTTCCGAGCAGAAGGCTTACGAAAATGCAAGAGCCAAGTATATGAATTATGACTATTGTTCTGATCAGACTAGATTTTCTTATTCACTGGATAAAAGAATCTATTAATTAATAAATCTATTTAGTAAGATGTGTATGTTCCCCATTGCTGTTGTAGAGATTTTTTCATTGAACACTAAATAGTTTGAAAATGACTAATCTAGTTCCTTCAACAAAATTAAGATCAATTTCAGCAACGACCCTTAGCATGTTTGTTTAGATAGAACAACACCATCTGTTTAGTGTGATGTTTAATACTTCTCTTCTATTCAATTTCTTATACATGGAAGTGTCAGATTCTTTCTCATTCAAAAGAATCACTTGACTGCCTAGAACGCTAATCAAATTTGAATCCAAAGCAAATTAAAAACAAACAAGCGATCAAGGCAAATCAGATAAAAAAAATCTACAGATATAATAGCAAACAAAAACGAAGAAGAAACCAAGCTCAAAATCATGAAGAACGGGATCGAAATTGAATCAATCTGTGATGTTTATTCCTTCGTCCTTCATCATCTCTTTACAATTGAACAAAAATCGATGGCAAAAGTTCAAATTAGAATCACCTCGAACATAGATTTAAGCGAAACATATTTGAGATGTGAGAGAAACAAAGAAGAGATGAAGGAGAAATTGAAATCAAAAAGGGATTAAGGAGGAGATGGAGACGACGTCGTCGTCTTAGACAGAGCCGCCAAATCTCACCGGAGAAAACGTCGGCTAAGATGTATATGTCGACGTCTCACGAGCACACCACATGTTTTTGATTTGGTGTTTATATACAGGGATAAAATAGTCTTTCTACTTACTAACTCATGGTATCAAAGAGAATGTGTGCTATTTTTGGAAGGAAAACTAAATGGGAATGTTATGAGAAATGCCATATTTGAAGTACTTCTTTCCTCCAATGCCATATTGTATAATTTCTTTCCTGGAGTGCCATTTTTTGTCTTTTAGCATGTATCAAAAAGACTAAAAAGCCCTTGTAGATAATCTAGATGTAAATTGTCCACTGAGAAGGGTATGAGGTAAATTGTCCACGGATGACGAAAGTGAACGGGAATGACAAATTGCGTATATAGTCTATGTCCATGGAGGACAAATTGAAAAAATAGTAGACATTTGTTATAATATGTCCATAAGTCTGCATTAGAATGTCAATGAGTTTGACTAGAATGTCAATGAGTCCATTGAGGACATGAATTATAACTTCTGGGAACATGTCTTGTCCGTAGGGGACCATAAAATGTCCATGTGTAGTATTACGTCCATGGAGGACAGGAGAATGTTTCTTGTCTACGAGGACGGAGAGAGAGAGAGAGAGAGAGAGAGAGAGAGAGAGAGAGAGAGAGAGAGAGAGAGAGAGAGAGAGAGAGAGAGAGAGAGAGAGAGAGAGAGAGAGAGAGAGATAGAGAGAGAGAGAGTTAGAAAAAAAAACAAAAATAAATGAAGACAAAAGAATAAAAAAAAGAAAGGGTATTTTTGTCTTTTTGGAAAGGGGGTTGTGGGCCTTGTGGCAATGGAGAAAAGGAATTTAGTAATATGACATTGGGGAAAAGTTGAGTTTTGTAATATGGCATTAGGGGTAATATTCTCAAACTAAATCTTATATAATATTTTAAAGTTTTTCTTAGTGAGAGTCTCTAAGAAGTTGACATGTGTCCCTTTTCTCCTAATGACATGTGTCCATTTTCTCTAAACATTAATTCCTCCAAAAATAAATGCATAATAATTATTTCTCCTAAGAATATATTATGTTAAACTAAAACAAAACAAAAATTACTTTTTTTTTCTTCACAAATTTTTTTTTCTTTTTCAAAATCTTAAAAGAAGTAATATTAATATGATTTAATATAATGGTTTTCTTTGTAATTATAGTAAAAATTTATGTTTTTTGACAATATATCTCATAATAATATTGTGGTTATCAATATTTGTAATAAATATTACAATATCTTCTATATTTCAATTTAACTTCATTTAATTTACATATAATTTAAGAAGTAATATTTATATATTTGATATGATGGTTTTCTTTGTAATTGAAGTAAATATTTATGTTTTTGACAATATATCTGCTAATAATATTTTGGTTATCAATATTTATAATAAGTGAAATTTACTCAAACAATATTTATTCAATTCATTTTATTTTAAAATAATTTAAAGTATTAAAAATATGATAATAATCCTAATCACAATTTATTGCATATTAATTCTGAAAAATGTAACTCCCACTGTGTTTGACAAAATTAATTGCCATACAATTTATGGTATATTTATTATTTGAAATGTAACTCATAAGTCCCATGATAAAATTAAGTATTATACTAATCAAACCTTATACCTTCTCACTTTTAGATGAGACACAAATAATGAATATCTTCTTTACCTTGAGTTTCTACTTTTTTTTTTATGATGAAGTTGGCAAATATTGTTTAGCATGCCTAATTAATTAAGTTGCTAAAATTTATATTAGTCTTTAAAAGTATTTTAGGTTCCCCATCAAAAGGACCAAAATTGGGTACTCAACCAAATGATGAACATATGTAGTACTTTAACATAGGAAAACTAAATTACAAAATTTATTTTAGTTTTTAAAAGTATTTTAGTTTCCCCGTCAAAATGACCAAAATTGGGTACTCAACCAAATGATGAACATATGTAGTTTAACATAGGAAAACCATTTTAATTTTATGGTTTGTTTTAGCAATGATACATAATGTCATATGAAAACAATTGTAATATGTAAGTTGTTTCACGAACAAAAAACCATGCAATCAAAACCAAAATAAAAAGGTGTTGGAATTGTAGGAAAAAGTTATGGTTTATCGGTTTTAGCGTTGCTACCATTTTGTTATTCGGTATTAATTTTGATATTCATTTTTTTTTAATATTCAGACACAGTTAAGATTTCTGTTTTATTGAAATTATTTACTATTTTAACCAACTATCTATATTTATTATTTTTCAATAATGGCCCTTTTTTGAAATTTAAATCCTATTATGAAATACAATATATAAGAACATATACGTGAAACGTTTTCAAATTAGTTTTATGGTTTGTTTTAGCAATGATACATAATGTCATGTGAAAACAACATTATATGTAAGTTGTTTCACGAACTAAAACCATGTCATCAAAACCAAAATCATCAAAAGATGTTGGAATTCTAGAAAAAAGTTATGGTTTATCGGTTTATATTTTCCTAATTGTTTGAAGGAGAACCATATGAAAATTTTAACCATAATTGCAATTAAAAATTTTATTTGCTAAATTTCTTTTCACTAATAAATGCTAAATACAATATATTTGTAATAATATATTTGTATATTTTTTATATACATGAGCCATTCGCCACATTAGTTAATATAAATATAAAAATTACAAATAAATATTTTTTTAAAAAAAGATAATTTTAATCATATATTATTTACAACGAAAATATTAAAGTATTAATATCGTTATACTCGCGCATCGCGCGGGTTTTCTTCTCTAGTTGATGATATTGGAGGGCATTTCTCATGTGTAATTTAAAAGTTATCAAAAAGTTTCTTATTTCATCGGAAATTTAGGTTCGTGATTTTTTAATAATAATATCTAAGCCTTAACCTTGATATTTTTAAAAAATATTTTAGTTATTACTCCCTCTGTATTTGATAACTTGTCGTTCTAAGCTTTTTTTTTTTTGTTAATTAGTTGTCATTTTAATGTAATAATACAACTTTTGCATAAGATTTCCTAAATTACACTCAATTAAATGATCACAATTTGTTTGCATAAGATTTAGTTATTTTTCATGAGGTTAATGTACTAATTATACTCATTTTCTTAATTTGTCCAAATACAGTTAAAACGACAACTTATCAAATACATAGGGAGTATATCTATTAGTTTAAGAATTATTATAAACTAAGATTTTAACCGAATAAAAAATTTCAAAAATATTTTCAAGTATATAACTTGTTAAAAAAAATTAATAGAAACAATTTAATTTTAATTTTAAAATTATATTTGTAATAACTAATTAACTAAATAATATTTGTATTAATATTTTTTCAAATTAATTAATTATTAATTAAGGACAAAAATGTCATTTTGAACATTGTATAAAGTAGATTTCAAAGTTTAAAAAATTATGGTATAAACTTCAAATTTTTTTTAAAAATGTAAGGTATAACATCAAATTAATCCATTTCTTCCAGCTGAAAAAACCAATATAAAAATCAGAGAAAGAAATCATACTCCTCGTTAGGCAAATAGATGCTGATGATGGTCGCATGTCCATTGAAAATCTCCAGGAGCTCCCTTTTGGTACCATCCTTCCTCAAACCTTTCCTGAAGCCGCTCACGTAAACCGATTGTCGATCTCCTGTCTGACGGTTAACGAAGATGTGGCGACTTCCAACTAGTTCGCCATGCATCCGGATTGCTCTTCGTGTCTCTGCGACATTACTCAATCTAATCACAAAAATCTTTGTCTTTTCACCTTTGACTACGGGTTCAACCCACACTTTCTCGAGTGACATAGACGCTGTCTTTTCAAAGAAAGAGATGCTCGAAAACATAAGAAAAGTAGAGGAGAATAGGTCAAATACATGCTTTCAAAAATCTCAGCAAAACAATATGAAAAACAATAATACTTACATATCTGACTTTCTCGTTCCTTGAGACAGATTCTTCAAAGTAAGTTTGCGCGGATGAAGAAACAGTTCATATCTCACATCGTCTACATCAATCGGTGACTAAAAGAAAGAAGACAAAGAAGATCACATTAAGGTATATATACGAATGGATCTGTTTTACGCTAGAAAGAAGAAAAGATTTAACTTACGCTAAGAGCTAAACAAGACGAGGGACAACGCCTGAGTCGATAATAGCTTGTAGTTTGTGAAGGAATTTGTACAGGTTTCTACCAGATTAATCTCTATTAATCAACCTAACAGATTCCTGAAAGCCTAGGATCTAGGGTTTATAAATTGAATCAGAAAGATCTCAGATATACCTGGAGATTGCAGCGGAGTAAGGTCAGGTATTCAGAGATCTGGAAGCGTCTCACGTGCTACGCCTCTACTGGAGTCCACACTCACACAAACAGGAATCTGCAGGGATGCTAGCGCCTGGAATCAGATCTTGCAGAGGAACCTGTGTCAACTAGAGAGGGGAACGAAAGACTTAGGTTAAAATCTCGTGCCTCATATCTATATATAGGCACGGGATAAGACCTAATCATTCACGGGCCAAGCCGGAACGAATTGGGCCGAAATCTCTATTTCGGTCCGTATGTGGTGTCGATCGATACCACTTCATTGGTGTCGATCGACACCTTCCCTCAAAACACTTTCCTTGCTTAAGTGCATCCTGTTTGCTTAGGTGTGTGACCCTGTAGGATCAAATGATACTAGCAATGAGTTCATAACTCATATGTCATGAGTGGTTTCTAGCAAAACGTCATGACTCCCTAGTATCAGATGAATGTCTGATCTCGACAAACAACTATATCTAGAGTAAGTACTGAGATGATTTCGGGACATTCCCAACAATCTCCCACTTGTACTGGAATCATCTATTCCCATAATCCCTTCGTCTCTATATCTCGATATGGCATAAGGCAAGAACCGTGTCACCCTTATTCAACCAATATCATGTTCATCGGACTCCGATTTATACTGATAAGACAAACGACTGACATTCACCTCGTTTGAGCGCGGCCACGCATTTCTCAGTATCAAATCTCCGATGGGCCCTGAGATATTTATCTCCTGTTATATAGGAGGGACAAATTCCATCCCTGTTCCTTCACACACTTCATGATACACCCAATCAATGCCTTTATAGTCACCTGTTACGGTTGACGTTTGACAAAGTCAAAGTGGACCAATTCATATCCAAGAAATCATGATGAACTCAGGTCTAAGGACTATACTCTATAGTCGTAATGAGAACCTCTCATGACACTTATATAACTATCCTGTAGAGTTCTCATTAGCGGGTCATGTCCGATCCTGTGTTCTCTAACACATATCTACGTGATTGACTTTAATACTCTTATTAATGACTCCATGAAACTTAGTCATCAGTCAACTCACATACCAGTCTCACGCGGTTGTCAGTGTCCCACTTTAACAACCTTGACCAGGGACAAATATAATCTATGTCATTTATTACTTATAGGGTTCCATGATCAAGTCCTCAACTTGATGACCTATAAAATGCCATAAATTACTTTGGGACTATTATTCAATTATCTTATAATCAAATAATACATGAAACAATTTCATCATGACATAACCAAATATGTCTACATGAACATCATAACATAACTCAAACCATTACAGCTCCCACTAGAATCAAGATCATATCTTAATATCTCAATTACCTACAGCAAAAGGGTGAAACTCATGCTTAGGTCGTGGGAGAGGTTGCGGTGCTCTGCTCGGAACTCTTTCCAGCAAACCGCAGACTGCGGTGCTCTGCTTGGAACCCATTCCAACAGAACGCACCGCTATATAGACATAAGACATAACCAGTTTCCGACCGGAAATTGCCTTTGTCCGTCTAACCTCTCAAAAGAGACCATTACTTCCTCAGTTCACCAAGCTCCAATTCTTAGTATTCCTCAAATACTTGAGAATATTTTTGGTAACTGTCCAGTGACTTTCACATGGATCATATTGGTATCTACTCGTCATGCTTAACACTTTAAGCATCATCTAGACGAGTTCAGGTCATGGCATTTATGATAGATTCCACTGCATACACCTGGGAATCCTACTCAAACATTCTTGCTCAGCCAGTGTCCTTAGACGCTGCGTCTCGCCAAGATTAATGCCATTAGACATTGGTATGAAGCCCTTCTTGGAATCATGCACATTGAATCTGTCCAAGACCTTGTCACCATAAGCATCTTGACACGATCCAATTAGCCTACCCAATCTATCTCTATAGATTCATATTCCAAAGATTCACGCGGCTTCTCCATGTCTTTCTTTGAAAAATAACTTCCGAGCCAAGTCTCACAAGACTGCAGCAGCGGAACGTCATTTCCGAGAATAAATATGTCATCTACATACACAATGAGAAATGCAACTACGCTCCCACTAGTCTTCTTGTAAACACACGGTTCCTTTTCGTTCATGATGAAGTCAAACTCTTTTGACCATTTCATCAAAACGATTATTTCAACTCCATTATGCTTGCTTCAATCCATACATGGATCAATGAAGCTTGCATTCCTTCCCAGCGTTATTTGGATCAGTGAAACTTTCTGGTTGTGTCACGTACACATCCTTTTTCCAGAATTCCTATAAGGAAAACTGTTTTCACATCCATCTGCCAAATTTCATCACCATGATAAACGGCAGTTGCTAGGAGAATCCGAATGGTTTTAAGCATAGCGTCTGGGAGTAGGTCTCTTCATAGTCATACTATGAGTTTGCTTGAGACCTTTAGCCACCAACCTAGCTTTCAATATCTGGATATTCCCATCTCGGATCTAGCAGCTCCAAGCCACTTTTTGGAGTCCGGGCCCAATATTGCTTCTTCAAAATTCGCAGTCTCGTCACTGTCAATGATCAACAAGTCATGACAATCGTTCACGAGAAATCACTATTTCTCAGAATCGTGACGTATCCTTTCGGATCTGCGAACTTCAGGCACCACAGGTATATGTTCTACAACTCTTTGTAGATCCATTTGCCGCTTTACCTCTTCGGTGTAAGCCTAGTATCGATCGATACTACCTTAGTGTTGATCGATACCATCCTGTGATTCTCGAACGTTTTCGAGTTCTACTTTACTCCCACTGTTCTTCTTGGAAAGACAATCTTTCACAAGAAAACATAGTTCTTAACAACAAAACATTTTGTTCTCAAAACGGTTGTAGAAGTAGTAAGCCTTGGTTTCCTTAAGACAACCAACGAATTAGCATTATTGGATTTGGGTGTGAGCTTATCTTATCGTAAACATTTTACATATGCCTCACAACCCAAGAATTTCAGTAAAGACAGTCTTGGAACATTTCCAATTCACATCTCATGTGTTGTCCTTTCAACTGATTTTGATGGAACGTTTTAGTGTAAACGTAGACGTTTCTAGAGCGTTTCTCAAAAGGGATAATGGAAGATATGTGTGACTCATCATTAATCGAACCATATCCAATAAGGTTCAATTCCTCCTCTCGGAACCTCCATCTCATTGGGGCGTTCCAGAAGGAGTGAGCTGTGAAACTATTTCACACTCTCTCAGATGATCACTTAACACTTGGCTTAAGTATTCTCCTCCACGATCCAATCGAAGAACTCTAATACTTTTGCCAATTTGATTATGTACTTCATTCTGGAACTCCTTGAACCTTTCAAAGGATTCCTATTTGTGTCTCATCATATGGACATATTCATACCTTCTGAAGTCATCAGTAAAGGTAATGAAGTACTGAAAGTTTTTCTCTAGCACTTGTGCTCATCGGGTTGCATACATCTCTATGTATAAGGCCCAATAAGTTATAGGCCCTTTCGTTTGATTTGTCAAAAGGGGCCCTCAGTCATTTAGCCCAATAAGCAGGATTCACATTTCTCATATGATTCACAATCAAAATGATCCCAAAGCCCATCACTATGGAGCTTCTGAATCCGTTGTAGCCCAAATGACAATGCCAGGGAACCGATTTGTGTTTATGTTATAGACAGGCTTAAATTGGTTCAAGACATAAAACCCATTCTCTAATGGGGTGCTACCATAAAACATTTCATTAAGATCAACAGAACAACATTTGTCTTTAATCAAAATGAATATCATTCATATCCTTACAAGAAAATGAAATGACGCTTCTGCTCATAGCAGGTACATGAAGGAAATTTGTACAAGTTTCTACCAGATTAATCTCTATTAATCAACCTACAGAATTCCTGAAGCCTAGGATCTAGAGTTTATAAACTTGAATCAGAAAGATCTCAGATATACCTGGAGATTGGCAGCGGAAGATTATCAGGTTATCGAGATCTGTAGCGTCTCAAGTGTTACGCCTCTACTGGAGTCCACACTCACACAAACAGGAATCTGCAGGGATGCTAGTGCCTGGAATCAGATCTTGCAGAGGAACCTGTGTTAACTTGAGAGGGGAGACAAAACTTAGGTCAAAATCTCGTGCCTCATATCCTTTATATAGGCACGGGATAGGGCCCAATTGTTCACGGGCCGAGCCTGAACAAATTAAGTCATTGGGCCGAAATCTCTATTTCGGTCCACACTGAGTGTCGATCGACACCACCTTATTGGTGTCGATCGACACCTTCCCTCATTACACATTCCTTGCTTAAGTACATCCTGTTCGCTTAGGTGTGTGACCCTGTAGGATCAAATGAGACTAGCAATGAGTTCATAATTCATAAGTCATGAGCGGTTTCTAGCAAAACGTCATGACTGCCTAGTAACAAATGAATGTCTGATCTCGACCATACAACTATGTCTAGAGCGAATACAAGTATGATTTCGGGACATTCCCAACAATCTCCCACTTGTACTGGAATCATCTATTCCCATAATCCCTTCGTCGCTATATCTCGATATGGCATAAGGCAAGAACCGTGTCACCCTTATTCAACCAATATCATGTTCATCGAACTCCGATTTATACTGATAAGACAAACGACTGACATTCACCTCGTTTGAGCGCGGCCACGCATTTCTCAGTATCAAATCTCCGATGGGCCCTGAGATATTTATCTCCTGTTATATAGGAGGGACAAATTCCATCTTGTTCCATCCCTGTTCCTACACACACTTCATGATACACCCAATCAATGCCTTTATAGTCACCTGTTACGGTTGACGTTTGACACAGTCAAAGCGGACCAATTCATATGCTATAAATCATGATGAACTCAGGTCTAAGGACTATACTCCATAGTCGTAATGAGAACCTCTCATGACACTTATATAACTATCCTGTAGAGTTCTCATTAGCGGGTCATGTCCGATCCTGTGTTCTCTAACACATATCTATGTGATTGACTTTAATACTCTTATTAATGACTCCATGAAACTTAGTCATCAGTCAACTCACATGCTAGTCTCACGCGGTTGTCAGTGTCCCACTTTAACATCCTTGACCAGGGACTAAATATAATCTATGTCATTTATCACTTATAGGGTTCCATGATCAAGTCCTCAACTTGATGACCTATAAAATGCCATAAATTACTTTGGGACTATTATTCAATTATCTTATAATCAAATAATACATATGAAACAATTTCATCATGACATAACCAAAGTATGTCTACATGAACATCATAACATAACTCAAACCATTACAACTCCCACTAGAATCAAGATCATATCTTAATATCTCAAATACCTACAGCAAGAGGGTGAAACTCATGCTTAGGTCGTGGGAGAGGCTGCGGTGCTCTGCCTGGAACCCTTTCCAGCAAACCGCACCGCTATATAGACATAAGACATAACCAGTTTCCGACCGGAAATCGTCTTTGTCCGTCTAACCACTCTCAACAGACACAATTACTTCTTCAGTTCACCAAGCTCCAATTCTTAGTATTCCTCAAATACTTGAGAATATTCTTGGTAACTGTCCAGTGACTTTTCACATGGATTATATTGGTATCTACTCGTCATGCTTAACACTTTAAGCAACTTCTGGACGAGTTCAGGTCATGGCATCTATGATAGGTTCCACTGCATACGCCTGTGATTCCTATTCAAACATTCTTGCTCAGCCAGTGTCTAAAGACACTGCGTCTCGCCAAGATTAATGCCATTAGACATCGAAGGCCTCTCTTGGAATCACGCATACTGAATCTGTCCAAAACCTTATCACTATAAGCATCTTGACACGATCCAATTAGCTTACCCAACCTATCTCTATAGATTCTTATTCCAAGAATTCACACGGCTTCTCCCATGTCTTTTATTGGAAAAATAACTTCCGAGCCAAGTCTTAAAAGACTAACGCAACAGAACGTCATTTCCGAGAAGAAGTATGTCATCTACATACATTACGAGAGATGCAACTACGCTCCCACTAGTCTTCTTGTAAACACACGGTTTCTTTTCGTTCCTGATGAAGTCAAACTCTTTTGACCATTTCATCAAAACGATTATTTCAACTCCGTGATGCTTGCTTCAATCCATACATAGATCAATGAAGCTTGCATTCCTTCCCAGCGTTATTTGGATCAGTGAAACTCTCAGGTTGTGTCACGTACACATCCTTTTCCAGAATTCCTATAAGGAAAATTGTTTTCATATCCATCTGCCAAATTTCATCACCATGATAAACGGCAGTTGCTAGGAGAATCCGAATGGTTTTAAGCATAGCGTCTGAGGAGTAGGTCTCTTCATAGTCATACTATGAGTTTTCTTGAGACCTTCAGCGACCAACCTTGCTTTGAATATCTGGATATTCCCATCTCGGATCTAGCGGCTCCAGGCCACTTTTCGGAGTTCGGGCCCAACATTGCTTCTTCAAAATTTGCAGCCTCGTCACTGTCAATGATCAACAAGTCATGACAATCGATCACGAGAAATCCCTATTTCTCGGAATCGTGACGTATCCTTCCGGATCTGCGAACTTTAGGCACCACAGGTATAGGTTCTACAACTCTTTGTAGATCCATTTACTGCTTTACCTCTTCGGTGAAAGCCTAGTATCGATCGATACTACCTTAGTGTCGATCGATACCATCCTGTGATTCTCGAACGTTTTCGAGTTCTACTTTACTCCCACTGTTCTTCTTAGAAAGAAGATCTTTCACAAGAAAACATAGTTCTTAACAACAAACATTTTGTTTTCAGAACGGTTGTAGAAGTAGTAAGCCTTGGTTTCCTTAAGACAACCAACGAATTAGCATTATTGGGTTTGGGTGTAAGCTTATCTTATCGTAAACATTTTACATAGGCCTCACAACCCCAAAATTTCAGTAAAGACAGTCTTGGAACATTTCCAATTGGCATCTCATGTGTTGTCTTTATAACTGATTCTGATGGAACCTTTTTAGTGTAAACGCAGACGTTTCTAGAGCGTTTCCCAAAAGGGATAATGGAAGATATGTGTGACTCATCATTAATCGAACCATATCCAATAAGGTTCAATTCCTCCTCTCGAAACCTCCATTCCATTGGGGCGTTCCAGAAGGAGTGAGCTGTGAAACTATTTCACACTCTCTCAGATGATCACTTAACACTTGGCTTAAGTATTCTCCTCCGCGATCTAATCGAAGAGCTCTAATACTTTTGCCAATTTGATTTTGTACTTCATTCTGGAACTCCTTGAACCTTTCAAAGGATTCCTATTCGTGTCTCATCATATGGACATATTCATACCTACTGATCTTATCAGCGAAGGTAATGAAGTACTGAAAGTTTCCTCTAGCACTGGTGCTCATCGGGCTGCATACATCTCTATGTATAAGGCCCAATAAGTTACAGGCCCTTTTATTTGATTTGTCAAAAGGGGCCCTTAGTCATTTAGCCCAATAAGCAGGATTCACATTTCTCACATGATTCACAATCAAATGAGCCCAAAGCCCATCACTATGGAGCTTCTGAATCCGCTGTAACCCAAACGACATTGCCAGAGAACGATTTGTATTTATGTTATAGACAGGCATAGATTGGTTTAAGACATAAAACCCATTCTCTAATGGGGTGCTACTATAGAACATTTCATTAAGATCAACAGAACAACATTTGTCTTTAATCAAAATGAATATCATTCATATTCTTACAAGAAAAATGAAATGACATCTCTCTTCATAACAGGTACAAAGTAGCAATTATTCTATTCTTAAAACCAAGCCTGAAGGCGACTATTAATGGAAATTTTCTACACCCAATGCAGCAACTATTGCTTCATTCTTGGCGTGTAATTCCACTTGTCCCTTCTCCAACGTTCTACTGTTGCTTCGTGCCTGCATATTTGTACAAATATAAGCACCACAACCGGTATCTTATACCTACGAGGTAGAACTTGAAGTAGTAACATTTACTTCCATAACACAAATACCTTGAGAAGAAGTCCCGTACATCTTCTCAATCTCTTGTGCATCTTCCAAGAATCTCTTGCAATTTCTCTTCCAATGCCCTGGCTCCTCACAGTACTGGCACTTCTTAACATCGGTTAGGCCAGACTTGGGCTTACAAGAAGACACAGGCTTGTCCTGATTCACAATCTGGATGGCCTTGCCTCTACCCTTGTCTTTTCCAGGTTTCTCAAACCTTTTGCCATTTTTGATGTCATGCTCAGCTGTCTTGAGCATACTATGCAGCTCAGTCAACGTCTTCGTCAACTTGTTCATGTTGTAGTTCACAACAAACTGATCATAGCTTGACGGCAGTGACTGCAGAATGATGTCAGTAGCCAACTCATGGCTCATAGGATAATCCAGTCTCCTCGGGTTATCTATATAACCCGTCATCTTTATGACGTGAGGACTTACTGGTGAATCCTTTGGTAGCTTGCATTCAACTAGAGATTTAACCGTCTGATATCTCTCAGTTCGAACCTGCTCCTGAAACATCGCTTTCAGGCTAGTGATCATCTCGATGGGCGACGCCACATTCTCATATTGCTTCTGCAAGTCCGAGTTCATAGTAGCCAACATCAGACAACGCACATCGACCACATCATAGTAATGCTTATTCCAAGCATCATATACTGCATGTGAGGCATTGGACCTTAGTTTCTCGGGGAGAACTTTCTTAAGGACATAGTCCTTTCTCTCCTGCTTGAGAACAATTCTCAAGTTCCGATACCAATCAAGGAAGTTGGATCCATTTAGCTTGTCCTTCTCAAGGACGGATCGCAACGAGAAAGAGTTCTGATGAGGGGTTTTAGACATAACTAGAAAATCAAAATAAAATGGTTCAGTTATGATGTTCAGGAAATGAGAAATCTTAACAATTAAGAAAACTCGCATTATATTCAAAACAGTGTTTCCTCAAATGAATATAATGATCCAAGACCCATACTTCACCAAAACTTGAGTGGGCCACTGGCCGTCACCCAAATCTTAGCTATCTAGGTAAGCAACACTTTGCTAATCATATCCAATATGACTCTTGGTTGTGGATAAGACATCTTATGTCTAGTCCACCTGATGTCTATGGGCCCAGAACTTCTGATAGCCCACTCAAGTAAACCAATATCTCAATCATGTAACGGTTGATGCCATGCACTGCAAGCCCATCAACACACTTACATACTGCCTTACTCATGTAACCGGGATACCTTGCACTGCAAGCCTATCACACAGTGAAACGAGTCTTGACAGCTGACAAGATCGGGAAGACACCTTAAACACTTGATATTTAGTTGAGGAACATAACTTTTCATCTTGACACATATCATATATGTACTCAAGAAGGCTTAGATTTTATCAAAACAATTAATCTTTATTAAGTTTTAATTAATCTAAGAAGTGGGTGAAATCTGGTTCGGTTATGTGATCTCGGGTTCGCTAACCCAGAGTCTGCACAGTGTATCGATACTAGTATCGATCAACACTCTACTGCTATAGCCGGTCTTCGACAACTGATCAATCCAATTGAACCAGTTTCGATAACCAACCGAACCAATTTCGACAATTGGTTAGTGTCGATCGATACCACCTCATTGGTGTCGATCGATGCTCAACCAACCAAATCGATTTGCGATAACCAGTCAATCCAATTGATCTGGATCGATAACCGGTCAATCAAATTGAACCGTATCGATAACCGGTCAGTGTCGATCGATACAACATTTGTGTCGATCGACACCAACCAAATCGCACTAAACCGCAATCAGCCGGTTTAAATCGATTTCGACCAAGCATGATAACCGGTTCAATCCAATTGAACCGACTTAACCATTCGCAAGGTCGTGTCGATCGACACAACTCTATTTGTGTCGATCGACACCATTAGGTTTCGGGAACTTCGATCATTCGATCGAAACCTAAATTTTTCATAAAAAATTTCCTTGTGGTGTCGATCGACACCATCATATGGTATCGATCGATACCCTAGGCGAAACCCTAATTTCAGTTTTCAACAAAACGATTTTTGATAGAAAACCCTTTTATCTAACATCATCCTATACATCACATGTATCAAATTCGAATTCTCTAATTCATTAGCATGCTAGATTGATTCAGTTAAACCCTAAGGCTCTGATACCACTGAAGGAAATTTGTACAGGTTTCTACCAGATTAATCTCTATTAATCAACCTACAGAATTCCTGAAGCCTAGGATCTAGGGTTTATAAACTTGAATCAGAAAGATCTCAGATATACCTGGAGATTGGCAGCGGAAGATTATCAGGTTATCGAGATCTGTAGCATCTCAAGTGTTACGCCTCTACTGGAGTCCACACTCACACAAACAGGAATCTGCAGGGATGCTAGTGCCTGGAATCAGATCTTGCAGAGGAACCTGTGTTAACTTGAGAGGGGAGACAAAACTTAGGTCAAAATCTCGTGCCTCATATCCTTTATATAGGCACGGGATAGGGCCCAATTGTTCACGGGCCGAGCCTGAACAAATTAAGTCATTGGGCCGAAATCTCTATTTCGGTCCGCACTGAGTGTCGATCGACACCACCTTATTGGTGTCGATCGACACCTTCCCTCATTACACATTCCTTGCTTAAGTACATCCTGTTCGCTTAGGTGTGTGACCCTGTAGGATCAAATGAGACTAGCAATGAGTTCATAACTCATAAGTCATGAGCGGTTTCTAGCAAAACGTCATGACTGCCTAGTAACAAATGAATATATGATCTCGACCATACAACTATGTCTAGAGCGAATACAAGTATGATTTCGGGACATTCCCAACAGTACATAGTAGCAATTATTCTATTCTAAAACCAAGCCTGAAGGCGACTATATATGGAAAGTTTCTACGGCCAATGCAGCAACCATTGCTTCATTCTTGGCGTGTAATTCCACTTGTTCCTTCTCCAACGTTCTATTGTTGCTTCGTGCCTGCATATTTATACAAATATCAGCACCACAACCGGTATCTTATACCCACGAGGTAGAACTTGAAGTAGTAACATTTACTTCCATAACACAAATACCTTGAGAAGAAGTCCCGTACATCTTCTCAATCTCTTGTGCATCTTCCAAGTATTTCTTGCAGTTTCTCTTCCAATGTCCAAGCTCCTTACAGTACTGGCACTTCTCAACATCAGTTAGGCCGGACTTGGGCTTACAAGAAGACACAGGCTTGTCCTGATTCACAATCTGGACGGCCTTGCCTCTACCCTTGTCTTTTCCAGGTTTCTCAAACCTTTTGCCATTGTTTATGTCAAGCTCAGCTGTCTTGAGCATGCCATGCAGTTCAGTCAACGTCTTCGTCAACTTGTTCATGTTATAGTTCACAACAAACTGATCATAGCTTGACGGCAGTGACTATAAAATGATGTCAGTAGCCAACTCTTGGCTCATAGGATAATCCAGTCTCCTTAGGTTATCTATATAACCCGTCATCTTTATGACATGAGGACTCACTTGAGAATCCTTTGGTAGCTTGCATTCAACTAGAGATTTAACCGTTTGGTATCTCTCAGTTCGAACCTTCTCCTGAAACATCGCTTTCAGGCTAGTGATCATCTCGATGGGCGACGCCACATTCTCATATTGCTTCTGCAAGTCCGAGTTCATGGTAGCCAACATCAGACAACGCACATCGACCACATCATTGTAATGCTTATTCCAAGCATCGTATACTGCATGTGAGGCATTGGACCTTAATTTCTCGGGGAGAACTTTCTCAAGGACATAGTCCTTTCTCTCCTGCTTGAGAACAATTCTCAAGTTCCGATACCAATCAAGGAAGTTGGATCCATTTAACTTGTCCTTCTCAAGGACGGATCGCAACGAGAAAGAGTTCTGATGAGGGGTTTTAGACATAACTAGAAAATCAAAATAAAATGGTTTAGTTATGACGTTCAGGAAATGAGAAATCTTAGCAATTAAGAAAACTCGCATTATATTCAAAACAATGTTTCCTCAAATGAATATAATGATCCAAGACCCATACTTCACCAAAACTTGAGTGGGCCACTGGCCGTCACCCAAATCTCAGCTATCTAGGTAAGCAACACTTTGCTAATCATATCCAATATGACTCTTGGTTGTGGATAAAAACATCTCTATGTTTCATCCACCTGATGTCTATGGGCCCAGAACTTCTGATGGCCCACTCAAGTTAACCAATCTATCAATCATGTAATAGTTGATGTCATGCACTGCAAGCCCATCAACTCATTACCTACTGCCTTACTCATGTCAAAGCAGATACCTTGCACTGCAAGCCTATCACGCGATGAAACGAGTCTTGACAGCTGACAAGATCGGGAAGACATCAAGAAAACTTGATATTTAGTTTGAGGAACTGAACTTTTAATCTTGATGTATATCTTATACACAATCAAGAAGGTTTAGATTTCAATTAAAACAATCAATTTAATCTAGGTTTTAATTAATCTAAGAAGTGGGTGAAATCTGGTTCGGTTATGTGATATCGGGTTCGCTAACCCAGAATATGCACAGTGTATCGATACTATTATCAATCAACACTCTTCTGCTATAACCGGTCTTCGATAACTGATCAATCCAATTGAACCAGTTTCGATAACCAACCGAACCAATTTCGACAATTGGTTAGTGTCGATCGATACCACCTCATTGGTGTCGATCGATGCTCAACCAACCAAATCGATTTGCGATAACCAGTCAATCCAATTGATCTGGATCGATAACCGGTCAATCAAATTGAACCGTATCGATAACCGGTCAGTGTCGATCGATACAACATTTGTGTCGATCGACACCAACCAAATCGCACCAAACCGCAATCAGCCGGTTTAAATCGATTTCGACCAAGCATGATAACCGGTTCAATCCAATTGAACCGACTAACCATTCGCAAGGTCGTGTCGATCGACACAACTCTTCTTGTGTCGATCGACACCATTAGGTTTCGGGAATCGGGAACTTCTATCTTTCGATCGAAACCTAATTATTTATTCAAGTGTCGATCGATACCATCACTATGGTGTCGATCGACACCACAAAACCTAATTCGACGAGTTTTAACGAAAAACGATTTTTCACAGAAAACTTCAATCTAACAAGAATCCTAAATCCGAATTTTCTAATTCAATAGCATGCTAGATCGATTCGACAGTTAAACCCTAAGGCTCTGATACCACTGAAGGAATTTGTACAGGTTTCTACCAGATTAATCTCTATTAATCAACCTAATAGATTCCTGAAAGCCTAGGATCTAGGGTTTATAAATTGAATCAGAAAGATCTCAGATATACCTGGAGATTGCAGCGGAGTAAGGTCAGGTATTCAGAGATCTGGAAGCGTCTCACGTGCTACGCCTCTACTGGAGTCCACACTCACACAAACAGGAATCTGCAGGGATGCTAGCGCCTGGAATCAGATCTTGCAGAGGAACCTGTGTCAACTAGAGAGGGGAACGAAAGACTTAGGTTAAAATCTCGTGCCTCATATCTATATATAGGCACGGGATAAGACCTAATCATTCACGGGCCAAGCCGGAACGAATTGGGCCGAAATCTCTATTTCGGTCCGTATGTGGTGTCGATCGATACCACTTCATTGGTGTTGATGGGGTCGGATGTGACCTCACTAGTTTCACCTAAACGAATCTAGGTTTTTAACCTTAGGTGAAAACAATCAAAAGGCTGCAAGTGCACAACCAATCGCTTGTAGTACTTAAGGGTCGATCCACGGGGAATTGAGTGACAAGCAAGCTTAGTAAAGACACAGAAGATTGCTAAGACGAAATAAAAGAGAATGGACTGAGTGATTTGTGATTGCGTTAACAACCGAGAATGCAGTGAATGTAAGAGATATCAATATGAGGAATATGCTGGGCAGTCAAGGGAACATCTCCAGGGAATTCAAGAATCAATGATCGAAACGAGACTAATAAGCAAGGCTAATGGTCCACGACATCAAACTCTAAGATAGGTCATTCACTCTCGCTTACTGACCCCTAAACAACATAGACTCACTACAACCTATATCAAATCAATATGGTTATACCTAAGCCACCCTCTAATCAGAGGCATGAAGTCAGCATTAAAAATAGGTTTGATTATTGTCCACGAGGTCGTCTCTAGGGCTCAAGAACACATGAGACACCTAGTCACTCGCTCTTCTCAACTAGGTCCGATTACTATACTTGTTTTTAGCAAATAGAGTACATCTAAGATATCGCTTTTCCAGGGTAGCAAATCCTTTCTATACGCATTGATAATAAGCCAGAAGTTGAACCATGCAATAAGCCAAAGAATTCTAGCAACCTAAACGATCAGAGAAACATTGAATATCCCCTTCGAATCACCCCATCAACCCAACAAGCGAACTACTCACACATGGTGAGTTTAAACATGTCGATAGGTGTAAAGGAAATCAAAAGCAATAAACGAACGATTGTATTAAAAGAAATCAAAGCAAGATCCGAAATAACTTCTACTAAAGTAACAAGTAAAGCAAAGAACAAAAGCGATAAAGAACTAGAAGAAACAAACGAAGGAAGGTGCTTGGCGAGACGCCTAAAGGGAGCTCTCCAAGTCTTCTTGCTGCTTCTCCAAGGTCAGGTCGTCGGTGTCTTCTCGGGTGTATCGTCGTCGTCGAAACCCTAAGGCTAAGACGTGTATTTATAGCTTCTAAACGACGGCAACTAGGGTTAGGACGAACCCTAATTCGTGTTCTCTTCATGGGCCAAACGACTTGGGCTTTATGTTGCACTTCTAGGGACTTGAGGCGGCTAAAACGAATGGCTCGGCCGCATGCCGAAGCTCCCAGGTTGCGGCATACGAGAGGCACGGCCGCACGCTCACGGCTTGGCTGTGCGGCCAGACAGGTCGGACTTCAAACGGTTATAACTTCTAAACGGCAACTCCAAATTGGCTGATTCCACTTCGAGGCGAATCTTGATTCTTCAAGCTTTCCAATGATACCAATATCTCCCAATTTGGTTCATGGCAAGGTCTCCAATTGATGCCAAACTTATGATGGTCCGAAACTATCCTCCAAGTCCATTTTTCCCTTTTCTTGTCGTTTTTCCCTAAAACCTGTAAAATCTCTTTGTTCTTGCTAAAACTTGATTATTGGCTTATTAGCATTAGAAATGCATCAAAACCTTATTAAAACACTTTGAAAACCATAGCTAAAATGGGCGAAAATACGATGTTATCAACTCCCCCAGACTTAGACTTTGCTTGTCCTCAAGCAAACAAGAAAGTAAAGTCATGGAAAAGAGGTTTGAAAATCGCGGGAACTAGCTTACCTTCCGGTCTACCTCCTCTGCACTCCTCATCGCTTTGATGTCCTGAACTTCCATTCGTTAGTTTCCACGAGATTCATCAAGTCCTCCTTAATCAACTCCACGGTTCCTTGGCATCTCCAAGCTCTCCATTGTCGTCTCTTTACATAAATTAAGCATTAATAAAAATGGTGAGATCTTACCAAGGTCAAATCGACAGAGGCATGTAGGTCTTCCCCAAGGCCGAGATTTTCTTCGTAAGTTCCACCTCTTTCTCTTTTCTCACTTCCAAGGGATCGATGTCGACCCCTTGCTCTTTATTTGGGACAGGTTTCCATGAGGTCCGAAGTGTGCCCGGTTGTAGCCGCACACCCCTCGGTTCACTTCTTTTTGACCTATATCCTCTTTCTCCCCTTTTTTTTTTTTTATAGAATAGACTTCCATGAGGTCACAAAGTATGCCCGGTTGTAGCCGCACATCCCTTGGTTCACTTCAGCCATCTTCTTCTTTTCTTTTCTCTTTTTTTTTTTTTTTTAGAGTATAGAAGGGAAGAGTGAGGGGACCATACTGGTGAAGAAGTGCAATGTCTCGTGAGGCCTGGAATAAGAACGCTACTGGGCCTCATCTCAGATCCCAAGGCTCGATGATTAAGTCCGGTTTATGTCCAATAAGAGTTAGAGACGACGCTGAATCAACTGAATATCCTTCGAACATGGGTTTTTGGGGATTGTCGAATCAGCTCACGGCCTATCCAAACTTGGCTCCGTAGTCAAGCATGATCAAGAGTAGAGTGTTAATGATCGTAGGTCAAATAATAAACCTAAATATGCAAACTACCGGATCAAATACGGTAATCAATTGTAGCACTTTAGGGTCGAATCCACAGGGACCGATAAGTTACACTACGAATTTATGGGATTAAAGTTAAGCTAAGACAGAAATAAATATTGGTTTTTCTAGGTTAAACAAGAAATAAAAGATAAATAAATAATAAGATAAAAACATTAGACATAGGGTATTCTTCCAGGATGCGACAAAACAATTAAGTGGGAATATTTAAGAACCGTTCTTGAACTCAATTCACTAAGGTATAGGTAAATCGCTGTCGCGCAGATACCTAACTAAACAGTACGATATTAGAAAACAGCTGTCGCGTGATCCTAATAAAGTAAAGCAAGCATTAACAAGCAAGATTGATATGTTCACAAGGTGCCACGACTACAACTGTCGTTGGCCATGGATCACCTTGCTCACCTATGTATGTCAGGCGACTAACCGCACTGTCGTGTCTTAATTAATCAACCTAAAATCTAGAACTAGGTGATCAATCTAATTCTAGCATTAAGAATAACTATAGATGAAGAACCATAAAGATGAATTCCCAAACTAACAACCTAACGAATTACTCACATCCCTTCCGAAACCCTAAACCTAATAAGCAGACTTAGTCAAGCCTAGAAGCAAGAACAAAGATGAACAACAAAAGAGACATCTTTATTAAAGATTCTAAACCTAAAAAGAAAGCTATAAAATAAATATAAAAGGAAACAAAAATATTTACAAAACTAAGGAAGAGTTATTTCTCTCTAAAAGTGAGAGCTAATGCTCTCTGAGGTGTGTTTGATACAATGGTCGAGCCCTCCTTATATAGGAAAAGGGGAGAGCAACAAAAGGAAACAAAAGAAATGGAAAGTCTTGGAGAGGAGGCAAAAGAGGCGGTGGACCGGTCGATCTTGGGCCTGGAATGGTCGGTCCATGGGCCGGATCGATCGGTCCTAAGTATGGACCGGTCGATCCTATTCTCTGCCACGTTAGCTTCGTCGGCAGGTTGACATGTCTTCGGTAAATCGGCCATAACTCTTGATTGCACCGTTGGATTTCCTTCAAACCACTTGGAGATGAAAGCTAACTCCCTTGGCTATCTTGTGTCAAAATCTTAGCAAGATCCAACGGTGGGAAGGTATTCGTCTGAGGCCATACTTCTGACGGGTCTGCTGGACTCTGCATCTTTCAATGTATATTTGCATCCAAAATCATCCAAAACTCTTTCTTTTGCTCCAAATGCTCTTTAGACCTATAAAACACTAAGTAAAGCATATAGTCCTATATTCTATCTAATATAAGTTAGTTGACTCAATATACAAACCTAAATCCTATATAAAAAACGGTAATTTTGGGACTTATCAATTCCCCCAGACTTGAATCTTTGCTTGTCCTCAAGCAAGAATGATCTGAAATCTTAAAGGGAAAGGTTTTTAAAACAGGAACTTACAACTTCTCGAGAATCTCCGTACTTCTTCCGCGAATCCATCACTCAAAGAATTGAGCTTACAACATGTATTAACCATTGGCTTAGCAACTCTTTGTACTGATATCCCGAGATCTCAAGGAAGCTCCAAAATCTCCTTTGTTGACTCCCTACATTCATTTTTTTACAAGCATGCGGTCTCAACGAGGGAGTATCGATCAAAGATCGTGTAGACGCTCACCTTCCTCTAGCTCCCAAGACATTCTCTTATGGTTCCTTTCCTCCTCTTCCCTTTTACTCTTTTGAGATCGATTTCTCCCTTCTTTAGGGTATCACTCTATTTTTTTTTTTATCGATCTCTTTCATCTTTTTCTCTTTAGCCCGGGGTTGGTTTTCATGAGTCCGAAGTATGCAAGGGGGTAACCATGCATCCCTCAGTCCACTTCTTTGTTTACCACATCCCTTTTCTTTTCTTTTTCTCTTTTTCTTCTTTTTTTATTCAGGAGAGGAGAGGGGAATCCATACTTCTTTTCTTTGTTATGCACGTCTTGGGAAGCATTGAGTCAGAGGTCGCGTTCGATGTATACCAAGCCCCAAGTTGAGAAGATTAAGTCCAATTAACGTCTTATCATGGGTGAAGTCAACACCAAGTCAATCGGATTTCCAAGAGATAGGGACTTCTGGTGAGTTGTTCGGCTATGGCGTTCCAATCTTCGGCTCTTCAAAAGGATAGTCATGATGGATAGCAGAAGATATTAGTACGAACACGCGATTCACAAAAGAAGTTCCAAGTTCCAACCATTTTGACTCAATAAAAATAAAAATGTATGTTAGTGCAAATGGTTACATTCCTCCCCCAGACTTACTTCACACCGTCCCGGTGTGTAAGAGAAAACCAAAGGAAGAATTAAAACCGACAACAAAAGACAGTTATAATATACATATAAGAAAATCAAAAGCTAAAATAAAAGGGAAAGAAAAACCAGTGATCAAACATTTGGTGTGTCTGGGCAATGTGACATGAGTCCTTGTACAGCTCAGGGGAGGGGATCGATCGGTCTGACGTCTCAGATTGATCGGTCTAGATCTTTGATGGTCGTGGACTTTGTCAATCGCCAGGGATCGATCGATCTGTCGACAGGATCAATCGGTCTCTAGTGTCTGGAACATAAAAAGTTTCGCATCTTCTGCGTTTAGTACCTGTTCCTGAAAACACTCAACACCAGACGTGATTTCACCGTAATAAAATCCTAATAATAAAAACAAATAAAGAAAAATAATAAAGGAAGGGAAGTATGTACAAACTCTATGGGTTGCCTCCCATGAGCGCTTTTTTAAAGTCGTTAGCTTGACTCTGGTGTCAGGCAGCAAGTGGTGTGAGAAAAAGAACCCAACGCAAAACAAGCTCTTCCACCGATTGTTCTCAACTGAAGAACCATGCTCAGCATACCATCCATTGCTTCTTGGCCTTTCTCTGTAAACTCCGGAGTGAGGATGGCCGTGACTTTAGAGAAAGGCGTTGATCGTCCTTTGCACTTCACCTTATACTCAATAGTGTCTCCAACACATCTCCGCGGTACCAAAGTGATATGAGAATCTTCCATCACGCTTTCAATCTTTGGCTTTGGCGTTTCCCTCTTCTTGACCTTCTCGGATGGCCTTACAGAAGAATGAGTGTCTCCATCCAAGACTTCGTTGACATCATTCTCATCACCAAGGTCTCCCACTAGCATGACATGATGTGCTCTAGCATACTCCGGACAATGATTGCTTCGTTTAGAATCATTCATGAAAACGCTCAGTTTCACCCTGCCAGAATGTGGTGAACTTGTTCCGGAGCGATGCCATCTTGGACTTGGTGTAGAAGTGGTTAAAGAAAATTGCTCGGCATTGACCCCACGAAGTAATGGAGCCTAGCTGGTCACGAGCTGCAGCATAAGGATCCACAATTCCTTGTGTATTCATCTTTACGTACACCTGAAACTCACAGCTTGACATCCACCGTCTTCACTGGTAGAGGTTGCGTTGTTGAAGATTTTCTCATCGATGTTAGAGAAGACGATCCTCTTATTAGGTAGATCAACAACAGCACCCACAGTTGCAAGGAAAGGTCTCCCAAGAATCAAAGGCATAACTGAACCTTCGATCATCTCTACGACATGAAAATCAGTGGGAACCAAGCAACTCTCCATCAATCAAACATCTCTTTCCCGGGTTCTTCCAGCTTCGACACCTTATGGAGACGCGTGGATAAACATTCTTCGGCTTGTAAATCATCAGCATCGAAGAGATCGATCGGTCTAGAGGTTAGATCGATCGATCCTTCGTCTTTGTCGATCAGGACTTGTTGGGTTGCCGCAATATGAAGCTTCGCCTTGGCTCCAGCATGAGCCGTAATAGCCGACAAGTCAGAGAAAAATCCAGTATCTCCAATTTGAGCTTCGGAACTTGCAGCATGTGATGAGATCGATCGGTCTACACTGCAGCTCGGGATTGAGCACTGGATGTGTCGGATCGATCGGTCGATGTGCTGGATCGATCGATCCTGAGCTTCTTCGGAGACTTGTACATCTTCAATCGCACTTTGAATCGCCATTGCCCTTCTGCCCATCTGACAGCTGCTGCATCATGAGCTCAAGCTCGTTCTCTTGTGTAGATGGCATATCATTATGAGCTTGACATCCTCTTCTCTGGTCATTCCACCTAAGTGGGTAGCGAGCTACATAGAGATCCACCATTCCTTGAGCTTCCTACTTCTTAGTCTTGGTTCTTTGAGAACGGAATGGTGATCCAATGATTCGAAGGCTTTGTGGATCAGCTGTCGGAGAAGAACGGGTTGGGTGGATCGGGTTGGCAGCTCCTCGGTCCGTCTGTACCATCTTCTTATTCCTTCGATATCTTTTTGCTCAGAACTCGAAATTGAGATCTGAGACTTGGTCTGCAAACTAGAGACTTAGATCTTTCCAATAATGTATGGCTCATAATCTAGTTCCTTCTGGTTCGTTCTCAGATAGAGTTTGAAGTTGACACAGCTCAGCTTCGTACTCTTCTTCGATGGTCTTGGAAAAATAGTCATAACTTTCGAACCGTGATGCCAAATCACGTTCCGCTTTTTCCTGAGGCTCCGTATGACTCTCTACTATGTTTCCACCAAATTTCAGATTTATCTGTGGTCATCTGATATTTCGTTTGCTCTTTGAACCGGAACTGGTAAGCTCTGTCTCTCCTCTTCCTTTTTCTTTTCTTTTCTGTTTTTTTTTTTTTTTTTTTTTTTTTTTTTTTTTTTTTAACCTGCAAAAATAGAAAAACAAAACCCTAATTAGTAAAAATAAAAAAATCTTAGACTAAACCGTAATCTTAAACTCGTAGGCAAGCGTTATTGGTCCCCGGCAACGGCGCCAATTTGATCGTAGGTCAAATAATAAACCTAAATATGCAAACTACCGGATCAAATACGGTAATCAATTGTAGCACTTTAGGGTCGAATCCACAGGGACCGATAAGTTACACTACGAATTTATGGGATTAAAGTTAAGCTAAGACAGAAATAAATATTGGTTTTTCTAGGTCAAACAAGAAATAAAAGATAAATAAATAATAAGATAAAAACATTAGACATAGGGTATTCTTCCAGGATGCGACAAAACAATTAAGTGGGAATATTTAAGAACCGTTCTTGAACTCAATTCACTAAGGTATAGGTAAATCGCTGTCGCGCAGATACCTAACTAAACAGTACGATATTAGAAAACAGCTGTCGCGTGATCCTAATAAAGTAAAGCAAGCATTAACAAGCAAGATTGATATGTTCACAAGGTGCCACGACTACAACTGTCGTTGGCCATGGATCACCTTGCTCACCTATGTATGTCAGGCGACTAACCGCACTGTCGTGTCTTAATTAATCAACCTAAAATCTAGAACTAGGTGATCAATCTAATTCTAGCATTAAGAATAACTATAGATGAAGAACCATAAAGATGAATTCCCAAACTAACAACCTAACGAATTACTCACATCCCTTCCGAAACCCTAAACCTAATAAGCAGACTTAGTCAAGCCTAGAAGCAAGAACAAAGATGAACAACAAAAGAGACATCTTTATTAAAGATTCTAAACCTAAAAAGAAAGCTATAAAATAAATATAAAAGGAAACAAAAATATTTACAAAACTAAGGAAGAGTTATTTCTCTCTAAAGGTGAGAGCTAATGCTCTCTGAGGTGTGTTTGATACAATGGTCGAGCCCTCCTTATATAGGAAAAGGGGAGAGCAACAAAAGGAAACAAAAGAAATGGAAAGTCTTGGAGAGGAGGCAAAAGAGGCGGTGGACCGGTCGATCTTGGGCCTGGAATGGTCGGTCCATGGGCCGGATCGATCGGTCCTAAGTATGGACCGGTCGATCCTATTCTCTGCCACGTCAGCTTCGTCGGCAGGTTGACATGTCTTCAGTAAATCGGCCATAACTCTTGATTGCACCGTTGGATTTCCTTCAAACCACTTGGAGATGAAAGCTAACTCCTTTGGCTATCTTGTGTCAAAATCTTAGCAAAATCCAACGGTGGGAAGGTATTCGTCTGAGGCCATACTTCTGACGGGTCTGCTGGACTATGCATCTTTCAATGTATATTTGCATCCAAAATCATCCAAAACTCTTTCTTTTGCTCCAAATGCTCTTTAGACCTATAAAACACTAAGTAAAGCATATAGTCCTATATTCTATCTAATATAAGTTAGTTGACTCAATATACAAACCTAAATCCTATATAAAAAACGGTAATTTTGGGACTTATCAGTTAATCAAATAAAATAAACCGTTAGAATAAGATCATAATTCCCTACTAGTTTTGACTTAATAAAACGACTCGATAAGAAAAAATTCAGTATTGATGTAAAAATGGAAAATTTCGCAAGTCAACAAGAAAAAAGTAGCATCATTAGTAAGAGATGAAACACCCCCCCAGACTTAAATCACACCGTCCCCGGTGGGATAATAAGTAAGAGAAAAGGATGTACATCATAAGGGAAGATAGTATTGAGAACGAAGTCACCTTATTAGTAAATGGATAGATATAACATCTTCCCCCAGACTTGAATTGTTACCAATCCTTGTCTATTGGTCGATGGTGGATGGTGACTGACCAAAAGTTATCTCCTTTCTTACTCGTCATCGATCAAGCTTGGCCTAGCTTATCGAGTTTCAAATTTCTTTTCCTTGCATCGTCCTTGTTACAAAAGCTAAAACCATCAATAACGAATTAGAAAAACCAAAACCAAAATCCTAAATAGATAGATAGATAGAGGTATGTTGATGTGATGGTATGGTAGTGAATGCTTGATGTGTTTGGAAGTGACGTGGTGGGCTGTCACGGGTTGGAGATACGATCGTGTAGGCTTGGGACCGCAGTTTTATATGCCGCGCAAGAGGTCGGTTAGCCTGATCGTCCCCGGACTCCCCGTCCGTCGAGTGCACTGGCCGCATGGTCAGCTCTCGGTCGTGCGGCCGAGGCTTCTCTCTGCCGCAAGCTGGCGGCTTGCACGTGCGGCTAGGGCTAGTCGCTAGATCCATCGGACCCTTCCGTGTAGCAACTTCCCGCCGTACAAGTGCTTTAGCTCGTTGGCCCTTCTATAGTATCCTCAACGTCGCGGTTCCAAATAAACTCCTTCTTTCCCTGTCCTTAAAGAAAGCAAGAAACACATCATAGCAAAAGCATAAACATAACCAAAAACCAAGAATCAAAAACATAACCTAATGATGGGTTGCCTCCCATCCAGCGCTTTGTTTAACGTCGTTGAGCTCGACGTTTGGTGCCCTTTTTGAGATTAGGCAGATGGAGAGCTAGTCTCCTCTTGGGTCTCTTTGGTTCTTTCTCTTCCGTCGGTCATAAGGTCATCTTCCATCCCCTCAAATAGTTGATTTCCTCTTTCTCCACTAGTCTCTCCTTTTTCAAGTTCTCGCAAAGGATGAGATCTACGGCGAGACTTCACGATGTTGTAGAGGGTGCGAAGATCAGGCCTTTCTTCTTTGCCATCATTGCTTGACCTTTCCTCTTCGTCCTCTTCATCGATGTCGCGTCCGGTAACACGGCATGCGAATTCATTAAGCCTTCTATCAATCTCGCGGTACTTCTCTTTGAGAGTGGAGTCGATCTCTTGAAGTAAATCTTGACTCCTTATACATCTCACAAGCTCATCAGATAATATCTCCTCTAGATCTGAGATTCGCATTTGTAACACGTCCCTTAAGAAAATCTCATGGGCCATTTTCCGTTCGAGTTTCTCGATCCTTCCAGACATATCGTCGTCTCTTCCTTTGGTTGTATCAGAGATGGAATCGCATAGGTTGAAGAGTTTACCAATCAGCTTACGCGCTTCCTCGTTAGCCTTTTCACCTTCAAGAATGTTGGCAAAGTGGCTGCTGATGGTTTTTTCCATCCATTGCAATCTTTATTCGGTTGCTTCGAGATCTCCCACGCCTTGTCCTCTATGTCGAATTCGGGACCAGATTTCGTCGATTCTTGCACCGAGAGTCACGTTGGTCTTGTCAATCTTGTCGTGGAGAGTCTTCTCTAGCAGCTTCTGATAATCGGCGTATCCACTCATAAGGATCTCAAGACGGTCTTCACGCTCCTTAGGTCGTGAGACAGACATTCCCCTTTCTTGAAAAATTTCGTGTGGCATGCGGATAAAGCTCCTATCATCGCGTAGATTAGCCAAACATGGACGATGTGGCCGGTACCGTCCGTGTGGTGGCAATGGTTCTGCCGGCGGAATCTGTGGCGTACATGGACGCCGAGGCCTAGAATTGCCTCGTTCTATAACTTCTACTTCCTTCCGGAATCGCTGAACGTCATCGTCTTCAGCGGAGTTATCTAACGGAAATTGAGTGGCCATATAAGAATATGCTTCTCTAGGTTCCCTATCTTCATCCTCATCGGTAAAGAAATCGTCATATGTGACGTCTTCTCTGGAGTAGTCCCTAAGATTCATTTCGATAGCTTGCTCTGCATAGTAAGCATCGATGTCTTCCGAAGACCATCCTTTACAACCATCAGGGGTCCTATTGTCCCCTTCCTCTTTGTTTTCCTGTAATGTTGGACCACAAAAAGTGGTTGTAGTGGCACATACCTGAGGTTGAGATGCAAGAATCGGTTCGTGGAGAGTGTCGGTCGATCGCCGCATAGCGCCGTCCCGACCGTGCGGTCGGTAAAGGCTTCGCCGCACGCCGAGGGCTCGACCGTGCGGTCGAAGTGCTAGCGTCCGCCGGTCCTTCGCTCGGCCGTAAGGCCATTTAAACCTATTCTGAACCGTTTCAAATGAGAGATATCGGCGTCTCATTTCTTCTGCAACATCCCATACGTCGATTCCTCGTGCTGGCGGGTTGTTGGGAGTGCATGTGATTAGAGAACATGTTCCTTCTTTGCTCTCTTCTCTCGCTTGCCATGGGGGTTCTTCTAAACTTCCCAAAAGTTCTTTCTCTTTCCAACTAGCTTCTTTGTCCTCTTCCAGGAAAAGGTTTTCGATGCTTCGTGGGCTGGTCACACTAGACGTCCTTTGTGGATTCGATGTTTCTCCTCCATTAGGTTCATCTTGACTCGCAAGATTGACGCTTCTAGGGTTCGCGGCTGTGAGTTCTACTGAGCTCGTCGCGAATATCTCTCCCAATTCTATGGCTTCTTTGTTTTCCTCTTCAGCTATCCCTCCTTTGTCAAAAACGGATGATGGCACGTCGGGATGTGGTTCTTCTCTTCCTTTGAGCATCACGCAATCGATCAAAGGGTTAGGCTGCGAGCTTTCGAGCTCTCCTGACATCACGGTTTCATTATTCTCCCCCTTAGTCCCTCCTTCTTCACCGAATGCGGCAGATGGCTCAGCGGGAATGTATTTCTCTTCTCCCATGAGCGTCCCGCGATCGTTTAGGGCGGTGGGGTTAGGGTGAGAGTTCGCGTGTTCTCTTGAGCTTTCCATGGGCTCGTCTCCTCTCTCTAGGGTTTCTCCTTCCTTTGTTTCATGAAAAACAAGTGAGGGGGTTATAAAAGTACTTATAGAGAGGGACTTACCTTTTTCTTTAGGGTTCTCGGGAGGTTTTCCTTTTTCGTAAAGGATTTCCTTTTCTTCTCCTTCCCTCTTTTTAATTAGGTTTGGTTGCTTGTTAACCAAGTTTCCAGAACCTTCATCCAGCTCCAAGCGGTTTAATTCCTTATCCTCTCCGGGCTTGGGCTCTTCGGTCACCTCCAATGGGCCATACTCGTTGTCGCCGTCGTGGTGAGGGGTCATGATGGACGGGGAAACGGCTTGGTCAACATTGGGTGGATCCGGTTCATCAGGATCATCTTCATAACTCGGATCGGTCAGACGCCGCCGCATACTGGATGTTTCGCTATGCGGTGGAGAGTCGACTGAATCCGGTGGTTGAGAACGGTCGGGCCGTACGCTGGGGGGCTCGCCATGCGGCAGAAGGGTCACTGGCCGCACGTCCGACGCTCGGCTGTGCGGTCGACAGGGCTCACTCCACCGACTGGAAGCTTTGTCGTGTGGTGGTGAGTCGGTCCCTATCTCCGATTCTTCTTTGCTTTTTAATGATCCTTCAGGGCTTTGCTGTGATACAACATCAGAGGAAGCCGCCTTGCTTTCCTCGTTGGCTTCAAGAGAGGAGAAGGATTCGGCCGAGGCTTCTTCTTTCTCTCCTTCGAAGTCATGACAGGTTTGATCTTCGTCCCAATCGACACTTGGTGCAGGATTAGTGAGCTTCTTTTGTAAAACTCCTATCTCCCATTCAAATCTGTCTTCTATGCACCCTAAGGTCCTCTCTAATGAGAGTGTCTTTTGGTGTTGATGTTGTAAATCCTCCTTAATGGTTTGTAAGTCGGATTGAACATTCAATAGCCCTTCTTCTACTTTCGAAACACGTTCAGAGACTTCGTCTAGCTTGGCATCGAGCTCCATCTTGTTGCTCTCCAGCTTTTCATCAATCTCTCGGTAAGTCTTTTCGTGTGCATCGAGTAGCTTCTGCAGGAGACCTTCAATCTTTGATTCCTTTGAGGCGCTTTGAGGTTTAAAGGACTCATAAGCGTTGTAAGAATAGTCGTCATGTGATTCGATTCTCATCATTTCACACTCGTAATCTTCCTCATTGGAAGCATGAAAGAATCCAAAGGGTTTAGAGGAACGTAGTGAGCTCGCAGCTCTCACTCGTCTATCTCTAAGGTATTGTGGACACGCAGCTTCCACAAATTGATCATCGCATATACGCGGTGATGGGCGATTTGCTCGCCTGGCATTTGACATCATGGATAGTCCCTGGCGACCTGTGAATGTACCATTAGTCGGTTGTATTGGTCCGTGCATGCAGTCACGAATCAAAGGTGATGGCCGCGGCTTCACTTCCACGTTAGAGCCATCGTACAGATGCTTGTTCCACCACCCACGTGGTTCGTCAGGATCCATCCCGAAAGCACCTGAAACACGAAAAACTAAAAAGAAAAATCAGCAGCAAAGGGTCCTAGGCAAAACTTCTAGTCCTTAGCCTGAAAGCAACTCAAAATTCCCCGGAGGCAACGGCGCCAAAAACTTGATGGGGTCGGATGTGACCTCACTAGTTTCACCTAAACGAATCTAGGTTTTTAACCTTAGGTGAAAACAATCAAAAGGCTGCAAGTGCACAACCAATCGCTTGTAGTACTTAAGGGTCGATCCACGGGGAATTGAGTGACAAGCAAGCTTAGTAAAGACACAGAAGATTGCTAAGACGAAATAAAAGAGAATGGACTGAGTGATTTGTGATTGCGTTAACAACCGAGAATGCAGTGAATGTAAGAGATATCAATATGAGGAATATGCTGGGCAGTCAAGGGAACATCTCCAGGGAATTCAAGAATCAATGATCGAAACGAGACTAATAAGCAAGGCTAATGGTCCACGACATCAAACTCTAAGATAGGTCATTCACTCTCGCTTACTGACCCCTAAACAACATAGACTCACTACAACCTATATCAAATCAATATGGTTATACCTAAGCCACCCTCTAATCAGAGGCATGAAGTCAGCATTAAAAATAGGTTTGATTATTGTCCACGAGGTCGTCTCTAGGGCTCAAGAACACATGAGACACCTAGTCACTCGCTCTTCTCAACTAGGTCCGATTACTATACTTGTTTTTAGCAAATAGAGTACATCTAAGATATCGCTTTTCCAGGGTAGCAAATCCTTTCTATACGCGTTGATAATAAGCCAGAAGTTGAACCATGCAATAAGCCAAAGAATTCTAGCAACCTAAACGATCAGAGAAACATTGAATATCCCCTTCGAATCACCCCATCAACCCAACAAGCGAACTACTCACACATGGTGAGTTTAAACATGTCGATAGGTGTAAAGGAAATCAAAAGCAATAAACGAACGATTGTATTAAAAGAAATCAAAGCAAGATCCGAAATAACTTCTACTAAAGTAACAAGTAAAGCAAAGAACAAAAGCGATAAAGAACTAGAAGAAACAAACGAAGGAAGGTGCTTGGCGAGACGCCTAAAGGGAGCTCTCCAAGTCTTCTTGCTGCTTCTCCAAGGTCAGGTCATCGGTGTCTTCTCGGGTGTATCGTCGTCGTCGAAACCCTAAGGCTAAGACGTGTATTTATAGCTTCTAAACGACGGCAACTAGGGTTAGGACGAACCCTAATTCGTGTTCTCTTCATGGGCCAAACGACTTGGGCTTTATGTTGCACTTCTAGGGACTTGAGGTGGCTAAAACGAATGGCTCGGCCGCATGCCGAAGCTCCCAGGTTACGGCGGACGAGAGGCACGGCCGCACGCTCACGGCTTGGCTGTGCGGCCAGACAGGTCGGACTTCAAACGGTTATAACTTCTAAACGGCAACTCCAAATTGGCTGATTCCACTTCGAAGCGAATCTTGATTTTTCAAGCTTTCCAATGATACCAATATCTCCCAATTTGGTTCATGGCAAGGTCTCCAATTGATGCCAAACTTATGATGGTCCGAAACTGTCCTTCAAGTCCATTTTTCCCTTTTCTTGTCGTTTTTCCCTAAAATCTGTAAAATCTCTTTGTTCTTGCTAAAACTTGATTATTGGCTTATTAGCATTAGAAATGCATCAAAACCTTATTAAAACACTTTGAAAACCATAGCTAAAATGGGCGAAAATACGATGTTATCAGGTGTCGATCGACACCTTCCCTCAAAACACTTTCCTTGCTTAAGTGCATCCTGTTTGCTTAGGTGTGTGACCCTGTAGGATCAAATGATACTAGCAATGAGTTCATAACTCATATGTCATGAGTGGTTTCTAGCAAAACGTCATGACTCCCTAGTATCAGATGAATGTCTGATCTCGACAAACAACTATATCTAGAGTAAGTACTGAGATGATTTCGGGACATTCCCAACAGTTTGTCATTCGTACCATCAGAGAGATACGAGAGAGCCAGACAAGCATCAGCGAGAACTTTCTCATCAGTTGAATGCAAAAGCCGCTCAATTCTTCCATGGGAAAGATCATGAAAAAAATATAATTCCTACAAAATTAGACAGTCTCACCTGTAATTGACAATAAACAGAGACAAAGATGATATTATCAGACACAAAATTGAGAAGACACACCTTTAATTATCTGAATCATTGCTTAGGTAACATCTGAAATTTGCACAAGAAGTGCACAAAAGAGAGATTTGAAAAGCACAAAGATAAGGCGGCTATCTACTGATATAATTCACCATTCACAAAACTTATTAAGAAAATTGATTGGCTCAATCATGATACAGTCTATTATTTTTTTTTTTAATTTTTTTTTTTTGTAGGGGTTATACTGTATATTAAAAACTGTATTTAATCCTGTGTGAGAAAAAATAAACAAATATTAAAGTAGAGAAAAGTAAAGAGCCTCCGTTACCTTATGTTATATTTCAGTTTTTTTTAAGCACTTTCTTGTTGACCCCTCTCTTTCTGCAAGTAATTGGATGAAATATAAACATAATGTATATCTTTAATGAAAATAGATCATCCACACATGGATTGACAAGATAAAACATTTGATTCAATGGACTCTAGTCCTTACAGGTCTCTTTAATAGTATGATCAAATGCATTCTGCTTTCTTCATATATCCAAATGTGCAACACTTCTTTTTCACTCACAACTAATATTTGGGTATTTCAGATTACGTGTTATGTTACAAATCCAGGCAGCTTATCATTCGATTTTCTATGCGTCTTCATCGCCCACTCGACCCTTCTTTCGAGAGAGAAGAATATATTCGCTTTCCTTTGAGTAGGTCTATTTGTTAGGCTTAGATCATGTCCTATAAATATATAGACGCAAACAACAAAAAAGTTTTAAACCTTATTAAAAGGAAAAAACTTGTTAAATGAGTAAATTTGAGTTTTGAATAACATTTCTACATTACTGCACGTAACCAAATTACTAAACGAGATTTGTTTGGTAACAACAAGGGTCAAAAACTTACATATTGTATTGCCCTCAAAGCCGGCTAAGGTTAGAATTTGAGTAACTTGTTGGTGAATGGATTGAGAAACTTTTTGATCAATGTGGTTCAAAAACGAACCAAAACAGTCCAAAAAGATTAACTGAACCGACATTTACACATTAAACCAACCGGTTCTACAAAATCGGTACTTTGTCATAATACTGAAGGAGTGAAGGCTTTAAACCCTCAATTTATGTCTCGCCTTCTCTTCTCTTCGTCACCGTGAGCCAAAGCCGTAGAGACTCTGAGACTGGACCCTCTGTTTCTAAGGACTTGTTTATCAAATTCTTCTTGCCTTAACCATCCGATTTGAAGAAACCGGTCCATTCAAAGGATGTCATGTTAGCTTTAGGTTATGCCAAAGGAATCACTCATCGATTTCTCAGAAATCCCAAATGGTAAAGTGTAGTTTTTTGCTTTAGAAACTGTAAAGTCTTCTGCTTTCATTCAATGTCTTCTTATAAACATGCTTCTATGGTTTTTGCAGGACCTTCTTGCTTCATCTTCATTCCTCTAATTACTCCAATTATGTAAAGTCAAGACCTTTTCTACAAGTTCCATCTTCTTTTGACCTTTTACAAGCTCAGATACAGCATCTATTTGCGTATGATGGTGTGTTTAACAGACGTTACTTGAGTAATTCAACTATAGAGCTAAGAACAGATGATAATGTGGTTAGGTTTGCTTTCAACAACGTCACTGGTAACAATATTGTGCCTACAAGAAAAGAGAAGAAGTGGAAAAGAGCTAAGTTGTCAAGAAAGGCTAAAGTGAATGAGTTGAGGTTTTATCGTCTAAAGGCGAAAAAGAAGATGAATTCTCCAAACCCTGAAGTTCGGATTCGATATAAGCTTGAAAAGGTTACATCAGTATTCGTATAATTTGATTAAGTGTAGAACTTTGCATTAGTTTGTAAGTGCTTAGAAAATTCGATATATGTATGTGACTGTGAATCGTTTCCATGATGTGTTCATCTGTATCAGTCAATGAAAAATGTTAGTAGCTCTGATGTTTTATTCGAAATTTGACGTTGTGGTTGATTATGTAGGCAAAGAGGAAAGAAGAATGGTTAATTGAGAAACTGAGGAAATATGATGTCTCGAAATCACCAGTGGAGCCCTATGATCCAGAAATATTGACAGAGGAAGAGCAGCATTACCTAAAACGTACAGGTGAGAAAAGAAAGAACTTTGTCCTTGTCGGGAGACGAGGAGTGTTTGGAGGTGTGGTTCTGAATCTGCACCTCCATTGGAAAAAGCATGAGACTGTTAAAGTTATTTGCAAGCCCTGCAACAAACCCGGACAGGTTCATGAGTATGCAGCAGAGCTTGCTCGACTAAGCAAGGGCATTGTGATCGATGTCAAACCTACCAACACCATTGTATTGTACCGTGGGAAAAACTATGTGAGGCCAGAAGTGATATCTCCTATTGATACCCTCTCTAAAGATAAGGTGTATTGATGAATCCAAAGACTTTATGTTTGCAGTGGGTTTCTTTTTCCTGACAAAACTAATTGAAAACAGCAGGCTTTGGAGAAATATCAGTATGAGCAATCGCTTGAAGATACAAGTGAGTTCATAGAGAAGCTGGAGAAAGAGCTTGAGGAGTACCAGAAATATGTTACTCGGCACAAGAAGAAGAAAGTTGAAGAAGCGGAGAAGAAGAAAGAAACAGATTTGAAGAGCAAAGTCTAAGGCTTCTTGGTTTAAGTGAAGGCCTCGAGACCCCAATTCTCAAAAGGAATCTGAGAACAGAGGGAAGTAGATGATTCTTTGGCTTTTTAAAGTCTTGGTTTGGTGCAGAGAGGTCCAAGTTGTACCAACCAGGTTGAGGATTAGAATAGAGAAAAGTGGATTTTGATGTGTGGCCAAAACCCGCCAAATTGTGAGGTAAGTGACTAACTCGAGCAAGCAACTCTATAAAAATAAATAAACTTTTAATAATCGTAAACGGTAGGGTTGATCAGTTTGAGTCGTTTGTCAGTAAATATCACCATTCAGTAGTTGTATTGGAGAATCAAGAATGTATGGTCCAATGGTTTCTTTGAATAGGTAGAAAATTTGCTTTTGTGAATCAAGGTCATAGTTTAGTACAACCGACTACAACTAAATGAGGTGACCAATGTAGAATTTGGTGATACATTTTCAGTCTTGATGTTGTTAAATGAAAGCTATATTCTTTTCATTTTAGGTTTCATTGGTATATGTTTAGTAGCTTGATATGATGCAGAGATAAGAAGATGTTTCAGAGCACTTGTAAAATCGGTCAGTCTTTATGCACTTTGGCATTTTCACTTTTTCTATATATGTCATGTTGTTCAGGTTCTACGGTGTTCCAGTATTCGTGTTAAAGTGATTGCTACTCCAAAAGTAAGATATTTTTTTTCGTGGGGCGCGGTTTGGGAGTATAATCTTAGATGCCTAAATAAAAACGGACCTCGTGGAAAGTGGAAGCAATGAAGATGAAGGAAGAGAAGAAGATGGTAATAGGTCAAATAAGAGGAGAAGAGTGAGAAGTGGTGTAAGGTTTTCAGGAAGGGTTGTTACAAGATTGGTACTTTGCATGGAAAACCATTTTGATGTTTGATGTTTGAGTTTCTCAGTTGTTAAGGAAGAGCACAAATGAGTTGCTTTGGGTTGCTTCTGTTTCATTGAATGATCTGTTTGTTCATGAGAAATTGACAGATCATGAAAGATACCTGGCTAGCTGTGGTTTTGGAGATTGAACAGCCTATCAATAGTTCAGGGGACCGTGACTTTAAAAGATGGGACGACTAAGGTTTGAGCAACTGATTGCTCGAGAATCTCTTATGAGGAAGAGCCTAGGCTTATGCTTTTAAGGGAATGGAGAGATTGATAGATTTTTGCCGGAATACGGGTTGAATGATTTCTATTACCGGAGTTTCAAATGGTTTCACGGTTTTGGTTCAAGTGTTTCAGCTGCAGATGTTCTGCAGGGTGTTACAGCACTTCTCAAATCATTTCTTGTCTCAGGTGGCTTATCTGCTTCAAATCGGTTTGGTGATGCGCTTTCTCATTAACCAATGTGGATAAGCTGAAATAAGGATCCATTCGAAGTGGAAGGAAGTTTAGGTGAATGAAGATTGATGATTCCATGGATGTTAAGTACTTTAATAAAGTTATGTCACATTCTAATGGATGCTTTGACAGAGATTGGAGCTCGAATGAAACCAATGCTTAGCACGTGCTTGTCTCAACAACCCGAGAAAATACTTCTTGTTGGCGTATTTGGGAAGCCTTTGTAAATGTTTCGAGAAAGGCAGCTGAAGAATGTAGAGCTGATTAATACTTTCATGAGCTCTTCGAGTCTTCATGTATGGTCTTAGATGCTGACACAGTTACTTCCTTTATGATGGCATTAACTGAGAAAAGCTCACATTGTAACCACTTCAATCAAAGAAACTTCACTCATACAAATTATTGGATGAACAAATCTTTTATTTCCAGAGTTTAGGATAGGATACAAGCAGAGAAAGATTAAGACGTAACAAATGTATCTATCTTTAAACATTAATTTTTGCATCTAGCATGAGTTTCTTTTGTTAGAACAACTCAATCCATGTGTCTATATTTAACCACACACTCTTAGTATCTAAAAATTGACAAGGAGGGGTTTTTACATTTATACAACTTCTTAACAAAAAAAAAATAACATAACATGTTTAATCGCTCATGTCATCTTCAAGCTTGTCTAAGAAGCGATCTCACATCTTTACTTGTTGTTGTTGTGTTGTTGAAGAACATGCGATGAATTCGCTTCAAGTCGTTAAGAATGGTAGAGAGCTGTCCGGACGATCCGCTCTCGTCGGTTCTTAACTCGGATAGAGACTTGCTGAACTGCTTGCAGCTCGATGCAAAGAAATGATACCTCTGTATCTCTATCACGTTACGTTGATGCTGCTGTGACCAAACGTCCTTGGTGTCATCAACAATGACAACAGCTTCTACGTTTGCCAAGACAACATCGAGACTCTTCTTTTTGCTCTCGGTACCATCATCACGAGAAATAATCCGATCGCTGAAATACACACCATTAGGATCTAACAACCGAGCCATCTCTCGAGCGTAAGGTCTATTGCCCATAGTGTATATATGCATGACAAACATCTCGTTGGCTTCTCTGAGAAAAGACCGAACAAAGGGTCTGAGTTTGGTCACCATTCCCATAGATTCGACCGTGAAGAGATCAAGAAGGCTGTTGTTGTCTCCTCCTTTCAAGTAGTCTTCATCGCTTGTCATGTCTTTGATGAAGGTTGAGTTGAGCAAAGTATGGTCTAAATCGAGGACTAAGTTGAGCTTTTTGTGGCTTTCCATATCAGATTCACACATCCGATTGATCTCTTCTGGGTTCAGCATCAGACCGTCGCGTATATATCGGATTGAAACGCCACTTTCTTCTACCATCTCGCCACACTGGAAACACATCTTTTTGTAGGAACCGATTTGGTGATCACAGCTCTTCTTAAGCCGCCTTTGGGGATCGTTTGTTTTAATTGGTCTAAGCGGCACCCTCCGCTTTGATGCTTCAATCTTATGTTGTTTCTTCATTGTCACGATAGTTACTAAATTCAATCGCTGGTACCTGTACATATAAGAAATTTTCGGATCGTTTTTGTCGGGCGCAGCCGATGTGGGACAAAAAGATTAACTGAACCGACATTTACACATTAAACCGACCGGTTCTACAAAATCGGTACTTTGCCTCGTTTCTAAGCCGTTGGAGATGATGTCGCGGTGGAAGAGTTGCAGCGCCCGAATTAGCTGGGCGGAATTGATTTGCTGTTGCTTCTCGGATCTCCATCGCCTGTGATTCTCGCCGGAGATGGAAGCTGCGATTGTAGCCACTTGAAATTCTCTCTCGTCGAAAGCTTCTTCGCTGGCTTTTGATTCCGATCGATGGCCGGAGGCTCTTACAGATCCGGTATCGGTTCGGCTATGTTTCCCGGACTTCGGGCTTTTGTCTCGCCATTTGGGCGCTTGTGGAATTTTAGATTTTCGGTTTAGGTTGGATGCTCTCTGATTTCGTTTGTTCTGGCTGCTTTTCTAGTGGATACGGTTTCATCGTCATGTATCCTAAGGTTGTTTGGTTAATTGCTCTGTTGGTTGAAGTGTGTGTCTTCTAAGGTTTGCTTTGTGTTTACGATGAGTCTCCAAGGCCTTTTAGGAACTTAAACACATTAGCTTCAACGTCAATTTCCTTAACGTCGGTGACTTGTTCGATCTTTAGCTTGCTTACGTTAGTGGTGTGGATTGTGTTTCTTCGACTACTTTACTCTTCTCTTGAAAAGGTTACATCAGTATTCATATAATTTGATTAAGTGTAGAACTTTGCATTAGTTTGTAAGTCGTTAGAGAATTTGATATATGCATGACTGTGAATCATTCCATGATGTGTTAATCTGTATCAGTCAATGAAAAATGTTAGTAGCTCTGATGTTTTATTTGAAATTTGACGGTGTGGTTGATAATGTAGGCCAAGAGGAAAGAAGAATGGTTAATTGAGAAACTGAGGAAATACGATGTCTCAAAATCACCAGCGGAACCCTATGATCCAGAGATTTTGACAGAGGAAGAGCAGCATTACCTTAAACGTACAGGTGAGAAGAGGAAGAACTTTGTACTTGTCGGGAGACGAGGAGAGAAAGGTTTTGTCTATCCATGTTTAGTTACTAAATTCAATCGCTGGTACCTGTACATATAAGAAAGGTTTTGGATCTTTTTGTCTATCCCAGCCGATGTGGGATTTACGTTTGTTATTGGGAATGTCACATCCGCGTTTAGAATGGAGTGTTGAGTAAAATGGCCGCATGGGCCATCAATACATAGCTCATGGGCTTCAGTTCATCACCTCCTCTAATTCTAAAATCGTCAATTTCCCGCCACATTCACGCAGGGGATTCATCCCAAATGCCATTTTTGACATAAAGTCAATCCACTATAGTCTTCTCAAGTCTCACTACCCTTTTTTCATTTGAGTGTAAGTGAAAGTACAGTCTTAACCTTAATGAATATCCTTCTTTCTTTTATCTCATTTTTCTTTTATTTTTTTTTTAAAAAATAAAACAAAAAAATTGAAATCGACCGAACTCCGCCACCACCGTCGAGCTCAGCCACCGCCGTCGTATTTAAATTTCTGGGTATCACTAGTATAACTAGGTAAAACTAAAAAGAAATAAAAGCGATTTTCGCACAGATTCTATGCTCATATTACGGGCCACTTTTGAAACTCTTCCCAATATCCAAATTCATCGATTTTGGTGTGTATAGAAAGCTTGAAGAGTCTAGTTTTACCTCCAACTGGATTTTCTCAATTCCGATCAGCAAATTTGAAGTTATAAAGAAAACACTGAATACATATCCCGCAGATGCGAGAAAAACTAAGCTAAACAGTTTGTCTCCTATCATCCGTGATTTAAAAGACCAAGTCCAATGGTTTATTCTCCTAATAACCAAGATCTGAAGCTTACTAAATCATGAAGAGCCCATTGCAAAAGTCCAACGACGGCGATGAACAACTCAACGTAAGTAAAAACAACGACGGCGATGAACAACTCAAAGTAAGTAGAAACAACGGCGGCGATGAACAACACTTGAGAAATGAATGCGCTGAACAAACGGTATCTAGGTAAAACTCATTCATTTTGGTTATGAAGAGATTCGTGATTTGTTTGTTCTCGAATGTTTCTGTAATACTGGTAAAACTAGATAAAACTAGTTGGATTTTATATTGTAATTAAGCGTTTGTTGTAGAGACAAAAAAAAAAAAGCATACGTGTCACTGATTGAGTTTTATGTATTGTTTTGGTAGGATATAATGAGCAACAACGTCAGCTGGAGAACGTTTTCGATCGAAGAACATCGTTGAAAAGTAGGTGTCCGACATAAACTTGAAGAGTTGGTTTCAGAGCGAGTGTGATAACAAAGATTAATGCCAAAATTAATGTATTTGTGTCTCATAATGTATAAACGTTTACAAAGAATGAAATTTTAAAAAATATATGAAATTTGGGTTGGTATGTAAGAACCTAAACAAGTTTCCATATACTTTCAAGGTCACTTTGTAAATAATAACCAAGATAGGATGACAAATTTGTAAAATTGTAGGTTTTACACATATGAATGCATAAAAAACTCGTAATTATATACTAATAGACTATAATTAACTGTAAAACTAAAAAATATAATTTTAAGAGTGGGTAAAACTAAAAAAATTGAAAAATCTCAAAAGTACAACTATTTGCAATTTTTGTAAAACTGGAAACTGGGTAAAACTATGTGTAAAACACACAGTGTGAACGCACAATGGGCCCCACGCACAGTGTGAACGCACAGTGGGCCCCACGCACAGTGTGAACGCACAGTGGGCCCCACGCACAGTGTGAACGCAATACAATACATTTTTTTTTTACTTTTTTTAGCTGCACGTGTGGTTTTTTTTTGTCTCTATTGCAACAAAACCCAGAAATATATTAGTTATACCTATATATACCAGTATTACTTAAAACCCAGAAATTTTCAATTCTAGAACAAACAAATCTGCGAGATATGCCTTCGGTGTTTTCTTCATAACTTAAGATTGGCTGATCAGAATTAAGAAAATCCACTTGGAGGTGAAACTAGACTCTTCGAGCTTTCCATAGACACCAAACTAGTTGAATTTGGATATCAGAAAGGTCTTCAAAAGTGGCCCGTAATCTGAGCATAGAATCTGCAAGATATATCTTCAGTGTTTTCTTTATAACTTCAGATTGGCTGATTAGAATTGAAAAATTCCAGTTGGAGGTTAAACTAGACTCTTCAAGGTTTCCATAGATAGCAAACGCTTTAAATTTGGATATTAGGAAGGTCTTCAAAATTGTCCCGTAATCTGAGCATAGAATCTGCAAGATATGCCTTCAGTAATTTCTTCATAACTTCAGATTGGCTGATTAGAATTGAGAAATTCCAGTTGGAGGTGAAACTAGACTCTTCAAGCTTTCCATAGACACCAAACTAGTTGAATTTGGATATCGGAAAGGTCTTTAAAAGTAGCCCGTAATCTGTGTGAAAACTGGTTTTCTTTCTATTTGGTTTTACGTAGTTATACTAGTTATCTCGCGTCTGCGGGATATGCCTTCAGTATTTTCTTCATAACTTAAGATTGGTTGATCTGAATTAAGAAATTCTAGTTGGAGGTGAAACTAGACTCTTCAAGCTTTCCATAGACACCAAAATAGTTGAATTTGGATATCGGGAAGGTCTTCAAAAGTGTCCCGTAATCTGTGTTAAAACTGCTTTTCTTTCTTTTTACTTTTACCTAGTTATACTACTTATTCCAAGAAATTCAAAATACGAACAAAAACCCAGAATTCACAAATTATAATTGCAACGCTAGTTTTTTTAGACTCTTCTCTGCTTCTTCTACGACTTCATGAACATAATCCTAATCCGACATCTCAACTTGATTTTGCTCGCGATTTCCTCATGTAACCTCATATTTGTTCTTGCCATCTCCGTTTAACATGATTTCGAATTGACCACAAAATTTGGATGGGGTTTCACCTCTTCCTCTTCCTTCTCTTCCTCTTTCTTCTCTTCCTCTCTGGAGCTGTCCAAACCAATTTCAACCGGATCGGGATTGAGGGCTTCTTCACTGACTTCCTCGTTCCTCTCCGTTTCAATTAGAGCCGCCATCTCCTCTTGATTTTGTTCGCGCTCTCTACTTGTCTTCAAATTTTTGGATCTCGCCATGATTGTTTCCACACAGTTCGAAATCCCAACAAAATTTTGTTTCTATTTACTCCTTGTTCTACCCAGTTTCACTTGTTGTTCAAAAGAAATCGTTGTCGGGATCGTCTTTTGAGGGAGGAGAAGTCTCGGGGAAAAGGATTTGAATTTTCTTTTTTTTTTTATTTAGAGATTTCTAATTTGTTTCCTTTTAATTACATAGATCCAACTATAAGATCCAATTTCTTTTGGGTGGGTGGATAAAACCCGGGTATAAGTTGTAGTTTCTTTATTTTGCTTTGGGTTTTTGGTAAAATACTCATTTTGAGTATTAAAAATAATTCATTTCGGAAATTAATTTAAAAAATGGTTCCTGAGATTGGCTTTATATAGAAAATGGCACCTGAGATGATTTCCCGCCACATTCACGCACAACAGTAAAATATCTTTTTCCAATTTCCATTCTTCTTTCTGACTCTCTCTCTCTCTATCTCTCGATCTTTTCAAAATTCAAAATTCGGTTTGGGGTCTCTCTCTCTCTCTCTAGCCTAAAGTTCATGATCGTTTGATCACAATCGTGAATTTGAGAAGAAGAGTCACAATCGTGAATTTGAGAAGAAGAGCTGCGTCTTCGTCTTCTGGGTGAGAGATCCTAGGATGAAGATGAATATCAACAAAGCCTGCGATCTGAAATCTATATCTGTGTTTCCTCCTAATTTAAGGTACTATTTCGCTCCTATTTGTTATCTCTCTCTCTTTCACAAGGAACGATTAGCCAATTTTGACTTCCATCGTTTAGGGGTTTTATTTTGGTATTTTCGCTTTTGTTGTTTTCGGATCTGATTTGTGACTGGAGACGAGGTTCAGTGATCATCTGTATGTGGACATTGTTTTTGGATCAATTTATCGCTTCCATTAGGTTTCTGTGAAGATTTACGGATTGAATATGCCTTTGATCGAGCGTAGAATTCTCTCGTTTGGTGTGTTGGCTACTGATTATGCTTTCTCTGTCGAATTTATATATATATCTATTTAGAAGGAGATCAGCTGAACCACAAGCATCTCAGCACCTTCGATCACAGCAGTCACAGCAGTCCTTCTCTCAGGGACCTTCTTCAGTCGAAGAACTCCTCATTAACGATCAGGTTGGTTAGCCACTTAAGCTAAACGTCATGGGACTTTTGTTATTTTCTGAAGAATAAATAGTTAATTAAGTTATTATACTTGTGCTGCACAGCGATTTAGTTCTCAGGAACGAGATTATTCTTTGAAAAAGGTTGGTTGCTTACCCCTAATCAATCATAAACGAGAAGATAGTCAGTTGGTTGCATCTAGATCTTCGAGCGGTCTTACGAGAAGATGGACTTCTGCTTCACTTGAAGAGTCTAAATGTGAGTTTGTTCTTTCCAAATTCACAAACTAGCATGAGAATATGTTCCAATTTTTTACACTGGTTGGCTCCTAATTTCATTCAACTTTTCTTCGTTTGCCACTTAGCAGCTCAGATCAGCGAAGAACTTGAGCAACGGTTTGGGATGATGGAGACTTCTTTGAGCAGGTTTGGAATGATGTTAGATTCAATTCAGAGTGACGTCATGCAAGCCAACAGAGGAACTAAAGAAGTTCTTCTCGAAAGTGAGTTCTGTGATTGTCTCATTTAAGTACAGCGACTACACAGTGATTGTCGGCACTAATGTTTGAAAATGGTCAAATTCGCTCTGTTCTCAAAGTGTGTCAACAGACCAGGAAGTTAGGATACTGTATTCCTTGGATTTTTATTCGCTTGGCCAAACATGATTTGTTAGCAGGGCTGTTAAAAGCTATTCTTACTCCTTTGACAACATCATATTGACAAGAGTAATTCACTGATTGACATTGTTTCCTCCAATAGTTACCAGTTCTTGAAGCCCAGTTCACTTGACTGTTGATCACATCTTGAAGGTTACAATAAATACGTTAGCTAACTTTATAGTTTCTTCTGTTTACTGCAGCTGAACGCATACTGCAAAAGTTGATTCTCCAAGACACTTCACTACAGCAGCTGGTAAAAGCAGATATTTGCGGTTTTTCTTGTTTCTTTATCGACCTTGTGCAAACGGGTTAAGCTTTGAAATGACTATTTGGGAAGCAGATAAAGGAACAAGCAGATGCTAAAGCTAGTCTTGGTGTGGAGGTATTAAATCTATTTTGGAGGAATTCAGCAAAGATCCCAATCAGGAGATGCTACAGAAAATCTGTCTGATGCTAACCGCTATCCCAGAGCAAGTAGAAACCTCTCTACGTAACATACAAAGGGAAATCTGTCACACGTTCACCAGAGAGATTCAGGTAACAATATGAGTGTTTTAAAGGAAATTTGTATATATTTTCAATAATCTTACCGGAGCTTGTGTGTTATAGCGGATTGTCATAAATCTTTAGACTTGTGTGCACATGTAATGCTTTAATTCTCACTACCAACACTCTTATAGGTCTTGGCTAGTTTGAAGATGTCTGAGCCAAGGGTTCAGGTTCCAACAGCACCACAAGTGCAGGTCTTTTCTTCTGCTTTCCATGTCTTTGCTCTTTAAGCTATAAATTTCAGCAATTCATGTAGCCTTTGTTAAACATCAGGCTAAGGAAAACCTGCCTGAGCAGTGCGGTCCAGTAGCCAAGGTACTCTAAATTCTCGACCTTTTAGAATTAAAGCACATGCAATGCTTTGATTCCCGCCACCAAATCTCTTATAGGTTTTGGCTAGCTTGAAGATGCCTGAGCCAACAAGAGTTCAGGTTCCAACAGCACCACAAGTGAGAGTCTTTTGCTTTTAATGTCTTTGCTATTGAAGCTGTAAATTTCAGCAATTAATGTGGCTTTTGTTCAACAACAGGCTAAGAAAAACTTGCCTGAGCAGTGTGGTCCAGCAGCCAAGGTAACCAACTCTATTGCAGTGAACATCTCCTCTCTTTAAAATTCCATTTTGCTTACATGCTCAGCTGTCACTAATATCTGTAAAAATAAATTGCAGAGCAATTCCTATTGTAATACTACGCTGAAAACAAAACAACCGCAGCTTCCTAGAAAGTAGGTGAAACATTGCTTTGCTACTTCCACCCTTTTTTATATAAAAACAAAATACCACAGATATATTATAGAAATGCTTATCTTGCATTTACAGTCCATCTAACGCATCAGCCAGAGCTGTGAAAACATACGTATCCCCAAAGATACAAGTGGGATGCTGGAAGACGGTAAAACCAGAACAGAGAACTTTCAAGAAAAGAGCAGCAAGAAAGTCAGTAAAATCTGAAGGCACTTGTACGCAGGTATTGAATTGGATTTTTTCAATGGTAACAAGTGTTTTAACTTCCTAAAAAAATCTAAGCAATGTGCAATTCATTTCATGCAGTTTGAATGCAGTATTATCATAGAGTCAGATGAAGATATCGATGGAGGCTTTTCATGCTTGATCGACGGGAACACCAAAGGTATGACAATTTCTAAACATGATTCTTCTCGAACCAGTGGAGAACTCAAAATTCTATCTTGTGGTGGATTGAAGTAAGAAGATGTTCATATATTAAATTGCAAAGCTGTATTTTGGAACTATGTATTATTACTTCAGGAGCTAACTTCGAATGGGACGCAGAGAAGGAAACTGAAAGAATTCTGAGGACAGCGAGGAGGACAAAGAGGAAGTTCGGTAACCCCATAATAATTAACTGAAATCGAGGTAAGTTAGGAGTAACATGATCTACAGGCTACAGCATGTTTTTTTTTTTTGGTCAACGGCTACAGCATGTTTAAGATGAATTTACTTGGATATAATTTCACAGTTGTCATTCTAAAATTTCATTAGATCTTCAATATAACATAATCTTTCTCCTTAAGGTGTTATTTTGTAAAATTTAGTGAGTCTTAAACTTTTACTGTTTATGACATGGAAAAAAAAAAGTATGAGATGGAAACAGATACTTGGAGCATTTTTTAAAGCAGGTTCTTATAGTAATAATTATCATTTACTATATCTTCTCATATGAGTTATCATACATTTGAATCTTGGAGCATTTTTTAAAGCAGGTTCTTATAGTAATAATTATCATTTACTATGTAGAAAGATCTTCTCATATGAGTTATCATACATTCTTCAAAAATTTTACAACTAATTTTCTAATTAGAAGGTATGTCAGGTTTTCAGCAATTAGTAATTATGAAAAAAAAATCTCCAACAAAAAGTTATAAGAACCACATATAGTTTATAATCCTATCTCCATCGGTATCTAAATTAAACTTGATTTTTATTTCCCACTTTTACATTTTATCAAGCTCTAAATATTAAAATTAAAAAAAAAATCAAATCTTACCATAGTAGTCAATTAACTACCAAAAGCTTTGAATTCTGTTGAATTATTTTTTATTGCTTTTGAATAGATCATTTTCTTTTGGAGTTTTAATTTAATAGATTACTTAATGAATATTGGTAGTAAATCATTAAATATTTTCAACCATATATGATAAATACAAGAAAGAACCAATAATACGTTATTTAGAAAGATATTAAATAGTAAAAGCAAATGTTAAATTACAGTAGATTGTATCTAGATTTGTTCTATAAACGAAAACGATGGATACAATGACCGATCAATTTGTTCCTGACTAAATTCACCAGTCAGATATAATGTCTCATCTCTTTCTTAGTAAAGTCTCATCGTCCAAAACTTTTGGCTTTTATATCCTTTGTTGTTTGTTTCTAAAATATCTGAGATTGCAAAGTTTTATAACCATATGAGTAGTATTTCATCTCAGAATTGGTTATTGAGTTCCGATCTGAAATGACAAACGAAAACCATGTCGAAGAAAAGCTTTGCTCAAAAAAACAAGATATAGATCAGTTAGGCTGGATATCTGGTTTTTTCAGAAGGAAGAAGAAATCATCACAGGAAGTTGATAATGAACATAACACATGTGAAGATTCTCGTTTGATGAGAAGATCCAAAACGAAGAATTTGCATTTGTTTCTCTCTGAGATCATGAGGAAAATGAAACATGTAATTCGAAAAGAGAAACCGCGACATGGCGAGAGATTGTTGGAGAAGAAGAAAAGCTTTCAGAGGAGTTTGTCAACTAAAGATCATTTCTTTCTCGAGCGCATGACTTCAATATCACGGAAGAGATGTCATCAAGAACACTATGACAACGAGAAACATCTCTCTGAGATGTTAAGAAATCAAAGACGGATTGAATGGCTTCCAGAGTATTCATCTCCTTTTAGCAGCCCTGGAAGAATATGGTACCAGAATTCGACCGTGCTTTCGAGATCTTCTTCAGATGATGAAACAGTTGCAGGTAGTTTATGATAAAGGTTGATGAGAGAAGAACACCTTAGTGTTTAGGAAATAATATATTGACTCTCATAAGGATTGAATCACAATATACAAGCATATATATAAGAATATCATTTAACCTACTTTCCTAACTAATGAGATCATATAGAATATTAACAAGTCAATAATATAATTATGGAAGATTTACATATCTTCTAGATATACTCTTATACGCCCCCTCAATCTCAAGGGGATAATGGAGAAATAACGAAATTAGCAGCTTGAGATTGACTTGGATTAATAAGGCATGGTTTAAGCTTTGAAGAATCGTTGACTGCACATGTATGTGGCTCTTGGGAAATGTTGCGTTGAACAATGAAGATGAGTTTGGGCCAGTGTTTTGGCAGAAATGATAGATCCGGTGCGGTGGACGTCACAAAAGGTGATGAACCTTGTCAAAGAAGAAACAGCCGATGGTTTTGTAATTTTTTTTTTCTCTTTTTTTTTTTTTTTTTTTTTTTGAAATTGAGATGAAGGATAAAAATAAAATAAAACAGAAGTAGAGATTGATGAAGCACTAAGGCTTTGAAAACAGATTAAAAATAAAAAATGGATTAAGGAAAAGCAAGACTTTTTTTTTTTTTTTTGTAGAAAAGTTAAAAAGAAACGATTTAGATAAATAGATTTAGAAGCTTATAGCTTTAGATTCAGAGACATGATTTAGAAGAAGCACTTTGGCTTGATTGAGAAGCACTTTGGCTTAGATTCAGAGGTTCATGATGAACTTGAATTGTGGAAGCACTTGGCTTAAAAACAAAAACGAAAAGAAGAAGCACTTGGCTTAACATAACATAAAATAAAATAAAAACGAAGTTTGATCGCTAGATCAAAACTTGGAGCAAACCTACTCTGATACCATGATAAAGGTTGATGAGAGAAGAACACCTTAGTGTTTAGGAAATAATATATTGACTCTCATAAGGATTGAATCACAATATACAAGCATATATATAAGAATATCATTTAACCTACTTTCCTAACTAATGAGATCATATAGAATATTAACAAGTCAATAATATAATTATGGAAGATTTACATATCTTCTAGATATACTCTTATAGTTTATATTTTCTCCCATTCTAAGAAATACAATATTATGTAACTACTATTTATCCAATGATTCATTGAGACTGTGCAGATGATTCCTTAGCTATCAAAGAGATAGACTCTGCTTCATCAATCGAAGGTAGGAGCCCTTTCATATCCAAAAGCAATCAGATTGTTGATGAGATATCAAAAGTTGAAGCTTATGATGAAGAGAGAGGGGTTGAAATCTTGGAAGAGAAGGCAAGTTCTTTTTTAATTCTATGCAAATTTTGATATATATGAAAAAACAGACAACAAGTATAAACTTATTTGGTTGCTTCTAACAGACAGTGTCGCAGTCGCATCTCTTTGTTGCCTCGCCATCTCAGCCGTTATTCATTGAATATGAAATAAATCCAGCAAGAGGTATGAAAAGAAATATCCAATATATGCTTACTGGAATTTATATTTTAGAACTCTGCAGTTGTGAACTCTACCACCATTGACTCACCTTTAACATAACTCAGGTGAAGCAAAGGTACAACCTCTGTGTAACCAATTGCAAGGAAAAAAATAATCCTATGGATAACAACAAAGAAGCAGTGTTGAAGTACGTAAAAGCGGTGTTGGATGCAATAGACTCAAACTGGGAAGAGCTGTATCTTAAAACAGAATTCTCTGTGAGCAGCTTCTTTATCCGGCATTGATCAGCAACATACCATTCTATCCAAATCAGCTGTGTGTTGAACATGAGCTCCTCTTCGACTGCATCAATGAAGTTCTCTTCGAATTCTGCAGGTTTCCTCAATGGCTTTCCTCATTTAGTGTTAACAGCATCGTTAGGGAGGTTCAAGAAAAGGTGTATTGTCATCTCTTGCCAATGCAATCAGTCGATCGTTGGACCAAATAGTTAGAGAAGACATGGCTAATCCCTGGGTGACCTTGAGTGCATAGGCTTTGAGACTAGCGAATTGATTCTGAATGAATTATTGGAACAACTCATGCTTGAGCTTGAGCTAGATTTATGAAGAGAATATGATCACAAATGCTTAAATTGCATTAAGATATGTAAAGTAACAGAGATATCAGAAAAAGTTATTATCCAAAATACCCACAGTCTTGGAGATAAAAAAAATGTCAAACTTTGGAATTGGTATTTACGGAAAAGAAATTTTCATAAATGTCACTTTTGTTGATCAATATCTCACAATTTGGCAAACATGAGTTTGTCTCTCACCATTTGGCCACAAGGAGGTTTTTGGACGAATATGCCCTTAATGAGGGAAGTGTGCTGGTTCGGTTTCTTCTAATTAATAGTTGTGCTGTTTCAAAAGGCACATTTACTAGTTTGCGTGTGTGAAATATAAACATTATTGAAAAGAAAAATAAGGTAACTGTTCATGAAAAGAAAATCAGAGATTGCGGAGAGAAGCGATAGGGAGAGAGATCGGTTTCTTCGCCGACCATTTCAAATACAACTTCAAATCCTCTTCCGAAATCTCTAATCGTTTTGGTGAGAAACAACCCATTGTTGGGTTCGTTTAATGTGAAGACCTTTCGACTTCCGGCGAGATTTAGTAGACAATTCGGTGGTGGGTTGGCGGTTGTTTTACGGATTAGTGTTAGAAAAAGAGAAGTGGGGGGTGGGTTGTGATTGGGTCTCCGAATTCTTGCCAATTTCGACCAAAATCGCAAAAAAATTCCAATTGAAGCAGTGAGAACTCGCCGGAAAAGTACTTCGGGTTTGACATCGGTTGCTCCGACAATTAAAGAAGGTAATATCACATAAAACTTCATTTTTTTGTTTGAAATCTGTAAACTAGTGATAGATCTATGGTTTTTTGGTTAAGTTTCATGAAAATATGGTGAATAAGAGAAGAAATTTGAAGAAAAAAATGGAAAAAAAAAACAGAAGATAGGCAATTAGGGTTTTCGTAAAGAAAGAAGAAGACTGTGCAAATTACGTTTTTACCCCTTTTATTTAGCTAAAAACCATAAATATGCAGTTCCAGAAGTGTACCAAAAATATATTGAGTTTAAATGTACGTACATATGTTATAATGTGTACATTTGGATTTTGATAATGTTATGTTTATCCAAAATATATTGAGTTTCAGTGTACGTACATAAGTTACGCTATGTACATTTGGTTTTGGAAGTTTCGGATTTTTTGACGTAAGTCTCGGAATCTCATAATTAGGATCTTGGTAAGAAGAATTCGGCGTGACTCTCGGTGGTCTCCAACCAATAGATTTTCTCGGATTAAGAACAAAAGAACCCAGTGTTGGTATATTCTGATTTTGTTGGCAGAATCTTCGATTTTTTTGACCTAAGTCTCGGAATTTCAGAGTTGGGATCTCGGCATGACTCTCGGTGGTACCCGACAAGTAGAGAAGGTAACGTAACTCGACCAAAATCTGAGCAAATATTTGTGAGAATCTCATATAATTTCAAAAAAATTTGGCTTTTGAAATTGTAGTTAATGATTTACTTTAGAAAATGTTGTTATGTGTATATACGCGATTTGCGCTAGAGAAACAAGTTTGTAAACTCTATTTGTGTACATTATTTCTTAGAATTTTGGTCGTGTACAAAAAATTATTTCATTGCAGTGTACGTATGTTAGACTGGTGTACATTATAATTTTTTTTTAGTGGATTTACATAGTTTTGCACAACAAATTTTGCAAGAACTGAAAATATGGACCCGAATAACATAATGTGAGAAACACATACTTATAAGTGGTAGCGTCACATTAGAGTTTAAAATAATTAAAACAATATATATATATATATGTGTGGTGTTAATGTGAATATCGATAACTATGAGTGTAAGATTGTGATGCGCCGGAGTTGCCGGTATTACAAGGTTCTGCACAGTTTAACTCTAAGGTTGGATAGAAAATCTGAAAAGATGAGTATGATTTATGTGTTTGCAATTTTGTAATTGCTTTCTATTTCTAGTGGATTCGTTTCTGGACGTGGTGCAACAAATATATGTTGAAAAAACTGAACATTGTTAACAAAGTAAACAGAGAAAAAAAGTTGTTATGATATTTATAAAATGTTTTAGATTTTCTAATTGGCTTACTAGACAATATATTGGTATGGATATACACTAAACAAAAAAAACATTATGGATGTATACTAAACAACAACGTACACTAAACAAAATAACCTTATGGACGTACACTAATACATGATTTATAAGGTACACAATCTCATAAACATACTCACTTTTATATTATGATATAAGATTTTTTAAAATCATCTTGTTGTGTCATTCCCGCCAATTATTTAATATTATAATTAAAAATAAAAAATAACAATTAATTTTAGATCGAAATAAATAAAATATCGGTAAATTGTTGGTTATATTTATCAAGATTTAATCAATTTTTTTTCAAAATTAACTAATTTTTAAAAAAAATTTTAATATTATGTGTATCCGAACCCGAACTGAAATAACATGTCATACATATGTGACAACACTGTAGGTAGATTCTTCCAAAATCTCTACTATCATGCCCTTCAGCATCCCCTTCAGCGTCCCTTTCAACATCTTCTGTATCGGTGTACGGCGAGTCTTCCACATTTTTATCTTTTTCAGGTACACAATTACGTGTGTACGTACTTTCGGAAGAGGATTGACTATCGCCAATTTCATTTAAACCAGAGGTGTTTGACCAACCACGTACACGGCAATCTGTGTACGTACATGTTTCTAAAAGTTGACTGAATTCGCCTCTTGGAAGCAGAGGCGGTTGCACGTCACCAATGTCACGGTCATGGCCTATCCCATATTTACTGACTATAAAATCAGTCTACTTATTGTAATCATAATCCTCGTCGTCTCCTTCACTGCCGTCTACAGTCAGTACCGGCCTAACGTCCTCAAAGATGCAAACATCTACAGCCTCTGCAGTGACCCTGATGACATCCACGTTGCTGGTTGGGATCCACGTGACAGAACCCGCGAAGGTCATAACAGGCATATGTTCAAACGTTGCCTAGAAGCAGGAAATCCAACAGCTATTTATTATGAAGGACTACGGCTTGTAACGCAAGAAAGTGACATAAAAGGCGCTATATCACTTTTACACTGAAACGTTCCAAAAGACGGTGATGCCACACTAGCAGCTGCAATGTTATCCATATGTGCTGGAAACACTAACATGGGTGCTACATATCTTGAATTGTTCTCCCAGCACCACTACCCATTGGAATCAGAAGAAACGAGAGAAATGGGGATAAGCTAATCCGTGAGCTAATTAACTACGGACCTTCGTAGAATCACACATATGTACGGACGTTTGAATTTCCTAATTGTGCTGCAGTTACGACTCCCGAATGCGTTATTGACTGTTATATCGCTCACGGACCGTTTCAGAATATTTGCGACACTTGTTGCATTTGGCGTTGTGCACGTAGAATAAGCCAAATATTGTAATTTACTTTTATGTCGTTCTATCTTTTTTATCACCCATGACATATTCCTATAACCACGCATTTATGAAATAAATTTCTATATTTTGAAGTTCATAATACTGGTGCCAAACAGAATTCATACACATGTATCACATTAGCCAGAATCACGAATATGGGGCTCCATTGTGGGAACGTGCATGGAGGTTGGTTTCAACTCCACCATGTGTGACAACTCGGTGTACGTACGAGAATGGGTGCATCGATTGTTTATTCTACTGGTATGCACGTGAGATGTGCATGTTCTTTTAACATTTTGAATCTCCTCGTCCTGCTATCCAAGTCTCTATTTTGTTTCCTAAGTTTAAGTTTAAATATATGAATCTAATATATTGCACAAAATATTGTCATGTTTTGAAAGATGCGCAGCAGATGTATTATATTCAAGATTCAATGACAAGCTATCGGGTTGATGAAGATGTATATGTTTATATATGTATTATATATCTCGCATCCTATGTATTATGTGAGTTACTTGAGACGGGTTCTATATACGTACACCGTTGTTGTAAAGCATTCGTGTACGTGAACATGCATGTAAAACAGAAAACACATATATATCAAGAGGTTATATGTTTTTAGTACTGTAAAGTGTACGTATGGAATGTATATGTACGTACATAGCATGTAAATGAATATTGAAAGGGACAGATGTAATGTCACACGTGTTTAATTAACCAAATAAATATAGACCAGTCAAGCCGTTGACCCGCGTGGTTGAAATGTTATGACTTATTTTGGATCTGGTTTAAATCATACACAAAAACCAGTAAAACCAAATTTGGTTTTCTTTATCCTTAATAAATTAGGGTTCACCCTGAGCGCCGATTGTTCTCAATTTCTAAATCTGGGCAACTTCAAAGCAATTTTTTTCCTCCAATTCTATCTCTCGTAATCGCTTTCGATTCCGTCTTGTTTGTCTTCTCTTTTACTATCTGCGAGATATTTACAGTCAATTTCTAAGTTGGGTTGGGCAATAACGGGATTGGCATCTGCGTCTTTGTAACCCAAATCTGGGCGACGACAATGAGTGACATATCTTCTGCTGGGTTATCTCAATTGAGTTCAATTACTAGAAACAGAGGAGTTCCCAACCTTTAATGAGAGAAGTAGATATTTAACCAATTTTTTAATATATTTTGATTCTCTTTTGTACTGTAGCAACCGAACCAAAACTTGGTTCATGTACATCGTAACTAAAGGGAAAAACTCTCGTTACTCTTCCTCTTTAGCGCGAGGGGCAAAGTTGTCCGAATCAAGGGGGGTGGCCATTACGTGCAAGAGAAACTCAAGTTTGTCAAAATATGGTTAAATTGGTGGGCCCCTGGCCAAGGTACGAAAATTCCCCTTTACGGAATTTCCTTATTGTTTTCCTTTTTGTTTTCCGAATGTCAACCTTTTTTTTTTCCTTTCTTCGATGTTTTTCCATCTTTTCAATGTTACCGTTTTTTTCCACGCTCCCCTTACAAAGTTTTCCTTTTCTTTTATTTACTACTCCATTTGTTACCGTTTTCCTTTTTTATAAAATCTCTTCTTATTAGAGCAAACCAACACAAACAATTTTGTGTTATATATACAGTAAAACCTCTATAAATTAATAATGTTGGGACTACAACATTTTATTAATTTATAGCGATATTAATTTATCTATAAATTCATATTTATTAATTTATAGGATAAAATAATATTTATTAATTTATAGAAGTGTATAAGAAAAATGAATAATATTTCAAAGACAATAAATGAATTTATGTAAATGATATACATAGAATTTATGTTTAGTCGTATCAATTCTTTTTATTTAAATCGTCTATATGACTATCGAAATGAAAATGAAGTATATTCAGAATTTGAAAATTTACAAAAAAATGTTTGTCTATTTTAATGAAGTATTTTTATAGACGATGATAAAATAAAATAGTTTAAAAACATAACATAACATTTTATATATCAAAAAGTTAGTCATGAGTTAAGTTTCAGAAAAAATCATTTAAAAACACTAAACCAATAGCCATATATTGATATATTATTTTCATGTATATAATATATATATATGTAAATATTACATGATTATTAATAAAAACAGTGACCGATAACAAAACTCGTACAGTAAAACCTCTATAAATTTATAGAAGTATATAAGAAAAAATGAATGATATTTCAAAGACAATAAATGAATTTATGTAAATGATATACATAGAATTTATGTTTAGTCGTATCATCTCTTTTTATTTAAATCGTCTATATGACTATCGAAATGAAAATGAAGTATATTCAGAATTTGAAAATTTACAAAAAAATGTTTGTCTATTTTCATGAAGTATTTTTATAGACGATGATAAAATAAAATAGTTTAAAAACATAACATAACATATTTTATATCAAAAAGTTATTCATGAGTTAAGTTTAAGAAAAAATCATTTAAAAACACTAAACCAATAACCATATATTGATATATTATTTTCATTTATTATATATATATATATATATATAATATTACATGATTATTAATTTATGATATTATTGGGACCATATTTTTACATAGGAGTTTCAAAATAATTATTATCTTATTATCTTATCGAATTTCGTCAATTTTTACACTGGCTGGACTCGGGAACGACAATATTTATTAATTTATAGTGATTATTAATTTATAGAGTATTAATTTATAGATCTCCTTCCTTAAGTAGAATTGTCATCTCATCTCCAGCTTTTCGTCGCGTGCTTTGTTTGGTCTCGTAAATATTAGAGAGAGTGGTACGTGCGTCTATTCTATCTCAGTTCCCTTTTGATTCTGGCTCTCTTCCGGTACGCTATTTGGGATTGCCTCTCTTACCAAAACGGATGACTTTGGTGGATTGTTTGCCTCTGATAGAGAAAATTAGATCTCGAATAAGTTCTTGGCAGCACCGGTTTCTATCCTTTGCTGGTAGACTACAACTACTCACCTCCGTTATTTCGAGTCTAACAAACTTTTGGATCTCGGCCTTTCGGCTGCCTAGCGCCTGCATCAAAGAAATTGAGAAACTCTGTTCGGCTTTTCTATGGTCAGGACCTGTTCTTAATCCAAAGAAAGCAAAGATCGCATGGTCAGATGTGTGCAAACCAAAACGAGAAGGAGGTTTAGGCTTAAAGTCACTTATTGAGGTAAACAAGGTTTCCTGCTTTAAACTTATATGGAGGATAGTCTCTCGAAAGCATTCTTTGTGGGTAAATTGGATACATAATGAGCTTATCCGCTCTAGCTCATTCTGGTCGATAAAGGAAAACATGGCAAAGGGCTCTTGGATGTGGAAGAAACTCCTTAAATATAGAAGGCAAGCGCAAGACTTCCATAAAATGGAAGTTAGAAATGGCGACAATACCTCTTTTTGGTATGATAATTGGAGTGTTGTAGGTACACTTTTCAACAGCGTGGGATCTCGAGGCTTTATTGATTTGGGAATTCAGTCTAATTCCACGATTGGGCATGCCCTCCGGCATCACCGTCGACGACGCCATCGCCTTCCAATTCTTAATCAAATTGAATCAGAACTGGATAAGGTACGGGAAGGAACCGCAGGAGATGATATAGCTCTTTGGCGTGCTAGAGATAGGACCTTCAAACCTCTGTTCTCCACTTCTGCGACTTGGGAACAGATTCGCCAAGAGGGGACAGAAACAAGTTGGCATAATAGCGTTTGGTTCTCGGGAGCTACTCCCAAATACTCATTCCTTTTATGGTTAGCTGTGCATAATCGCTTATCCACAGGTGATCGTATGGCGGGTTGGAATCAAGGCATCAATACTTCATGTATTTTCTGCAACCATCCCACCGAGACAAGGAACCATTTGTTCTTCAGTTGCAGTTTCTCTGCTTCTATATGGGCTACGCTTACTCGTACATTGCTCAGCTCGCGCTTCTCCACGAACTTCCAAGAGATTTTATCACTGGCAGCAGATTCAAGCCTTCCAAAATCAAGTCGTTTCCTTCTACGATATGCTCTCCAAGTCACAATATACATCATTTGGCAGGAACGCAACAACAGACGACATGGTGAGTTACCTCGCTCCTCTGCTCGCCTCAGCTCATCCATTGACCGCCACGTTCGAAATAGAATCTGCTCTTATCGTCGTCTCTACCCAGCTAAATACCCGGATGTCTATGGCCTCTGGATTGGCGATCAAACTTAATCATGTATTTCTTTTTTTTCAGAAATTTTAAATCCTCTCATATGTAAGCTACAGGGATGCATTAATTTGTACCAAGGTCTTTTGTTTTGAATAAAATTTAACATTCATACAAAAAAAAAAAAAATATATTAGAGAGAGTGATCATGATCACACGCTCTCTCTCTCGCCGCCATGTCATCGGAACTCTTTGGGCACTGCAAAGCCCAACAAGAAAAACAAATTCCAGCCCATCAACAATTGAAGAGCAGAGCCCATGAATAAAGTTGTCTCACATTCCATCGCCAATGCATCCTATTTGCCTGGTAAATTTCTATCCCATATTAATTTTGTTTTAATATGGAAAAATTATTTTATTAATGTTTGTGGATACTAGATATTGAGAACCGAAATTAAACCACAATCAACACAAGATAGAAAAAGCTGGATTCTTTATTGATCTTTTAGAGAGAACTCTCTGTTACAAGATGACTTGAATAATCAAGAAACAAAGCTGAAAATTAGGGTTCTTAGAGAGAAAATTGCTTGCTTCGTAAAGGAGGCGAGACCCCCTTTTTATAGTTGGAGTGATGCCCTAAGTTCGCATACCCTCTTTCCCAAGTTTCCTCCATAGCATCAAATGCTGTTATTAATGAGCTGTTAATGAGGATCTTCTCGAATCATCTTCAAATATCCTGAAATATTTGATCTTATCTTTGGCTCGGATCTGTCCCGAGCTCAAAGGTCCCGAGCTCATATTTCGGCCGAGCTGACGAGGTCGGGTGTGATTTTGGTAAGATGAAATTGTTAGTTCGGTTGCGGTAAATCCCGGTTCAATCCAGGTTAACCGAGTGGTGCTAAATCACTCTCCAACAATTAGCCCCCCCCCCAGTTCGGTGAAGGAAGGATGAGTTCAGCGAATTTGAATTCGAATTTTGACTTGGATTTAAGCGGGAATTTTCCGAGTTGCGAGATCTTCTTCCGGCTTCTATTGCAAGCCGGTCTGCTGACGTGTACGGGCACGTGTAAAATTGAGTGGGCGGTTGGCAAGACAACCGGGCTCATTAGATTTCAATTTCTAAACGGGCCGACGATTGTTCGCGAAGCTTGCTCTCCCCTTAGTGTACTCGATTCTTCGGTAAAGGTAATCCTCGTTGCTTTTCTCTGCTTCATTCTTGCATTTGAATATCGATTTTAGTTACCGTCGGGGAGATTTAGAGCAATGAGTTCTTCGACATCCTCCGAAGATTACACTCCGTTGATAAAACATCCGGCGGCTCAGCGCCATTTGAATAAGCAGAAGAAGAGTCGTGATTTGCCGAAAACGGCGAATCCTCCGAAGCTAGTTGAATCCAGGGTTTCACGTCTCAATTTCGAAGGCAAAGGGTCTGGGTCGGCTGAATTGCGTGAAATCGGAATGGTGGAGAATATTCCGATTGACGGTGACGGCAGCTCTGTGGCCGGAGATGCTCCGGTTTTTTCTGAGCGTCTTGAATTTGATCTCGAGGCGGAGGCCGTTTCGGATGGAAACGTCCCCGGCCCTGTGTCGGTGTCGGAAGCCGAGAAAGTTAAGCATTTGCTTGAATCTCGCGGTTTTTCGGAGGTGCGATTCGTCATTCCTGAAAAGAATCAGAGACCGTGGACTCCTCCTCGGGGTTACGTATGTCTTTACGAAGTTTACTTCGAAAAATGCCATCTTTGGTTTCCTCTTCCGTTTCTTCTGCTTGAGTATTGCAGTCGCCGTAAGCTAGCGATTGCTCAATTATCTCCGGCTGCTATTTGCAACGTAGTTGCAATTGTCGTTCTGGGAGCTGAAGCTGGGTTCCGCGTAGGTCCTCTGTTTTTTGAAATGCTTACTGACATCAAGAGGACTGGGCGTTATGATGGGTATTATGTTATAAACATGAACCCTCGCTATAACGTTCTTCTGGGTGGAAAGGACAGCAAGTTCGAGGCTTGGGAGACCAAGTACTTTTATGTCCGTGTTGACGAGAAATCCTTTGGGTTTTCTCGTGTCGGGAGATTGAGGCACTGGTGTTATTCACCTGGTAGAGCTTGATTAGAGTATGGAATCTCCTTCTTGATGTGAATTGGATGTTGATGTCTTGTTTTTCTTTGGCAGGAAAACATTCCCACACTAAAAAACTTCCAAAAGATTTTGGTGAGGCCTTTGATAGCATCAAATCCATCCCGGAGCGAGATTGGACCGACATCACTGACGAAAGGATCACTGCGGCTGTCGCGAAAATGGTGAACGTTACCGGGTTCGCTGCTGATTTTATCTCTACTCTCCAGGGTGTAGCGGGCGCTGTCCCTGCTGCTGCTGACCCTTCGCGAGAGCTCATGGATGAAGTCGTTCTCCCCGACATCTCTCCCGAGCTGGGGGATGTTCGCGAGTCAGGTCGCGCTGGGGGTGAAGTAGATCCTTCTGCTGAGCTCCGAGTGAAGAAGAAGAATGATAAGGTCGTCGTCGAGACTCCTACTATTGTTGACTCTCTGTCGGGCAAAAAGAGGAGTGCTCCATCATCTTCAACTTCGAAGCCCTCCGTGAAGAAGCCTAGACCAAACGTGCCCGGGTTCACTGACAGCGTTCAGTTTAGCTACAAGAGGGACGTTCCCCTGGTTAGCGACGACATGTCTTGCGCCGACCTGGTGAGTCAGGTGAAGATTACTCCGAGGCCGATCCTGGATTTCACCAAGCTGAAGTGCTGTGATCAGTACCAGGACTTCGCTCAGTCTATCTTTCGGGTAATGTCCTCTTTGCTTAATAGTTGAGGTCGTTAATTCTCTCGCTTTAGCTTATCGGTGCTGATCGCAGATGATGGGATTCGCAAACTCCTTGGTCTGCGAATACGAGAAGACGGTTGCTTCTACTGAGAAGTCTTCCAGTAGTTCCTCTGAGGAGTTCGACGGGATGGCTCGGGCTTTGAAAGATCTGAAGATGCATTTTGCCGACCTCACAAGCCAGAACACCGTGTTGAAATACCGGTGTTTTGCCTTGGAGACGTCCGTTGAGGAGGCCTCTCAGGTTTTGGCTGCGAGAGAACGTGAGCTGAAGGCGGCTGTTGCCACCAAAGAAGCGGCTGAGGCGGAATGTGTTAGATTGAGGAAGTCCCGAGCTGAGCAGATCGCTCAGGTCGTTGCCAAGGGGCAAAGGCGTCTTGACGAGGTGGAGAAATATCTGAAGGAGAAGGAGCAGGCGGAAGAGGTTCTCTCGATCCATAACCAGGCCGAAGGCATTTCAGAAATGATTAACCTCTTGGTTAGCAAGGGGAGCGTCCAAGTCGGTGACGGGATCCTCGAGGAGCTAGAGAGGCAACGACTTGTGGCGGAGAAGGCTGCCAAGGCTCTCAATCTCAGTGACCCGAAGAAGCTTGAGCTGAATATGACTCCAGATCCTTTGGCTGCTTTTCTTCCTGCACCGCCGAGACCGGACGACATCCCATCAATCGTTCCGCCGGAGATTGATCAGCACGGAACTAACGTCGGGGTGATTGGTGAGGCGAATGTCCTCGGAGGATCTGCTTCCGAGAAGGCTCCGTAAATGTGTAATATTCGACTTTCCTTTTGTCACGAACTTAATTATTGAGGCGTGGTGCCTTGTATTTTGAATTAAGATTGGAACTTAATTACTTTCGATTTCCTTCTTTGATAAGATCTCGCTATCCTCGAGGATGTTACGATTTGATGAGTAGATAAGATCTTCTAGAACAATCCTGTTTCCTTTTGGTTGAAAACGAATATTTTCTTCGGATCCGGGACGATTGCGATCTCCGAGTATAAATAGTAGGTCGCTATAGTGCCTTTGTCTATCGAAACATCATTTTAGCTTCCTTTTCTTCTTCCTTTGTTCGAGATGTCGTCATCCGGCTCTGCTTCTAGCGCTCAGACCGTATCCGCTCCTCGTCTCAGGGAGGCAAGGCGCCCTGCCCTTGTGTGTGCCCTGGACCTGTCGTGACGAGGCTCTCCGAGGTGGGGAACTCTTCGATTTTATCAGAGTTCCGTGGAACTTTTTGCAGACTTTGAGTCAAGCTGATCGAGCTGACATCGAGACTTTCCTCCTGGCGCTTAAGAGGAAGCATACCGAGATCTGCGAGCGTATTAGGAGCTGGCTCGTGTTGCTCCGATGCCATGGCGTTTAAGGGACTACTGCATGGATTGCTTTCTCGGGGCGGGCGCTGCCAAGGCGGCCCGTGGAGCCGTAAAATGTGAGTCCGATGGCGACTTTGCTCCTGATGCCGTGAAGAATTTCATGGTTTCTTGGTTCTCCTGCGACACGGAAGCTCGTCGAGCTCGTGAGTTCGTTCAGGACGTGAGTTCTTCTTTCTTCCTTGTAGTCTTTTCTCAGTGATATTCTGTTTTCTGATCATGAAATTCTTTTGTGATGAAGCTGCGTGTTCTCCATGGGGGGTATTCCTACGATCTCCAACACTTCCGCCTGAAAAAGGAGAACTTGGACCGGAGAGAGATAGAACTGAAGGCTGACCTCCGCCGTCTTGTCGTGAAGAAGGCTAAGGTTATTGAGAACCTCGACGATGCCGAGCAGAAGCTAAGAGCGCTTGAAACTCGTCCGGTGGATTGGGAGAAGTTTGGTCTCCAAAGGAAGTATCCCATGCCTGAACCGCTTCGTCTGGTCGTGAAGCGTCATAGGGAGATGTCGGAGAAGGATGATGAATGATCTCGCCTTTTAATTTTGTCTTGGCCCTTTGTGCCAGATTTGTTTTTGCTTCTGTAATTTGCTTCAGTACCCTTGGCTTTTGCGATCTTCCTTCGTAATAAAAATGTTTGCTTCCTATTTTGGTACTGGTCCGGACTGGTCCGTATTTTACCACTGATGGGTTTGTGAGATCGGCGACTGGGCCAACGAACTGGGCCTAGTCGCGATCCACGCTGTGTGTGTTTTGACATTTTTGCCCTTGATGTGGGTGAGAAAGTGAAAAGTCGCGACGATAGTCTTGTCAATTTAATGAGAGTTTGCACCGTTGTGGCTTCTTTATTGCCTCGATCTTCTGAATTCTTGCGTCCTGTTCTTGCTTTGGTGATAATATTTTTGTTTGAGATTGCGAAGATGTCTGATCTGTATGACGACCGTATCCCATCGCGGAGTACTTCTCCGACCACCGTCTTCTCCTCCGAGGAGGAGAATCAGGAGTATGTGGAGTCGGTATCTACGGCCTCCCCGGAACATGACGGGAGGTATCGCTCTCGCTCTCCGCCACGGCGGAATCTTGTTCCGGCTCCTCCTTCGCTTCCGAAGGGTCCTTTTTATGTTCCGATTTGGAAGCGGGAATCGAAAGAGAAAACCGACGAGCCCTTCGATCCCTGGAAGGATTCTAGTGCTCTCAGGGTCCATTCCGTCGAAATCCCTGGTTTCGAGATGAAGGATCGCGGTTTTCAGTATGGGCAGGTTAACGAACTCCCAGAGTTTATCTCTAAACTGCCGGCGGAGGCGGCGGATCGCTCCCGGGAATGGATCAAAACGGTATGTGACTCGTTTCCGTTTCGATTAGGTTTAGTGTTTTGAGAATCCTGATTCTGTGACCATGCAGGTGAAGGATCTCCACTGGGACTACCTTCGCCACCACGCGGACGCGATGTATACAGCGTTTGAGATGGAGAGATCCATGAGGCGCCTGGAAGCACCGCCCGAGGAATGGCTCCGACTGGGACTAGATAAAATAGCTCCGATGCCGGAGGAGTTGAGGAGGTTCTGCCGCGGCGAGGGCAAGTGAAGAGGCGGCTAGGGTTAGCGCGCCGTAATAATAATTTTTTGTTTTAATCAGCCCGCGTGTGGGCTTAATTAAATTTAAATTTCGAATATGGTGCCCGTTTTGGGCTTTTGGATACTTTGCGATTTAGGTAAATCGGCTTTTGATTTATTTGACTGCTTGACTTGGGAATGACTGATCATTAGTGATCTTTGGAAAATAGATTTCCGAGCTGGCGGTTAGGCCACGTTGAGTTTGCTTGATGTGCAAGCGTTTGTTTGAATATTATTGCGCGAACTGAGGTCGGCTAAGCGAATTAATCCCGAACTGAGAACTGAATAAGTATTCGGAACTCTGGTTTCGAGTGTAAAGCGTGAGCTTGTGTGAATATCGACGCTTTGGGAGTGTTCTTGCTGCGAGACGTCTCCCGGCTTACACCAAGTAACTCATTGCGCGCGTTCATCAGAGAACCAATCTCTGTGTAGCGAGTGCGCTGGGCAGCTCGGCATATATAAGGCGCAAGTACTGATCTCGGCTTACCCTTGTCTATCCCACAGCTTATGCGCTGCCATTCAGAGAGCTGATTTTCAGGTCTCCTGGTCAGGTTGTCTGGGGTATTTTGCGGAATTGTGGTCCGGCTTTTACCCATTTTTCGAGAAAAGTTGCCTAGGCTAGTCTCGACTGGGGTGGATTATTTCACCACTACATCCATGTGGAACGCGTAAAATATTTCGCGCCTGGCCAGGGCGGAAATGTAAATATGGGTTTCTGCGTACCCGTGCTCAGGGCTTATGACCGTTTAGGTGTTTGACACTTAGGGATTGGTTGGACCGAATCGTAAAGAACTGGTTCAAGCACCAGATGCTTAAAGAGAAAGTGATACAAGTAAAGTCTGTTATTATGGAAATAGTTCCTAAGACGAGATGTCTGTATTCCAGAGTTGCGACTGCGCTCAGAGAGCTGCCTACGTACCCGATGAAGGGATCAAGTCGTCCGTAGTTCATGTGCCCCGCGAGCTGAACGAGCTCGGGGTTTAGAAGATTGTTTGTCGTTACTTTGCTTAGTAATAGTAGCGCTTGAGGTTCATCGAGTTCCAGGAATTGTGAATGGCTTTCCCCTTCATGGTCATGAGCCAATATACTCCGGGCTTGACGACTTTGAGGATTTGGTAGGGTCCTTCCCATTTCGCCTCGAGTTTGCCGGATTTCTTCTCTTCGGTGTTGTGAAACACTTTTCTCAAAAATAGGTCACCTTCGGAGAAGTGGCGGTTGCGGACCTTCTTGTTGTAATACTTCGCAGCAAGATGTTGGTAGTTTTGAATGCGGAGCAACGCTTCGGTTCTTTCGCCTTCGATGAGATCGACATTGTCGATAAGCATGGCCTCGTTGAGCTCGGGATTAGCTGGGAGGGCTTGACGCCGTAAGGTCGGGACCCGTACTTCGGCTGGAGAAAGTGCTTCAACCCCGTAGGCCAGGCTAAAAGGAGATTTCTCGGTTGATCGTCTTGGTGTAGTCCGGTGTGACCATAATACGCCATCCAAGTGTAGTGCCCACATGTTTTTCTCGGCCTCTAGTCGCTTGCGGAGGCCGTCGAGAATTGTCTTGTTGGTCGCTTCGGCTTGTCCGTTAACCTGAGGATATCTTGGGGTAGAGAAACTGAGTCGGATCTTCCACTTGGTGCAGAAATCTTTGAAGACTTCCGAGGTGAAGTTTGTCCCATTATCGGTGACAATCTCGTATGGGAGCCCATGGCGGATTACGATGAATTTCTAGACAACATGGACGACGTCGAGTCCAGTAATGCCGACGTATGATTCGGCTTCTACCCATTTGGTGAAGTAGTCGGTCATTACGAGGATGTGTTGCTTACCGTTGGATTGCACGAGGGGGCCGACTGCGTCCATCGCCCACCGCATGAAAGGATAAGGCTGCGTAACCGACGCGAGCAGTTCGGTTGGCATGTGGATGACTTTGGCATGCCTTTGACACTTCTCACATTTCTTGGCGAAGGTCTCGCAGTCGCCCATCATGGTGGGCCAGTAGTGACCTGATTTCTTGATTTTGAGTACGAGCGATCTGGCGCCTGCGTGGTTTCCTCCTGATCCTTCATGGACGTCCCGCATGACTTTCTTTGCTTCCGAATCGCTCACGCAGGTCAAGAGGATGCCGCTGGCGCTCCGTCGGTAGAGATTGCCGTCTATGAGACAATAGCTTGTTGCTCTTGTCTTCAACCTCCGTGCTTCCCATCGATTGGTGGGAGTGGTTCCCTCTTCTATGTAACGTGCAATCTCCGTCCTCCAGTCCATCATATCCGGGGTTTCATCCGGTTCGATGTTTGCTGCGTCGTGGGATGCTTCTTCGTCTGATCCGTCCGAGGGAGGTTCTCCCGTGCTGATGGCGCAGACTCCTTTTCCGAGCTGGATGCTAGGAGTTTGTATGCTCTCCACCGGTATCGTTCGACGTATCCCCGATTTGGAAGCTGATCCCAAAGCGGCTAATGCGTCGGCCGGGGCGTTGTCGGCTCGTGGGATCTTGGTGAGATTGAATTCGTCGAACTCCTTTGCGAGCTGCTGGGTGACTTTTAGGTATGCGTCCATCCTCTCGTTTTTGGCCTCGTATTCGCCGTTGAACTGGTTAGCCACGAGCTGGGAATCACACAAGGCGTGGATTCTTTTTACTCCCATTCCTTTGGCCAGGCGCAGTCCGGCTAACAATGCTTCGTATTCGGCCTCATTGTTTGAGGCGTTGAATTCGAGTCGGAACGATTGCTCGAGGATTTCTCCGGTCGGGGACTCTAGTCGCACTCCGACTCCTGCTCCGTGTTTGGATGAGGATCCGTCTACGTAGAGCGTCCATGGTTCGTCACCAGGTGTATCCTTGATGAGCTCGGCTGGTAACTCCGTGATGAAATCTGCGAGAACCTGTCCTTTCTGGCTAGGGCGACCCCGGTATTCGATGTCGTATTCGCTGAGCTCGATCGCCCATTTGGCCATTTGGCCATTCGTCCGGATTGAGTCAGACTGTGGAGAATGGTGCGAAGAGGTTGGTCGGATAGAACGACTACTGTGTGAGACTGGAAATACGGTCGGAGGTTGCGAGCTGCTGTGACCACGGCCAGGGCCAGCTTCTCCAGCGTCGGATACCTTAGTTCGGCATCAACGAGGGACTTGCTTGTGTAGAATACCGGTCTCTGTTCACCTTGGTCTTCTCGGATTAACACTCCACTGATTACCGTGTCTGAGACCGCGACGTAGAGATAGAGTGTATCTCCTTCTTCAGGCTTGGCCAGGACGGGTTGACTGGTCAAGTACTCTTTCAGTTCGGAGAAAGCCCTTTCGCATTGTTTGTTCCAATCGAATGCTTTATTCCCGCGAAGTAGCTCGAAGAAGGGAAGGCATTTGTCCGTTGATCGCGAGATGAACCTGTTCAGGGCGGCGATTCGCCCGGTTAGGCGTTGGACTTCCTTCTTGTTTTTAGGAGAGGGCATCTCGAGGACCGCCGAGATCTGCTTCGGGTTAGCCTCGATTCCTCGCTCAGTGACGATGTATCCTAAGAACTCGCCGGACTTAACTCCAAAGGTGCACTTGGTGGGGTTGAGTTTCATACCGAACTGATCAAGTATGTCGAAGCAAGCTTTGAGATGTTCGATGTGATCTTTTGCATCTGAGGATTTTACGAGCATATCGTCGATATACACCTCCATAGTCTTACCGAGTAACTCCGAGAACATTTTGTTCACCAAACGTTGGTACGTCGCACCGGCGTTCTTCAGTCCGAAAGGCATTACTTTGTAGCAATACGTTCCCCGGTCGGTGATGAAAGCCGTCTTCTCACGGTCGTCGGGATGCATCATGATTTGGTTATATCCTGAGAAGGCATCCATGAATGACAATAGTTGGTGGCCGGCTGTAGCCTCCACCAATCTATCGATGTGTGGTAGTGGGAAACTGTCTTTCGGGCAGGCCTTGTTCAGATCGGTAAAGTCTATACAGGTTCGCCACTTGCCGTTCTTCTTCTTTACCACCACCGGATTGGCGAGCCATTCCGGGTACTGCACCTCCAGTATCTGTCCGGCTCGGAGGAGACGTTCGACCTCCTGTTGAACTGCTATGGTGCGGTCGGTCTCAAGCTTACGGCGTTTTTGGCGAACTGGTTTGTGATTGGGATCGACGTTTAACTCGTGACTCGTGATGTCAGGGCTGATTCCTGGCATGTCGGCGATGGACCAAGCGAAGGTCGTGGAATGCTTTTGCAGGAAATTGATCAATTCGTCCTTTAAGCCGCTATCGAGATCTCCTCCTATGGCTACGCATCTTGTGATGTCTGTTTCGTCGATGCAGACTTGTGTTATTTTCTCCACGGCGGAGGCGGCCTTGTACAGTGTCTGGCTCTTTTTGGTCTCGGGGAGTGCGATAGCGTTTCCTTCCTTTTCTCCGTCCAGGCGTTGTTTCTTCTCGATTGCGTAACAGGTACGCGAATCTTTTTGATTCCCGTAAAGGGTAAACACGGTGCCGTCCAGCGCCGGGAACTTCAGGCACAGATGATAAGTGGACGAGACGGCTTTCATGGCATTGAGCCACGGTGTTCCTAGTATAGCACTGTAGATGGGTGGGGCGTCGACCACTATGAACTTGGTGATCTTTGCGATGCCTCCGACTTCGGTAAGTAGCTTGATCGTCCCGACCGACTTCTCAGATTGTGAGTTGAAACCGGTAAGGGACCGAGAGGTAGGTTTGATTCGATCTTCTCCTATCCCCATTTCGGTCAGGATTTTCTGGAAGATTATGTTCACCGAGCTCCCTGTATCGACAAGGATTCTTCCGACGTCGAAGTCTCCGATCGGGACTCGCACCACCAGAGTGTCGTTGTGTGGGAATATGATCCCTCTCGTATCGTTCCCAGAGAACGAGATCGGGACATCTTTTGTCTCGATCTCGGGGGGTCCATCTCGAGCGTGGTAGACTTGCCTTTCTCTCTTCCGGATGGATGTGAGAGAATCGTTGCAGTCGAGCAAGCCTCCCATGATCATGTTGATCCTCTGGCGCGGTGGAGGATTCCCTTGTTTTGGTCTTTCGTCGCGACCTCGTTTGGGTGGTTCAGGAAGATTCTCCGTTTCCCGGTCTCAATGCCGGGTGTCACCTTCAGCTCGGGCTTCGTCCGCGTCGCGCTCCTTATCTCCTTGCTTTCTATGTCGCCGATCTGAGTCGCGTTCCGGTCGCGTTTACTTAGCGCCATCGTCCGGTTTGCTTTCTTCATCGCGATCTGGGCGATCCTTCTTGCATGGCTCTATCTGTATCTCTCCGGATTGATATCCGTTGAAGAGGGAGAACTTGAGTTGACGGCAGTTCTCTATGGAATGCCCGTTCATTTGGTGGTAAGTGCAATACGCGTTGGGGTCGGCATCATCTCGGCTCCAGGTGTTCCACCTTTTGTTCCGAGGATTCGACCGTCCCCGGTCGCTTTCGACCGCGCATGATGTTATTCTTCGATCTTTGTTCTCCTTGTAATCCTTGTCATAGTGCTGGACCGGCTCTCGGAATTCGTCCTTAGCCTTTTCTTTGGTCGATGAGGCTCTCGGAGGAGCATGTTTTTTGGCTAAGACAGCTGTCTCCTCTTCTAGGTTGATGTACCTTGTGGCTTTGTGAAGGAGGTCTTGAAGAGATTCGGGCTCTCTCAGAGTGAATTCATCTCGGAAGCGGGATTTATACCACGTATTTTGTTTGAGTGCGGCTATGGCAGCGTCGTCTGTTACCGCTACGCATGCTATCACTTCCTTGAATCGATCGATGAAGGCTCTGAGCGACTCCGTTGGACCTTGGATTACGTTCCACATGTCAGCATTGGAAGCTCCTTGTTTAATGTACATAGAATAGTGCTTAACGAAGGCCGTTGACAGCTCGTAGAACGAACTGATCGAGTTCGGTTCGAGTCTTGAGAACCAAGTCAGCGCGTCTCCACTGAGGGACTCGACGAATATCTGGCACTGACCAGCGTCCCTTTTCTCCGGTTTGAAATGAGCTCGATTCGCAGCGTACATGAACTTCGTGAGGAACTGGCTCGGGTCGTCTTTCCCGGCGTAGAGCGGGAGTTTGAGCTTAGCCGGCGGAACGGGAACGCGTGTAATCCGTTCGGTGAAGGGGGTTCGTCGTGTTAGGGCCAGGACCCTGTCGATTTCGGGGGCTGCACTCGTAACGCGGTGCATTCTGGATTGTATGTCTTTGAGTTCGTTCTTCATTCCTTCGAGCTCGTTGCAATGCAGTTCGCTCTCGCCATTGGTGGTCTCTTCGGCAGTCGAGCCGCTTTGTCGGACGGGAGGTATGGTTGCAGACGGTCTCGTGGAAGGATTTTCTGATCGTCTGTTCCCTGGGGCGTCTCGTTCGATCCGTTCGAACTCTTGGTTGAGGTTTCTGACGATATCATCCTCTGAGAATTCGAGCCTCCTGCGGACGGATCCGGGCCGCTCGGGCGGGTAGATGCTTCGTGCGACCTGCTCGATTCGCTGGTTGTTTTTCATGATGTCGTGGCTCTGCTTGTCGAATCGCTCGACGAGCTGCTGCATCATGTTGTGAAACGAGGCCGGGGTAACCATGTCGCGTTCTGCGGTGTGGCTTTTATCACCATTTCCGGGCCTGACAGTCTCGATGTTTGGTGGGTTGGAATCCTTGCCGGCCGTAGTCATGTCGATGGCTCCAGATCCGTCGACTTCTCCAGTCAGTTCGATTGGAGGGTTCGGATTTTCGCCGTTGTTGGTTTGCTCCGTACTGTTCTTCCCTGAGGGTTAGACGTTCCGGGCTGCCGACTGACTTTTGGGAGATGGCGGTGGAGTTCCTGTCATTTGGTGACGGAAAAGCGTCGGAGCTGTTGGTGGTTGAAGGTTTGGAGACTTCCACGTAGAGATCTCTCAGGCGACGCCAAATTGTGGATAGTAGATATTGAGAACCGAAATTAAACCACAATCAACAGAAGATAGAAAAAGCTGGATTCTTTATTGATCTTTTAGAGAGAACTCTCTGTTACAAGATGACTTGAATAATCAAGAAACAAAGCTGAAAATTAGGGTTCTTAGAGAGAAAATTGCTTGCTTCGTAAAGGAGGCGAGACCCCCTTTTTATAGTTGGAGTGATGCCCTAAGTTCGCATACCCTCTTTCGCAAGTTTCCTCCATAGCATCAAATGATGTTATTAATGAGCTGTTAATGAGGATTTTCTCGAATCATCTTCAAATATCCTGAAATATTTGATCTTATCTTTGGCTCGGATCTGTCCCGAGCTCAAAGGTCCCGAGCTCATATTTCGGCCGAGCTGACGAGGTCGGGTGTGATTTTGGTAAGATGAAATTGTTGGTTCGGTTGCGGTAAATCCCGGTTCAATCCAGGTTAACCGAGTGGTGCTAAATCACTCTCCAACAATGTTGTTTAAATCCATGTTTTTGTTTTCTAAATCAAAAATTTAATAGATTTCAAATTTTCCATTCGTTAAGTACAAAAAATTTGAGAAGTTTTTTTTTTTTTTTTCATGAATTTTAAGTGTTTTAAAAACTAATGATATTAAATCTACAAAACGATGTGAAAAATAGTCGAGTTTTGGATCCTGTCATTTGATTTAGTCATTTGATCGTTAGAGATTTCACAAGTTCAATTTGTTTTCACATTGTTACGTAGATTTAACATTCAAGTTTTCAATTTTATTTTTTCAAAGATTTAAACTTTTTTTATTTTTTCACTGATTTTAAATAAAAATTAAATTTACTAAACGATGTGAAAACTAACCGGGTTTTGGATCCTGTCATTTGACTTGGTCATTTGATCGTTAGAGATTTCACAAATTCGATTTTTTTTCGCATTGTTACGTAGATTTAATATTTAAGTTTTCAATTTTATTTTTTCAAAGATTTAATTTTTTGGTGGACAGAAAAAAAAAAATTTCTAGTTGGATTTTTTTTCCCACTAATATTATTCCCAGCATCTAATTAATAATCTATATATAGCTTTCGTCTTTGGAAAAAAAAAATCTGAATAGGAATTTACTTGAATTTGAATCTAATTTACAAGGGAGAGAAGAAATTTAAAGATTATTATTATACTCATTCTTCTCCTCTCATTGTTTTGTCTACATATAGAACATCATCAATCCAAGCAACTATTTTTTTTTTTTTTTTTTTTTTTAATATTAATTTTTATTAAAAATCCCACAAAAGTGGGTATTGGCCCTGGGCCCGTTTACAGAAGCCCAATCGGTTACAAAATGGGCTAAAATCAAAACCCTAATTGCCTTTCAGGGAAAACAGATCGGAGCTTGGTGTTCACCGGACGCAGCGGCGCCTAGTGGTATTGCCGGCGAATACAAGGCCGGCGGCTTTGTGGTCGGAAATTGGGAAAAGATCCTTCGCCGGAAGTATTCGGTTCCCGGTTCCGGCGCCTTTCCGTCAATCCGCCAGCCTGCTACATGCCTCCCGGCCCACTTACGCCGCCGACGTACGATTCTCCGGTTACAGAACCTAGAAGGAGCGCTCTGTTCTACCCAGATCTGATCTTCTCCGGATCCGGCGGATTCTGATCGTCCCGAACATCTTCTCCTCGATCCGGTCCGGCGGAAGCACCTTGGCTGCAGTCGCGAGAGTGGTGGCTCAGATCCAACCCGTCGCTTCCGACTCCGCTGAACTAAACAACCCTAGCCATCTCCTCCGTGACTTCCGTCGCTGCAGAGGCTTCCTCCTAGGCGGCCGAGCCGAGGGTTCCATTGAAGGCTCGCCGGCGTCTTCAAACCGTGGCACAGTCGATGGATCCACTTGCCGCCAGATGGAGGAGCCGCCGCAACGTCACTGGAGAGGAGGCTTTGCTGTCGGTGAGGAAGAGATGTTCACTCCCGATCGGCTTCTGTAGAGCCCAAGAGCCGGCGATGAAGCTCGGAAAAGAAAGCAGTAGAGGGGCGGAGGGCTATCTCGCGGCTCCGGCTGTCAAGCCATCGCCGGAGATAGCCTCCGAGGGGAGGCGGCGCAAGCTTGACCTAGTTTTAAGAGAAGAGAGAGAAGAGAGAAGCGCGTCGGGTCAAATCCAACAAACATTGTTTCAATCCAAGCAACTATGTTAAAAGCTAAACCTTCAAGAACTCTTGAATAACTCTCTAACACAGCTTTTCCAACATCCTGCAAACCACATAAAGAAAGATATCAAAACCCCAGAACTTGTTATATAATTCAGGTCACTGTTTGTTTCTTACCTTGTTGTAGTGAATCTTGCAAATATCTAATGATGTCTGAGACAATTCTGGGTACCGTTGCTTCAAACAGAAGAGCAAAGACTCTGCTCTCTCAGCCAAAACATAGTTCTTGTCTCTTCTCTCTGTAATTGACATAAGATCTTTCACCATATTCCATGAAGACTTGGAATTGTTAAGACAAGCCTTGCGTCTCCATGTGTACATTGAAGCCTCTACTCTATCTGCCAATTGAAGCGCTTCATGTTCTGATACAATCTTGAGACCATCTAGAAGTTTCTCTGGTAAAAACCGTCCTGAACTTGTCATGTGTCGATAGATTGAATCTCCTGTGCTTGCTTTTCCGCTCTGAAAATGTAAACAAAATCAGTGGAAAATCACGAAAACGTTAAAGCAATGGAAAAATCCAACTGGAATTTGACGACTTAGCAAAAATTATCCATTTGTTAGTTTCACCTTTGGAAGATTTGCCATGTAAGAATCAGGAATATCCATTTCACCGAGGATGCTGCTATTGATTGCCATAGCAGCTTTATGGATTTGATTAATGCTCTCTCTCTTGCTCTTAAGTTGTTTCCTTGCTTTCTCTGATAAACCTTCTGATGGAACTAGAGGAATTGGTAACCACCATTTCTCTTCTTTTCTCTGTACAATCACTTTCCTGAATGATCCAGTTGCTGAACGCGCTGACTTCATTGACAAGCTTCCTTCTTCTGCATACCAAAACTCTGTCTTTTGAAAACTATCCAACGCCTCCTGCAAAAAAGGAATGACTTTCATGAGGAATATAAACAGAGTCAATCGTACCAATATCTTCATGTTTTAGAGTAACTAACCATAAGCATGGAATCTAGTTTTCTGAGTGCAGGCAAATTGATGTAGATATCTGCTCTTGGTCTACTCTCCATAACCTGGACAAGACAAACGTTAGAAAAGTTTTACTTTGATTGATTTTTATTTCAGTTTTGAGTCTAAAGTCTTGTTTACCTCAACAGTGGCTCCATTGCTTAGGTTCTGTGACTTTGGGATGAACTCGAATATATAGTCACATACAGAGAGAAGGCAATTCATTTCTCTCTTCCACATTGTCTTCTTCTCTATCTCTAATGGCTCTAATCTTAGATTCTGTCCAAAAACAGTAGCTGCAATCTCAAGATCAAAGACATTATAAATTACAGTTTCTCTAGTAAGTCAATAAACTGTGAGGCTTATATAGTGTTTAGTTACCATAAAGATTGGTTATTGCGTTTGAGATTGTCACTGCGGTGCAAACGCCTTTGCCGCTTCCTGACATATCTTCCCCAAGTAGAAGCTTCGAAAATCTTTCCTTCATTGTCTCCAATTCTGCACAAATTGACAAAACCGACAACAATCCTGAGAAAGTGGAAGTACAGAGAGAGAGAGAGAGAGATAGGGGAAACACAAAACCTGGCTCTGAAACTTCTTGGACTGCAATATTCCCCTGAGGCTCATTCTGATTCTTTTTCGTTTCTAAGGCAGCAGATAGACAATTTGAGCTCGTACACTTGGATTCGGTCAAGACAGGCCAATCACTAGGACAAACCTCACTGCAGAAACTGCTGGTTTCATCTATTTGGTCTGAAAAGCCTCCTGAGGTTTCAGAACATGTTCCATGATAAGCAAATGAATCTGTGCTCATCGTTGAGTAAACCGGAGTTTCAGATGCTGACTGATCATTTAGATCGATTGATCCGACATCGTCATTTTCTTCAGGATTTGACAAATTCTCCATCTTCTCAAATCTATCTGTTGTTGTAAATTCCCCTGCTTTTTTTTTTTTTTTTCGTAATATCTAGTTTTAGAGAAAGGAAGAAAAAACAGTGAGAAAAATGTAATGGAAGCTTAGAGATTTCGTTGTGATATATCAGCAAAACTTTAGAATATGAATCTAAATCCGAAAATTTGAACCGGGAATTTTTTGATTCTTGGATAGTGAAATTTCGAGGACCATATGACAGTAAAGTTTATCACAAAAAAAAAAAAAAAGCAAAAGCAGAGACCGTTAGGGTTAGGCGTGCCAAAATCAAAAAGCAAAACAGAAAAGAAAAAAAATAATCTATAACAAAACAACATTTATCGAAATTTTCACAAAGATTTCTTTTATTTATATAAAAAATTATTGCGCTTATATCGATCAGATACTGATGAAAGTATGAAACTTGAAATTTTGAAAAACGTAATTAAAAGAGGAAGAAAAAAGCAACGGTCTTTATTTGATTTACCTTTAAAGCTTCTGCAGATTTTGTCTTTAAAAATTTTGAACCGTTTGTTGTATCTTTTATAACGTTTATGAAACTCTCTCTTTCCGCTTGAAGCTTTCTACACACATATACCGGCGACCGGGAAAAAAAAACTTGAACAATGTGGACCGTCCGATGGGAAAGATGACGGATCGTCTGATCGTACGGTAGAGATTTGAAGTGGCTTTTTCCTTCGTTTCAACTAAAATTTTGTGGTGCCAGGAGACTGTCTCCTAAACAAATAATGGAAGTTATATAAGATATGGTTTTCAATATGAAATTATCACCTTCATAACTATATGATTAATCATTCACTTTTATTTGTGTTATCCCGTCATTAAAAAAACTACATGATATTAAAGATGATTTATCCTTCATATGATATGATTCTTAATTATGATCTATCCAGATAAAACTAGCTATGTCAGTATATTTGCTAAACGAATTAAATTCAAATTTAAAACCATAATCAATTATTTCAATTTTTAAACCATAATCAAATATTTGGTTATAGGAAAAATATCTTAATTCCATTTTTTCCTATCGAGTTGTATAAGATTTTCCACTTGTTGAATGTTGCACCTTGATAAAATATTGTAAGGTCGGTGTATGAACCAGAGTCGGTCCAACGTTTACCAAGGCCCTATGCAAGATAAAAAAAAAATGTCCCCTTTTACTGACAAAAACTTAAAAAATTTTAGGACTAAATATGTGATCCCTCGCGATGCGCGGAATTTTATGTTTAAACTATTAACAATATAAGTTATGAATATAAATCTATTGAATTTTAAAAAACAAATCTATATATACATAAATTTATTTATGAAATGATATATAACATAAAGTTTGTCGAGAATAATGTTTTTCTTGAAAACAAATAATGAATTTTTAGGTAACACGTGATAACAAAATTAGTCAAAAAATCTGAGAAAAAAAGAACAATCTCAACGACCGCGTCACGTCATACATTTTTTTTTTTGAACGAAATTTATACATCTTTTCAAGTTTAGTCAATTTCTCTTGAAATTATTTCACTGTTATTTTTTTCGTCATATTCTAAGATGCACTCGTCCACCTCGCGATATTTTATCTCTTTTCACGTTTTCTTCGCTAAAATAATTGATTAGATTGTTGATTTATTGTTAACTTATCTTAAAATTATTTTCTTTTGTTTTTCTTGTCTATTATAAATTTTTTTTTTCCTACATATTAAATATTATATTTAAACTCTTCCTATTCCCATACATCGCATTTTTCATCAAACATTGCACTCTAACCTTACCGTTTGAAGAAATCTTCATATCTAATTCTACAGTTAAACCATAATTCTTTCTTAAAACTTATTATAAAGTTTTTTGATATGTATTTTAAGTAAAGTTTTATACATATTTTGTTTTGAAAAATAAATATTCTTATTTGGAATAATTATTTTAAAATTTGTATTACTATCATATCAACTTTTATTTTCTTTACTCTAAAAACTTTATAACTCTTGAAAAATTAATATTTTTTTAGCGTGATAGTTTTTTTTGTACTTTCTATTTTTTCGTATATAAATTATATGTGTTTGAAAATTATATAATTTTATATGCATCTAATCTCTATTCATATTTTTATCTTTTATATTTTTGTATTGTATTTTATTATTCATTAACTTATATTTTAAGTTCATCTTTCAAATTATATTTTAGTGAAAGATATTTAATAATAAAATATGAGAATTAATAGTTATTAATTTTAGTTTGAATTCTATTAGCTTAGGTGGACACCTTAGATGGAGAGAAAACTCTCCTATTATATATATAGATTTCAAGTTTTTTTCATGTACTTGAAAAGAGAATTGACCTCTATTTTTTTTTTTTTTTGCTAAGATTGACCTCTAATTTTATCAAGATTTTTTTTTTGTAACAACTCTTCTTGTCTCTTTTATCAATTTCCTTTTATCATAGCCACATAGTTTCTTTTTATCCCTAAAGGAGACATTTTAAAAAAATATGTATTCTAATTTATTTATTTATCAAATTTTACCAAAATTGCAATTAAATCATTCATGAAAACTTAATCGGTTGCAGACATGGCTACTGGATTTATGGAATATATTAATTCAGTCAAAACAATTCTCCAATAATCAAGAACAATATTATATTCACGAAGACATAACTTTAATTAACAGATCCTTCACAATCACATACCTGTTATATTAACGTTACGTCGTTACCTCCTCTGCTGCTTTTCAAACTAACAATTTTTCGTGGAGTAATTTGCAGAATAAAAAATTGTTATTTTTATAAAACCCTAACTACTGTAAACTATCGGAGAAGATCAAAAGTTTTTATTTTGCTTTATATAGTAAATATAAAAAAGTATTACTCTCTATGGGCCATAAAAATTTGGGGCCCTAAGCCTTGGCTTATGTGGCTTATGCCACGGGCCGGCCCTGCGTTGTTGTAATGTTTCTCTATCCCACATCGGCTGGGATAGAGAAAAGGATCCAAAACCTTTCTTATATGTACAGAGTCGGTCCAACATTTACCAAGGCCCTATGCAAGATAAAAAAAAATGTCCCCTTTTACTGACAAAAACTTAAAAAATTTTAGGACTAAATATGTGATCCCTCGCGATGCGCGGAAGTTTATGTTTAAACTATTAACAATATAAGTCATGAATATAAATCTATTGAATTTTAAAAAACAAATCTATATATACATAAATTTATTTATGAAATGATATATAACATAAAGTTTGTCGAGAATAATGTTTTTCTTGAAAACAAATAATGAATTCTTAGGTAACACGTGATAACAAAATTAGTCAAAAAATCTGAGAAAAAAAGAACAATCTCAACGACCGCGTCACGTCATACATTTTTTTTTGAACGAAATTTATACATCTTTTCAAGTTTAGTCAATTTCTCTTGAAATTATTTCACTGTTATTTTTTTCGTCATATTCTAAGATGCACTCGTCCACCTCGCGATATTTTATCTCTTTTCACGTTTTCTTCGCTAAAATAATTGATTAGATTGTTGATTTATTGTTAACTTATCTTAAAATTATTTTCTTTTGTTTTTCTTGTCTATTATAAATTTTTTTTCCTACATATTAAATATTATATTTAAACTCTTCCTATTCCCATACATCGCATTTTTCATCAAACATTGCACTCTAACCTTACCGTTTGAAGAAATCTTCATATCTAATTCTACAGTTAAACCATAATTCTTTCTTAAAACTTATTATAAAGTTTTTTGATATGTATTTTAAGTAAATTTTTATACATATTTTGTTTTGAAAAATAAATATTCTTATTTGGAATAATTATTTTAAAATTTGTATTACTATCATATCAACTTTTATTTTCTTTACTCTAAAAATTTTATAACTCTTGAAAAATTAATATTTTTTTAGCGTGGTAGTTTTTTTTGTACTTTCTATTTTTTCGTATATAAATTATATGTGTTTGAAAATTATATAATTTTATATGCATCTAATCTCTATTCATATTTTTATCTTTTATATTTTTGTATTGTATTTTATTATTCATTAACTTATATTTTAAGTTCATCTTTCAAATTATATTTTAGTGAAATATATTTAATATTAAAATATGAGAATTAATAGTTATTAATTTTAGTTTGAATTCTATTAGCTTAGGTGGACACCTTAGATGGAGAGAAAACTCTCCTATTATATATATAGATTTCAAGTTTTTTTCATGTACTTGAAAAGAGAATTGACCTCTAATTTTTTTTTTTTTTTTTGCTAAGATTGACCTCTAATTTTATCAAGATTTTTTTTTTGTAACAACTCTTCTTGTCTCTTTTATCAATTTCCTTTTATCATAGCCACATAGTTTCTTTTTATCCCTAAAGGAGACATTTCAAAAAAATATGTATTCTAATTTATTTATTTATCAAATTTTACCAAAATTGCAATTAAATCATTCATGAAAACTTAATCGGTTGCAGACATGGCTACTGGATTTATGGAATATATTAATTCAGTCAAAACAATTCTCCAATAATCAAGAACAATATTATATTCACGAAGACATAACTTTAATTAACAGATCCTTCACAATCACATACCTGTTATATTAACGTTACGTCGTTACCTCCTCTGCTGCTTTTCAAACTAACAATTTTTCGTGGAGTAATTTGCAGAATAAAGAATTGTTATTTTTATAAAACCCTAACTACTGTAAACTATCGGAGAAGATCAAAAGTTTTTATTTTGCTTTATATAGTAAATATAAAAAAGTATTACTCTCTATGGGCCATAAAAATTTGGGGCCCTAAACCTTGGCTTATGTGGCTTATGCCACGGGCCGGCCCTGGTATGAACACACCATGGAATATACTTTAAAATTTTTTGCGTCAACGGGCTATAAATAAATAATACTATTATGAAATTATCACATGGTCGGAGGTTAGATTTGGACCCATGTAGCTTACACGATTAACTCAAAACTAATCATCGATCGGTCAAAATAAATGTGATTACTATATATCAAATTTATGACAAAAATACATCATATATCTAGAATATAGCACATGATCATCAAATGCAATGGGATGAGAGTGGATTTTGCATGGTTCATGATACTGACGTGCGTACCATTATTTGGAAGCTATAAAATATCCAAAATCATGCCTTGTATGTACGTAGAAACACAACTATTCTTTACGTTCAGTGCTTAGACAATTCTATAAAAAAAAAAATAGAGTTGGCTATCATAATTTCATTAGTTGAGAAATGAATGTCATAATAGTAATAAATTGTGTAAGATTTACCATTTTTTGTTGAACAAAACTACTACTTGTTCTTTATTTATTCTCACCAAAATTCAATTACCATCATACTGTGACCAATATTACAATGGAAAATTCTTACTCTAATTGCAAATCAACTATAATTTACTAGAAATTATGTTAGGTTTGACCGTTTATTGTGGAATAAAAATACTACGTTTTGTTATTCTCACCAAAATCGATGTTTTTGATTTAGCTTTCAAATGCGACTCTCTCCAGCTGTCGTTTGATCATTCCAACCGAGATAACCGCAGCCCCACGAAACTATATATTAAGAAGCAAAACCATAAACCCAATTAGGCACCTTGTTACTCAAGAAACCACAAAATTAAAGCTACGGAGAAGATTCGTTTTCGTATTTACCCTTTAAGATTCAGTAGGAGGATTAATCCATCGTGACAGTGAGACCCAATCGAGAAAGCATCCATGTTGAGTTTACTCACAGCTTCCATGATATCTGCAACAATGTAATCTCGATAGAGACATCTTAATTACTTCGATCAAGACTTCACTTTCTTTGAGCTTAACTCTCACGTGTGTCTCATCTCTCACCATTCCTTGCTCTGTTTCCGATGTCTCTTCGATTAATTCAGAAAGAATGTTGTCTTTAGCCGTCGGCTTTCCTCGTACGATACGAGATTCTAACTCTTCAACTCTTGCTTCGAGTTCCTGCAAATACTTGATCGTGTTGTTCAAGACTGATTCTTTGCCTACCTGCATTCGAAAAGAGATTTTTATGTCAGACGATTTGGAGATGTTATTGTTCGATAAAATATTTAAAAGGGTTAGTTACCTCGTTAACCGTGGGAACCATAGATTTAAGAACATTAAACTTTTCGTTCTCTTTGGTTTCATCTGAAGGATCATCAACATCGTACTCCATTGAAACACACTGATTCAGACCAGTTGTTTCTGCCTGAAACATTCTCTTCTCAGCTGCAGAGTGCATCAGAGGGACATCATGCAATATCTCCCACAACACGTTACTCTGCTTCTGAGGATGATTCGTGTTTGAAGGCACTGATGATGACTTCCAGCGCAAGAAACTAGAGCCAGAATCAGATGAAGCAAGATCTTTCCTCTTTGGTTTATTTGCAGCACATCTCAGAACAGTAGATAATGTTTTCCTGTATTGCAAATCTTCATCAGATTCAGACCAAATCTGAAGGTTCCCATCTTTTAGTTTTCCCAGCGTATTCGAGTTTCCTTCACTGACATTCATCTCCGAGCAATCGGGATTTGAAGTTTCCAACAAGCAATCTTTGATATGGTGAATCAGGTTAGGATCTTCTGCAACCTTTTTCATTTATATATTCCGTGAAACGCACATCTATGAGTTGATTGTGGATCAAAAAAAAAATAGAGAGTGTATGAAGCAAAAGCTATTTGAGAAATTTTAAACGCTACCAAATCTGTGACGCCAAGCTCAACCACGCCTCCTAAGAAAGGGAAACACACAACAGTCTGGAGAAGACACAAAGATTAATAATGCAAATTTAAGCCTCGAAATTTTGTATTTATACAATCAATTAAGCACTTAATTAGTTTCAATTAATTAAAGGCCTAAAGTACCTGAATGGATGCGCTCTAAATTCCGTTAGAGCGTCACATGGAAAAAATGTGGAACGAAGAAACAGGTGAGAGATTTGGATATATACAATATATATATAGTACCGTAATTATTAAAATTTGTAGAAGCTTACTCTTGCTAGCAAAGATCGAGTGAAGAGTTTGGTCTCTGCGCATTGTGCGTTGCAAAGCCATATGGTCTCACCCGTCGCCAAAGCTTTACCCGGTAAACTACACATATGTAAATATATTGTTCAACAAAGCATTAGATAACCAATTTAAATAGAGCAAAAAAGATCAATTATAATGGAAAATTGCAAAATCTAAGTTACATAACTAGCATGAATACCTTCATATGCAATTAAGTGAAAAAACTGGCGCACAAATTAAATGAAAATTTTGAATATTAGATTCATTGTGTTGTTTTTGTCGATCAGGTTTGTTTAGAGTTAAGTTTTTTTTTTTTTTCTTTTGAAAAAACTTGTTTATAGTAAAATTAAAAATATATATTTTGTGATCTACCAAATTAACTTTTTATGATGCAGGGCCTAGCACAAACTCTATATTCGAATATAATATGACATATCTTATTAGGTGAAATTAAAACCCCACTAGATCTTTGGTTTAATTTTTCTTTATTTTTTGGTATCCAGCCAAATATGTTTAATTTTCATGTATAATATCAATGTTGTCATGACCCACTGATAGGCAAGCTACAAGGACTCAAGGAGTAATCACGTGATGTGAAATGCATTAAAGTTTGAGGCTTAATTAGGGAGAGAGATATCGAAGTATCGAACCAATGGGCAGGAGAGAAGACGTAGGACATGCAAACAAAGTAATACCATTCTTCATCCGAGAGATCATCTGCTGAGAGCATCACGTCACTACTTGTGTTATTATCATCAGTATCATGACCATGAGTTGTAGTAATTGTAGTGTCTCCTTCGAGCATACATAGATAGAGATTCCTGAGCTGCTTGCTTCTCTGCAACCCATACTTAGAATCAGCTTCATAGCTCTTTTTTTTCCTCTTCTTTATATCACCATTGTAATACCCTTCTCAGTTCTCCCCATTCCAAAACCCTAATCACTTTAACACCCCATAGATATAAGTTGTTTAGTTTACATATGGATGACTTGATTATTGTCTTTAATACAACTTAGTTATCGTGTTTTTTTTTTACTATTGTAGATATATGCCAATGGAATATCAAGATCTAAAATCTGTGTGTTAATATGTTCATATTACCAAGAATTAGAAAGGTGAAAAGAAAACACAGACTAATTAAAGTTACTTACCCATGTTGGATTTGTGAAGATGACCAGAAGATCGCGTAGCTCCATTGCAAGCTTCTTACAGCAACCGCGAGTTGTTTTCTCAACCTGATGTTCCTACTTCCTTCTACATCATCCGCCATCGTCGAAGACATATATGGTGTTATATGAGTAGTTTAAATCGCAGAACCAGATTGATCGTCCTGATCAAGACCTGATCAAGTTAAGAAACGAACTTAAAAGAAATAAAAAGTGAACCAAGAAGTGTTTTAAAGTTTGTAACCTCTTAAATTTCTTGCTTCTTTCTATTCTCAGCTTAACCTAGTGGAGATATATAGACAGAGACTAGAGAGTGTGTATTTAAAGTTGATTTATTAGACACAGACAGGAAGAAAGAGATGGAGAAATCTCGGTTTCTTGGGTAATAATATAGTGTAATTATATTCTGAAATAAATTAAAGTCTACATTAATTAAGATTTTTTCTTTTTCTTTTTCATCCATATTATTTTTTTTCGCTTTTTCACCCGTGATAATTTTGTTTTCCTCTTTTGTCTAAAATTCTCCCTTTAAATACTTTAGATTCGTAAAATTTATCATATGAAATTTTATTTACTAAAGAACGATTAAACAAAATTCCTTTAATTACTGAATTATATGTAGATTTTTATTTGATAAAAATTATACATGTAGTGCAAGAAGGTGGAAATACTATTTGAATAATGGGAGATTCCAATTCTGTTATGTTTTGTATTAATCAATTTATAGCATGCATGCATGTTTAAAGTATAAATATAGTACTAATCCTAGGACACCATTAGGGATATTTGTTTAGTATATCACATAATCTATTAATTTTTCTAGTAGTAGGAAATAACAAGTGGCAGTTATAAGAAATAGGGAAACGCTAAAAAAATTTGAAAATAAGCAAATAATATATGTTCTATACAAGTAGCCCACATTATTTAGTGATATCATTAGGTAACTCCCATGGGACTGTTATAAATTTAGAACTCAACTCATTCAAGCTTTAGGCAACTTATTTGGGACTGTTTTTAACTTTCAAAGCTCACACATTCAGCCCATAACCCTACATTTGTTATTGACTAAAAAGTTCGTTTTTGACCGATGGTTTGTGATATCATTAGGTAACTCCCATGGGACTGTTGTAATTTTAGAACTCAACTCATTCAAGGTTTTAAGGCTTTTGAAATTCCATACCCCTCTTGTTGTTCAACCGAAAAAATCGGTTTTAATTTAAGCGGTGAGTTTATCTTTCCAATTTCAGGTTATCACCAAAGAGCAACAATGATGTGTCCCTCTAATATTTTTTTAAAATATGCGAAAAAATGAATTAAATTACAAATACACATATTTTTTTATTTTTTATGGACTCTTATTCAAAATTGAAACACGTTGACGCATAGTAATTAATTAGAATGTATAATTTTCAGAGAACCAAAAATCTAACGGTTAAAAAATCTCAGTCAAATGTAAAAATCTCAGAGAATCAAAACATTGACACATGTGCCAAGAGAGATTAACGGTAAAAAAATCTCAGACGAATGTATAATGCTCAGAGAATTAACAATAGAGACACGTGTGCCAAAAATCAAACGGTCAGAGAATCTCAGAGGAGCGTAGCCGACTTTGTGTATTCTAATCTCCACCGTTGATTAACTATTTCCTCACGATTTGAGTCGATCTACACCGTTAGATTTAGTACCTCCTCACTATAATAAAGCACACTCCTCTCTGTTCTCCAATTTCTCCTCGTTGCGATTATTTTTTGTTTTGAATTTTCTCATTACTTCGTCTTCTACAACACAGAGGTTTGGGTTTCGAGCGATTTAGTTTATTGATCTCTCTGAATTGTTTCTGTTGATACCCAAAGATTTGAAGAAAATTGATTTTAATCGATCTTCTCATTTCGGTTGCTTCTATTCTACGGCGTGGTTTCTAAAATTGAATCGCCTGCTTCGTTTTATATACTTACGCAAGTTATTAGGGTTTTATGATCGACAAGATCATCATCGTTCCCACTAGCGTATGAGGTTACTTATGATCGATATTTAGGCTTTTGGTTTCTAAATTCTTACGTTCAGGTTAATTTATTGATACAGGTGATTGAAGTTTCTGAGTTTAATTGGGTTGCCTCTAGAGACTATCGATCAAGAGATCAAAGGGGGTTGAAGAAGTCTCTTGTTCTTTTTTCTTAATCTTCTTAATTTTGTGTGACTTAATCGTAACTTCAATTTTTTTTTTTTTTTTTCAGGAGTTACAAACATTATGGAAGAGGAGGAGTCGAAGAAATTGATTTTTGGGTTCTATTTTCTTCTACTGTTTGATTTCTTATTTCACACGTTACCATTACTGACTTGTTGAATTTACTTCTTAAGCAGATACAAACAAAGAGGATGTGAGTTTTTGGTCTCTTTCTTTTTGGGGTTTCGTCTGTTTCTTTCTAATATTAGCCACTTGATTTAGGTTGTCGAGCTTCTAAAACACTTGTATTCTAAGTTTTGGTTTCTAAATTGTGTCTCTGGTTTGATTCTGTTTACGTGTTAATTACTTTGTAGGTTTGGTTTTGTTGATTTTAGCTTTTCCGAATAGGTGAATAACTTTCTGTAAACGTTTGCTTACTTAATTCTCTCTTTTTTTCTATTTGCAGAAGGAAAATTTTCCCAAACCTTGACAAGATTCTACCAAATCTTTCTATTAGTCAGTTCTTACAGAGTTACTAAGTGACGTCAAGGGATATAGTCTTTAAGTTGTTAGCCAGTTCAGTTGCCTTAAGGAATAGTTTCAAATGATTGGTTTCCTTTATTCTGTTTCTTTGTCTCTGCTCCTCTCTCTCTTTGGATTTATGTGGTTGTTTGTTGGCACTCTATTGTTTTATTTAATTGAGTTTATGTTTTTTTGACTACTTACTTCATCTTTGGCAGGGCTCTATTTCGATTAGGTGTCTTGACGTGCTTGTAGCTCAGACTCTCTCACCTCTTGATTAGGTATCTCACAGTTTTTATAGGATCATGTCACTTTTGGATTTCACTGGATTATCTGGTTACTAATTGTTTTTTGTTTTCAAAATAGTTTGACAACAGATGCAGTGACCTTGATGTTGGTTTGATTACTTGTTTGTTTCAACCATGGAGAGAGTACAAGCTCTGCTCTGCTCGGAGGATGAGTTTCTTCTCATCTTTTTCTTTCATGTATGTTTCTAAACTAATGAGTGAGATTCTTTTTGTGTTCGGCAGGTAAAAGGAAAAGAAAAATCAGAGAATTGCAACTCACATGCCAATTGGATTATTTCAGAAAGGTTAACTGTTAATATTACTTTTCAATTTTTTCTTAGGAGTTAGAGCATTGTGAGGAGAAGGCGTCGAAGATATTGCTTTTAACGGTCATATCTTTCTACTTGTTTGTTTACTTGTGAAAATTACTTGTTATGGAGAAGCAGATGCAGGGGATATGATATCACTTTTTGGTTTCTGCTAATTGGTTGATTTCAATGACGACTTATCATTATTCATTATTGATTAGAGAGTTTGATTGGAACGCTGGAAATTGAGCATCACTGAAGGTCATATCTATCTGGTCGTAGTGTTCCCAGGGTGAATATTAATGTTGGTATTATGTTTGTTTTACAGATACCGAGTATAATGGCTTGAACTGTTCGAGAGATGATCATATTTGCACGTACGGTTTCAGCTGGAGTGACCTTGACGTTGGTCTGATTGATCCAATATACTTTTTTGGACTTGTGATTGTTTTGTTTTCTGTTTCAACCATGGAGAGTGCTCTTTGCGTGTTTTGATGGAAGATGAGTTTCTTCTCATTTTTTTTTTTTTTGTTTCATGTATGTTTTTTAAACCAATCAGTCATTAACACGTTTGAAATCTTTTTTTGGGTTCTTATGATTCTGATGAGTTTATCTTTGTTGTTAACTACTTCCTTTATCTTTGGCAGGGCTCTGTTTTGATTAGGTGTCTTGATGTGCTCGTAACTCAGACTCTTCTCACCTCTTGATTGGAGGTTTTCTTTGTATCTCACTTGTTGTTTATAAGATCATATCTTTTGTACATTAGATAATGATTTAGGATCTGGTTATTGACTAGTTTTTTCTTAAAATTATTATGACAGCATTTGGAAACCCCTTGGTATTAATCTCATTGAGTGAGGTAAATTTTTGTCTTATTGATCGTGGAAGTGTTTAAGGATCAGTTGCTCATATTCTCTTTCCCATTCCAATTACTTTTCAATTTTTTTTCTTAGGAGTTGAGAACATTGTGACGAGAAGGAGTGAAAGATATCTTCTCACTTGCTTTCACCGTTTCTTGTTTTTTTTTTTTATCTTTTTCTACAGTTTGATTCATTATTGCACTGGTTACTTTAGTTGCTCACTTAGTTCTCTTTATTTATATTTAGATTGTAGGCGACTTTTCTCAAACCTTGACAAGATTCTACCAAATCTTTTTATGTCGGTCCTTACAGGGTTGCTAAGTCAGGTCGAGGGATATACTCTTCATGTTCTTAGCCAGTTCAGTTGCCTCAAGTAATGGTTTCAAATGATCGGTTTCCTATTTTTTATGTCCTTTTCTCTGCTCCTCTCTCTTTGGATTTTTATGTGGTTGATTGTTGGCTCTCTGTTGTTATTTTCCGGCTTTAGATTTCAAGGGATTGAATGCACTTCTTAGGTTCTTATGATATAAGGTTATTCTGACGAGTTATTTTTAGTGACGACTTATCATTATTATTTCTTGATAAGAGGGTTTAATTGAAACGCTGGACATCGAGCATCTTCAAAGGTCATACGTTTCTGGTCGTAGCGTTCCCAAGATTAAAAATGGCTTGAACTGTTCAGAGAGATGATCATACTTTTACGCTTGAGTGATCTTAATGGTGATTGTTTTGTTTTCTGTTTATTTATAGATTACTTCTATTTGCAAGTTGCAATCATGGAGACTACAAGCGCTGCTATGCTCTGCTCTGCTCTGTTCGTGTTTCGAGTTTCGATGGAGGATGGGTTTCTTCTCATCTTTTTTCTTTTCATATATATTTCTAAACTATATCAACACTTGTGAGATTCTTTTTGTGATGATACTGTGTCCAGGCTGGAGAAATCCATCAAAGATCATGATAAGAACAGAGAGGGAAGACTCAAGGACTTGGAAAGAATATTAAAACTATCAAAGCTCGTATTCAAAAGATCTAAAGCTATACCAGACTTTCAGTGAAAGGCCACCTTCTTCATTCTTTTTCCTTATCCTAGTCTACCAGTGTTTTGCCTTTTTGCATTTCTAGAATAGCTTTATAGCTTTTCCTCTATGTTTCTTCTTGCTCATAGGGTCATGAAAATGAAAGAGAGAGGCTAAGAAGCAGTGGTGCAGGAAGAGTCATCTCTAGAGAGTCAGCTAGCTTCACTGAGGACACAAATTAGCACTCTGGCTTCAGATGTGGGAGATCAACGAGCCAAGGGACTACAATTATTTCTCTTGGTGTCTTTTAAATTTACTTAATATATGAATAACGAGTGGATGTGATTCCCCTGCAGGTGGATGCCATACAGAAGAATGGTGCCTTCTTATTAACATTTTGAAGGGAGTTGAAGAAGTCTCTTGTTCTTTTTTCTTAATCTTAATTTTGCGTTACTTAATCGTAACTTCAAATTTTTTTTTTTTCAGGAGGTGGAAGCATTATGGGAGAGAAGCAGTCGAAACAATTAATATCCTTTCACCGATCATCTTTTTGAGTTTTATTTTCTTCTACTATTTGATTCTTTATTGCATTGGTTACCTTTATTTGACTTGTTGAATTTACTTCTTATACAGATACAAAATTACAAATACAGAGTATATGAGTTTTTGGTCTCTTTCTTTGTCCCTATTCGTCTCTCTTTGGCTTTATATGGTTGATTTTGGCGCTTTGTTGTTATTTTTGGCTTTAGATTTCAAGGATGAAAGGTATTTTTTTTCGTTCTTATGATTTTCTAGCGATATAATTAAGGTGGTTCTAACTAAGTTTTTTTTTTTTCTTACTTCATCTTTGGCAGTTCTCTGTTCTGATTAGCTCAGAGCCTCACCTCTTTTGATTGGAGGTTTGCTTTTTTGTACAAGGATATCTCACTTGTTATTTGGATGTCATTGGATTATTTGGTTATTGACTGTTTTTTCTTTCAAAATAGTATGACAACATTTGGCAAACCTGTGGCATCAATGTCATCTTGAGTAAGGTATATTTTGTAGGCAATGTACATATGAGGACTATTTTGTAATTACTTAATCATAAACACATTTATGTCTTGTTATTACTCATGCAAGTGTTTTGCTCCACACGTGAAGGTCTTTTGTTGGTATGAAAATCCCAGTGACGTATATACGGTAATGATGGTTTTGGCACTCTCTTGTTATTTTTAGCTTTATATTTCAAGGTTCGAATGTACTTTTTTAGGTTCATATGATTCTGATATCTTTTTTCGTTTAATTTTCTTTACTACTTCCTTTATCTTTGGCAGAGCTCTGTTTTGATTAGGTGTCTTGACGTGGTCATAGCTCAGACTCTCACCTCTTGCTTGGAGGTTTGTTTCTTTTTATCTCACTTGTTTTTTTCCAGGATCATGTCTTTTGTACGTTAGACAATAATTTTTGGATTTCACTTGATTATCTGTTTATTGACTGTTTTTTTTTTTCTCAAAATAGTATGACAGTATTTGGCAAACCTGTGGTATCAATCTCATCTTGAGTGAGGTATATTTTGTAGACGATGTACATATGAGGTCAGTGGTAATTACGTAAGGGGTAATCCTATACATATTTATGTCTTATAACTTGTGGAAGTGTGTTGCTCAAGACGTGAAGCTCCTATGTTTGGTATTATAATTGGTTAATTTAAGTAACAGTTGATCATTATATGGACTCATATTTTATATGTTTTTTTTTTTTATATAAATCTATGTATATCACCTGATGATGGTTTAGGTTAACTTTTAGCATTGTTGGGCTCATATAATCTCTTGATATCTTCTTGTTTTCCGTAGATAGTATTTGTATTTAGGTAAAGTCAATTTATTATTTTTTGATGAGAGAGTTTGATTAAAACGCATGACATTGAACATCTCAAAAGCTCATATACATTTCTGGCTGTAGTGTTCTCTGGTTGAAAAATGACTTCAATTTTGGCTTGCTTTTTTCTTATGTGTGTAGTTTATTTGTTTAAGGACATATACAGAGTAAATGGCTTGTATTTTAGGTATTGGTTCTCTTCGAAGAGATAATCACACTTTCACGGTTTCAACTGGAGGGACTTGTGATTGTTTTGTTTTATGTTTATATGTGAATTATATTACTTCTTGTTGCAACCATCTGCTATGCTCTGTTCGTGTTGCCACGGAAGATGGGTTTCTTCTCATCCTCTATGTTTCTTCTTGCTCATAGGGTCATGAAAATGGGAGAGGCTTGTGATGGAGCAAGAAGCAGTGGTGCAGGAACATTCATATGTAGAGAGTCAGCTAGCTTCATTGAGGATGCAAACTAGCACTCTGGCTTCAGATGTGGGAAATCAACGAGCCAAGGTACGACAATTATTTCACGAGTGGATGTGATTCCCCTGCAGGTGGATGCCATACAGAAGAATGGTGCCTTCAGGAGTTGGAAGCATTATGGGAGAGAAGCAGTCGAAAAAATTAATATCCTTTCACCGATCATCTTTTTGAGTTTTATCTTCGTCTACTATTTGATTCTTTATTGCATTGGTTACCTTTATTTGACTTGAAGTGTTTTGCTCCACACGTGAAGGTCTTTTGTTGGTATGAAAATTGGTTAATCCCAGTGACGTATATACGGTTATGATGGTTTTGGTTTAATTTTTAGCATTGTTGGCTTCTATTATCTCTTGATATCTTCATGTTTTCAGTTGATTATTTATGTGTATTTCAGGGATAGAAGGTACTTTTTCGGTTCTTTTGATTCTGATGAGTTTATCTTTTCTCGTGTTTTTTTACTACTTACATCAGCTCTGGCAGGCTCTGTTTTGATTAGGTGTCTTGAGGTGCTCGTATCTAGACTCTCGCCTCTTGATTAGGTGTCTCACTTGTTTTTTCTAGGATCATGTTATTTGTACATCGGATAATGATTTTTGGATTTCACTATATGGTGATTAACTGTTTTTTCTTTCAAAATAGTTTGACAGCATTTAGCGAACCGTGACATCAATCTCATCTTAATTAAGTAAGGTATATCTATATATGTCTTATTGTTGACCGTGAAAGTGTTTTCTTCTCCAGATGTACCAATAGTTTGAAGCTCTTTTATTGGTATTTTACATTATTGGATCAGTTGCTCATATTCTCTTTCCCATTCCAATTACTTGTCAATTTTTTCTTAGAGTTGAGAGCATTGTGAGGAGAAGAAGTGGAAGATATCTTCCCACTTGCTTTCACCGTTTCTTGTTTCACAGGTTGCTTCTATTCTAGGGTTGTAGTTTCTAAGATTGAAACTTCTGACATCTTTTTATATTTTTACACAAGCTATTCATTTCCCACGACCGTCTGTTGTTTCTCTTTTCAGGGGTTACTTATAATTCTTACGTATATGTAAATTTACCTATGAAAGTGATTGAAAAACCTTAGTCGAAGAAGTCATATTCATCGTTTTGGGTCTCATTGTTTGCTTTTCCAATTACTTATCATTAGCTGAAGAAGTAACTTCAATTATTTTTTCAGGTGTTGGAAGCATTAAAGAAGAGGAGTCCAAGATGTTAATTTCTTTTCACCAATCATCCTTTTTTGATTTTTTTCTAGAGTTTGATTCCTTGTTGCTCTGGTTACTTTAGTTGCTCACTTATTTCTCTGCTTTTTTATGTTTAGATTGTAGCAGGCGACTTTTCTCAAACCTTGACAAGATTCTACCAAATCTTTTTATGTCAGTCCTTAAAGGGTTGCTAAGTCAGGTCAAGGGATATACTCTTCATGTTCTTAGCTAGTCTTCATGTTTCCGCTTTAGATTTCAAGGGATCAAATGCACTTCTTGGGTTCTTATGATATAAGGTTATTATGACGAGTTATTTTTGTTTACTAATTCCATTCATCTTTTGCAGTTCTCTGTTTTGATTAGGTGTCTTGATGTGGTCCTGGCTTAGACTCCCACCTCTTTTGATTGGAGGTTTGCTTCTTTCTATCACAGATAATGATTTTTGGATTTCACTGGAATATTTGGTAATTGACTCTTTTTTTGTCAGACGATCATAAGAAAGAATTTGGCAAACTCGTAGCATTAATCTCATCTTGAGTGAAATATATTTATGTCTTATTAATCGTGTAAGTGTTTTACTTCATTTGCTCATTTTCTCTTTCCCAACTGATCTAAGCATTCACAAGATCAATTCCTCATTTTTTCTATCTCATTCCAATTACCTTTTTTTTACGAGTTGAAGAAATTATTTTTTTAACTTGTGATTGTTTTGTTTTCTGTTTATTTATAGATTACTTCTTTTCGCAAGTTGCAACCATGGAGACTGCAAGCTCTGCTCTGCTCTGCTCTGTTCGTGTTTCGAGTTTCGACGGAGGATGGGTTTCTTCTCATCTTTTTTCTTTTCATATATATTTCTAAACTAAATCAGTGATCAACACTTGTGAGATTCTTTTTTGTGTTCTGCAGGAAAATCATATAACAATAACAAAATCTTAGACGAATGTATAATGCTCAGAAAATTGCTTTTAATTGATCTTCTCACTTGCTTTCGTTATTTCTTGTTTCACAGGTTGCTTGTATTCTATTTCTACGGTTTGGTTTCTAAAATTGAATCGTCGGCTTCTTTTTATATACTTACGCAAGTTCTGAGGGTTTCGGCATGATCATCATCGTATGGGGTTATTTATGATGTTTAGGGTTTTGTAATTTTCTAAATTGCAGTGGCTGTTTTCTTACGCGTATTTAAATTTATCGATGCAGGTGAAAGAAGTTTCTAAGTTTAATTGGGTTGTCTCGAGAGACGATCAATCAAGAGATCAAAGGGAGTTGAAGAAGTCTATAGTTCTTTTTTCCTAATCTTAATTTTGTGTTACTTATTAATCGTAACTTCAATTTCCTTTTTTGATCAGGAGTTGGAAGCATTATGGGAGAGGAGGAGTCAAAGAAATTAATATCTTTTCACTGATCATCTTTTTGGGTTTTATTTCTTATACTATTTGATTCTTTATTGCATTAGTTACCTTCATTGACTTGTTGAATTTACTTCTGATGCAGATACAAATACAGACGATATGAGTTTTTGGCCTCTTTCTTTTACTCCGCATGGATTTCGTCTGTTTCTTATATATATATATATTACCCATTTGATTTATGTTGTCGAGCTTCTCAAAGTGAGAAACACTTCTATTCTAAGTTTTAGCTCCTAAATGGCTAAATTTTATCTTTGGCTTTTTTCTGTTAACCTTTTTTGTTATTTTAAATTATCGATGCAGAGGTTTGAATTGTCACCTAGACCTAGTCTACATTCTCTTTTTTTTTTTCTATGATTTCCAGATTGCAGCAGAACACTTTTCTCAAACCTTGACAATATTCTACGAAATCCTTTTAAGTCAATTCTTACAAGGTTGCTAAGTTATGGTTAAGGGATATAGTCTTCAAGGTTTTAGCCAGTTCTTGACTCAAGTAATGGTTTCAAAGGATCGATTTCCTATGTCTTTGTCTCTGCCCCCCTCTCTTTTGATTTTTAGCTTTATATTTCAAGGTTCGAATTAATGTACTTTTTAAGGTTCTTATGATTCTGATATCTTTTTTCGTTTTGTTTACTACTTCCTTTATCATTGGTAGAGCTTTGTTTTGATTAGGTGTCTTGACGTGGTCATAGCTCAGACTCTCACCTCTTGCTTGGAGGTTTGTTTCTTTGTATCTCACTTGTTTTTTTTTACAAGATCATGTCTTTTGTACATTAGACAATAATTTTTGGATTTCACTTGATTATCTGTTTATTGACTGTTTTTTTTTTTCTCAAAATAGTATGACAATATTTGGCAAACCTGTGGCATCAATCTCATCTTGAGTGAGGTATATTTTGTAGACGATGTACATATGAGGTCAATGGTAATTACTTAATCCTATACATATTTATGTCTTATAAATTGTGGAAGTGTTTTGCTCAAGACGTGAAGCTCTTATGTTGGTACTATAATTGGTTAATTTCAGTAACAGGTGATCATTATATGCATGGACTCATATTTTATATGCTTTTTTTTTCTATAAATCTCTGTATATCACCTGATGATGGTTTAGGTTAACTTTTGGCATTGTTGGGCACATATAATCTCTTGATATCTTCTTGTTTTCCGTAGATAGTATTTGTATTTACGTAAAGTCAATTTATTATTTTTTGATGAGAGAGTTTGATTAAAACGCATGACATTGAACATCTCAAAAGCTCATATACATTTCTGGCTGTAGTGTTCTCTGGTTGAAAAATGACTTCAATTTTGGCTTGCTTTTTTCCTACGTGTGTAGTTTATTTGTTTAAGGATATATACAGAGTAAATGGCTTGTATTTTTGGAGTTGTTTCCAGTGGAAACATGGCTCTCTTCGAAGAGATGATCGTACTTTTGATTGTGAATTATTTCTTGTTGCAACCATCTGCTGTGCTCTGTTCGTGTTCGGACGGATCATGCGTTTTCTTCTCATCCTTTATTCTGTATATTTCTAAACTAATCAGTAATTTACACGTGTGAAATCTTTGTTGTGCAGGAAAATCATATTACAGTGAAAAACAAATCAGAGAATTGCAAAGCACATGCCTACTGGATTATTTCAATAAGTCCAATGCTGACCATCGACCTTGGTAATTTTGTTTTAATCGTGACAGTTGATTTTCACAAATGGATTAAATCACCATTGATCTAGTGGAAACATGGCTCTCTTTTTGTTAGTTGGATTCTTCTATCTTCAAGAGCTCAAAGACTCAAAGAGGTTAACATATGATTTTAGTTCTCCCATAAATTTTAGTCTAATTGGGTTGCTAAGCGAGGTCAAGGGATATAGGCTTCATGTTCTTAGCCAGTTCACTTGCCTCAAGGAATAGTTTCAAATGATCGGTTTCCTATTTTCTATGCCTTTGTCTTTGGATTTATGTGGTTGATTATTGACACTCTGTTGTTATTTTTTGCTTTAGATTTCAGGAATCGAAGGTAAATTTAGGGTTCTTATGATTCTGATTTTATCTTGGAAGTGTTTTCTTCTCCAGATGTGAAGCTCTTTTATTGGTGGTTTACATGATTGGATCAGTTGCTCATATTCTCTTTCCCATTCCAATTACTATTCAATTTTTTCTCACTTGCTTTCATCGTTTCTTGTTTCACAAGTTGCTTGTATTTTAGGGTTGTAGTTTCTAAAATTTAATCTTCTACATCTTTATATATTTTTACACAAGCTATTATTTTCCCACTACTGAACTACCGATGCAGGTGAATAAAAAACCTGAGTCAAATTGGGGGTCGAAGAAATCACTTTCATCGTTTTGGGTCTCATGTTTGCTTTTCCAATTACTTATCATTAGCTGAAGAAGTAACATTAATTTATTTTTTCAGGTGTTGAATTTTTTCTACAGTTTGATTCCTTATTGCATTGGTTACTTAATTCTCTTTTATCTTAAATAGTTGCTCACTTAGTTCTCTTTTTTTTTTTTTGGATGTTTAGATTGTATCAGGCGGCTTTTCTCAAACCTTGACAAGATTCTACCAAATCTTTTTAAGTCAGTTCTTACATGGTTGCTAAGTCAAGTAAAGGGATATAGCCTTCACGTTCTTAGCCAGTTCAGTTGTCACAAGTAATGGTTTCAAAGGATCAGATTCCTATTTTCTATGTCTTTGTCTCTGCTCCTCTCTTTGGCTTTTTTTGTGGTTGATTGTTGGCTCTCTGTTGTTATTTTTCCGCTTTAGATTTCAAGGGATCGAATACACTTCTTGGCTTCTTATGATATAAGGTGATTCTGCGAGTTATTTTTTTTTAATTCCCTTCATCTTTGGCAGTTCTCTGTTTTGATTAGGTGTCTTGATGTGGTCATCGCTCAGACTCGCACCTCTTCTGATCGTAGTGTTTGCAGGATGAGAAATGCTAACATTAATGTTGGTATTCTATTTGTTATACAGATACCGAGTAAGATGGCTTGAACTGTTTGAAGAGATAATCATACTTGCACGTATGGTTTCAGCTGGAATGACCTTGATGTTAGTCTGATTCCAATATACTTTTTTTGACTTGCGATTGTTTTATTTTCTGTTTATTTGTGATTACTTCTTGGTGCAACCATTTTCTGGGTCTCATTCCAGTATACATTTTTAACTTGTGATTGTTTTGTTTCCTGTTTATGTATGGATTACTTCTTATTGCAACATGCAACCATGGAGACTGCAAGCTCAGCTCTGCTCTGTTCGTGTTTCGAGTTTCAACGGACGATTGGTTTCTTCTCATCCTTTTTTTTTTTTTCTGTGTATTTCTAAAACAATCACTAATTAACATGTGTGAAATCTTTTTTTGTGTTGTGCAGGAAAATCATTTAACGATAAAAAATAAATCTGAGAATAGCAAAGCACATGCAAGCAAGAGACTTTTCTCAAATAGGTTATTTCAATAAAATCAAATGTTGACCATTGTTTTAATTGTTTATGGTTTTATGGGTTTTAAGTTCTTTCCTATTTATATATATATATGCTTTTGTTGATTTTAGCATTTCTGAATAGGTGAATAATTTCCTTTTACGTCAGCTCTTACAGGGTTGCTAAGTCTTCAAGATCTTAGCTAGTTCAGTTGCCCGAGTAATGGTTTCCTATTTTCTATTGCTTTGTCTCTGCTCCTCTCTCTTTTGATTTTTTTTTTGGTGAAGTCCTCTCTCTTTTGATTTATGCGCTCTGTTGTTATTTTTCACTTTAGCTTTCAAGGATTGAAGGTACTTTTTGGGTTCTAATGATTTTGTAGCGATATAAGGTGATTTTTGTTCTTCGTCTTTGGCAGTGCTGTGTTTTGATTATCTGTCTTGATGTGGTCATAGCTCAGACTTTCACCTCTTTATTAGAGGTTTGTTTTAGGATCATGTCTTTTGTACATAAGATAATGATTACTGGATTCCACTGGATTATATTTGATTATTGACTGTTTTTTTTTCTTCAAAATAGTATGACAGCATTTGACAAACCTGTGGCATCAATCTCATCTTGAGTGAGGTATATTTTGTAGAGGATGTACATATGATGATTATTTTGTAATTACTTAATCCTATACATATTCATGTCTTATTAACCTTTTTTGTTGATATTATACTTGGTTAATTCCAATGACGGCTTAGGTAAACATTTAGCATTGTTGGACTCATACTATCTCTTGATATCTCCTTGTTTTCAATAGATTATTGTATGTGTATTTCAGGTTAAGTCCATTTATTACTTCTTGATTGGAGGGTTTGACTAAATCACATGACATTGAACACCACCGAAGCTCATATACATTTCTGGATGTAGTGTTCCCTGGATGAAAAATTACTCGTGTAGTCTATTTCAGGTGTCGGTTCTAGTGGAAACATGGCTCTCTTCGAAGAGATGATCACACCTTCATGGTTTCAACTGGAGTGATCTCTTTTTTTTTTACTTGTGATTGTTTCTTTTTATGTTTATCTGTGAATTACTTCTTGTTACAACCATCTGCCCTGCTTTATTCGTGTTCAGACGGAGGATGGGTTTCTTATTATATGCTAGTGTGTATAGTGTTAAGGATCTTGCCGGATATAGCTCTGCATATTGGCTCTCTCTCTAGTGAAATTCGAGAGCCATCGATGATTCGATGGGATAAAGTAACCTGCAAGGTCAACACATTGGCTTATTACATGTTTGCAAAGTTTGTTTTTTTGTTTGGTTACGCATTTGGTTTTAGCATTGCCACAAAGAGACGTGTATAGGTTTTTTGCGTGTTCTTGTTGAATGTAAGTCAGGGTGTATTATATATAATTAGTTTTTGAGGAGGGTATATATCCTCTTTCATGTGGCTATCATTATTTGGTCTGAATGGATATCGTAATTTGATAGATTTTATGGTGTGCTAGTAATTGGTTTGGGACTAGTTACATTTTCTAACAATCCTGCAGTAATTCATTCAATGGAGCGATTGTCTTTGGATAAGTTTCATTTGTTTGATCTCTAAGCTGCTTTGGTTGATTTATGTGTAACATCTCTATAATAATTTAAACTACTTCTCATTATTATGGCCAAAAGAAGTTGCTTTCGGACTTGCTAGCCTTGATTATTTTCTAGTGCTACCAATCTTTATGTTTATTCGAAACTCTTATCGTCTAATTGGTATTTTCAGATGGATGTATATTATCTCGAGCTTCATCATTTACAAGGTTTAAGTTTCTAATCCTACATGCTTCCTTTTTTTTTGTTTTTAATATGATTAACTTATGTCATTCTAGGTATGTTAAAGATGCAAAGGAATGCAAGCTCAGAACAGTTACTTCTTTTGCATACCTCTTATGACGGTTACTCTTTTCTTTGGTTTTAATCCATCTTGCATTGATGATGTGTTGTTGCCTTAAGCTCTATGTTTTAGATCATGCAAAGTTTGTTTTGTTATAGATCATGGGTTTCTTCAGGGTTTGATCTTTTCGTTTATTCTATTCGCTATAGATTGTCGGAAAATTCATCAAACACATGGAATCGAATATTGGTGATGATCGATCATCGTTCCCACTCCTTTTTTAGGAATTGGTTTCTTATTTGTATTGTTGCCTAGCTGGATGTCTCATATGCGTAAAATGGCTAGGAAAAGAGATTTATTATAGTTACATGTTTGTGTGAACTTGAGGTAAGTTTCAGGTTTGGTTGTTTTTAAGATTGATAGTCTTCCTTCTCCTGATCTTTGTTTCTTGTTTTTTTTTTTTTTTTTGGGGCCAAAATTCATCGATTTTTCTGAATTTAGTTTGTTTCATTTCAAAATATTGAATGCAACATTCTTAGCCTATTTTTGGTGTTAAAGCTATGTAAGAGTTACATGACTGAACACCTTCTTTCCTCTCATATATGGATGCAATTAGAATAAGCAAGGTGAAGCAAATGACAATATGATGCATCTTCGGCTGCTTCCGCGATATTAATGATCACTCCAGACATAAAAAAAGTTAACTAATTATGAGTAGTCTTAAAAAGTATTATTTTATTTTTTATTACAGCAATATTAAGGATTGTCTTTATAGTTCAAAGCAAAAACATTAAAAATTGGTAGGGTATTTTTTAAACATTGAATTTTGTTAAATTTTCTTAAGTTAGTCAAACTTCATGCATTAAATGATTTTATTTGACTAACATATATTTCATTACATTATTACTACAACGAATCAAAATTTATAAAGACAACAAGGTACACCTTTTTTTAGGTTCAGTCATAACTTAGTTTAATTTATATACAAATTGATTTTACTAAAAAAATTTGCTTAATACATTTGATTGTTCACTTAAATATTTTAACAATAAGAATACATATTTCAAAAAAAATTAAAATCTTTACGATGACGACGTTACAAAATATTCAAAGTAAAATGATCAAATTTGTAATTATTGAAGTATTGAGATATATACACTATATGGATCATAGTTTTCCTTTAATATCAATTATTTATTTTATGAATTTTGATGTTCTTTGTTATCATATTCATAGTCACGTTTATGCTAGAATTGGTTTTTGTTGGTAGATGATATCTACTTCTCATTATGCAGAGACACGACTAATCAGTTTTTAAGAGCCGAGCAATGTTCATGAAGCAAAGAGAGGGGTTTAAGTCGGAGATGACACACCTTTATTATGTTCTTGTTACAAAACTTGAAATAAGTGATTTTTTAAGGAGTGATCTTATTAACTGCAAAGATCATATTTCTACTTTTGAAGGTCAGTAAAGAAGACTTAGATGACTTGATCCACAAAAAGAAAAGAAACGAATGTATGATTGGTGCTAAGACTCTTTTCAATTAGTAGAAACTTATTGGAGAATATGAAAATGACATAATTAGCAAATCTGGTGCCAGATAAAGCACATTAATTATAGGGTGGTGGTGACAAAAAAAAACTAAAATTTATCATAAATAACCACCGATAATTTCATAATCAATTATATATTACAAAGATTTTTTTTTTTTGAAAGAATATATTACAAAGATGTTTCCATTAGCAAATACTATTTGTGGTCGTTCCCATTTGAAACATTGATATTTTTGTAGGACTTTTTATTGGTATTAAGATCTCGGTTTTGAGTTGAAATCTCATAATTTAATATGAAATCAGTGTCTGATACATATGTTGTCCAATTCGAGCTACAATCGGTATGATCAAAACTTGGTATACCATTCTATGTATAAAAATACCGAGATCAATGGTAGAGTCATCATCTCAAATGAACTTATTAGAAATAATATCTTACAAAGATGTTTCCATTAGCAAATACTATATGTGGTCGTTTCTATTTGAAACATTGACATTTTTGTAGGAGTTTTTATTAGTATTAATATCTCAATCGGAAGAAAGCAAAGGATCTTGACAATTATATAAGAGATATGAATTGACTAATTTATTGCTACTTGATTTTGAGTTGAAATCTCATAATCTCATATAGAATCATAGTCTGTACGTACGTTCTATATGTTGTCCAATTCGAGCTACAATTAGTCTGACCAAAACTTGATATACCGTTCTATGTATAAAAATACCGAGATCAATGGTAGAGTCATCATCTCAAATGAACTTATTAGAAATAATATCTTACATCAAAAATGAATAATTGATATTGACTATTTTATAAAAGATATTGGTCAATTCACTCAATACCAATATAATTAACACTATTGAGTTGAAAATTCATAATCTACTAATTTATTTAAATTTGATCCAAAATAAATAGTTTGTTTAAATTTTGTTCACTTTCTTGTAGATTTACTTTTGAAACTCTTTTAATTAATTTTTTTTTGTTTTTTGTTTTTTCTTTTTTGGTAAAGAATTTTCATATTTTTGGTAGAAATTTTCTGATTTAACATGGTACTCATAAAACGGGTCTGACTCAGACTCTGACCCTATTTAGATGGACTGAACAAGAGAAGTTAAAATTAAAATTTAAAAAGCCGAAAACCTAGGAAAATTGATGCCCAACTTTAATGTTATTTATTTTGAGAACTGGTCGTCTAACGTTTTTCGTAAATGATGTATTTTGATTGTTATCTTCAGGTGGCGTAGTAACTATATATAGTCATCTTTATAAAGAGTTTGGCTTTTTAGGCAGTGAAAATTATATATTTTAGATGGATTTTTCTACAACTTTTTTAGAGTAATAACATGCTATTTTCTTAACACCAACACTAACATGACAATCCTAAAATTGCTATTTTTTTTTTATTTTTTTTGTTAACCGCATATATTGATTAGCTTATAAAAGTCAATGAGGTGGAACGTTGTTTACATAAGTAACATGATGCGGGCTGGTACGAACATTTCGTGCCAAACTATCCGCTTTTACATTTACGTTCCAAGGAATAAGAGATAAGGAGAAATATAAAAACTCTTCCCTGTCGATGGCAATATCTTCTAGGTAGACGGAAAACGCTGGCCATTCATGAGGAGAAGATACCATCTTCATCACCAGGTCAGAACATTCAGTTAGAAAAGCTATATAATCATGTCCGTGTCCAATCATGCATCTAAAATTGCTATTTCTTTTCTCATATAAATGTTGAAATTTATTAATAAAAATAATATCAAATAAAATAGTGCATTGTTTATTAACATAATATATGTAGCAAAATCAATATCTATTCATTAACAATTTCTTCACTAAAATTGTTTTTCTAGAAGAAACCTCTTAAATTTTTGTCTACCTAATAAACTATTTCTTTAAACAATTTCTTCATTTACGTTTAGTATTCATCTACCACTCTAATTCCCATTTTATTAGTCAATGAAAACAATTAATAAATAATCCCTAAATAATATACAACAAAAGATTTTATAAAATAATACACCCGCGGGGTTAGATACTAGTTATGAAACAAATTAGTGTCAGGAGTAAACAACGGCATAGTTGACTCTTAAAACTTAAAAAGGCATACAAAAACAATTAATAGTTTAATACTATTACATACAAAACAAAAGAAGATTAAAAACTCAAAAAGCTATCGAGCCGTTGCACTTTAATTCAATCTTTTGTCTTCGTCTTTAAGTCATAACGGTCATATTTTCAAAAAAACAAATACGACCGTTAATCCCAACAAAATCTCATCTTTATTGTTTGTTTTCTCAAGTTTGTTGCGTATATGTATCCATATAAACCCTAACACCAAGTGAACTAATCAAGAAACATCAAAACAAACATCAAAAAACCAAAAAAAAGAAGAAAAACAGAGTTCTCTTCTCAAATCTTAGAAATGGGAATGTCGAAATCGAAAGGCAACACACACAACATCTTCCTTCTCTGCAACTACATACTCTTAGGATCAGCCTCAAGCTGTATCTTCCTCACACTCTCCATCCGTCTCTTCCCATCTCTCTCCGGTCTCTCCCTTATCTTCCTCCACACTCTAACCATCGTTACCGCGGTATCCGGCTGCTCAATATTCGCCTCCTCCACCACCGCGACCACGAGCGATAGACTGTACGGTTCACACATGGTAGCAACAGTCCTAACAGCTATATTCCAAGGCGCGGTCTCTGTTTTGATATTCACGAGAACAGGAGATTTCTTAAGGATGTTGAAATCATATGTTAGGGAAGAAGATGGTTCAGTGATACTTAAACTTGCTGGTGGATTGTGTGTAGTGATGTTTTGCTTAGAGTGGATTGTTCTTGTGTTAGCGTTTTTGCTTAAGTATAGTGATTATTTGGATGAGAGTGTTGTAGATGATGATGATTTCAAGGTGAGAAGACAAGAAGAAGATCTCAAGGATTGGCCTTCTTATCCATTTCAACTCAAGATTTAATTTCCAATTTCATTTTATTCTATTCATTTACACGTTTGTGTTTTGGTTCATGCTTGTAATGTGATTGAGTCGCATTTTAATGGATGTACAAATAATTCGTCAATGTATTTTTCTTATGATTTTTTGCAACACATAAATTTTCATAATTTTTATGCACAAAATTCTGAAAATTCTTAGCTATACTACATTTTCTACTATCTATAATATTGAATCGCTAGAAACCCTCTGGCTCTCTTGGCGGTTCTCAAACAGTTGGGGCCATCCCTTAAGCTTATCTCACCTATGTATTTGGTTGGTGCTGGTAATGTGGAAGTTATGTCACATTATAATGTTTGTAGTTACAATAATTTAGTTTTTTCAACAATGTGTGTCCAATATTCATCCAATTTTGTTGGCTAAGAAAACATTCGGATGATATCTTCTACCACGTCCACTCATTTTGCCACGTCAGCACCATCCATAATCACGTTAAAGAAAGAGAAACAAAAAAAAAAAAGTTTTGGAAAAAAAAAAATAAAAAATTACCAAAAGAAGCGGAAACAGAGAAGAAGAGAAAAATGCTGAGTAGATCAGTTGCTTCAGCCGTTTCACCGGTCTCTTCCTCCAAACCTTTCTTATCCCTCAGAACACTCTCTGGTTTTGGCTCTTCTTCTTTCTGTGGTGGCTCCATTCGTAAAATCAACCATAAGCCTATCCGAATGACGAGTTCCAATATAACCCCAAGAGCTATGGCCACACAGCAGCTTGAAAACGCTGATCAGCTCATTGATTCTGTCGAAACTTTTATCTTTGATTGTGACGGTGAGTTTTAACCACATAATGTAATTTGGTAATCACTTATAGTTTAGACAAGTAATATGTTAGAGAATTATTTGTGTGGATAAGGGAGAGTTTGGGAGATTATTGAGAAAGAGATGTTATTATAATGATGGTGTTTCTCGATTAGATCGACTATTCATTCTAAAACTGTTATGTGCATTGACTATAACATGGGAGATCACAATAGTATTCTACAAAGTTTTGGAATCACAAAATCTTGATAATGGAGTTTTACTGTTTACAAAAATTGTTGTGGTTCTCTCTTGGCCACTATAGATGCCTTAAATGGCAAGAATATTCGGCTTTCAACAGGTCACGGTTGATTACTCTTGAGTTTAGGCCTGCGATTATGTAAAAAATGTTCTTGATAATGAGAATGAAATGTGTTGAACCATTTGTGTTTTATTGGTTTGTATGTTTTGAAGGTGTAATATGGAAGGGAGATAAATTGATTGAAGGAGTTCCTGAAACTCTCGATATGCTCCGTGCCAAGGTTGGTAAGCAATCTTTTGATCAAATGATTATTTAGTCTAAAATGGTTACGTTTTTGCTTTTTGCATTGCTTTGTCAAATTCTTGTGTTCAGCTGAAACTTTCTTCCATTACATTAATTGCTTTTCTTGGTATCCTTAACTTTACAGGGGAAGAGATTGGTTTTTGTCACAAACAACTCAACAAAGTCTAGAAAACAATATGGCAAAAAGTTTGAGACTCTTGGCTTAAATGTTAACGAGGTTAGTGACTTGGTTCACAATCTAGCTATGCTTTGTGCTCTTAAGTCTATAATTGTTTTTGATGAAAGTATCAATCATTTTTTTTTGTAGGAGGAGATATTTGCTTCTTCTTTTGCTGCAGCTGCATATTTGCAGTCTATTAATTTCCCAAAAGATAAGAAGGTAAGCAGTCTTTTAATCGAAACTATTCAGCCAAGACTCTAAATATAGTTACCACTGCGTCTAATACAACATGTATCAGTCTGATGTACCTGTCAAATGAAAAGAGTGTGTAGCTTCATTTTGCAAGCTCTGATGTATATTTATTCAGGTCTATGTGATCGGTGAGGAGGGTATCTTGAAAGAGCTTGAGCTTGCTGGTTTTCAATATCTTGGAGGTCCGGTATGTAGCGTGACCTCTCTTAGTAGCTAACTTTCCGGTTCTCGGTGATCTTTTACATTTTGGAATTTCTTCCATCTCTCTTCTCTTTTAATTTATGCAAAACTATCATCATTGATCATTCTGAACAGTTAATTCTTCATATACAGGATGATGGTAAAAGACAGATTGAATTGAAGCCAGGATTTCTAATGGAGCATGATCATGATGTATGGCATCCTTCTTGTACTTTTCTCTATGTTTCTGTATCTCATTAAACTTATAGAGAGCATGAAATTGTTGTTCTTGAGACTGAAACTGAGTATAGTTTTACTGAAAATTGTTACCAGGTGGGAGCTGTTGTGGTTGGATTTGATCGCTATTTCAACTACTACAAAATTCAGTAGGTCCTCCAATTATGTGTTTCCTTCCACACTTCATGACTGATATTCTTGCTTGTTTAATTATTGATGAGCTATGCGTTATAGATCTTTGTGTGTCCGCGTTTGGTGATCTAATAGCTTCTTTTCAATGGAAGGTATGGAACACTCTGTATCCGAGAAAACCCGGGGTGTCTTTTCATTGCTACAAACCGAGATGCTGTCACCCACCTTACCGATGCTCAAGAATGGGCAGGTTGGTTTCTTGTATGCATTATTTGCTTAACTGTTTATTATTTAGCTGTTGTGAAAATCGTTTGGGTTATAATCATGTCATGTTAGAAAAATACAATGTTAATTTCATGCCTAATCGCATTGCTTAGGTGAATTTGGTGATGTACCGTTATGCGAAAGTTATTTCTTCGTGTGTGTTCACCATCTTTTTCATTTTTTACCGGTCACTTAACTCACTATGCGATTACTCGGTCTCAGGTGGTGGATCTATGGTTGGTGCTCTTGTTGGATCCACTCAACGTGAGCCTCTTGTTGTTGGCAAACCCTCAACTTTTATGATGGACTATTTAGCAGACAAGTAAGTCTCCTTTATTCTCATTTCTCTCTTTGCTTAATCAGGTCCAAGTGATGATATAACCATTTAGATTTCTGTTTCTCTTGTCTATAACAATACACTACAATTGCGACATCGAAAAGAATCTCAAATGAAATTGTTAAGTAATGAGATGTTGATCACTAATATTGTATTTTGCAGATTTGGAATCCAAAAGTCACAAATATGCATGGTGGGTGATAGATTGGACACTGACATTTTATTCGGGCAGAATGGCGGTTGTAAAACTCTGCTTGTCCTCTCGGGTATAACTAATCCGAAAACAGTTCTTTTGTCGATACTAACTCGGTTTAACCATCTAAGTCACACAAATTTTTATTCATGACTTGAAGGTGTTACTTCAATCTCAATGTTGGAAAGCCCTGACAACAAGATACAACCAGATTTCTACACCAGCAAGATCTCCGATTTTCTGTCCCCAAAAGCAGCAACTGTATAATGAAGTAAGCTCCGCGACAATCACATTATTCGTACTTTTTCTTCGTGCCTTTGTGTATAATAAGATGTTTCTTGCTTGTTTAATTTTGGTAAACTTCTTATATTTGCAGTGCCTTTGTTTGCATAGGCGAATTAGCGAGCCAACGAGTATTGTTTAAGAAGAGTTTACGGAATTGAACTAAGCTCTGATTTGTAAGATTAAGATTCTTCATTGACTTTAAATCCGTTTTTCTGTGGTTATGTACATAACAGGCTCTGCGTAACACATTAAAACAATCACGGTAACAGAGTTAATAAAAGTTCTTTCGCAATCGAATAAACCTTGCAACCAACTAGGACTCCCTCGAGAAACATACAATTACAGACGTATAAACCAGCCATATAAACCAGCAAATTCCAATAACAAAGTTTCATGAATCATGTAAGACCGGCCAGTCATTTGGCTTAAAGACCAGCTATTGATTTTTTTTTTTTCTTTTTGAATGAAAAAAATAAATGTCAAATATTATCAGAGCCAGGTTTCGATCCTGGGACCTGTGGGTTATGGGCCCACCACGCTTCCGCTGCGCCACTCTGATTTCTTGTTTTAACTATTGATCTTTGCATCCATAAGAGAAAGAACTTGTGAAAAGGCTCGCCGAAACATCAGCATTCCTCAAAACCCAAAAAGCACCCAGAAATGTGCATTGTTTATGTACCCAAGAATCCAACGGAGGGGACCAAAATTTATGTACCCTGGGCGCAAGTCCCATAGCATGTAGATATTCCTGAGCAACAAACCACAACAGTGCATCCTCAAACAAATATAGAAATAAGCATATTGGCCCGAAAAAGAGAAAAAAACCTTGCAGTTAAGTCAGACACAACAAGCTCAGGTTCTGATGTTCTTCTGATCAGTCTTTTGACGCACGACAAGATTTTTGTGTAAATATCAATTTCAATATCTTTTTGAAGATTCGGAACTGCAAAATCAAGATTAAACTTGACGGTCCAAAGATTATAACGTATTTTGTGCTTCACATTTGGCCAATCCAAAATAAAATCATCTTCAATGTTAAGATCCCAATTTTAGCTCGTGCTGATGAATTAAGAAGATAGATAATTTCAAGAAAAAGACTCAACCATGATGAATATGAATACTAGTTAGATAACTTCAAGAAAAGTCTAATACCTAGGAGATAGAAAGTACAAAAGACTGGTGACATCATTATAGTATGGAGGCTTTTGTCCTTGCCACCCAAACAAATAACCAATCAGGTATCCTTAAAAGTCCTAGATATGTTACTCTTTTAGCTCTTTTAACAAAACCTCCATACGACATCGATTAAAAATTCCTACAAGAGTGTTCCACGCAATTATGTATAAAATAGTTATCGTTTCATGGAAAATTTGTGAACCATTGTGGTTCCACCATTATCCAATGGATAAAGATATCGTGTCTACTTAATGTAATTTTACTTTTACTGCCTTTTGGACACTAAATTTCAACGAATTGATCTCAACAATGACCGAAGACAATTGTTTTACTTAAATACGCTTAATAATTTATCCAAGTGAACCAGCCTCTGCCACCTATGTGAATGATATAGCACTAACTCGAAGTCAAAGCAGCCGCTTAATTAGAATAGAGATAGTGATAATTTAGGTTTTAACCTAAAAAGGTTGCTGTAAATGTACATCAAAATCACATTAATATATTAAAGATATAATCGACGAAAACCAGTGAGTTTGCGTTACGAATCTGCAACTAAAAGCAAACGACACATCAATATATTAAAAGCGTTGGACATCATAAAATTTACATATACTCATACATAGAAAAATTATCAGGATAATAAATTTTTTTTTTAAAAAAAAGTTAAATCAGAATTTTATAATTAACATGTTATTGCAAATCAACTAAAATGTCTAAAAGCCTAATATTTCATATTTATCATTTGAGTTTTGGAAGTTAAAACATGCACTAAAAACTAATTTTTCTATGTTAAAAATTCCTAACATCAACCTTCATTGGCTATGGATGTTTTATTCATCTAATAAGTTATATCATGCATTGAATTTAAACAAATACTTTTGAGTTTTGACCTTTAAACAATCTAAGATATGTGAGGCAATTTTGGTCTAGTGGCAAATCATAAATCCACATAAGACAGACACCATCACACCAGGAATCGAGTCCCGCTCCCTACAATTTGTAGGGATTAGGCTAATGAGCCGGCTTTGTCGCCCAAATGTTCACAAAAAAAAAAACAATCTAAGATCTGAAATTAATTAGCTAATCAAGTTTGCATCAAGAACAACACAAATGAAGAAACCAAATTACAATATCCTAAATCAACATTTTAATCAATAAAACCAAGCAATCTTTTTGAAAACGTTAAATTAAATTGCCAAAATACTCAGATATAGCAGAAATCAATGCAAAGTAATATATATGAAAGAAAAATGATGAAATTACAAAATAAATATATCTATCTCCATTCCTAAGAGAATAAGTTTCTGTGAAATTTTCTTGTTCGATAAAAATTGTTTTTTTCATGAATTTTTTTTAATAAATTAATGTTAATAATATGTAAATCTCAAGAAGTGCTAGTTGAAAATATTTAAATTTATGAATTGTTATTATTTTATTAAATAATTATTTTTTTGTGAGAGAAACTGGTGTATTTATAACTAAAATTGTTTCTTGTGTAAAACCTCCTAAACATCAATTAAGTGAATATTGTAAGGGATCAAAAATCTTGTCCAAAACACTACAAAATCATAGATTCGTCCCTTAATGCTTATTCAAAAACTCCAAGCAATCAAATCCCCCTACCTCAAAATAAAAATCGAGTCCTAAGGTTTTAAAACAAAGAGATCGAATTGGATAGAATTTGAATTGATATGGGTCTCAAAGTTTGGCAGATGGACCGGTAGGTCTAGGATGTAGATCGGTGGAGCCATCTTTCCTCATTAGAAATTAATGTGCAATTCTATTTTATTCACCAGTATAACATGTTTTTAGTAGAACGATTATAATTTTTTGAACCGTCAATAAGAATGACACAAAATCACCTCGAAATGAAACTGGTCTCAAGTGTATATCTATGTCTAAATTTTAGCTTAATATAACAACTTGAAGTATCCTAACCGATACTAAAATTTTGATGTTTTTATATAATCCTGCATTTCCCAAGTGTTTGAATCTCAAAACGATTCATTTTCGTTCAAAACAACCTAAAATCTGTAAAAACTTAGTAAATGAATAAGAGGCTTTGAAAATATAGTTTAAACTTAATGAAAACACTCGGAACAAAAATTAAAAAGAAAAGTAAAAAACTGGTCAACACATCGCACATTAATTAGGCAGCCTGATATGTGATTGAGAACGCCACTTATGAATTGTTCAAAGATCTTATCTTCTAGTGTTTAGTAGAAGAAAGTGTGTGCGTGTGTATAGTTTATGGGGTAACACACTTATTGTATAAAAGACTAAACTCACCATCATTTCACTATAAATAGAGGTTAATATTTTGCTTATTTCCTCACAAGTCACACCGCATACGTTAAAATCGAAGTTGTAATAGCCATGGCTAAGTTTGCTTCCATTATCGCTCTTTTTTTCGCTACGCTGGTTCTCTTTGCTTGTCTTGGTGAGTAATTAATCATCTTACCATATATTGATCAATGTTCTCATTCCAGCATAAGATTTAACCTCGAGAAATATATATGTGCAGAAGCCCCGACGATGGTGGAAGCAAAGTTATGCGAGAGGCCAAGTGGGACATGGTCCGGAGTTTGTGGAAACAATAATGCATGCAAGAATCAGTGCATTAACCTTGAGCGAGCACGACATGGATCTTGCAACTATCGTTTCCCATATCACAGATGTATTTGTTACTTCCCATGTTAATGTAACAAAACTCGTTGGTGCTAAATTGTGTGTGTATTTACATAAAATAATTGTCGATGTCACTCTATGCGAGTGACTTTATGACATGTGTGTTTGTGTTCTAATGTTTGGTTTGGTTATAGTATAACCTGTTATGTACGAAATAAAATAAGTGTGTATCACTCGATGAGTGACTTTATGATATGTGTGTTTATGTTTTAATCTTTGATTTGGTTATAGTATATAACCTTTTACGTACGACGTACGTCGTACATTTTCGTCTTGTCCATATTTTTCTGCATATGAGTTGAGAGCTTCTCCATAAGAACCTCGTATAACTAAGAGGCAGTATTTAACGGGAAAAAAAAAAAAAAAAAAAAAAAAACTAAGAGCATGCAGCCTATATAGTATATACATAACAACATCTCCAATTTAAATTGAAAGTATTTTATCTAGCTAATTCAACTTTAAAAAGGAAAAAAAGAAAGGTGGTTGTGTTTTCACTAGATATATTGGTTTTATTATTTATGCCACTATTTGTAAAAATTTATTTTAGTTAACATGTTTCTTATCCTGTTTTGAATACTTTATGCGTTTTATTATGTAGATCAATTATTCAAATAAATCATATTCATATCAAAATTTATTTATTATTTTTCTTGCAAGGAAATATTTTTTCCAAAGTTTTACAAAATTTATCACTTTTGTAGATCAAAGTTTTTTTTTATATTATAAAATCTAGGATCTAAAGATCTATGTATATCATTATCATAAGTTAAGTTTTGCTGATTAAGAGTGATTGTTATAGAAGCCAACGAGATTTCTTGCATATACCATCTGATATGGCGTATGCAAGAGATTAGATGGACAAACTTTTCACCGGTCTTTTCATCTTCATCCACACTAACAAGCGAAACTGCGTGCAAACTAACTAGTCGATAACTAGGTTTGGTTTCTTATTCGGTCTCGCAAAGTCTATTAAATCTCGGGGTGCATAAACTACCTCCTCATCCTTTTCACGTCCCTTAAGAATTCTAACAACTCGTATGAGCTCGCTAACCACGATTGCCCAGCACACATCGATCCAAAACATGCATAAAGAGAAACAAAAGGAGATAAAAAAAGAATTCACCTAGTTAGAAGACTTTTCCCTAAAAAAAATTCATTCTATAAAAGAAAATATTTCTCAAAACGATTTTTCTATTAGTTATTCATCCAAAGATAATATCAAATCTTATCTAAACTACAATTACAATAGTTGTATAGTATCTTGTCAATATTGTTTTAGAGATTCTCTCCTAGCTAGCTTCATATATGCCTATGATTATTGCACGATACCACATATAATCATCTTCCAAACTATTTTTTTTGTTTGTGAACGATGTTTGTACAAAATAGTTTGTGCTTCATTTTTGTTTGAACAATACTTCAATCATTGGATTATTTGATTAATTAAGAAAACGTAATGTTGAAAAATTGAAAGGAGGATGCTTTAGTTAACGTTAATTTCAAAAAGAAGCCTATTGTTTTGTTAATGAATTTTTTAATCAATTTTATTGTGTAACGTAAAAATCTTAAATCAAAACGCTTAATTGAATGGGTTGTTTCCATGTATATTTAATTCAAAATTTGAGAACAATAACTTTTTGTTAACAACTCAACACATATAGCATTGGACCAACTCGTGAAAGACCATGACTTGTAAAAACATCAATCCTAACCATCTCCAACATATTACTTTGAGTTTTACGAATCAATATACATGGTCTTAAAGTTAAAATATAAATAAAATAAAATTTATACCATAAGTATTAAATTTATGGACAATATATCAAATGTAATCTATATGATTAACCTTTATATAATAGACTAATTGTTTAACATTAGCCATTAGGTACAACTTTTTGCTGATGATAATTGATATTTAAAATTGATAAATTAATATAACATTAATCGTTATCTAAAATATTTACTAAATCAACCCAAAATCTAGATAATTTTCAAGTATATAATTTTTTAAAAAGAACTAATATGGAAAGATTTATATTAAACTAGATTAGGATCCGCGTATACGCGGGTTTGAAATAAAAAATTTATAATCCGTATAAGAAAAAAAATTAGGACCCGCGTACGCAGATTTATAGCTAAAATTTTATTACCCGTATTTAAAAAAAAAATTAGATATTATGTAAAAATATTTATAAATTAAAAAATATTTATATATTAACACTTAACGTTAACAGGATAATAATATGGACATGATAATAATATTTATAATTGTTTTTCTTTAGTGTTTTATAAAAATATGGATTGATATAAAACTAAAACATGATTCTCAAAGAAAACACTTAACGTTCTCAAAAAGAATGGACAATTGTATAATGGTAACTACAAATCTGGTAACTAAACAGAATATTGATAATTTTTTAAAAACTGTAGGTATAAATGTAGAAGCTTTGACTGTCATCTCTCTTAAAAGATCAAATATTGTTGAAAACTTCTTGATATACAATATTTTGTAGAACACTACAGTCGTAGTGTTTTGTCCCAACATTAAAAATCCGAAGTCCTGCAGTTTTAGTGACTCTTGATAGTGCGACGTATAATTGTCCGTGAGAAAAGACTGGACTTGGCAAATATAAATCAACCTTGTTTAAGCTTTGACCTTGGCTCTTATTAGTCATTGCATAGCAAACTCGGACAGGAAATTGACATCTTTTTAGCTTAAAAGGTCATTTTGCATCTGTTGGTGTGAGAGTTATTCTAGGAATAAGTACCTGTTTACCCACATGAGTTCCGGTTAGTATTTCTGCTTCAATAATCATGTTGCCTAATCGAGTTATTATTAACCTTGTACCATTGCAAAGTCCTTCCCGTTGATTTATATTCCTTAGTAGCATGATTGGCGCATTTATCTTGAGATCTAGTTTGTGATTAGGAATACCTGAAAATTTCAACGAATTTAAAAACTCTGTGGGATAAAGAATATGTTGATTTGCTACTTCTTCTTTGTCGTCACCAATGGTATCAGAGCTCAAATACTCTTTATTCTCTTCTTTTAAGCAAAATAACATGTAGTTATTCACTTCGTCCACTGTCTCATTTTATAATAAAATAAAATAAAAAGATTGATGTCGAATCTTCATACAACAAACATATGTCATCACGAAGTTAAAAAATCATAACCAATAATAATCGAACTACTACGTATAGGATTGATTCCTTCATGGATATGTACGTAGGCAACTCAAACAACAAAATACGACATCGACATCGACATCGACATCGACATCGACATACGTACCTCACGTTCTCACGTCCTCAACGATAGGTAAAAGCAAAAACTTCTCAACAGAACAAACTTCAATTAATGATGGTGTTTTGAAGAAAGTATTTTGTTTGGTAAGAAAAATATGAGACCATCTACTTATTATATAGAGTGAGTATTTACAATTCCTTTTTCTTTTAGGAATAGTATTATTTAAAAATCTATTATGTAACAATTAATAAATTATATGTTTATATATTTATCTTCCTTATAATTATCTTTTTAAACTTTTAAAATTATTTAAAATTTTATAACTTTCTTAAGATTATCTATAAAATTATAATTGTTTTTCTTTTATAATTAGTAATAGACACGTGTCAAAATCTCAAAACGTTAAAATCAACACGTATCGCGATCCAGCGAGTTAGCAACTTCGAAAACCCAACTTTATATAATAAGATACTTTCTAATATTTTTAATAACTAATTAAATTAAAAAAAATTTCTCATATTTGTTTTCAGAATTTTTATTTATTAATGAAGGATAAAAATGTCATTTTAAAAACTATATAAGGTATATCTCAAATTCTATAAAATTAAATTGCTAATAAAATTTATGGTATACAATCAAATTAATCCAAAAAAGTTTTGATATGATGGATATAGTTAAATTGAAGAGGTAATATAAGGAATCTAGAGCACAGCCAGGAACTTCCAACATCTTTCGCACCAAATCGAGCACAGGATTGATACTAGGGCTTTTTGTAATCGCATCTTTCGTTCTCTCTCTCTCTCTCTCTCGCTCTGTTGGCTTTTTGGTTCCGATGAAGAAAAGCCGTTACAGAGTAACAGAGAAGTTACAGTTTTAGTCCATCATATTAAGGGCGGGAAATGAATTATTGGGCTTATACTCTGAGGCCCATTTACTTGCCTTTTACGGATGCCAAATCGCTATTGAGAGATTATTTTCTTTGGTATTGCTCAGTTGCTCTGGTTTAGCAGAAAGTTTACATGAATTGTGTTCATGAATTGTGTTCTTAAAACATGAAATTGCAAATAGAGAAGCTCTTGAACTCTATTCCATTATCTATTATCTCTAGGGTTATGTACTTGTGTTTAGGATGAAACTATATTGTTTGAGAAGATCGATTCATCAGTGATTTCTAAAACACGTAATTGTCGAATTAAGAAGTTCTACAGCTCTTTTTTTTTTTTAGATCATGTTCTCTAATGTTTCTAGGTATTGCTTGTGTTTATGGTGAAACTATTGGTTTGAGTAGATTGATTCATGAGTGATGTTTTACACAGTTCCATGCTGGGATAAAATGTTGGGATTGGTAAAGATCATACCATCTTCTCTTTAATCGATGGATTAGTGAAATTCAACAAGTTTGGTCCTGACAGGAAGAAGGTAAAATCTCTGATCATACCGATTAAGCTTTATAAGCTTTCTTATTCTTCTTGGAATTTAAAGAAAATGAGGTTTGTCTTTGCTTTGCAGATAAGTGTGTATCCAAGAGAAATTGTACCAGAGAATCACAACAGCTACAGAGCAAGAAAGAGAGAAAGTTTTAGATTGCAAAGGGAGAAGAAGAAGAAGGCGAGACGCGAGAATTACACTTCACACTTCCTGCAACCGAAATTGTTCTTGCATCTGCGTCAATCGATGATGATGAAACCAATCCCGAGTGCTAGAAAGTAAATGTGAAGTTTTCCTTGTCTTTTTATGTTTAGCCTTGTTCATGAAAATGTTCCTTTTGCTAATTTACATGAAGCTTTGTTTCAGAGTTCCAAAGAGTTGTTGTATGTGTCCTAATCCAAGCCTCTCTATTGTCTAATTGAGTCCAAGCCTGCCTATTTTCCCTAACCTGAGTCACGAGTGTAATCAAATGGGCTAAAACCCACAAGTCACAACACAGCTAAGAAGCCGAAGACTTTATGGACCTTAGACCAAAACTTATGGGTCTTAGCTCAAATAAACTTTTAATGTGTAGACTTTATAGGCCTTAAACCAAAACTTATGGGTTTTAGCTCAAATAAACTTTTATGGGCATTTGAGATTGAAGATTGAAGTTTGAAGTTTGAGTTTTTAGGTTTTTCGTTTCCAAGTTTGAATAATGTTGCTTTATATCTTGGTTTTCATTTTAGGTTTTCCCGAAGGAACCGAACCGAAATATCCAAAAACCGAATATCTGAAGGCTAAAGATTATCCCAATGTAGAAGATTCAATTGTCTAGCAACAAACAAACAAAAAAACCCGACAATATCAACGATATCAAACAATCTAAAATCGACATACAACAATCAACCTACAATTGACACATAATTTGTCACCAGATACTTCACCGGTATAGTGCCCACATCCTTAATTGCTTCCATTTCTCCTTCAATGTCCGTTTCTCTCTTTGTTATCTTAATCATTGCACACCGAACGACGTCTGTAGTAGATCTTTCCCTACGTTCATTGATTTCCGTCCACAAACATCTTTCCATAAACAACAAAGCCAACTTACCGTAGTATTCATGGATCGCAAGACAATTACTGAGACACCAACGCGGATCAAATTGAACCTTTTCGAGTGTCAGACCTAAGACCTTTTTCCACAAACTCATGTTTGTATCGTACCAATACAAGACGTAGGTGAGATCATAATAGTACAAAATGTTGTCCAAGACACACACTCCATTCTTCGACCGAGTGAAGTTACTTAACCTAAGAGGCATGTGGTAAGTAGTTATAGTACCATCTCTAGTGTTGTAGTAATTGGGTGTGTGGAAGAGGCTAGAAACATTGATGTAGTAAGATGAGATTTCTTGAACATCTTTGCTCAGAGTTATAGCTTGTTGATACTTTCCAGTACTCACACATATGTAAGACAGAAAGCATGTAAGGACTGCACAATTGAGAAGACAGTAAACAAAACAGAGTCACTACTTTGATATACGAAACAGAGTCATTACTTTGAAGTTAAATTGGACGATGATGATGCATCTTGTCAATATTGTTTTAGAGATTCTCTCCTAGCTAGCTTCATATATGCCTATGTTTATTGCACGCATATAATCATCTTCCAAACTATTTTTTTGTTTATGAACCATGTTTGTACAAAATAGTTTGTGCTTCATTTTTGTTTGAACAATACTTCAATCATTGGATTATTTGATTAAGAAAACACAATGTTGAAAATTGAAAGGAGGATACTTTATTTAACATTAATATCAAAAAGAAGCCTATTGGTTTGTTAATGAACTTTTTCATCAATTTTATTGTGTAACGTAAAAATCTTAAATCGAAACGCTTAATTGAATGGGTTGTTTCCATGTATATTTAATTCAAAATGTGAGAACAGCAACTTTTTGTTAACAACTCAACACATATAGCATCATCGACTACGGTTTTGTATGTTTGGTGGACTATGACTTGTAAAAATTTTGTTTGTTGATGTTGACTGTTGATTGTTGAATCTATGATACTATGGAAGCATTGAAACTCTGAAATAATTTAGTATTGAACATTTCTAGGCTTAGGAGAATTGTTCTGTGACAGTTTACTATGGTCAGCTGCTGAAAATTTTGTTTGTTGATGTTGACTGTTGAATAATTGAGCCTTTGGAATCATTGAGAATCTGGAATAATTTAGTTTTGAAAATTTTTAGGCTACAAGACTCGTAGATTCAGAGAGCAGTCGTTTGTGTTGGGGAACCTCTTGAAAGACCATGACTTGTAAAAACATCAGTGCTAATCATCTTCGACATATTACTTTGAGTTTTACGAATCAATGTACATGGTCTTAAAGATAAAATATAAATAAAATAAAATTTATACCATAAGTATGAAATATATGGACAATATATCAACTGTAATATATATATTTTTTTTTTTGGTCACCACAACTGTAATATATATGATTAACTTTTATATAATAGACTAATTGTTTAACATTAGCCATTAGGTACAATTTTTTGTCGATGATAATTGATATTTAAAATTGAAAATCAACCCAAAATCTAGATAATTTTCAAGTATATAATTTTTTTAAAAAGAATTAATATGGAAAGATTTATATTAAATACTTTATAATATTTTTAATAACTAATTAAATTAAAAAAAAAATTCTCATATTTGTTTTCAGAATTTTTAGTTATAAATGAAGGATAAAAATTTCATTTTAAAAACTATAGAAGGTATATCTCAAAGTCTATAAAATTAAATTGCTAATAAAATTTATGGTATACAATCAAATTAATCCCAAAAAGTTTTGATATGATGGATATAGTTAAATTGAAGAGGTATTGTATAAGGAAAGTAGAAGAAATGTAAACCGTCGACAAATGCCAAAACTAACCGGAGAAGATTTAAAAAATGGACGAACTTGAGGAGAGTAGGCATGACCACGGCTACGGTTATTACGGTTACGGTTGATTAACCACTGGTTACGGTTAGAAATTTTGCTTAACCTTAACCGTAACCATTTAACAAACGGTTATGGTTAAATACGGTTCCGGTTAAAACGGTTACAGTTAGATACGGTTACGATTATTTGAAAATATGATACGGTTGATATTAAATAATTAATTATTAATATATTTTATTATGTTATAAAACAGTTACGGTTAAAAATTTAAGGTTTAACTATGCGGTTAACCAACGGTTTTGAAACAGTTACGGTTAATTAACGGTTACGGTTAATAAAATTTAACCATATATTTACGGTTAACGGTTATGGTTTTTAACCGTTTTATACGGTTACGGTCTGGTTACGGTTTACATCCGGTCCGGTTACGGTTCGAAATACGGTTACGATTTAGTTTTGGTCATGCCAGTATAGGTGATTTAAAGATGAGATAGTAAACTTATAAGATAATAATAAGTTAATAACTTCGATTACCACTAACCATCATCAAATTTGATATAATGATGACAAAGTTCTTACCAGTGCAGACCTATAAAGTAACAACGACAACGAAAGTTTTTACAAAGAAAAGGACGATCCAATTTCCTACAATGAACTGCACACTTATAACAAAAATCATCTTCAGCTGTTGTTGGGCCTTCCACTTCTTTGAAAGAAGGAGGTTTTCCTTCAGAGTTACGTATCATCACGTATTTTGATGTACCTACCAAAAATTTTTAAAAGATAATTAAAATTTTAAATTAGAATATTATTAACAAAAGAAAATATTGTTACAAAAAAAAAAAAAAATATATACTATGCTTTATTTTAGTTATGCTATAAATACTTACATGATGAAACAAAAATTAGAAAAGTTAAAAAACAAGCAATCGTCTTCATTTTGTTTGTTTTTTCCTTTTCGAGATTTTAATATATATTTTTCAAAAGTTAAATATTAAATATTTTTGCGAGGAGCTTTATGTCGTAGTTGCAAAGATATTGAGATGAGATAGTGTCATACTTATATTCCTTTTACTTATGTTACAAAATAGTAAATACTATAATTAATGTTTTTTCTTATAAAAACATCCTCCTTTAAATTACAGGCTTAATTTAATTTGGATGTATTAAATACCATATTCATTATATTTAGTAAGTGAATGGTTATTGACTTATTTCAAATCAAAATAAATACTCACGTTAATTACTTTGTTTATAATCTTTTACATATTGATTGATAAACAAACTAAGAGTATTATTTTTAGTGTTTTTCTTATCTTAAGTTTGAGATCTTGTTCTTTATGCTTGACCTATTAAATGGTTATTGAAATTCATGTAAAAATTAAAATATTTTGGTATTTTAAATTTTGATTATTATGTTATTTCTGAAATAACAACATATTAAAAACAGTAACGTATGTAATTCATTAAAATTTATAAATAATGTTCAACCTCAAATCTACACAACCTTATTCATTGTTTTACTTTGACCCTGATGTTTTGAGGGGTATAACTTCTAAATCAGTAAAATAGTAAAGATTAGATTCATATAAATTAGGAGGGTGTATTGAACTGGACATTTTGAGTGATTTGAGTTTTAATGAGTTTTTTTGATGATTTTGATGGTTTTGGATGAATTTAAAGTAGTTGTTATGATTTTGTATTAAAATTCTCTAAAATCCCACTTAAAACCGTGAGATTTGGATCTTTGTATTTTTAACTAAGGAAATCCCCTAAAATCTTCTAAAATCCTCTGCAGTCATTAAAATCTCAATACTTAAAACATTTTCAATAACAGTGGATTTGATAGAATTTTAACAAATTGTTGTTTAAATAACGAGAATTCGGCCAAAAAAATGCCAAACTTTGCAAAATTTGCCAAAAGAAACCCAAAGTTCTGGTCTAGCCAAATAAATACTCAACTTTTGTTGACTTTCAAATTTAATAACAAACTTTTTATTGACTTGACAAATTAACACACCGTTTATAAACTTAACAGAATATTTAAATGTCATTAACTAAGCGTTTACTGTTGGTGTTAAATCAAACGACGTCGTTTTGAATTTTTTAGTTTTTAAAAAAAATTGCACTACCAAGATTCGAACCCAAGTTCTGAGGATGCAAAAGAAAGTACCTTACCACTAGACCAGTGTTAACTTTTAAACAAAAGTGTATAATACTTGTTTTTATTATATAAATCTGCGGAATTAAAAAAAAGAAAGGAAAATAACACTTTATCGAGAATCAACATCTCTTTCGCAGAGACGACGCTTAGCTTCACTTCTCAGCCGTCAACGTTTTTCACCTGAAATTCACTTCTGCTTCGTCTTCTCGAGACGGATCTCTGACTTGGTAAAGCTCCCTCTCTCTTTCTTCTTCTTCACTAATGAATCGTTACTTTTTAGCTTTTAGGGTCTGAGAGAGAAGAAGAATTAGGTTTAGTTTTTCACAGATTTGGGGCTTTTCTCTTGATTCAAAATTGATGGCTAAGAAAAGGAGAAATAACGTTGTTGAAGGAAATCGTCCTGGTCGAAATGAGCAGAATATATCAATGGGTCCGAATAAAGATTTGAAGAAGAAGAAGAAGACTAAGAAGCATTCGACGAAGTGTAAGCTAATGGTGGATTCGGAGACAGTTGATTTAAAAAAAAAATCACGTACTCATATATTAAATTCAAATATATTACAGTTATGTTTGAATGTTGCCACTAGTTCAGTGGTAAAACACTCCCTTAGGCACTTCTTGAACTCGATTTCAAGCCCTGATGTTGCAATTTTTTTTTAAAAACTAAAAAATTCAAAACGACGTCGTTTGATTTAACACCAACAGTAAACGTTTAGTTAATGACGTTTAAATATTCTGTTAAGTTTATAAATGGTGTGTTAATTTAGTGTTAATTTGGCAAGTCAATAAAAAGTTTGTTATTAAATTTGAAAGTCAACAAAAGTTGAGTGTTTATTTGGCTAGACCAAAACTTTGGGTTTCTTTTGGCAAATTTTGCAAAGTTTGGCATTTTTTTGGCCGAATTCTCTTTAAATAACAGAGGATTTTAAATAATTTCAAGTGATTTTAAATAAATTCCATGTTCAAAAATATTGGATTTTAGAAGACTTTTTAAAATCCTTAGTTGAATAATAGAAGATTTTAATAAAAACTCATAATCTCCTAGAATCATTAGAGTTAGATCATGTGTGTCTAGGCGTCTTGTTGGGTAAACAAATCAAGACATAAACACTGACATATTCAAAACATCCATTCCAATTTGAATAACATATATTTCGTAATATTTGATAACAAACCAAGACATAAACACTGACATATAATCATTTTCTCAATTGTAAGGCATTATCTAGTTTTTTGTAATTATATCTGAACCTTGCCAACAATCGTAGAATATTAAGGAATAATTTGGGAGTTACTCAATTTGTTATTCAATATACTCAGCCTTTTTATTACTATCGTTTTTATAGGTCTTTAAAACGTAATCAATTGAGATCGTGATTTGTCTACTTGTCCATGTCAACATTTTTAACTTCAAGGCACATGTGTTGTGGTCTTCCATCCCTCGTTTGCCTTACTATGCATGAGCACTCAGCACCTCCACGAGTCTTGAAAGTTATGTAGAAGATTGCATTGCTGGACTTCAACTTCAAACGTGACTCAATGTCTTCTTCCTTTGTTTGTACCACTACTCTGTTTATCTCCAATGGAAGATGATCCACCTGCAAAACAAAAGCTTGTTTGAGAGAAGAGCGCATGAATCCAAAACACATCTCTAGGCTCTTTTTCCTCACCATGTCAATAATCCACTTAGAGTATGCTGCAACTTGAGCATATAGATGGAGCCATTCATTATCTTGCAAATCGGATTCATTAACCTGCATTTGAAACATTTATAACATTAGCAGAAAGCAGATCACATAATGGAAATCAGTAGAAAGTTGATATAGCTAGCTAACCCCACACCTCATAGTACTGTAGCTTCTCGGTTCCTGTAAGTGCATCATCATCTAGCCACTTAGGCATCACACCACTATAGCGTGAGTCTACACCATTTGGGTCCCATAGGGAAACACTTTCTTCAGATCCTATAACAACATTTTTAGAAGATGGATAAATGGTGGATGGAAACCCAAATAAGATGTGCATGTAAGGTCACAAAAGAATAAAACATGTACTCCTTAATCCTATTTAAGTTTAGGGACTCAGAAACATACAAGACGGGCTAGTAACAAAATCCAAACCGATGGCGAACCATGTTAGTTAGTTACCTTTAGGTAAGCAAAAAGTGGTGACTAATCCCAAGTTGCAACGACTCTCCAAAGCAGCATCCCAAACACCGATTTCAATACTATGAATAGTATTGTTGGATGGATCAATGGCATCCAATGTCATATAATAATTGAAATGTGCAACGGCTTCCAGCATGAGTTCGGTTACAGTCATCAACTGTAAATTAGTCCCCTACATTGATAACAAGAATGTGTTGAATATTTGAGAAGAGAAAGAAGAAAGAGAGCAAGAGACCATTGTCTCTTCTCTAAGAGAAAACAAGAACAAAACTGAAACTATTATTTATGTCTGAAACTTATGTCTCTTCACACTTATGCCTATTCAATGAAACGACACAAACTGCAGCGTCAAGACTGAACCGTTGCAACTGTTAACCAAACTCAATTATCGACCAACAGAGTGGACATGTAAAATCATATGTTAATGAGAGTCCACAGAAGAAGAATAAAGAGAAATGGAGAGTTACATTGTGAGAATTGTAGCAATGGAGTGCCACCTTTGCAATGAGTTCGTCTGCTGGAGTACATCCAATGGCTTTAACACCACAATATGCCTACAAAAATTCAGGAAAATCAAATCACAAGGAGACTTGAGAGACAAGCAATCAATCAAAATCGATAAAGAAAGAGACCTACAAGTTAGTTAGGGTTATGAAATCGATTACCAAGAGATTAGAGAATTACCCCAGAGTCCTTAACATGTTTCACATCGGAAGAGGAGGATTCTTCGACCGGAGTTTCGAGCTTCCTCTTTCGCTGTAGACCGTGTTTCACATCGGAAGAGGAGGATTCTTCTACCGGAGTTTCGAGCTTCCGAGAATTTTGAGGAACTTCCAACATCTTTCGCAACAAATCGAGCACAGGATTGAAACTAGGGCTTTTTGTAATCGCAACCCCTTTCCTATTTTTCCTTTTATTTTTCTCTGCAAAAATTTAGTCATGACCATACCGGTTGTTTGGGGTTATTGCGTCCGGTTTTTTAATTTTTTCCGGTTATTTGTTAATCATGCCGAATTGATCCGAAAACAGTGTCGATTTTTTTCGGGTCTGGTACTGTTACATTTTTTTTTTTTTTTTGATAAGGGTACTGTTACATTTGGCAACCCAAAAATGAACCAAAATTTGATCTTTTTCTTATAACCGAAATTTGATCATAATTGTAACCGGAAAAAACCAGAAAAACTTTCAATTATATCAATATCCCTATGAGCACATGATTCACAGTTTCACTTTCATCCCCAAAAACACAAACCAAACACGTTGAATCAACAAGCATTCCCCTAGATGCAAGCCGAGCCGAAACAGCAAGACCACCATGCAACGCCCTCCAAACAAAGGTTTTTTATCTTCAAGACAGTCTTAAGAAGCATACACTCTTCAAAGATAAGGTTTTAGATGGTAAAGACGATTCAGCTTCGCGAAACAGCAATTTATGTTCGGCTTTAAAACCAACCGAATAACTAGATTTGACCCAGTATGATCCACTCGACGTGTGTCCCCAAGGTCTTGTTTGTGTTATGACATATATGTGTCCAAGAACAGATCACACACAGACCTATATATATATCATACTCGTAATTTATTTAAAAGCCTACAACATTACATTATTCTGAAATAGCAGCAAATAATTAAGAATATATAATTATGACAATTTTATAAGGAATTGTATAATTGAATTCGAAATGGATATTTATTCTAAACCGTAGGGAATGATATGAATATTTAAAATACTAAATGCGGTAGCAGAATCACTTCATGTTCAAGTGTTAAAAACTTGCAGTTAAGTCGGACACAATAAGCTTCGGTATCTGATTATAAAACTCGGATTGTAACTGGCAAACAGACACATTCCTCTGTCGCCCATGCTAGAAGGGTTAAACATGCATCTTAAAGGAGAACCCAGACTACAGAGAGGAGTAAAGAGATGCTTTTTCGAGACCACCATAGGAACAACAAAAAGAGCTTCTTCCTGCTGCATTCTCAGTTCTCACTAAGTTTTATTATTTCGTCTATGATCTCATGGTTTTATGCCTTTGTCTATCTCCGTTTAAGCTTGTTTCATTATCTTGGGATCTTTGGGAAAACGGGTTTCCGAAACCTATAAATTACAGTAAAAATAATAATTGTATAAAATTAATAATTGTATCAGTCAAATGTCTTAGGAGTATTTCCTAAAAAGATAAATCTAATTTTCCATCCAAACTTAAAGAAATTTATGGTATCTAACATGCTTCAACCAAAGAAAAAAATGGTATCTAACATGCGCAAAGTACATTTATAAAAATTGGCTTAAATAATACATGTTTCACAAATTATATTTCCTAAAAGTAAATATTAAAGCAATTTCTCTTTAAAATACTAATATCTTTTTTTAAAAAGTGAGCTTTTAGTATATTACACTATTTAGTATTTAACATATAGAGGAGTTTTTCAAAGAACCTTATAATATTTATATTTTTAAAAAGGGTAATTAATTGGCTGGTGAAAAAGTATCAAGACAAAGGCTTTTGTGAATCTCTTTTATATTGTTCACAATTTGTCACCGCTCGATATTTGATTAATTACAGGTCTAAAGATAAATATATCCATTAACTGTACTTTTTTTTTTCTTTTTGTTAAAGTACCATTAACTGTACTTCAATGCATTCAATAATTTTTATCCTGTTAAATTTCTATTTTATGTGTACTATATACATAATTAACATAATATCAGTTACTGAAATGAAAAATTTAATTACATTGTGATTTCAATGAATATCTTCGTGATATTTTTTGTGCTCCTACTTCCAATTTTATCTGTCGAATCTGCTATACAGATGAAATCCATAAAGGTAAAGAGAAATACAATATCAATACTCTGATCTTCTTATTGTTGTTATGTTTACTGTATGTGATTTTGTATCATTAATTATAGTTGAGTAAAAATGTTATTTACGACTGCATGGATATGTATGAGCAACCGTCTCTTCGTCATCCATTGCTGAAACATCATAATGTTCAGGTATATTATTTTGTCTTCTTTAATCTTTTTTAAAATATACAAAAAGCATGAATCATATATATAGATTCTAAGGCTCAGTAACGTATGTAATTCATTAAAATTTATAAATAATGATCAAACCTCAAATTTACACAACCTTGGTTCATTTTTTAGTTTTTACTTTGACCCTGATGTTTCAACTCTCTACAAGATTTCTAATATCTTCAACACAGTTTTATACTCATTAAGGCAATCTGAATTTCATTTTAACGGATATTACTACCAAATTAGTACAATCGTAAAGATCCGATTCATATAAATTAGAGTTAGATCATGTGTGTAGGCGTCTTTTGGGATAATTCTGCTTGTTGGAGAGTCTCTTTCAAGCTTCAACAAATCTCTAAGATGGTTTTGGTTAATCATTTGTTCATTGTTGTTAACCACTCTATATATGTATAAATAAACGAATCAAGACATAAACATTGGCATATCCAGAACATCCGATCCATTCCAATTTGAATAAGCTATAGATTGTTAAGTGAACACTATACTTACACATGCTTTTTAATTGTTGGGTTAGATAAAACCATCTGGATGGGAATGGGATTCTCAATTAGAGAATAAATTTGTAAACAGAAGGCACAAAAAGAGAATAGAATGTCCAAGTGGAACCGTTCCTATTTTAAGAACCAAGAAAGAAAATGTTACATATTCTCAAGAATACTCCAATAGTCTTTTCACTTTTCTCACAGCACGATATCCGGGTACTCATGTAAGTATAACATTTTTATATTTTCATTGCAATAAATATATCAAATACTATAATACAAAATGAAAATGATAGCTAACTACATTAAATATACAATACAACATGATTACGCATCCCTAATATATAGTAAATTTTGTTATCCAAAAAAAATATATATATATAGTAAATTTCATCAATTATATGTATCGAATACCTATATATATTAACTAACATACGATATAGTGTTAACATCATAACAATCATATTTTGGTATACTTTTTACCAAAATCCATTAAAAACCTGTATTGTCTTAATGTTGACCAACAAAGATATTTAAATATATATATATATTTTTTTTTGGTGGAATATTTAAATATATTTATTGTAAAAATATAAATTTATAAAATAATTAATTATTAGACATGTATTATAATCCAGCTAATTAGAAAATATTTTGCATCGTTAAATTCTAGCAAAACATATTAAATTTTATATAATAAACCAACACAAACTTTTTTTGTTGAAAATTAATATGCACCGTAAGCTCCTTAATTAGTCGAATTGACATTTATAGATTGCGGGAATGAGAACGGAATTAAAAAATATATTTCGAGGCGTAGGAGCAGGGATGAAGACTTATAACTTGATAATTGATAAAGATCAAAGTTCAAGTGCTCATGCTTATATAGCCACTAAGTCCAACGATGACGGCAATTCTATTCAAGTTGGATGGATGGTATATATATATTTTCTTCGTATCATATATCTATTATGTATGATTTGTTTCTTAATTAATCCTATGTGAAAAATCATAAATTAATTATAGTCATCCACAGATAAATGAACAAGTATTTGGCGACACACGACCATGGTCGTACGGGATATGGCTGGTAAATTCACACCAAATATCTATTTTTTTTAATATATATGCATGGTTAAGTGGATTATTTATGGGAAAACAATAATCAGCTATACGAGTATAACACATAATCACACATTCCAAGAATAGAAATATATACTAACTATACGAACTAAATGTATCACATGCATGTCCACATACACTAAATATATGACGACAAGTGATAAACATCATAACCATTTTTTTTCGGTATATCGTTTGTCGGTATCCGGCATTGACTATAGGGCTATATATATGTGCATATCTTATGTAATTTGGATGTTTTGCATGTTTGAATATAAATCTAATATTTAAAGTTTTAGGGGAAACATGGAACAAGCTGTTTCAATGTACAATGTCCAGGATTTATTCAAGTAAATAAAGAAAATCCAATAAGTGAACCTTTGGACAATAAGGATCTTCTTTGGCTTTCTATCCATCAGGTACTTTTCAATATTTTATGCAATTTAGAAATTAATAACAAAGCTTAGAACCAAATTAAACTAAGTTACACGATTACACATAGCCAATCATTACTTTATTCTTGTAAATATGAAACTAGAGCATACTTTAAAATCAACGATTGATCAATGAATACCGAAGAGTTATGATTGGATTTATATTCTATTTAAATATATGATTGACTTACACTTTCTAATTATTTATACATCTTCTAATTGATATAAAGGATAAGAAAACAAAAAACTGGTGGCTTACAAAAATAAAACCATATCAGCCTCGAATAGTTGTGGGATATTGGCCAAATGAGTTGTTTAATCTTCTAGGGAATGGTGCTGATTTCGTTGGATACGGAGGAATTGTTACAAGTGATCCAAATGGTCCAAGCCCACCAATGGGTAATGGTCGTCTTCCAGATAAGAATGATCGTCTTTGGTCTGCTTCTATTGACCATCTTAGCATAATAGATTCGAACTATACCATTGTCGGAGCTGATCATATTAAGTTAATGCCTTTGGTGGACAGCAACAAATGTTATGATGTTCAATATTTAGGATACGTTGATAAGGATGTTGGTGTTTCTATGTCTTATGGTGGTCCTGGAGGTTATAAATGCGGCGATTAAATTTTTATTAAAGCTATCTTCGTTAGCTAATTGTTGTTTTATTGGATCTAAATAACATCTATTAAAAATTAGTTACCAAATAATAATATCTAGCTTTTAATATTTGTTTTAAGTCAAGCTAGAGAAACATGTGTAAAAAAAAACATGGTACGATTGGTTTGAGTAGTTGTTAGATGCAAAACAAGGAAATAATTGAATAACAAAAAAACAAGAATTAATGGAGCAAAAAGAAACCTTCTAAGCATCGTAAACTACTTTGAAGTTTTTTTTTATTAAATTTGGTTTAGTCTAATATTAAAACGTGAGAAGTGAATATAAAATTACTTGTAAAAGCTATATATATGATAGAATCATGTACTTGAATGACTGAAAAAGGTATTTACCATTCATCACCATGTAATAAAAATTAATCATTGTGTTCTAAACTATAGGGCTTTATTCGTGTAAATTTTCTGAACCTTGTCAACAACCTTATAATATTAAGGCATAATGTGGAGTTGATCAATTGGTTATTCAATACACTCACATTTTTATTTGTTTTTACTATTGTTTTTAACGTTTTAAATAAGTAATCTATATAGTTTTGGTGTTTTAAAGATGTTTTTAAGTATTTATAGTGTCAAAAAAATTTACATGAAATTTGGGTAAAAAAAAAACATAAAGTGTTGAAAAAAAAGTTATTGGACAGTGTCCGAACACCAGAAATTTGGCATCTACTAAAAGACTTCCAAAACCACTAAATAAGACAACTTTTGGACACAAGAAAGTCAAATGCATGAGTTTGAGTTCATTCAGAAATGGTTTGAAGTCACTCCCTCCGGCCGGTGGTTCTAAACTTATGCCGACTTGAGTGACGATATCGATGTATCCTACATGCTCGTAAAAAAAGCAAGCAAAGACCAATCAGTCGCGGTCTAGGGCTACGTGATCATGATCAACATTTTTGGAGTCATTTTCATTTTTTTGGTCGTTTATTGAGTACAACATTTTCGAAGAACTATGAGCTATTCTTGGAAAATGAACTATTTTTTCAACTTTACTATCTAGTGAACATTTAAATGCATTTTAGTGGTAAGCAGCTTATGGTGTTGATTCTGTAGTTTAGTCATTGAGTATATGCATCTGAGATTTCCTTTTTTAAAACATCTTCTTTGAATTTAAATTTTCTTTTGCTTGAGGGCAAATAAAAGTTAAAATGGAGGGGTTTTTGATGTTTTGGAATAGTTTTTATTTTATTTTATTTCATATATTTTTCATATATAGGTTTTTTTCATGTGTTTTTAGAGTCTGCAAAGTCGGTTTGTGACATTTCTAGTGATTCAAAGCATACGAAATTTTGAACAAAATGATTGAAATGCTGAAAAAGTGGAGAATTGAAGGGATGGTCTAAATTGACACCATAACCAAACTCTATTTCAACCTAGGGGGAGAAAACCCTAGCCGTCAAGAGAGAAAAAAGAGAGATTTTTTTGTGTAGATCCAGGCCGATGACCGGAGGCTTCTGTAGCTCCGGCATTAGCCTGGATGATTTCTTTTGTTATTTTTCCTTTGATTTATTTGGTTTTATCCAAGTTTTATTAGATCTGAGAAAGTTTTTCATCGCTTTTATGGTTTTTTTCAATGGGTTTGGGAATCATTTCGAAGAGGTAGTTAACAGACTTTACAGCGGATGGTGGCAACGGCTTTTCCCGGCTTCAACCGATGATTGTCATTTGTTCAGCGTTGGTGGGTTTTCATCGCAAACCACGGTTATTCCGGAAGGCGGCCTGAAATACAGATTTCTAATTACTCGACTATTTGACACGGTAATCTCAATGATTCCTTTATTACCAAGAGCAATATAAAGAGTTGTTTCGTCTTGGTGACTCCTACTGGAGCATTAAAAAGAGAAGAACAGTCGTGATCAATTGAGTCAAACAAGGTTTACTAGATGTTTTTGGATTTTACAAAGATCGAGTTATCAATTCCAAAAGCAAATATGGAGTATTCATCTGGAGAATCATTAGTCATTCATACGCAAAAGATGTCAATTATTTATTTTGTATCCCTATTGGTGTATCCTTTTCTCTTCTGAGTTTTTGTAAACCCTTTGTATTTTGGTTATTTTAATAAATTATTACTCAGTGTTAAAAAAAAAAGAAGGGATGGTCGATGATTCTTTAAAAAAATATATACTAGATCCCTTTCTCTTTGTTTTTTTTGTTAATTAATTATTACAGTTTCCAAAACCAATGCATTTTCTTAGTTAATTATATATATATATATATATATATGTGTGTATATTTATGACTAAATATTAAATTTATTTAGTTTTATTAACCTTAATCTAAATATAATTATTTGTTTTTTTTAATAAGAAAGAGGTAAATAGATAATGTCATCAAAGTTATTTTAGGGAACAAAACTGTTTTCATAGTTTCATAATTTTTTAAAAAAAGTTACTTTAGCTATTTCAAAGATAAAGTGGGTTATTGTGGTAATTATTAATGGTATCAGATCTCTAGTATTACTATTTTGATGTATATTATTATTTACTAAGGTTTTTTTTTTTTTTGGTAAAAGTTATTTACTAAGGTTACTTTATATTTATGATTCTTTTTTTTTTCTGACAGCTTATATTTATGGTTCTTTGAATCCTTCTTTGCTTGCCTCTAAGGGAAGATTTTCTCTCCTCACTTCTTTTATAATAAAAACAGTAACTATTGCCAATTGCCAAATTAGTAATAGTTTGAAAGATAAAGGTTTATCATTAACTATATATAGGTTCAGACATAAATACAAACAATCATTATTGTATTTCACCAAAAATAAAGATTAATTGTACTTTAATGAACACAAACCATTTCCATCTGTTACTCCTTTTTATATGGTTAACGAAACATAATATCACTGACGAAACATACAATTTTTTAACATATTGGAAGGAATTACATCGTTATTTAAAATCTCAATGGATATCTTTGTGAGTTTTGTTGTGTTTGTACTTTCAGTTTTATCTGTCGGATCTGCTGTAAATATGAAATCCATCAAGGTAAAGAGAAATACATATACAATAGTGTGATCTTCTTTAGTGTTGTTAGTTTAACTGTATGTTGCATTTTTCTTGTAGTTGAGTAAAAATGTTATATACGACTGCATGGATATTTACAAGCAACCGTCTCTTCGTCATCCATTGCTGAAACATCATAAAATTCAGGTATATTGTTTTGCGGTTTATGATGTTTTATATTATAACTAATTAGTTAGATCGTGTGTGTAGATGTCTTATACTCTTATGCGATTGTTGGGAAGTCTCTTTCATCAAATCTCTAAGATTTTTTTGATTATTTCTTAGAGTTGGTTAGATGTTCATTCTTGTTAACCATTCTATACTCCGAGAAATAAACATTGGCATATAGAACGTTTAATTATTCCATTTTAGATTACAAAGTATGTTAAGTGAACATTTACTAACATACGTTTTCTTTATTTTCTTAGATGAAACCAACAGGATGGGATTCTCAATCAGAGAATAAGTTCGTAGACAGAAGACACGGAAACAAAATAGAATGTCCAGATGGAACTGTTCCTATATTAAGAACCAAGAAAGAACATGTCATACAATCTCAAAAATATTCCAAGAATCAGTTTAGTATCCTAACAGCTAAATATCCTGGTACCCATGTAAGTATACCATTTTATATTTTTATTAAAATATAGTAAATATTACATCAGTACCACGAGATTTTTCAAAAATATTATAGACATCATAGGAATAATTTTAATTATGTTTATAATATATGAGTAAACTGTAAAAAAATGCATAAACTTCTATATTTCCATTCATCTCTATATTTTGAAATTCCAAAAAAATTTATGAATACTTAACAAAATGTAAGTTTTAAAAGCTTAAGTTTTATGCTGCAAGATTTTAAAATATGTTTGTTAGAAAAATAAATGTATTAGTATTTTAAGATGTGATTAGAAAAAGTTTAACTAATTGGGGAAGAGTATATTACATGATCTAGTAATATGTTTAACAGTTAACTAATTATAAAAAAATTCGTATATGTTAACGATTAGACACGTATCATAATCTAGAACAATTTTCACATGGTTTAATACTAGCAAAAAGCATTGAACTTTATATAACAAGAAATAGCAAAAACACATTTACATATGTAAAATTAATATGCACCTTTAAGCTCCTTTATTAGTCGAATTGACACATTTATAGATTGCGGGAATGAAAGTAATAGAAAAACATAATTACCGAGGCGTACAAGCAGCCATGAGGACTTATGGCTTGTCAATTGGTAAAGATCAAAGTTCAAGTGCTCAATCTTATGTGGCCTCTGGGTCCAATGATGACGCCAATTCTATTCAAGTTGGATGGATGGTATATATATTTTCCTCGTATACTATAATCTATGATTATTTTCTTAACTAATGCTATGTGGAAAATCATAATTTTTTTGTAATCATTTACAGATAAATGAAAAACTATTTGGTGACAAACGACCATGGTCGTATGGGTTATGGCTGGTAAACTCACACCAAATATGATTTATTTTTCCTAATTAACTTTTCTAGCTATATCTTATGTAATTTGGATGTTTGCATGTTTTAATATATAATTAATATTTGATAGGGGAAACATGGAACAGGCTGTTTCAATATACTATGTCCAGGATTTATTCAAGTAGCCAAAAATAAACCAATAAATGAACCTTTGAACGCTACGGGTTATCTTCTTTGGTTTAATATACATCAGGTACTTTCTAATTTTATGCATTCTTTTTGGAAAAAAAATTAATTTCTAAGATATACAAAACTTAGAACCAAAGCTAATTATTTACACAATTTCTCATTGTAAATCATAAGTTTTTTTTTTCTATAAGTATTAAAATAGAGTATACACTAAAAAAAACTGTGTGATCAACAACACCTGAGTTTTAAAATATTATTTAAATTCAACAATTGAATAACGATCAAAATTACCAGTAAAATGAATTTTTTGTTCTGAAAATACCATTATCAGGTTTATTTCTCAAAAATACTATTAAAATCTACATTTCTCAAATACCACAAAACTAAAACTAAACTTTAAACATTTTTAGTGTTTATTATGTTTTTGGACTAAAAGCTTCATAGTGGTATTTTTGAAAAATATGAATGAAGAATACTTTCTAATTATTTTTACAATCGCTAATTCATGAAAAAGGACAAGGAAACAAAACACTGGTGGCTTTTACGAACAACTCATGATAATTCTCAAACAGAATTGGGATATTGGCCAAATGAGTTGTTTAATCTTCTAGGAGATGGTGCTCAATTCGTTGGATTCGGAGGAATTGTTACAAGTGATCCAAGAGGTCCAAGGTCCACCAATGGGTAATGGTCGTTATCCAAATAAAGATGACCGTCTTTGGTCTGGTTCTCTAGACCATCTTCTCATAATACAACCGAACTATTCATACGCCGGATTTAATGAAGTTATGACAGAGCCTTTGGTGGACAGCAAAATATGTTATGATGTTAATTATGTAGGATATGTTGGTGAGGATGTTGGTATTGTTGTGTCTTATGGTGGTCCTGGAGGTATTAAATGCGGTGATTAAATTATTAAAGTTATTTTAGCTTGCTAATTGTTGTTTTTGTGGAATCTATTAATTAAGTTATTGAATATTAATTAATGACCATTAGCTTTTAATATTATTATGAACTAAATCAAGTTAGAGAAGACAATTGTAAGAAAACTTACGGTAGGATGGGTTTGACTAATTGTGAGATATATAGCAAACAACGCAATAATTAAATTATAAAAATATCAGAATCAATGAACCAAAAAATACATTCATAAAATAAAGAAAATATAATACTATCAATGAAGAAAAACAAAAATTAACATAATATATCAGTAAAAAAATTGAAAAAAAAAATTACATTGTGATTTCAATGGATATCTTCGTGAGTTTTGTTATTCTCCTTTCCAATTTCATCTGTCGAATCTACTATATATATATACATATGAAATCCATCAAGGAGAAATACTTTATCAATACTCTGATTTTTTAAAATATTATTGTTTTTACTTTATGTTAATTTCTTTCTTATAGGTGAGTAAAAATGTCGTTTACGACTGCATGGATATTTATAAGCAACCCTCTTAGTGATCATCCACTGCTGAAACATCATGATATTCAGGTATATAATATTTCGTTTTTCTTTAACCTGTGCTAATATACACAAAAATAGCATGAAACATGTATAGATGTTACTTTAACAAAAAAAAAAAAACAAATATATATAGATGTTCTTAAGCTCAGTAACGTAATCTTCAAACTGTATTGAAAGAACGTTTTTTAACAAGTATTTAATAATGATCAACCTAAAATTTACAGTATCTTAGTTTTGTTTTTGGAAAAAAAAAATTATATATCTATTAGCGTTTAACGCGTGTCAGATCTGTCCAGAAGACAGAGCAACTTATAACGACTTAAATGTTTTTAGCTCACCAATTTTTTTGTTTGATAATGGTTTAGTTATGTTTTCACTTTGGCCATGATGTTTCAACTACAAGATTTCTAAGATCAGCAACACAGTTTTAAATACTTACTCTAGGTATTACTGCCAGTATAGTAAAATAGTAAAGATTAGATTCATAAAAATAAGAGTTAGATCATGTGTGTAGGTGTCTTCTGGGATCATTCTGATTGTTTGGAAGTCTATTTCAACAAATTTCTAAGATAGTTTTGCTTAGAGTTGGTCATATGTTTATTCAATTCTTGTTAACCACTCTATATTCTAATACTCAAGAAATAAACATTGGCATAATCGAGCATGCATTCCATTTTATATAAACTAGTTTTTAAGTGAACATTATACTTACATATATATATGTTTATTTGATTTTCGGATTAGATGAAACCATCTGGATGGGAAACTCAATCAGAAATTCGTAGTCAGAAGATATCGAAATAGAAAAGAATGTCCAAATGGAACCGTACCTATTTTAAGAGAACAATGAACAAAATATCGTATATTCTTAAGAATATTCTAATAATCATTTCACTGTTAAGAAACATAGAGCATATTGTAATCATGAGTCTTGTTCCTGCAACCCGACAATAAGGCAATTATCATATTTGAAAAATAAGATTTGAGATGGAAATGTAATAACTGTTAAGAAAAAAGAGCAAATTTGCATGGACAACTCAACCATTTAACTTCAATAAAATGAAAGAGACATAGACTTAGCCCAACGTCGTACGTACGTGGTCTGTGTGTCCTACACTCCTACGAAATTAAATGAAGGAGATATATACTTAAACATCCTGCTTGCAGTACATTGCCTTTCGAAAACATGAAAAAACATGACCTCACTTTAATCTAAAGTGATTTTTTTGGCTTTTTCTTCGTAATATTGATCATGTACTATTTACAAAATGTTTGGGTACATCTACAAATCTACAAATGAGGACTAATGAATGGAAATACATAATATTACTATTATATTTCATTTCGCACCAATTATAGATACATTTTAGTGGTCTTTTCAACCAAAATACAGATTCAATTTAAAACTGATATTCATGATTATAAGAAAATATTCCTTTTTAGCTCCAGAAACGAAACATATCTTCATCTTTGGTGTTAGAAAAGAAAAATTAAATAATAAAATAAATAAATGAGTTCCAGTAGATAATATGATGAAGCAGCTCAAATATTTGATATTACAAAATGCAGATGAAAGAAACTGTTTACTACCCTAAATTAAAAATCTAATAAGCATTAAGCAGTGTAAGGTTGATGACCTCTGGCTCAGCTCGATGAGTTACTAATGGAGCTACTAACTACGTTTCTTTCAACTGCGTCTTTCCGCTGTCACCCGGAAATAGTAAAGAGCTGCTCATCTTTCGACAAAATGCGTTAGACTGGTCAATATGCACAAAACTACGAAAGTTCCGTCTATGCGATGGAACTCAGATACACCGGTGTGAAGAGTCAAACAATACGGTATTAGTACCTGTGTACTTTTGGTTTACCCGCGATGTTCTCCATGATCTTTGAAGCAGCCGGGGTGATACTCGCAATGCGGTAGTCACTTCTCTCTTTAGCTTTAAAGATTTGTTGTTAATCTCTTTAACTGTACCACCATTACCAAGTAGCTGAGGACGATCTATTATGATACAATCAGGTTGTTGATCTGACTCCTCAGTACCCTCAGCTTTAACTCCACAGCCATCATCAGATAATGGTGTTTTCTCGTTTAAATCACCACTTTCCTGCGTTTTTGTATCAGTTTGATCCGCACGGGATTCATCAACTTCATCAGGAATGGGATTGACGTCTTTATCTGTCAGTTTCCCAATCTCTTCTTTGTCCTCCACTGACCCGTTAAATAACTTCAGATTGGACTCTGTTTCATTATCCCCCTCTTCTATGTTCGTTAATTTCAAGCAGCTATCAACTGGGTGAGAAGGGGATTCAACATCCGCCGCAGTTGCACAATTTCGCTCGTGTGCACTGTCTTTCGACTCCTCAGGTTTATTTTCCTTGACATCTACAGGCAACGTCATCTCAGGAGCCAACGGCACTAAACCTGGAGTAGATTTAAGTCAGTCAATAGATACTAGCATTCATGTACACAATACATGAGCATATTAAAAAATTAGATGCCAAAGGAAACTGAGTTAGTACCATTGGAAGAGGACACAATTGAGTCAGTGATCTTCTCCTTCACCACTGATTTCGCCAACATGTCTACGCCAGGGAACACCAACAAGTTCAGATTCTTAATTGCTTTTTTCTCTGTTTCATGAACAGGTGTGAAGCCAAAGCCTGAAGTCCATGTATCAATCAGTTCTGGCACTGCTGGTATGACTAATTTGCCTACTTTGAGAGAGCCAAGCGCCTGATAATAAAGCACATGTAATATGGAACTTCAGAAATCGTCAATAAAAGAGTCCACTCAATTACACAGAATGAAGTGTTAAATCGAACAAAAAAGAAGACTGTACATAGCAGATCAAGACATATGGCAGACTTCAGATATAGCAAGCAACACTCAAGAGAAATAAACCACGAACTTTAATGTAAATAACCACCAAACTAATAACTGAAAGAGAGAAAAAAAAATTTAGGATATCACAAGAAGTGGAGGAGGGCCTACAGATTCAATGCCATCCATTAGTCGACGACACATCCCTTGACGCCTGTACATATAGCGGGTTCCGATAAACGGCATTTCTGCCAGTAGATTGCCATGTATCCTGAGTAAAAAATAAATCATTTTACAGAGAGAAAAGCTGATTCATAGACACAGCACTACAGTTATTATTCTCAATTTATTGAGAACACAGCAACAGAGTTTCAATCAAGCAACATTTAAGACCATGTAGAGGTATAATACTGAGGATAATTATTTTCTTAGCAAGACTAAACTGCTGGCATGTAGTGCGTTCTATCCAACTTAAGTAGTCCCTCAGTTTACAAATAGTATTTTGATTGAAAGGGTAGATAGCTTAATATATATGATATGCACACAACAGAGATTTGTTTGCTCAATAAATCACCACTAGCTCTCATTCAATCAGCACAAGAGACAACTTTGATTGGCATTCTGTCAAAGCTGCTAATGAACTTACCATGAAAAGTTGTATTTATTAAGCTTTTAGAATAATCATTCCTTATATACAGGATTAATAACTGAGTTTTGTCCAAGTAATTTATCAATACCAAGTGGTTTGCTAATCTTGCATCTACATACTGCCCCACTACTTTGATCCATCACATCTAGGTAATACTTAATTGGCTTTTATCGCTATGTTAAGACTAGATTTATTAGCCCTTGTAATCAATTTCATGATACCAGAGACATACCTGATAGACGCCACAGCAACAACTTCATCACCCCTCTCCAAAACAGCAGTGAGAAAACTGCTAAAATTTAGCCTATGGAAGTTCGACCTACAAAACAGTACGAAAAGGTTTAAGTATAATCTAGTCAATATGGTTAGTTAGATGTCAAAAGATTCACCTAGCCCATCATCTTAAACGAAAAAGGGAGACAGAGTAAAGTGAAAAACAAAGGTGAATGATATACATTATCCCCTTCTAACGACAACAAAAACCTTTAGAAGAATTCTTTTTAAAGGGAAGTTATCAAAATATTCACTCACAACAAAATGATAAACTTCATAGGTAATGCACAGAAGATGATTCCTAAAACAGAAGCAATAGAACAAAACAGAAGCATATAATGACAGGTTTTGGGAATGAGCTTACCCAAAATTGTAAACAATGTTTTCAAGCAGGTTGACTCCGCTCCTGTGATCAACTAAAGGTGAAAAGCACTCATCCATAACGGAAAATGCAACAGCCAATTTGGCATTATATGCAATCTTCTCAGATATGTCACAATCGGCAATCTCACTACGGAGCTCAGAGCGGCGAAGGAATGTCCAGGAGAATCCCTCAGGCAGTGGGTGTTTTACTCCAATGAGTAACTGAAGTTCGTCAAATAACTAGAAAGAAAAAAGAAGGAGAAGAAACAAATGAAATACTTAGCGTCCAATGTAGCAATATATTCGCAGAATACCATATTTATATAATTGCAATATATAACACTTTTTGTTGCAAGATAAATGCCCAGGAAATATTATTATTCATCACATTAATATTACATAGAGCCTATTGTTGTCTAACTTGATGTCAACATCTACAGAAACGGCTGTAAGTGTCCTTATTGACTTTCATTAAGCCACAAGAAGAAAGATAGTATATGTATAGATGACACAAATACATTTTTTTACCAAACTGCACCTAGCGTTTCAACTTTCAAGTAATAAAGCCCCATGATAAAGTGAAAAAAGGAAGGCTACCTCTTGACAATACTTTCCACAAAATAACTCAGTACTCCTTTCACCAGGCACGGTGCCATCTTGGTTGATACATTCTTGGTGATCTGCAAGAGTGTGGACGATAATGCTTAGAGCCCAGAAGTCCATTTAAAAGAGGTTTCACAGGAGCATATACATATAAATGCAAATATTAAAAGATAAGATGGCTTTAGGTTGTTGTTCATACATTTCTCTTCACATAGGCGGCAACTCAATAAGGGGGGTAGAGTTGCAGTGTCATGATTCGCTGCCTCAACTCTCTCGCAAAATTTGCATGAGCAGTAGCAACAAAACCAGGCGCCTGAAGGGAATTTCTGCATTTTGGAAAGAAATAAAGTGTAAGAGAATCAAAAACAATAACCCTCTTCATCCAATAAAGACTGCGACATAGCTAATGTAAACTTTTAAATGGTCAATCATCTTATCTTTTTTACCACATATTCCCCAATCTTCAATATAGGATTTAAACAATATGATGGTTATTGACCAAAAACCCTCTTTAACATTAAATTTTCACATTGTAAGGAGCAACTTACTTTGATGTCCAAGCAGCTTTGATGGAATGTTGATGGGCACCCATCACAGCAGATAAGATCTCCCCCATCCCCACAAATACCACATGTATCATCATTTGGATCCTTACCACCAAAATCCACAAAATGGAACCCTTTATGTTGTGATTCACTTTGTTTTTTCAAAGACTCAAGAAGGCACTGCAAGAGAGAATTCCCACCCTCTAAATACAGGCTTTTGAATGGCTGGTTGCGCTTCCCTCCAGCATGAACCTCGAAATCAAGAACAGAGAACACTTCATCACAGCAGTTGCACAAAACACCCTCTTTTGTAATTATTCCTTCCAGAAGCACGTGTGTCTTCTTGCAGTCCATGCACTGAACTTTCCCGTTAAGTGGCACAATGGCTAAATCAACCATCCAACTCAGAGTGGTGCGTTTCCCTTCAAATAAAATGTATCCATTCTCCTTGGAATCTGCATCCTCCAAAGAATTACGAGCCGACGGAGCACAACGCTTTCTATTATGCTTTTCTTCCCTCTTTATTTTTCTGACTGACACCGAAATTCTTTCTAAGTTGTGCGATCCATGACTCCCTTTTCGTTTCTTCAGCAGTTTTTTTCCATGTAGTGTACGTTTACCTATTCCCTTTGTTGAGACTATGTTTTCATTAGTGTCTCTGTCCTTCAATTTTGGCCTTTGCTTACCTGTATCACATCTTTTTTTATGAGTTTTTCTCACTAATAGGTGAAGGTCCTCTTCTGGTAGCAAGCCGAAACCCGAACCAGAGGTAGAGTTCATTTGATCATTCCTGCTGCTTTCCAAATGTTTTTTATAAACATGATAAGCCTTAGTCACTGACCAGTGAGTCTTTCCCTCAGGATTAAGATACACAGCATCTTGATAAACTCTTCCATTTCGGGGCCTGTATTCGACAGTCCAACCAGCAGCTAGAAGTAACTGCAGTATTCGTTCACTCAACATTTTTTTAGACTTTGATTTAGATTGTCTTCCAGCTTCATTTTGCTTATTCTGCTGTTCTACAATCCTCCTTTTGCCATCAATTAAGGGACTGTTGTGCCGTGACTCTAAGGGACTCTCACGAAGTTTCAGTCTCTTCTCTGGTTTACAATCTGATTCATCTGTCTCCCCTGATTTCCTCTTCTTCTGTGGTGTTGGAGGTCTTCCACGCTTACGTACCATCTTCCTTCCATCAGACTCAGTCCCCTTAGTCCTGTAGTTACTTTTTGTTCTCTTGGATTTATCGATAGAATCACTCATACTCTGGTCAAGCGTTATTAGGGGACTCCCATGCCTACTGTTGACGTTTACCTTTTCCATGTAAAGACCAACAGCCGTGTCCTTGGTCTTTGGGGGTCTACCACGCAGACGTTTTAAACTAGTTCTGTCAACACTCGACTGGCTGCTTAAATCTGGAGTTCTCACAAGTTTACAGTTTGTGTTAGGGAGACTCTCGTCACATTGACTGCTGATCTGCAACTTTCTAGGCCTTCCTCGCTTCCGTTTAACTTGCAGCTCTACATTATGTGGCTCGACGTTCCCTTTTTCATCATCTGATCTATCATCCTTGATTTCAACCTTAACCTGGCTCCTAAAATCAACTCCAAGAATCTCTTTAGCTTCAACACATTCCTCGAGCTCAAGTTTTACTACTGTTTTCTCCTCAATAAAACAGCTTCCATCAATAAGTTTCTCGTCGTTATCATCTCCTACCAGTTTTTCCTTCTTATCTAAACCTGTCCCAAGTTTACAGTTTGAGATTGACCCGTTATCATCAGATTGACTGCTGATCTCCGACTTCCGTGGCCTTCCTCTTTTGCGTTTAACTTCCCCTTCTTTTTCATCTGATCTGTCATCCTTACATTCCACTTTAACTCGACTTCGAAAATCATCCCCATGAATCTCATCAGTTACAGGAAATTTCACATGCTCCTGTTTCACCACTACCTTCACCTCATCAACAGAACTTCTGCCACTAACTTTACCCACATTATCACCCTTCCCTTTCTTTTTCACACCCCTATGATGTTTTTCACTACTTCCTAAATCCCTAGCCACAGAGCCTGAGCGAAGAACCCTCCGCGTAATAAGAATTTCACGCTCAATCTGCTTAACCTTCCCTCTTTTCTTATCCTTCATCTCAACTACATTCTCCACATCACCATCTTTCAGAATCCTCTCAATTCCATCATCCACCAAACTATCAGTTTCACACACAACCTTAACACCAGATTCACTTAAACCATTAGCTTGCTCTATCTCTGCATTAGGACTTTCACTTTCAGCAGGCTCGTTTAAGTTAAAACCCTTTTGCTTCATATTATATTCTTTAGTTTCAAACATCCCTTAACGTTTAGTCACAATGTTCTCAAATCTCATCCATATAGAAACCCCTACAGGCCAAAATTCACAATAAATCAAAACCACATTCAAAAAAAAAAAAAAAAAAAAAAAAAAAAAAAAAAAAAACTGATGTAAATTTCCAGAAACAATAAACGCACTCGTACAATCATAACCTCAGAAGATAAACAGATCGAGAAGAGCAATTTCAAAACCCTAATCAGAAAACGGAACACATACCGGAAAATTTGAAATCAAACACGCCCCGGCGAAATCAGACGGAGAAACGGAAGTAATCGGAAGGAGAAAAGCGAGAGAGACGGAGGAAGATTAACGAGAAAGCGTCGGAGATTAAGCGGAGAGTAGCATTGTTGGATCGATAGAGAGAAAAAAACGAAGAGACGAAGAAGAGACACTAAACGATCTTTTTTTTTTTTTGTCTTCAAGGGTTTAGCTTTGGTGATGTGAAAGTTGGAAGAGAAAAAGGTTTTAATATTTATTTGGGGATTTTTTATTTTATTTTATTTTATTTAAATGCGCGAATCGAGAAAAAAAAATTAGGATTTTTGAGTAATGTCGATATAATTGTGTTTAGGGGTGAATTAGTCATTTTCGTAACGATGTTTTTTTTTTTTTTTCCCTCCATTTTAGTTCCGGGAAATTTATTATTTTTAAAATTGAGAAATGTCAAATTAAAGACCAATTTGCTTCCTTTTGTTAGGATCACATCAGTTTGGTTTGGTTTTGGTTTGGAATCTTCGAAGTTTTACATCCCAAGTTAGTTGTTGTTGTCTTCCTGTTTGTCTCAATTCAATCCGTTTTTTTTTTTTTTTTTTTTGTGTAAATTGGTAACCTATTTTGTGTGGAATTGTAATGAAACTGTTGTGGAATGGGTGGAATTTAAATGATGTTAGTATGTTACATTTGATATAAATTAAATTAGCTAAAATTCAGCTGAAGAAAAAAGAAAGGAAAAACATATTTTTTGTAATTTTGTTTATATTGGAGGTGTCCAAAGTGTATCAATTTCGGGATCAGACAATTTTGAGATATTTTAGATGTTTTTAAATATTTTTGGATAACTTTTAATAAGTATAGTAATTCAGGTATGATATTTTGTCTCATACTTAACATGTTTTTGTACCGTTGAAATAAATTATTAAACTATCATAAACCGTATTTATTCTAATATATTGATATGATAGGAAAATTCGGGAAGAAAATGTATTAGATAATTCGTCCTGAAAACTTGATGATTTGGATTTTATAATACGTATATTTGATATAATTTAATTTTGGTGATTCCAGATTATGCCAAGTTCTCTTGATCAATTGCGCAAAATCGTTTAAAATAACCACCAACTTTTTTTTTTTTTTTGGGCAAATATAACCACCAACTTATATGATCCCGTTTTGAATTGATGAATCTTTTGTTCGATTCAAATAGTTAAATATATATTTGTTCAGTTTTGTTTGTATGTTGATCCCTAACGAGGACCATAGTGATGCACAAGGCTCCAAGTGATCATCGAAAGCCAAACAATGTAATGCCAAGCTCCAAAGATGTGTTTTTATAGAACTTGCCATTTTTCATGGTAAGATTTTCTTTCATTGATAAAAATGGACACAATAGGACGACTTTACGTGTTTGGTGGGTTATGGATAGTATATGAATTTTAGATAGAGAAACTAAAAGCATCTGATTTAGAAATAAAACATTGACACTGACACTTATCATTGTCACTTTGTCAGTGTGTATAGAGTGACTTGAAAATGATATTTTGACCCTTTATTCCATGTTTTTTTTATAAAATGATAAACTATATTACCTTTTATGTATGTATGACTCAAATGTACTATTTGATGAAAACAAAAAACTGCTAACTGCTAATATCAATCTTAGAAAATCAAAATAGCTGAAAGGACTTGAGGATGAGTTTGAACTTTGAAGAATACATTAGTTAATCCTTTGTTTATCTTGTATTATGTATTCAAATGACTTTTTTTTTTTTTTTTTTTTTTGTCAACCACACATTAATTAAAAATTCACTCGATGATTGGTAATCCAATCGGGAGAGAAAGAATTTACAAACGAAATGTATTCAAATGACTTTTACGCAGGATTTTGCATCTTTTAACGATTAAAAAACTTTTTTTTTTTAAATCTTTTTACAATAATATATTAAATTGTTCCTGTTAAAGCTTCGAAGCTCAATTCCTCTCCATAGCCAATCCAGATAAATTCTGCTTGTCTTTTCTTCTCTACTTGTCCACATGCTTCAGAAGCAGCTCACAGTATCTGACACCTGTAAGGCTACAAAAAGTACCGAGTTTGTCAAAATTAGGATAATCTTGAATTCTTGATTGAATATGTTTACCGACGCGAAAGAGGTAAAATCTCAGATACATTCATCAATGTGTTCCATTCGCAAAATCTCAGTTTCCAAAATGCATATGCTATAAATTACCTTGGTTTTGAAGCTACAATCCATATAGCTGTGTTAACAACATTGTTGCCAACAGGCAACAGCGATTTGCAGATTCTGAGTAATTTCCGATTTTCATCTAAGCTTCAAAAGTGGAAGATGCACACACACAGTCACCTCATGCTTTTGGATATACCTTGGTTGAGTAATCTACTAGTCCATCACCAAAACATAAGAAACTATGGAACAAAAAATGAGTTCTCGAATCTGAAAAAAATGCCCTTAGTAAAGAGGTACCTTTTTTTTGGTGACAACAACGGAATGGTTAAGAGATTTCCATGAAAGAGCCACTTTTTCTTAAAGAATCTGGTTCTTAAAAGATCAGAGGTTGGGAGCTCACAGATGACCAAGCCATCAAATACTTAATGTCGTTTATCAAGAACCACAAGAGCATTTTGCAGTAGTTGTCTTGCTTTTCGATCCGCAGTACACCCAGAGGCTTCCATTTCCCTGAATATTTCTGGAACCTGTGCAGCCAACAGTTTAAACGCCCCATTAGACAATGTAACACAAAACATCTAATCAATGAAACGTTTGTGGTGATGGAGTATGGGATTATAAGGTGATTATAAAAGCACAAGATAGGAGCTACATACCTTTTCATACTTCTTTGCTCGAGTGAATGCTTTCATAAGTGTACTATAGGTAACCACATCAGGGGTGAATCCCTTCAGAAGACAAACACAAGCAGATAAGCATATAATTCAATGATGACAGCGGGGAGATACTTGAAGTTCATCGCATGACCTGTACACGAATTAGATATACATACACTTTCTTTAATATGGTGATAAATAGATAGAGCTTCCATGTGCTTCCCAGCAGTTCCAAATGCATTGATCAAAACATTCAGCATAATCAAATTTGGTTCAATCCCCTCGTTCTCCATCATCTTGAGCACCTTTACTGTCTGTTTGCATAGTCCCTGTGTAAAAATTTGATCATGACTTCAGTTGGATTTGAAAATTCATAGGACTAGTTACTAGAACATATAATCCTTTTCAAAGCTTACACAATCAAAAGGTGAAGTAATGTAAGTGAGAGCAGAGAAAAGACAGGCAGATCTATCGGCATTGTACAGTGCTTATACTTGAAATCATATAAGGACCAGAAGAAATAATACGATGATAACCCCAAAGATATAACGAAAGACATGAGAGCTCCTTAAACCAGTCCCGAAATTCAGCTTTGTAAGAACATTGAAAAAGTCAAAATTTGGAAACTGAAAAGAATTGGATAATATCTGGTGAGCATGGCTGAATCTACGTACCATCTAACATTCTACACTCTTCTATATACCAAAACAAAAAGGCTGAAACAACCATATATAGTGTCTACATAGTTCAGCTCATAAACCAAAGACACCGAGAACAGGAAACACGGAAAGAAAGGAAACCAACCTGCTGAGCATATGCATTTGCCAAAGTACAAAACATATTAGTTGAAGGCGCGACACCTTGTGACTTGAGTTTACCCACAAGTTCCTCGACATCCTGGAAACTCCCAAACTGTCCAATAATTTGAACTAAAGCTGCATAGATAGCTCTTGTATCTTTATGTTCCTTACACTTTATGGCCTCAAAATGTTTATCTATCATATTCCAGTTCCCGTTCTCTCCCAACCGCGTTATAAGATTCACAAATATCCTAGGGTCAGGATAAAGCCCCTGATCCTGCATCATTGTAAACAGCTCAAGCGCCATATCAAGCGCACCGTGATGACAATGCCACCGTATTAACGAATTCCATGTACTAATATTAGGCTTCAAATGATTAGAACTCTGCATATTCCGCAAAACCTGTAACGCTTCATCCAACTCTCCGTATTTACCAAACGTATCGATAATACTATTATATATCTCCACATCCATTGGCAAACCAATCTCCCTAATCTCCTCTACAATCCCTAAAGCTTTCTTCCACATCCCATTATCTCTATAAATTCGAATAATCTTCCCATAAACAAAAGAATTCAACTGAAACTTCCTCTTCTTCATCTCATTAACCACACGCCACGATTCCTCCAATCTCCCAGCACTAACGTAATAATTCAACAAAATCTCACAAGTTTCTTGATTCTTCTCAACATTTTCCCCTTTCATATGATCCAAAACCCTAACAGCTAACTCTAATTGACCTTTTCTCAAATATCCACTAAGCAAAGCATTGTACAATCTCACCGAATAGCTTCCATGGATTCCGAATCGAACTACTTCCTGAAACAAAGCATCAGCTTCGAGAGTTCTACCGAGACCAGCGAGTGTTTCAATCAAACTAACGTACGAAAGAGAATCGGGACGTGAACCTAGAGAATCGATTTCGGCGACTAGAGACATAGCTTCGTCGATTCCACCTGTTCTACAGCAAAATCGAATCCAGCGATTGTAATTAGATAAAGAGAGTTCCTCTGTGACTAATTGGCGCGAAACTGGGTGGTTAGAGCAGCAGAAGCAGCCATTGATGAGTCGCCGTGAGTATCTTGAAGTGGCGGAGATTCTCGTCGGAGATGGAGAAAGTGAAACTCGGAGAGTGAGAGCTCCATAGAAACAGAGACTTTTGGTAGCCATTGACATAGCTCCTGGAACCTATTTGTTAAATGTTAAATTTTTAGTTATTCTGATTTTGTTCACCAAAAAAAAAAGATATCCTGATTTTATTCTCTCTTATGCCCACGACAAAATATCTATTAATTTTGCTCCGATTAATATCTTTTTTAGAAATTTTCGTAAAATAATTGTAAATAGAAAATTTTCGTAAAATTACGTATTTATATTTACGTATTATTAAAAGAATTTTATATAGTAATTTTAGATACAAAAATTAACAAGATATTATTAAAAAAACTTTAGACTAGAGAGAATTTAAAATTTTCTATTTACAATTATTTAACCTAATTGGTTTTTATTTTATTTTTAGTTTAGTTTTGAAATTATCGAAACTAACTAATTATAAAAATCAATGCATTGAATATATATACAAAATATTTTTATATTTAATATTGTATATATATTATTTAATTATACAAATATTATAAATGATTCAATAACATAATTTTCTAAATATTAAAAAACTAAATTTTTTTTTTTTTAATATTTATGTTGGTCAACGCCAGAAAAGTGTACCGGAAAAAATGTTCGTGATGTTGCCGACATGACTACATATAGTTCATATATATGGGCATGCGATACATATAGTTTGTGTAGTTAGGGATACATTTTGAAACTTCGGATGTGTGACCATGTATTGTAGCATACTTCGTGTAACTAGGTATCTTTTTTCCTGTTTCCTGCAACTTTTATTTGTCTTTCTGTTCTTGAATTAGTAATTACTTTTTTTTTTCCTCTTCATTTCAAAAATTAGGTACCTCAATCAAATTGGTCTCAAAGCAATTTCTTTCTATTTGTTTTCCTTCGAAAGTTGATGTGTGATTGTTGATATTAAAAAGAAAAACATAAGAAAAGAGAGAACAACAAGTTGACTAACTAAGCAATGGACTAAGACGAAATTGTAGTACTTAAACTAATGAGAAATTTGTCAAAAGGCTTTCCGGACATTGTAACTATTTGACCCGACTTCAACCGGCAATACATTATTTCACTAGTAATTCTATCACACTATATTAGGACCCGTTTATACGCGGGTTTAAAATTAAAAATTTTATAACCCGTATAAAATTAAAATCTAAAGTTTTGTAAATTTTTTTTTATAAATTAACCAATTTAATTTTTAAAATTTTTAAGTACTAAAATTGTAATTATTTCATATAAATTATAACCCGTGTAAGAGAATAAACTTAGGATCCGCATATATGCGACTTTATAACTAAAACTTTTATAACCCGTATAAAAAAACAAAATAAGATATTCTGTAAAATATTTATAAATTACTTAATTTAAGTTTTCTATTTATTTAATAATTATTTTCATATATTTTTTAATATATAGTTTTTTTTATAGTCAATCATGTTTCAAAATTTTATATATTCATCCGGTGAAATCAATTTTTATGCATCAACCTTCTGAACATTGACAAAAGAATTTGTACCTTATCAAAACGTGTAGAACCATACGAAAATGTCACATTTCTATTATCACACAATAGTCATATCATATCAAACGTCTCTAAATCTTCGCATCCACAAAAACATTAATACACTAACCCTAAATAATCATATCAAAAGTTAAACATATTATACGTTAAAAAAATTCACTTCATCATCTAATGAATAAATCATAGGGTATCAACCTACTAAAAATTAAGAAAATAGTTCAAAACTAATTATTGAAACATATAAATCAATACCAAAAGAATTATGTTTTGATCAAAACTTACTTTATCATATGATGATAGCTTCTAGATCAATCAGTTGAAACATAACTCAAATCTTTATGGATCGATACATATGGTTTGTTCCACATCCTCAAAATCTACCACCATAATAAAATAAAATTAAAAAATATAAAATTATAGTAACAATTATAAAACGCAATAAACCTATATGAGGTGAAACGAAAACCTATCAAGCTATCTTGTTAGAAAATATAAAAATTCATCTCTATGCGCTCATAACTTAAAACTATAATAAGTAATTATATTTATCTTTTTACACTTTTTAAAATATTTAAATTTAAATTTTTCTTAACATTATCTTTTTATATTTTAAAATTATTTAAGTTATAATTTTCATAATATTATATTTTTACATTTTTAAATTTATTTAAATTTTAGTATTTTCTCATAATTATCTTTTTATATATTTAAATTTTTTTAAAAACAAATATTTTTGACACGTGTCAAAATCTCGAATCGATAAATATGACACGTGTCTATATCATAGTTATCTTTTTACACTTTTTAAAATATTTAAATTTAAATTTTTTTTAACATTATCTTTTTATGTTTTAAAATTTTTTAAGTTTCTTAACATTATCTTTTTATATTTTTAAATTTACTTAAATTTTAGTATTTTCTCATAATTATCTTTTTATATATTTAAAATTTTTAAAAACAAATATTTTTGACACGTGTCAAAATCTCGAATCAATGAATATGACATGTGTCAAGATCTCGTGAATTGCTAACTTCGAAAACCCAACTTTATATAATAAGATGTTTACTTCTCATTTAATTTCATTATTTTAAGGGCTGACTGCGTAAACCCCCCTATACAATAGTCATTCAAGCCGGATCCCCCTATACTTTTGTTCTCTGCCTAATTCACCTTCTAAAAATCACAAACTTTCTAATTCCCCCTCCAAATTATAAATTTCATCCTAATTAATCAAATTTGATTAAAATCCTTAATTACGTTTTAAAATCATGTAATCGTTTCAATTTTTCACTTTTATAGTAACATAATTCTAATTGAATACCCGTTTTCGTTTACATAATTTTAAAACACAATTAAGAATCGGGTTACTGTAAACGTGAAAATTGAACGCGATTACATGATTTTAAAACACAATTAAAGATTTTAATCGAATTTGATTAATTAGGATGAATTTTATAATTTGGAGGGGAAATTAGGAAGTTTTTGATTTTTAGAGGGTGAATTAGGCAGAGAACGAAAGTATAGGAGGATCCGGCTTGAATGACTATTGTATAGGGGGGTTTACGCAGTCAGCCCTTATTTTAACTGTTGTAACTGTTAAATGAATAAAATAAAAAACTTGAATTTATATGTAACACACATATCTTAAAATACATATTTTACTTTTTTCTTAAAATACCGAAAATTAAATCCATAATGCTAGTTTCCCTAATAATTAAGCATATTTTAACGTACGCTCAGACAAAATAAATAACTAGAACATAAAAAACCCAAAATAATATAAACAAGTTGTGCATTGTATCACAAGTTGAAAACACCAAATCTTCTTCTATCAGACTTCGGAAGGGAAGGTAATCTTCGTACCGCAGAATCCCCCGGATTTTTCCATATGTTGCTTCAGATTCGGTTTTCCTAGAATGTTGTCGTCGTGCCTGTAATAATATATCAGAAACCCTTGTCATCTCTCCATGTATACGAAAAACCCAATGTGCTCTTCATAACAAAACTCATAAGGCAAGTAGTTAAAAATCCCTTACCAAAGCTTCGCTGCAAGCTTGTACCTAATTAACAAAAGTAATAGCGTTAATCTTATTTTATTACATTAAAACTATAGCAATAATAAGTTAGAGAAACAAATCTCAATATGGAAAATCGAATTACTTGGGTCGGAGAGGGTATGGAGCCATCTTAGCCACGTCAAGAAAAATCTTTTCGCAGTCCAACTTATATCGCAAACTTTTACCATTCTTCTGTTTCAGTGCCTACAGTATAGAAGATTTAATCAAAAATCGAACTTCCAAATATCATAAGTATACACAACTTTTCAAATGACTACTTAAATACATATTTTTTCATCATTACTATGAACTACTCTCACCTTCTCTGCCTCATTAGCAGAAGCAAACTCAACAAAGCCACAGCCCACATGCTTACCCCTGTGGTCTACAAGAAGTCGAACACGAACAACTTCTGCAACATCTCCGAAGAATTTTTTGCTGCGAAAAGTGGAGGATAAAATATCAATCACGGACAACTTGCTCTGAGAAGGAAAGTGGAAATGAAAGGTGCTACTTACATCTTTTTCATTGAAATTTCAAGAGGGAGATTGGTAACAAAGAGTGTCTTTTTTCTTGCTTCCTGAATTTAGCAGCCAAGTGTTTTTAGCACGGCTCCAAGGACTTAAAATTGCATAACAACAAAAAGTAGATTCATGGCCAGAATAAGGTTTCTTCTGAGCCTGACATATTTTAAAGATAATAAGAACAGATACCTCAACAAAATCGGAAGTTTCAGTAAGTCCTCTCACTGCCTCATCTTCATCTGTCAAAAGGCCTTCTCGTCGAAGGTAGTCTTCGAACCTGGTATATCAAAAACCCCTAGTGATCTCTCCATGTATACCAAAAACCTCACCCAATGTGCTCTTGATAACAGACTCAAGATGCAAATACTTAAATCCCTTACCAAACCTTGTGATCTATGCATAACCTAATTAACGAAAACAATAGCGTTAATTAGTCTTCTGTGATTGTATCAAAACTCTAGTAATAATAAATTACATAAACAATCTCCGTAACATGGAAAATTAATTTACTTGGGTGGAGATAATGGATCTTTCCTAGCCAGATAAACCGAAATCTTGCTACCTTGCAAAATTTCGCCGTTCTTCTTTTCCACCGCCTACAGTATAAAATATGTAATCAAATAGCTACTTGTATAGTTTTCATACATTACTTTTTAAATTGATCTACTTAAATACTTTTTGTCATTACTATAAAAAAACTACTCTCACATTCTTTGCTTCGTTAGCGGAAGCAAACTCAACCAAGCCCGAGCCCTTGCCCTTCTGGCTAACAATAAGTCGAACATGAACAACTTGTCCAACATCTTTGACGAAATCGATGCTGTAAAAATGGAGGATAAAATATTAGTCATGAAAAACTAGTGCTCCAAGAACGAAAGAGGAAACTTATTAAAGGTGATACTTACATATCTGATAACATAGTTTGGGGACTAAGACGGGTAATAAAGATCCTCTTTGTTTGTCTTATGGCAACTTCCTGAATTTAGCAGCCAAGTGTGTTAGCACGACTCTAAGGAGAAAATGAGTTGAGTTGCATAAAAACAAAATACGTCTAAAGATTCATCCCCAGACATATTTTGAAGATAAAAAGAACTTGTACCTCAACAAAATCGCAAGTGTTGCCATGTCCTTTCATCAAGAAAATCTTATGACCGTGCAAATATTCACCATTCTTCTTTTCCAGCACCTACAGTATAAAAGATTGAATCAGCTATCGTACTTTCAAACAACTAGTAGTATATTTTCCATCATAAGTTTGTATACGCTAATTTTCAATTGGCTACTTAAATACTTTTTTTCATAATTACTAAAAAACTACTCTCACCTTCTTTGCTTCGTTAGAAGAAAGAAACTCAACAAAGGCATAGCCCACATGCTTGCCCTCGTGGTTTACAATAAGTCGAACACTTATAACCACTCCAACATCATCGAAGAAATTGTAGCTGCAAAAGTGGAGGATAAAATATCAATCATGCTCAGAGAAGGAAAGTGGAAACTGAAGGTGCTCTACTTACATATCTGATATTTGAGTTTGGGGAGAGAGATTGGCAACAAGGACTACTTCCTGAATTTAACAGCCAAGTGTGTTAGCATGACTCTCAAGGAGAAAATGACTTAAATTGCATTAACAACAAAAAGTAGCAAGATTAGAAAAGGTACCTCAGCAAAATCGGGAGGTGGATCATCTTCATCTCGTCGAAAGTAGTCTTCTTCGTACCTGGAATATCAAAAACCCAAGTGAGCTCTCCATGTAGATATACCAAAAACTTCACCCAATGTGCTCTTGATAACAAACTAAAGAGGCAAATAGTTAAATCCCGTACCAAAGGTTGTGAACTATGCAACACCTAGTTAACAAAAAAAGAAAAGCGTTAATTAGTCTTATGTGGCATCAAAACTCTAGCAATAAGTTACAACTAGTGCTAGAGAAACATATATCCATAACATGGAAAATCATTTTACTTGGGTTGAGGGCGCAAAGAAGGTATCTCAGCCATACGAAGACGTATCTCGCGATCGAGCAAATATACACCTCTCTTCTTTTCCAGAGCCTACAGTTTTAAGATTTAATCAGCAATCGTAATTTCTTGTATATGTTTTCAAAATATATATACACTAGTTTTAAAACACTGGTTTCATCATTGCTAAAAAAATAGTCTCACCTTTTTTGTTTCGTTAGCAGAAGCAAACTGAACAAAGCCATAGCCCAAACATCTATCCTTTTTATCTGGGTCTATAGCGAGTCGAATATGAACAACTCGTCCAACATCTTTGAAGAAATCTTTGAGGAAATCGAGGCTGTAAAAGTGGAGAGGATAAAATATCGGTCATGAAAAACTTGCTCAGAGAAGGAAAGTGGAAATTGAATGTCCGCTCTACTTACATTTCGGGTATTTTAATCGTGTTAGAGATATTGCCAACAAAGAGCGTATTTGTTAATAGGGCAGCTTCCTGAATTTAACAGCCATGTGTGTAATTAGCACGACTCGGGCTTAAATTGCATAAAACAAAAAGTAGACGAACGTTCTTTCTTTTGAACATAAACTTGTACAATATTCAAGAAAAATTACAAAAATTATACTTACCGATGTTACTTTATGCTTCTTGAGAAACTGCTTGGTCTCCAAATCATCTCCCAAATTTCGCTTACCTAAAAGAAGAGCAGCAAAAAAAAAAAACTCTTGAGGCAAGTAAGTTGCTACAAAACATTAGATAAGAGCTCAGAGCCACCCAAAACGAACCCAATAAATTCCTAGAGCTCGCCATGGAGAAGATGGAAACAGCTACGGCTTATTTTCTGGTAAGAGTTGAGAGCAACAACAATAGGTTACATAAATAACCCTAGAGAAACAGCCATGCAGAACGAGCAACAATCTTGTTTGGGCTGGGATTTTATTGGTTGGGTTTATGTGCACCATGACCTTTGTGCAACATTAAACGCACTCGTAAGATCATAACCTCAGAAGATAAACAGATCGAGAAGAACAAATTCAAAACCCTAATCAGAAAACGGTACACTTACCGGAAAATTTGATATCAAGCGCGCGCCGGCAGAAGCAGCCATTGATGAGTCGCCACGAGTATCTGGAAGTGGCGGAGATTCTCGTCGGAGATGGAGAAAGTGAAACTCGGGGAGTGAGAGCTCCATAGGAACAGAGACTTTTAGTAGCCATTGACATAGCTCCTGGAATCTATTTGTTAAAAGTTAATTTAGATATTCTGATTTTATTTATTTATTTATTTTTCTAAAGTGAATTTTATTAACTAGATAATATTACTAGATAACTTTTTTTTTAAGAAACTAAAGAAAATAGGTTTGTGTCAGATATTTTGCCCAGACTTACCAGAGCCTACCAAATTTGACTTGTTCTGCATTTTTTGACTCCTCTCTCTCTCTCTCTCTTCCATAGCAAGACGATCTCCAACCACATGTTCTGGGATTAGAGATGTTGCGTTTTTTCAGGAAGAAGAAGAGAGAAAAGGAGATTAATTTCCAGAGGAATGGGAGCTTATTGTTGGAGGAACTCATAGCATCTTCAGGAGGTAAATACAATCCCATCCGTACGTTTTCTTCCAACCAAATCCTTCAAGCTACAAACCACTTTGACCAGAATAATATATTCTCTCAAGACAGATTCGTGTGGTACAAAGGTATGATTGAAAACAGAAGCGTACTGATAAAGAAATTCCAAGACGATTCCTTTTTCGACGTTGACAACTTCTACCGTGACATTGCGGTCTCATCTTTGATGAGTAGCCATAAGAACGTTCTCAAGCTCTTGGGGTGTTGTCTAGAGTTTCGTCTTCCGGTTCTTGTGTGTGAATACCCGGAAATTGGAGCTTTAACCCGTATAGGATATGCAAGCGTAGGCGCCCAGCCGTTGCCTTGGAATGTAAGATTGAAGATAGCTAAGGAGATTGCAGATGCTGTAACTTATCTTCATACTAAATTCCCTAAGACTATAATCCATAGGGATTTAAAGCTTGAAAATGTATTCTTGGGCAAGAATTGGACTGCCAAGTTGTCTTCTTTCAGCCTCTGTATACCAATTCCGGAGGGAGAATCAGGCGTAAATGACATTGTTTGCGGAACAACAACCTATATCGAGCCCGTTTACTGTGCAACAGGTTTGGTCACTGAGAATGTCGATGTCTATAGACTTGGAGTCATCATGCTAATTCTTTTGACAGGAAGAGAACATAGACATGATGATCACTGTGTTCATTTGCTTGATTATGTTGAGAAGATTCTCGACCGAGGTCCGTTCACTGAACTGATAGACCCGTCGATGTTGAATAGCACAAGTGACAACATTCCTGATGATTTAAGACTGCAGATGGAAGCATTCATTGAACTTGCTTTGAAATGTATAGGATTCAGACCAGAGGAAAACCGGCCTCGCATGATAGACGTTGCGAAAGAGCTCAGAAAGATAAAAAAACATTCATGAAAATGTAAACACTTCTGGTGAGATTCAAAATATATATGCTCTATCTTATCTATCTATTATGTATTCTTAGTAGTGAAAAGTTGTTATGATCATCTTGTTTTTGAGTCTTCTTTCATGAGATATGTTGTATGTAAGAATTCAAGAATTGTTTACTTAATTAGCTATATATATATATATATATCTTCTTTCCGACACTATAGATGCTCCCATTTTCAGTCATGTACATGTCAAACAAGTTTCTTGAGGCTAGTAAAAAAATTACATTTGACAAGAATTCAAATGCAATAAATATCAGAAGATTGAGAACAGAGGATGTCTAATCCGGACCTTTTGGTTTTTCTTCGGTTAAGAGAACAGAACCGATCGGTAACTTTTTAAATCAAGCTCGGTTATCACCTCGGTTCGGTTCGGTTCATCAGATACGAGCGGTTAACCGATATGTTTATGTTAGTTTTCTTCACCAAGTTATCATCTCAGGTTTGATTAAAGATTCAGTCTTTAAGTTTGATGTTGTTTGTTTGTGCAGGAATGAAAACGACACGGCGATTTAACGAGTTCCCATGACCAAATCAGTCATGGTACATCTCGGAGAGTCTCAACCAACTCTCAAGGCACTATGATCAAGTATCCGGATATTACAACCCCCTCTCAGCTCACAAGTCTCTCACCCACTCAAGAAATCTAGATGTTTTACCAAGAACAACAAGAAGATAAGTGAACCCTCAACCCTTGTGTTTCTCTCAACTCTCTCTAGAACTTTCTCTCTCTCTCTGGATAATGCCAAGACTTGCTTAACCTCCAAGCTGTTGCCTCTCTCCCTTTTAATCTGTGCCTATGCCGTTTTGCAGGTGCTAGAAGACAAGCTGTACGACCATGGCAAGCTCTGTCTCCTTTGTCCCCCAAAACACACCTCACATCTGCCGTTTTGTTCTTCCTGGGCTCGTGTTGTTAGCAGACACCGAATGGGCCTTGACCGGCCCAATCTCCAAACACGCGGCCCACCCGTCTGAAGTCCAATCACCAAAATGACAATCTCCATCTTGATTGTCTTCAGACGACACAACCGAAGAGTCGACCCCCTTCAGTCTCATCTCCCCGACAATTGACCTCGCCGGAGACCTAGGTCCTTTACCGGACTAGTTCAGGTGCCGAAGCACCTTCAAGTCACTCAACGCATCATCAAATTTCTTCACAGGTACTGATTTTGTGAGTATATGAGCCGGATTCTCTTTGGTGTTTATCTTGATGACTTTTAGAGTTCCTTCCTCGATCTCATCTCTGATAAAATGAAACCGCTTGGCTATGTGTTTCGTTCGCTCATGATGAACATTACTCTTTGCCAAACAGATCGCGCTTTGGGAGTCACAGAAGATCTCTGTTGCATGTTGCGGATAACCAAGCTCTTCTGCGATTCGCGACAGCCACAACGCTTCCTTAGCTGCTTCAGCCAGTGCCATGTACTCTGCTTCCGTTGTGGACAGAGCTACAACCTGTTGAAGCCCAGATCTCCAGCTTACCGTGTTCTCACCGATTTGAAACACATACCCGGTAATTGATCTACTTTTGTCTAGATCTGCTGAATGATCACTGTCACAAAAGCCTCTTACTTTGAATTCCTTAGGCTTTGTGAATGTTAGCTTGTAATCTGCTGTGCCTCTAATGTATCTAAGAATCCATTTCACTGCAGACCAATGCTCTTTGTTGGGACAGCTCATGAATCGACTCACCAAGCCAATTGCGTATGCTATATCTGGTCTTGTTCCAACCATGGAGTACATCAAACTCCCCACAGCACTTGCATAAGGTATGTTCTCCATTGCAGCTTCTGTTTCAGCTTTATCTTCTGGTTTGGTGCTAGATAGCTTGAAATGAGAACCCATAGGTGTCATTACTGTCCTGCTTTCTAGCATGTTAAAGTTTCTGACCACTTTCTCCAGATACCTTTGCTGAGATAACTGCAAAATACCCTTTTCTCTGTCTCGTGTGATGTCTATTCCCAGAATCCTGCTTGCCTTTCCCATGTCTTTCATGTCGAATTCATCACTTAGAACCTTCTTTAACTTAGCAATCTCTTCCATGCCTTTTGCTGCAATTAACATATCATCAACATACAAGAGTAGGTAGATGTAGTTTCCTTCACTTAGGCACTTGAAATACACGCAGGGATCATAACTGCTTCTTGTGTATTTTTGAGATTTCATGAACTGGTTGAATCTCCTGTTCCACTGTCTAGGAGCCTGCTTCAACCCGTATAGAGATTTCTTTAGCAAACATACCTTGTCTCCTTTTACAAAACCTTCTGGCTGTTCCATGTAGATCTCCTCTTCTAGATTGCCATGTAGAAAAGCTGTTTTCACATCAAGCTGTTCTAATTCCATGTCTTCATAGACCACCATTGAGAGTACCAACCTGATAGTAATATGCTTAACCACAGGAGCGAACACCTCATGATAATCAATCCCTTCAATCTGAGAGAAACCCTTTGCAACCAGTCTAGCCTTGTATCTCGGATCCTCACTGTCTGATAACCCTTGTTTCAGCTTGAAAATCCATTTACAACCAATTACTTTTCGGTCTTTTGGCCTATCCACCATGATCCATGTATGATTTTTCAGAAGTGACTCCATCTCTTCTTCTGATGCTAATATCCATTTATCTCTTTCCTTGCAGTTCATTGTTTCATCAAAGCTTCCCGGCTCATCAAGATCAATTACATGCGACATTACCAGAGCATAAATAGCCACATTACCATGGTCATATCTGCTAGGAGGTCTGATGTTTTGTCTCCTGTCTCTGTCTCTTGCTAACAGATATGTATCAAGATCCTGTCCAGATTCATCCTCTGATGTATCTTCTTCTTCTTCTATTTCAGGATCTACCATGGCTCCATCTTCAGTGGCTCCATCTTCTGTCACCACCGATGGAATTTGCTGGTCTTGAGGAGATTCTCCAGAAGATTCTCCTCCTTCTAATGTGGCTCCATCTGCAACCTCAGTAACCTCTGTTTGCAGCTCAAAGGTTACTCTCTTCCCTTTCTTCTTAGATACTTCATTCTCTGTTTCAGACATTTTCTCTATATCCCTGTATAGAATGTCTTCACTGAAAGTTACATCACGGCTCACAATGCATTTCTTATCCTCAACACTCCAAATTCTGTAACCCTTAACTCCCTGTGGATATCCCATAAACACTCCCTTCTTTGCTCTTGGTTTGAGTTTACCCTGCTCAACATGATAGTATGCTAGGCAACCAAACCTTTTTTCATGTGACTGTACTGAGGCTCTCTTCCTGTATAAACTTCTTCAGGTACCTTAAAGTCCAACGGAGCTGATGGAGTCCTGTTTATGATATACACAACAGTAGATGAAGCTTCTGCCCAGAATCTTTCTCCCAAGCCAGTTTCACTCAGCAAGCTTCTTACTTTCTCAAGAATGGTCCTATTCAGCCTCTCTGCAACTCCATTTTGCTGCGGAGTATAAGGACAGGTCATGTGCCTCATAATCCCTCTTTCTTTGCAATAGTCATCAAAGGTTTTATTGCAATATTCTAACCCATTGTCTGTTCTTAGAATTTTCAGCTTCTTCCCACTCTGATTTTCAACTAATGCAAGCCATTCAACAAACTTAGCAAAGGCTTCATCTTTCGTCTTTAAGAAATAGATCCAGACCTTTCTAGAGAAGTCGAGAAGTCATCTACAAAGGAGATGTAGTATTGACACTTGCTCAAGCTCAGTGTCACATTTGGAGAACCCCAAAGATCTGAATGAACATACTCTAGAACTTCCTGAGAGGTATGTTTCACATTTAAACTTTCCTTTTACCCATTTAAGCCCATAGAACCATTTATCATTGTTTTGTTGTAATATATACAATTTAATTAAAAACTATTTAATTAATTATATAAAATACACTGATAATTATTTATTTTAATAAATTTAATTAATAAATAATTATATATAATATATAATTGTATTTATTATTTTATTTGATCAATAATTGTATAATTACATTACTATTTTATTAACTAACGTTATTTTGTGAGAAATAATTTTTGAAGACAAAAGTAATTTTGCAATTTTGGCGGGAAAACTCGGTTTTGCGCTTTTGGCGGGAAAATGCGGTTTGGGGGAAAAACGTGATTATGCGTTTTTGGCGGGAAAATGCGATTTTGCGTTTTTGGCGGGAAAACGTGATTTTGCGTTTTTGGCGGGAAGGAAAACGTGATTTTGCATTTTTCGCGGGAAAACGTGATTTTGCGTTTTTGGCGGGAAAATGCGATTTTGCGTTTTTGGCGGGAAAACGTGATTTTGCGTTTTTGGCGGGAAGGAAAACGTGATTTTGCCTTTTTCGCGGGAAAAACGTGATTTTGCGGTTTTGGCGGGAAAATGTGATTTTGCGTTTTTGGCGGGAAAACGTGATTTTGCGTTTTTTGGCGGGAAGGAAAACGTGATTTTGCGTTTTTGGCGGGAAAATGCGATTTTGCGTTTTTGGCGGGAAAAACAATTTTGCGTTTTTGGCGGGAAAAATGTGATTTGTGATTTTTGAATTTTAATAATAATATGATTTAAGAGTAAAATAATTTAATTTTTAATATATTTAATAATATATACTTTTTTAATTATTAAGATATTAAACTTTTTTTTTAATAAGATAATCAAGTAAATATTAGATATATATATATATATATTTTTTTAACTTAAATGGGTCTAAACGGGTCTCCATTTATCTACTCAAAACCCCATTTAATAAATGGGTCTAAACGGGCTTCCCCATTTAACCCCATTTAATTATTAAGTGGGGGTTCCATACCCATTTTAACATCACTAGAAGCAAACATCATCAAAAAAGGGGAATACAAAAAGATGAAAACTTTTTGTCATTACTAATGTTTCTATAGGATACAACAACTTAATACGTATATTCAATCTAATTAAAAAAAAAAAAACCTAGAGAAATAATGTTTAAATCAATGTTAGAACTTAGAAGAATTGCTCAAACACTTTTTTTCATTGTTTGATATATAAAAAATTGACTTCTTAAATTAAATCTAACATTTTCTACAGAATAATATTTAAAACTCGATTTACTTTACATAATCTTCCATATTATGTAATATGTTTTCCATTATAGAAGTGTTGACTTTATATCTTTAATATTTTTATGGAGTCTAAATTTAGATTTAAATTTTGACTCTTAATAAATGTGGATTTAAATTTTGACTCTAAATCTAAACTTTGACTCTATGGCATCCATTGTTTCTCTAATTTTTGCTTATCTTTTCTATTATTGACAAGCAGGTGTAGCAATTTACTTGCTGGGGCCTTTAATTTATCGCTGACAGTGACAACAATACATGGCATCGTTGGTTTAGGCAAGGGGCATCTGTCTTTAGTTTCACAGCTTTCTGCTCAAGGACTTGCACCTCTAGTTTTCTCGCTAGCTTTGTCTTAGTGGAGGTAAAGGGGTGTAATGGTTCTAGGAGTAAACCTCGATCACAGTGAAATTATCAACCCTTTTAGTATAGTTTTCAACTCTATCATAAGATAATAGTAAAATAGAATGTCTAACGTAACCTACGTTTTGATACAAATAATATATTAATTAACAAAAATCATTTCAGGACACACTATAATGTGAATCTGCATAGCATTGCTGTGAACGATCTGTTGAAAACAAAGTTGCAGACATGTAGAAAATAAAGTTGCAGGTTTCTCAACAACAACGATTGATTTATTATCACAAATAAAGGGGCTATATATATAGCCTACATGTTGGTTCTAAGGTTCAGTCCGGAATATTAGGATTTTGCAAATAACAATTTAATAGCTCGGCAAAAGAGATAGTATGGCGAGAGAAATGACTTAGTATTGATGAGAATTGTATTACAAGTGTTGTCAGAGCTCTAATCCCGAAAATTCACCCCCCTGTCCCATCAGACATCATTTTCTATTTATAGTCCGAGAATCCTAGGTTTCTACTCAACAACCGTCTTGTGAATTCTCCTTTTTACCCTTTGGCGGCGGAGTCTTCATGGTTGGGCCTTGGTGTTGATGGGCCTTCGTCTTCGTTATCGGACTAAGTCTGTTTTCTGGGCCGGGCCCTTGAGTGGATATCAACAGAGTTCTGTTGGGGCGAAGCCCATATCCAACAGTAGTCCCCCCCTTTTTTTTTAGCCCATGACGGGCCTTCTGAATGGGATTTGAGTTTTGCAGAGATATTTGGGCGGAAATCCTAGGGTTTTTGGGCTCGGCGGTCGTACCGAGGAAGTTTCTTCATCTTAGGATGGCGTTCGCCGCCTATAAATCTTGGACGATTTCCATTTTCTATGTTTTACTTCTTCTCTCTAGAGCTTTTGGGACTTGGAGTAGAATCAGGTACTTTCTCTCTCTATTCTTTGCTTTGCTGGCCTTCTGTTATTTTTCTTAGCTAGGCGTTTCTCTTTTTGGCTAGTCGTCATGTCTACGTCGGCATGCGTCGCCGACCTAAACTCACTAGATTCTGAATCGGAGAGGGTTTCTCCTGATAACATGCCTTTGATTAAGCGTCGTCGTATTCTCCGAGGCGAAACTGAGAGTGATATCTTGGTCAATCCTCCGGCCTCTGATTATGGTGCGACCTCTTCTCGGAGAAAATCGGCTACGGATGTTTCCAAATCCCTCGGGCGGAAAGGATCTACCTCCGGTTTGGAAAAATCGACGGACGATCGTTGTGTCGAAGCTGGGCCGAGCCACAAGTTTCAGGATTTTGGCCCGTCATGGTCGTCGGAGGAATCGTTGTCGGATATGATGGATTTTCTTAATCCTTCTCTTGATGTTAGCTATTATTTGCCCCGTCCGATAGATCGGCCTTGGCGAGCTCCACTTGGATGTATTTGTCTTTATGAATCATACTTTAGAGAGTGCGGCCTTCGGTTTCCAATTCCTCGCTTTGTGCAATCTTTTTGCAATCGTCGGGAGGTGGCCATTTCTCAATTATCCGTTGGTTCTGTCCGAAATATGTCGGGCTTAAGGATTCTTGCCGATAAATGTGGGGTTAAGCTTACCGCGCGCCTTCTCGAAGAACTCGTGAGTTTCAAAGAGCAGAAGGATCAGCCCGGCATCTTCTATACTAGCGCCGTTCGCAAATATCCGCTTGCTACCGGTTTTGACCGGAAGATTAGGGATTGGAACCGTAGTTTCTTCTTTGTTAAAGTGGACAAAGGCTCGGTGGAAGACCCTTCAGTTCGTTATCGCACTCGTTGGAAATTAGATTATGGTAGACCCTTCGAATAGGCGCGTTTTTCGATCCATAGTTTGTTCTTTGGATGTACTCTTTATATCTTCACCTTCCCCCCCTTTTTTTAGCCCCGATCGTTAGGTGGACGTCGCATCTCCCAGATTTTAGAGCTCGGTTTGATCGTATTCGAGCGGAGGGCGCTGTTTCTTGGGATTCGGTTCCACAGAAAAGGCGAAACAACAAACCATCCGTTGTTCGGAAGAAGAGACCAGGTTCGCCCGACTTGCTTCTGACTTTAAATTTCATGTTGGGACTTGATTCTTTTGCTCGCCTTTTGTAGCCCGCAAAATGCAGCTAGTTGAAATCGATGATATGCCGAACTATGCGGAAGAGCTCGGTCGCAAGAGATCAAGTGGATCTGCTGACGAGCCGAGGAAACAGAAGAAGCAGAAGAAGAACTTGGAGCCGCCCTTGGAACCTACTTCCCATGCCCTTGTAATTAGGGACCAATTTTCGGCCCAAGCCCGTCCTTCGTCTGTCTCCGGCGGATCAAAGAAGGCTACTTTTAAGGTGCCCCGGCCGCGCTGCGACCCTCCTGTTTTGCCTTCCGAGGGGGGAAATGATTTGGTGCAGATCGACCGGTCGGCTTCTCCTGTAGAGGAGGAGGCCGTTGATCCTCTTCCGAGGGAGCTCGATGTCGACGACTCTGAGTCCCTTGGTCCGTACGCTCTGCAACTCCTTTATCCGGGCAAGGTTCCTCTTACCAAGGATCCATCGGCGTGTGGGGATATACTTCGCGCGATTGGAGGTCCTCTGGGTGGAGTCGAGGTTCAAGATCTTAAGGGTGCCAGCCATTTCCGGGCGTGGGCTCGTGAGCAATGCCGGGTATATATATATATATATATATATTATTATTATTATTTTTTTTATCAATCGTGGGCCGTGACTCGGTTTGGTATCTGGTTCTCGTAGGCTTTTGGTCGTTTGAATGCCATGATCTCGTCCTACGAGAGTTGGGGTCGGGATGCCGAGGAGAAAATTGGCGTAATTGCGCAGGAGCGAGATGCGTTTCTTGTGGAGGCTCGGAGGCAGCAAACCGGATGGGTGACGGCCAAGAAGGAGAATGCCGACCTTTCTGAACAGCTGAAGGTCGTGACTGAACAAAGGGATCGTTTGCAAGCCGATCTGGATGAGGCGTTGGCCCGGAAAGAAGAGGCCGCTCAAAAGGCTTGTGAGGAACTCAAGGTTGCGCACTTCCAACTGCGCGATGATTTTACGTGCTATCTTAATGCTACGAAAGCCCGGCGTGCTCCGGAACTAATGTATAATCAGGTCGTAGGAGGCCTGAGGTGTGCGAATCTTTTCATAAAACAAGGTGGTGAAGTTACGGAGGACGACCTAGAGACTATCCAGCTTGATGAGAAGAAGTATCGCGAGGAGCTCGTTAATGCTCCGGTTGCTATTCTGCCGGAAAGCTTTAGGGTGCCGGTCTTCGAGCATGCTAATACCGATGCCGTGCTTCAGGACGTAGCTGAAGAAGGTCGTCTTCTTAGTGATGGGGTTGAGGATCCAGTTGGAGGGGAGGATTGTGAGGTCGGCGGGAATTCCGGAGCTGTGCTCCCGCTTTCCCCAATTACCGAAGACCCGGAAGAGAGCCCGCAGGGCGGCGACCCTACCTCCTCCAGTTCCGAAGGTTGAATGCGCATTGGTCGTCTTTTATCCGTTGCTTCTTCCCCTCTTCTTTTTTTTTTTTTTAAACCTTTGAACTTAATGCGGCATGGGTGCCGTTGTGGTGTAATAATGTTGAATTCTTTTTGGGAAATCGCTATAGTTGTGCGCTTTTTTGTTTTTTTTATTAGGGGTGTTTATGTTCTCTTTCTCATCATTTTGTCGAGTGAATACTTCGACTATCTCTTTGTTATGCTTGGCGTCGTTTCGGGAAGACAAGAGTAATCATTAGGTCTATGTCGAGTGTTGGTGACGCTGAGCATTTATTGGAGAGAGAAGCATTTAATGAGGAAGCGAAGGGTCGCCTCGTTTGGCAGAAGCGTTGCACCGCTTTCCTTCTTTAAATAGAGGAGTGGAAGCTGTCATTTTCTTTACTTTCGCTTCTCTCGTTATCTCCTTATTTCTCTCTTCTTAAGACGTCCAAGATTCCGATGAGTTTCTCCGGAGGTTCTTCTCCTCCCTCAGGCGGATCCGTTCCGTTGAGATCGGACCGTGATTCCAGATCTCCGATCTCTCAGCCGTCTGAAAGCTCGGCTGACGACATGATGAGGATCTCTTCGTCCTCAAGCGGTTCCTCGGATTCCGGTCCGGCCGTTCGGTCTCGCTCCAGGTCGCCGCGCACCGGAAGATCTTTTAGGGCTTTGTCTACGGGTCCGTTGGTGGATCAGCCGGGACCCTCTCGCTCCGGGAGGTCGGCGCCTCGTGCCGCAGCCGCGACCCTTGCTTCGAGAGCCTTGGCCCTAAGTGCGGCGGCTGCTCGCCGCTCTCCGGGAATTCATCCTGCGCCGTCCGTGGGGAATGAGTACAGAGAAGGATCGGGTCCATATTGCCCCTGGGATATAACTTCCTCTGATTTTAGGCCGGATCCGCGTGACTTTATGCCGAGCTCTGTTAGGTTTCCGTTGGCCATGGTCGCTGCTCTGCCGACTCATTCCGAGGCGATTGGTCGTTTTCACAATGCGGTAAGTTTTTATTTTTTGTTTATTTCCGAATTTCGTTTTGGATTTTGTTGGATTTTTGACCTACTTCTTTTTTTATTAGTTGGTCGACCAGCACCGTGCTTACGCTCGTAGGCACGCTGAGCTGGTGGAAGAAATGCAGAGGATGGAGATGGGGATGCGGCGCTTGGAAACCGACCCGGTGGACTGGGAACGGCTCGGACTTGCTCGGCTTCATCCGATGCCTGTGGCGATGGCTGAGTGGTGCCAAACAGAGCAGGCGGTCCTCAGGGCTCGGCGCAGGAATCATGGAGGTCGTTGAACTTGCCCTTGTCGGCGCAAGTATAAAAAATTTGGTAATTTGAGTAGATTGGTTCCCTGTGTTGTCTCCGGGGATTTTATTCCGAGAGTTGTTTGAACCTTGATCTCTTTTGATGCTCGCTGGGCCGAGCTTACACTTAAACTTATGCTTTTATTTGGTTTATTATGATGCTTTTTCGTTTGTTATTTTGGCGTTTTAAGCCCGATTCGGGGATCGATGTGCTTATACTGCTGAGCTTAAGGGTGTTTTTAAGTTTTGGTAATTCGGCGTTCTAAGTTGGAGCTTGGCGATTCTGGGATCGACTTATTTGTAGTGCCGAGCTTAGGGTCGCTATACTTTGGAATTTTCGTAATTGTTTTTAGGTGCGGGTGATGCTATCGCATTCACTGGTGCCCGGCTTGTCCTAGTACTTTAGTCGAACGGTTATGCGGTGCTGGTGCCGGCTTATTTGTGACCGCCGATCTGAAAGTTTGTGCGGGAGCCTTGTTATCGGCAGCTGGGCCCGGCTTTGACTGCTAAAGTGCTCTTGGCAAATCTTTGGTAAGTCCGTGCTTCGCGTGGAGCACGTTGCTTAAGTTCGCGCACCTGGCCAAACAGGCGATTTTTGTGTGTTTGTTAAGTTAGTTAGTTAGTTAGATGGGGTAACTGCGTTCCTGCGAGCGGCAGGTTGCCGACCCTGAACTTGATTTGAGAAATAAACTGGAATTTTATATAAGATATAGCTGCACCTTTGTCAGGTTGCCTACGTACCCCCGATCGGAGGGATCAAGCCGGTCGTAGTTCTCATTACATACTAGTGGGTTGTTCACCCCTCTTTTTTTTTATTTATTTACATTGCGGTAGGCTATTCTATGATGATTTTTTAGTCGGAATTGTAAATCTTTAGATTCAGAGAATTCCACGAACGTGGGACAAGTTCGCCCTTTCCTGTGAGTAGCTCGTAGACTCCAGGCTTGACAACCTTAGAAATTTGGTACGGACCTTCCCATTTAGCGCCGAGCTTTCCAGCATTTTCTTCGGCGGTATTCTCGTAGACTTTGTGCAGGACCAAGTCTCCCTCTTGAAAATTTCGCGGCCTAACGCTTTTGTTGTAGTACCGAGACGTAGCTTGTTGGTAGTTTTGAATGCGGAGCAATGCGTCGTCTCGCCTTTCTTCTAGTGTGTCGAGCCGGTCGCACATCGTAGAATAATTCAGTGCCGGGTCTTGCACCATGAAAGAGAGACGCAAACTTCCAACAGCGGCCTCGGCCGGAGACATAGCTTCAATCCCATGGGCCAAAGAGAAGGGAGTCTGGTTGGTGCCTTGGCGCGGGGTGGTACGATGAGACCATAGGACCCCGTCAAGCTCGTCAGCCCATAATCCCTTTTTGTCCGTGAGCCGCTTTTTGAGGCCGTCCACAATTGTTTTGTTCGTTGCCTCGGCCTGTCTGTTTCCTTGGGGATGGCGCGGAGTTGATTTACTTAAACGGATACGCCACTTTGCGCAAACGTTTTCGAACAGATGCGAAGTAAATTGACTGCCGTTGTCCGTAATTATTTCGTATGGGAGCCCGTGTCTGCAGATGATGTTTTTCCAGACGAACTGTCGGACGTGTTCGGCTTCGACCTTGACGTATGCCTCGGCTTCGACCCACTTAGTGAAGTAGTCAGTCATAATCAAAATATAACGTTTCTGATGAGACCGAGGCAGCGGGCCGACGATATCCATAGCCCATCGCATGAAGGGGTACGGAGCCGTGGTGGTCTGAAGGAGCTCGGTAGGGTTGGTGATGATGTGGGCGTGGCGTTGGCAAGGCTCGCATTTTGCAACAAATTTCTCGCAATACTTATCCATATTTGGCCAGTATTGGCCGTGTCGCCTTATTTTTAATGCTAGCGCCTTGCCCCCCGAATGATTCCCACCGCCGCCTTCATGCGTATTGTACATTGCCAGCTCGGCTTCATCTTTTCTCAGACAGCTCAAAAGTGTTCCCGTGGCGCTGCGCTTGTAAAGGTTGCCATCGAGGATGACATACATTGCGACCTTTGCCTTGAGACGTCGTGCTTCCCATTTATCCTGCGGCACTATCCCGTCTTTTATGTAGGTGAGTATTTCGGTTCGCCAATCCGGTAGGTTGGCCTCCGGGCTATGTTCGATGTTCTGGAGGCCGTCCTGAATGGCAAAGCACTCGAGGCCTTTCTCTGAGATACTGGGAACGTCTATGCTTTCAACAGGTATTACCCGGCGCAAATCTGGGTCCGATGTTGACGCCAGGGTAGCCAGTGCGTCGGCGGCTGCATTGGCGCTTCTGGGAACTTTGTCGATAGAGAACGAATCGAAACGCCGAGTCAGGATCTTGACGAGTCTGAGATAGGATTCCATACGCTGATTTTTCGCCTCATACTGACCATGATATTGTTGTACGACGAGCTGAGAATCACATAGCGTTTGGAGATCCTTGACCTTGAGTTTTATCGCCAGGCGTAAGCCGGCGATCAGAGCTTCGTATTCGGCCTCGTTATTAGAAGCGCTGAAGGCAAGCCGGAATGACTGCTCCATTATTTCCACTGTCGGTGAAGTCAGACGGATGCCAATACCTGAGCCGTGTTGTGAAGAGGCGCCATCGACGTGCAGCGTCCACCTCTCACTTTCCAATTTATTAGATAGATCGGCGGGGAGCTCGACAATAAAGTCGGCCAATACCTGAGACTTGTTGGTTGTGCGGTGATGGTATTCGATATCATACTCACTGAGCTCCACAGCCCACTTGGCCGTTCGTCCTGACTGTCCCGGGCTGTGCAAGATTTGCCTGAGTGGCTGGTTCGTGAGAACAATGATCGCGTGCGATTGGAACTAAGGCCGGAGTTTTCGAGCCGAGATGACGACAGCAAAAGCTATCTTTTCAATTGTCGGATACCGGAGCTCGGATCCCTCGAGAGTTTTGCTGATGTAGAATACCGGCTTTTGTTCTCCGCGATCTTCTTTTACCAAAACGCCGCTTACGGCCGATCCTGAGATCATAAATATACAAAAAATGTTGAGTGTCCCGCTGAGCTCTGGCTTCGAGAGCGCATTCGGGCTGGTATTTTTGTTTAAATTTTGTAAAGAGCAGACCTGAGACTGCGATATATAGATATAGGGTCTCGCCGTGCTCTGGTTTTGAAAGTACGGGTGCGGTCGACAGGTACTTCTTGAGTTCCTGAAAAGCCGCTTCGCACTTCTCCGACCACTCATACTTTTTATTCGCTTTTAGGACCTGGAAAAATGGCAAGCATCTGTCGGTAGATCGCGAGATAAATCGATTAAGAGCGGCGACCCGACCAGTTAGGCGTTGTACCTGTTAAAAAGGCAAACACCTGTCAAAAATTTTTTTTATGATTTAGAACGACTAAAAGTGGCAATTTGATTGGTTGGGCGTCGTACCTCTCTCATGTTTCGAGGAGAAGGCAGATCCAATATCGCCGATATTTGTCTTGGGTTGGCTTCGATGCCACGCTGGGTAATTATGTAGCCCAGGAACTCCCCTGATGTTACCGCAAAGGTGCACTTTGTCGGATTCAGCTTCATATTATACTTGTTGAAAACATCGAAGCATTGCTCTAGGTGCGAAACGTGATCATCGGCCTTTGGGGATTTAACCAGCATGTCATCAATGTACACCTCCATCGTGCGACCCAGTTGGTCGGCAAAAAATGCGATTGACCAGGCGCTGGTAGGTAGCCCCGGCATTTTTTAGCCCGAAAGGCATGACTTTGTAGCAGTATATTCCTCTGTCCGTAATAAAAGATGTCTTCTCGCGGTCGTCTTTGTGCATACAGATCTGATTGTATCCGGAATAGGCATCCATTAACGAGATCCTTTCGTTTCTGGCTGTAGAATCGACTAGTTGGTCGATGTGCGGGAGAGGAAAACTGTCCTTCGGACAAGCTTTGTTAAGATCGGTAAAATCCACGCACGTTCTCCAGCTTCCGTTCTTCTTTTTCACTACCACTGGGTTAGCCAACCATTCGGGGTATTTGACCTCAGTAATTGAACCGGCCTTTAGGAGCTTTGTTACCTCGTCATTGACCGCTTTTGATCGCTCCGGGCCGAGCTTTCTCCGTTTTTGTTTCACCGGTTTGAAAGTTGGATCGACATTAAGCTCGTGACTTATGACGTCTGGATTGATGCCGATCATATCCCCTATGGACCAGGCGAAGGTTGAAGCATTTCGGCGCAAGAAACTAACCAGTTGTCCTTAATCGAGACCGTCAACTCTTTGATTTGGCCGGATTTAAGCTCTATGGATCGACCGGCCCGAGCGTTGTCCTGTAATTGCTATAAATTCTCGGCCTTTCGAAGCTTGCACTCAATCACAAAGCAGGTCCGTGCGATTTGCTGATCCCCTCTGAGGGTGTGAATTCTGCCGTCGATCGGCATTTTTACACATTGGTGGTAACTTGACGGAATAGCCTGCATTTGATGTATCCACGGGGTACCGAGGATGGCGTTGTAAATGGCCGGTTTATCAACCACGACAAATTTATGCCAAGTTTCCTTCCCGCCGATGCAAATCGGGAGTCGGATAGTTCCGGAGGTCATCATTGAGGTTCCATCGAACCCTGTTAGTGGACGGATTGAAGGTTTGATGTCCCGAGGCCGGACTTGCATTTTTTCCAGAACATCCCGAAAGATAACATTTACCGAGCTTCCGGTGTCGATAAGCACGCGGGCAACTTCATTGTCACCGATTGAAAGTTCTACCACGAGAGAATCATTGTGAGGGATATCCAGGCCGGTCAAATCTTCGTTTGTAAAAACGATTTCTGGAATCTTAGAAGGTTCTGGATCTGACCATCCTAGCGCGATGGCCTTGTTTCTCGCGTAATCTCGGATCGAACGCACCGAATCCCGGCAAGCTGTTAACCCTTCCATGATCATATTAATTCTGCGCTTAGGGCTTGGGATAACCTGGTCGCTGGGATCTACGGCTCGGCTTCGTTTTAAGGACTTTTTTGACTCGAGGTTTGTTATCCCTCCCATGATCATGTTAATTCTTCGCTTTGGGCTTGGGGCAACCTGATCGCTAGAGCCGGGAGCTCGGTCCCTCTTTGGAGATTTAACTTCGGACTGTGGTCCATTCGGACCGCCCTTAGAATCATTTGGTTGATGTCGCTCGCCACCATTCTTTTGCTGGTTTGCTGGTTTTCTGTAGGTGTTTCCGCTCTTCTGTCCAGGACTCTTGAACCTCGAGACATCGATCTCTCCCCTCTCATACTGACCGAACATGATACTCATCAAGTGCCGGCAAGTTTTGGTGTCATGGCCTGTTCGGCCATGAAAGGTGCAGTAGAGGTTTGGGTCTCGATCATCCTCAGGTTGAGGAGTGACCGGGGGAGAGGACGGCGAGTGCTGTTCATCCCTTTTGGTTCGAGAAGAGCCGGCCTTGTTACCGACGTAATACGAAGTGTCACGCTTGGCTTTTTCGGCTTTGTAATCCTTATCGTAATGCTGCCGGGGCTCCGAGGGCTCCTCGACCTTTGTCTTCTCTTTGCTCGAGGATTTTGACAAACTGTGAGTTTTCATATAAGCTGCCCTTTCCTCTTCCATTTCAATATAGCTCGCTGCCCGGTGTAGGGCATCCTCGAGTGTGGTAGGTCGGTTAAGATGGAGGTCATCTTTGAGCTGTGATTTGTACCACAAAGCATTACGTAAAGCTGTTATCGCGGCCTCATCTGGCACCGTAATTCGAGAGACGACGTCCTTGAACTTGTCAATAAACTCTCTGAGGGGTTCTTTCGCGCCCTGTTTCATGGTGTACAAGTCGGCACTTGTTGTGTCGCGCGAGATGTACATTGAGTTATGTTTTAAAAAAGCTGTGGAGAGATCACGAAAGTTGTTGACAGAATTTTCCGGTAGCTCAGAGAACCAAGTAAGAGCGGGTCCACTAAGGTGTTCCGTGAAGAGTTGGCATTTCCCGGCCTCAGCCTGGTCCGGAGCGAAATGAGCGCGCTGAGTGGCGATACCAAAAGCGGTCAAGAATTGCCGAGGATCAGTTTTACCGTCATAAGGTGGCAACTTAACCTTCCCGTCATACTTTACCCTGATACCACTGATCTGAGTTGTGAAAGGTGTTTTCTGGGTTTCCTCGATCATTAGATCTAGCTCGGGAGCCGACCTTGTCGCCCGGTGCACTTTCGACGACATTTCTTTAACTAAAGAACGCAGCTCCTTGATCAGTTTATTCATGTCTTCACGGTTATCCGTGTTCGTATCCAAATCCTGCAGGCTATCTTGGTCCGGTTCTACAGTTGAGTCTTCGCCGGCCTGAGTCTGCAGAGCGCGGACCTCGGCCGCCGTTCGGACGGCTTTCCCTTTTTGTTTCTGGAGGGCGGCACAAGCTTCTGTCAAGGTGTCGAGGCGCTCGTTCGTCCTAGCCTCCTGGTTGTCTAGACGAGTAGAGATACCCTGAAGTAGCTCGGCCAGAACAGTGTTTATAGCATTGTTGGATGATGGAGCTGGATTCTGAGGTGGCACCGGGTTGGCCGTGTTCTGAGTACTTTGACCCGGCGTGAGAGTCGGATCGGCAGCATTCGCTCGGTCGCGAGCAAGGATCTGGTCCGGGGTATCCGCGATAACTTGAGCTTCGTCATTCAGATCGTCCGCCATAGTGTCTGAAAACGTCAATCGTCTGCGAGCCTGAACCGTCTTTGCAAACGTGTGTATTCTGGACTATACCCCCTACCTGGCGCGCCAATTGTTGGTTCTAAGGTTCAGTCCGGAATATTAGGATTTTGCAAATAACAATTTAATAGCTCGGCAAAAGAGATAGTATGGCGAGAGAAATGACTTAGTATTGATGAGAATTGTATTACAAGTGTTGTCAGAGCTCTAATCCCGAAAATTCACCCCCCTGTCCCATCAGACATCATTTTCTATTTATAGTCCGAGAATCCTAGGTTTCTACTCAACAACCGTCTTGTGAATTCTCCTTTTTACCCTTTGGCGGCGGAGTCTTCATGGTTGGGCCTTGGTGTTGATGGGCCTTCGTCTTCGTTATCGGACTAAGTCTGTTTTCTGGGCCGGGCCCTTGAGTGGATATCAACAGAGTTCTGTTGGGGCGAAGCCCATATCCAACACTAGAGATGAAGACTCAGCCTTCTACAAAACGTGAAAGAGAGATTGTAGGAACTAACTGAAACAGAACTAAAAACTAGGACAACTAATTGACTCCTAAACAATCGGAGACTTATTCAAAACCCATAAACAAACTAAAACCAAAGCAAGACTAAGTCAAAACCCAACACGATCAGATTACCGATTGACCCCTCTGTCTTCTCAGTATCCACTGGTTATGGGACGATAATTGATTCAGGGACGATTCTTGTTTATTTTCCAGTCGAAGCTTATGATCCACTCATACAAGCTGTGAGTTTTTTTTTTTCATTCTCAATTTGCCTTCAGAGTTTCCTACAACCGATATAAATTAGGATATATTGATCAAGCGTTCAACGTATGCAGATTTCAAATGTTGTTTCGCGATATGGACATCCCATTACTTATGACGGGTTTCCAGTGCTACAATATCACATCCGAGATAAGTTCCTATCAAGTGTATGTCTACCTAATAAACGTGTGGTGTGTATTCATATATTTAGTTCTCATGTCTTTAATATTTCTATGTGGTCGTCGTATAACATTTATCGGCGGTAAGTTCCAATTTTTTATGTACCTCGATCAAATGAAATTAAAGCATCAATATATTGTTGTAAAAAAAAAAACACACTTATATTTTTTTTGGTAAAAAAAACACACACACACACACACTTATATTTGTAATTCTACATACCAAATTTGGGTAGTTGGTGATAAATATCATCTATTTTTGTTTTGGTGTCCTATAACTCAATCTTTTGGTTATTTTCTTTTTTATATTTGCTTATGTTTTACTTATATTTTGCTTATATAATTCTTTTGTTTTTATCATCATAAATTTTTCTTTTTTGATACAATATATCTTTGGAGATATCTCAAGTGGAACCTTCTTTGAGATCTCTTTCTTCAAATTTGTCGATTTCCATCTCAAGTGGAACCTTCTTTGAGATCCCTTTCTTCAAATTTTTCTTCAAAAATAAAACAGAGGAAACAATGACAATAACTTCAAACAAAATTATCAACTTAATTATTTTATTTTAAACTTGAGATTTTAAGTTTTGATTTTCTTAAATTTATTCTTTTGTTTGACGTTAAAGAGTAAACGCAATGCTTTTGTTTCTCTTTCGATTTTGTTTTTTTGGTTTTGTTTGCTGCTTCAATCATGCAAATTTTATCTTTTTGGTGTTCTTTATATTTGTTCTTCTATGTTGTTCTAGGAGATAATCCCGATTCTTGTCTTCGTTACATGTCAATAGTTAGTTAAAATATATATTTTTTAAAGTATATATAGTTAGTCAAAATCTGAGACTCATACGTTGTTTCTAAGGCAGATCATTGACATTGTTACTTTCGATTTTATAGTTATTACACTTTGATTATTACTTTTGATGTTTTAGTGTAATTATGATTTGTAAATACAGTTGATATAATGTCAAATAATAAACGACACGACCGAGTGTAAAACTATTGTGCTGCTTTTTATTTTTTTAATGTATTATGTTAGATTCTATTTTGGTTTACCAAAATTCTTAACGTCCAAGTTCCTCTCCACAGGTGAAATATGAGGATGGTGGTGGATTCTACCATAGCTGTTGTGATAGTTCTTATTGCGACAACAATAATATTATAGTAAACGGCTACGAGACGAAGATTCTGACGTTGAAGAAGCTTATTCCGCCGAGCCATGAACTCAATCTGACTCAGCTCATGGCTATCGATTCTGCTCGGCATGGAAAATTGTTAGAGTCTCCAGTCCCCGGAACTTTCAACTTTCCGGTTGAAAGAGACTCTGATAAACTTCTCTCGGCGTAGGATCCCCTATAACTCAATATTGTTTTTCTATGTTTTGAATTTCTCTCAATTTTCTAATGATTTTTTTTTTTTTTCTATTCTTATTTTGATAGGCTTTACTACATATCAGTAAAACTTGGGACACCCCCAAAAGATTTCAATGTTATAATTGATACCGGAAGTGATGTCTTGTGGGTTAGCTGCATTTCATGTGTCGGGTGCCCCAAAACTGGTGTAAGTAGCATTTCAATTTTCCGCGCGCAGCTGTTTCCTTATGATCTTGGTTTATTTTTTTCCTCTCTTTTGTGGCTTTGCAGAACGTAAGTTTCTTTGATCCTGAGCCTCATCCTCGGCCGTAAAGTTTCCATGTTCAGAGAAGAGATGCTACTCAAAGAAAAAATCGGGTTGTTCTCCACATGAAAGCTGTTCTTATAAGTTGGAGTATGCTGATGGAAGTGTCACTTCTGGTTACTATCTCTCATATGTCATGTCCTTTGACACTGTTAGTTCCAGTAACGTGAGTCACGTGACTATAAAGTCCTCTGCTCCCCTTGTTTTCGAGTAAGCTTATTTTTTTTACTTTCTATTTTACTTTGGCAATGCAAAGTCTTGGGGTTTTTTTTCGCTCTCTCTTTACCATATTTGGTTGACTCAAATGACAAGATTAATTAGCCAATTTAACCGAAAACGTCATCCATAAATATGAGATTTCAGCAATTTGCATACCGGTTTTTATGTAACTAGATAATCCATGCGAAATATCATCTATTTTTGTTTTGGTGTCTTAAATTTGAACATATAACTCTATCTTCATTTTTTTATATTTGCTTATGTTTTGCTTAACTTTTCCTTAAATTTTTCTTATATTTTCCTTATATAATTTTTTACTTTTACTCAAATCAGATCATCATAAATTTTTCTTACTTTGATACTATATTTCTTTGGAGATATCTCAAGCGTAAAACACAACTTTATAAAATGGTGAATTCTCAATCCTTTTTGTTTTTCTGATTCCACAAGATGTTAACTTTGTGACGTTCGGTGGTGATGCCCTTGGTTGTGACTTGTGAGACATCATTTTGCGAATAAAGATATATCATCATCCAAAACATGATAAAACTAACATAAGTGTCATAATTTCGGGAATATTACCGTTAAAGAAAAGAAACAAAGAGCAAACACGTTTATATTAGCAATATACAGTAAATGGCTCGTTGGGTTAGACAAATGGCAATTATTGACAGTGTCGCTGACATGTTACTTGAAGCTAGTTTGGGCTTCCATGTTGTTAAAACCCGAGGCGTATCTCTTTCAGAGTTTCCTTGATGTAAGTATTCATATGCCTTGCAGCCTAAGCGAAACATATCTCCTAGTACCAGAAATTCATATTTATCTCTGTTTATGTTTTGCTATACTCAGTTAGGAAATGTAGTATCGTGCATTTCTTTCCGGAGTGGAACAAGTGGTCGTAGTATAACAATTATTGGCGGTAATTTTCAATTTTTTATATCTGGGTCCGCAAGTGTTTGGATGTGACACGAGGAGAACAGAACAACGAGGCAATCGAGAGGGAAGAGTACGAAGGGTGGTCATCGATCAAGTTGCTTGTTACAAGCTTTGATGATACTCCTTCTCCATTTCTTGCCCTTTCATTGCGTTTCAAGCCAAATTATTAATGAATATATTAGTGGGGTGCTTTCTAAACTAACCACCTAATTTGGGTCAATTACAAAACTAACCACTTATTTTTCTCTCTCCATAATTTGCCACTTTATCTCAATTAACTCTTTATGTCTTCATAATATTCACAAGATTGCCATTATTTCTAATTTATTTGAATTTTATGAGAAAATTCTTATTACATTCATATCCTCATCTTCTTCTTTTATTTACGGTTGTGCCACCGCCATCAATTTTCCAACAACCATGAACAACCAAATTTGAAGCTCTTAATGCTTCAACAACCCGAATTTGTGTGCTTAAATAACACCCAATGGTATGAGAACTTTATTTTCTTCCATCTCTCCTCCATTTTAATCCAAGAAAATTTGGAAGTGCATTCATCTTGTTATATGTCGTGATTCTTTGGATAATGATTAAATTGGTGTTGGGTTTCTTCCGTGGTGACTAAAGACGACGTCCTCGGTGCTTGACATTGCCAAACAACCACCGAATTCTAAAAATTTCCGGTAGATTTTGTGATTTTTTCCTATTTAGTTCCGCGAAAGTAGACTTCATTTGTTAGTTTACTACTATCTGGTCAGTTTTGCAATTAAAAATTCATCGATTTTTGAGCCCGTAGACTTCTTTCGCAGTCTACTGAATTTCATTTGAAAACAAAAAATTGCGGTGTAGACTTCTTTATAATCTTTCTGCGGTATACTTCATTCGCAGTCTACTAAGGTGTATAGTTGCAATTGACCAAATTCTTGACTTTCTAGTTATGACTGACCAACGAAGTCTACCCCATAAATTATCCGAGTAGACTTCTACCTTGGTCATTTTTGCAATTGACTTAAATATAAAAACATTGACCGGATTATTATTGAATTAAAATTAATTTAAATTAATTAGTAGACTGCCAGTGAAGTCTACTAGCTAATGTTGGTCAAACATAAAAATAGCCATGGTAGACTTCAACTGAAGTCAACGTGTCTGTAGACTTCAAACGAAGTCTACTAGTAGAAAGTCAAACTTGGTCAATTGCAAAACTAATCCATCCGAAGTCTACTCGTTGCAGTTGACGACCAGATGAAGTCAACACATTGTCGCTGACTTTAATATGAAGTCTACTTATCAAATTGAAGTCTACTGAAAGTCAACGGTTTGGTCAATTGCAAAAATAACCATAGGAGACTGCAAAAGAAGTTAACTTGTGGAACTTCAACATGAAGTCAACAAACTATTTTGAATTTAATTGCAAAACTGACCAAAAAATTAACAAATGACGACCAACACAAGAAGTCAACAATAACAGTAGACTTCACTGGCAGTCTGCTTTGATAAATTGTTATTGCAAAACTAGACCACCACAATTTAGACTTAACATTGTTGTCTACTGACAGGGCTGAGATAAGTCTACTCGTTCGACATCAACAAGAAGTCCGAAAAATTTGAAAACTAATTTTATGTAAATTGGTGAAACAATTTTCAGATTTTCTTAGTCTATACTTTGACATATGTTGTGTACTTACCTCTGTATGTTTTTGACATGATTATGTATTACACATATGGAGAAATAAGGTTTTTAGATTTTGAAGGCAGTTAGGCCATTGATGTAGACTTGTTTTTGAAGTCAACAATTTGGATTTCTAGGTGAAGTCGGTATTATATAGATAGGCTTTTACTGAAAATATATAAAGTATAAACTCTGATTTTTTTTTGTATGGCCATCGCATATGTAATGTATGTGCCTCTGTTTTTTTTATTATAATATATTACACTTGTGATGCAATCAAGTTTTTGGTTTTTTAAGGTAGTTAGGTTGTTGAAGGAGAACATGGTAGGCAAATCCGTGACATTGCCTATGTACAAGCGGCTAGAGTTAAAGCAGTAAGCTTTCAAAACCATTTATCACCTAATCTCACATCTCCGAATATGTTTCATAGAACATTTGTTTGTATGTTGTTCGGTAAGGATTGAGGAAAGACTAGAAAGACTTGTTGATTCTATTGTTTCAGACATTTTCAATAACCATCAAATAAATTGAATTGAAATCGATTTAAGGAAGCATCCATGGAACCAAAACCAACAGAGAGATAGCAATATTAAGTTTTCATAACTCATAAGTGAACAACACAACCCATCACACCAATACAAACTAGACCCCTAACTACCTAAGAAAACCAAAACCTTAATTTCTCCATATGTATAAATATATAATGATGTCAAAATTATACAGATGCAAGTATATAGCCTATATCAAAGAATACAACAAGAAAATCTTAAAAATTATTCACCAATTTGCAATAAATTAGTTTTCAAATTTTGCCGACTTCATGTAGATGTCATACGAGTAGACATCAACAAGCCTCTATGCAGAGACAATAATTCGAAGTCTACGGTGTGGTCTATTTTTGTAATTGACTAAACCGTTGACCTTGCAGTAGACTTTATCTATCCGTCAACTCCTTCATTTCTTCAAACTCCACCTCCAAGTTCTTCTCGCATCTGCATGATATGCCTTTAGTGTTTTCTTCATAACTTTAGATTGGCTGGTTGGAATTGAGAAATTCCAAGTGGAGGTTAAACTAGACTCTTCAAGCTTTCCATGGACACCAGAATCGTTGAATTTGGATATCGGAAAGATCTTCAAAAGTGTCCCGTAATCTGAGATTAGAATCTGTGCGAAAACTATTTTTTTTTTTTTTTTTGTCATTTTTGCTCCAATTCTTCTAAAAATCTGTAAAGTGTTCCACAAACAAATAAATCTTCTAATTTAAGATCAGATTATGGGTTTACAAATGAACAACAGAGAAAAAAAATCCAAAATTGATCATTATTTCTTCAAATCAACAACCCAAATCACAATTACAACAAGTCAAAGCAATTTTCCATGTTTTAAACAGATTTTAGATAAGGACCAATTGAGACAAAGAAAAACAAAGCAGAGAAATTACCTTGGAGGGAGAGAGGATGACAGTGGCTAAGATGAGAGTGAAACAACAAGAGAGTGAAAAAAACAGAAATGAAGAGCAAAATAGATCTAGGGTTTTTAGTGTGAGAAAGAGAGAAAATGAGAGACTGATTTTTTTTTTTGTGGTAGGCGGAGAAGAATGAAATAGATCTAGGATTTTTTAGTTTTTATATGTGTACCCTTTAAACCGAGAAAACCGATCGGTTTGGATAAATTTTCGGTTATGGTTGATGGCAAAACAAAGTCAACCACCAATAGTGTACAGAGAAGTCTACTTAAGCAAACCCTAAATCAAATAATTTTAGGCTAATTAACCTTTCCTAAATCGACTAGTTTATATGTAAATATATTTTATTTCAATGCATGAAGTCTATGTGGTTATTATTTTATAAATAGTTTTATCAAATTATTTTTTATAATTTTTTTAATTAAAATTTAAATTTTAATTAAGGAGTAAACTTAAATTTGTAATCAACCAGATCGACATATATTGCTGACTTCCCTCGGGGTACATCTGTCATTTTGGTTTCTGTTTTTTGTTTGGTCTTAGTGGAGTCAACTGTAATTTCACTACCCTTAGTGGTTATGTTTCTCAAAAAAGGAATATGGGGTCTAGATTTACATTCAAGACCACCAAATGGTCTAGAAAAAGCAATTGTCCCTATATTAGTTGTATACTAATGTCATGATGTTTGTGTAATACAACTTGGAAGAGTTATGCTTTAGACTTTGAACATCAATTAACTTTTTTTGATTGTAGTCATATATGATTGTGCTTGGAAACAAGAACAGACACACATAAATGAAAGTTAATGAATTTTTAGTTTCCGGATCTGATGAGTTTTCGCGCTTTATGATAAATATGAACCCATACTTAGGTTCACCCCTGGGGTGAACCTTTAAATTCACCAAACAGATTATAGCCAATCGTTTTGCCATGTCATTACTAATATTAGAGAATTAAAAAAAAAAAAAAAACAGAATTAAAAAAACAAAAAGGAAAATCGAGGTATCATAAATTTAACGCCGTAGACGGTGAACACGGTTCTTCTACTTCATCTTCTTCGTTAGCCAAAATCAATTTCCATCGATTTTAACTTAACTCTAACCACTCATTTGTCAACCCAAACCGATATCTAATTTCGTTTTAATTATAAAATCTAAACCCTAACCACTCATTTGTCAACTCAAACCGATATCTAATTTCATTTTAATTGTAAAATCTAAACCCTAACCACTCATTTATCAACCCAAACCGATATCTAATTTCGTTTTAATTGTAAAATCTAAACCCTAACCACTCCTTTGTCAACCCAAACCGATATCTAATTTTGTTTTAATTGTAAAATCTAAACCCTAACCACTCATTTGTCGACGTCGTTAAGGTTATGATACGTCGATTTTCCTTTTTTGTTTTTTTAATTCTGTTTCTTTTTTTTAAAAATTTTTTTTTTAATTCCGATAAATATCATTTATTTTTTGTTTTGGTGTCGTATAACTCAATCTTTTGGTCATATTTTTATATTTGCTTATGTTTTGATTATATTTTGTTTATATTTTTCTTAAATAATTCTTTTATTTTTACTCGAATGAGATCATCATATATTTTTCTTTTTTTATTCAATATTTCTTTGGAGATATCTCAAGTGGAACCTTCTTTGAGATCCCTTTTCTTCAAATTTTTCTTCAATAATAAAACAGAGGAAACAATGACAAATCATAACTTCAAACAAAATTATTTTACGCTTTTTGTCTCGTCTCTCTGTTTCATGATCATTGATCTGTACTCTCTGTATGATCAAACGATTTTTATAAAACTCTGAAACATTGTCAAGCTTCCGTCCGTCTCTTTCTCTGTTCTTCTCTCTGAGGAGTATTTATATAAGAAAGGGGAAAGAGAAACTCTAAATCTGTGGGGAAATCAGAAACTTAATGGAAGATAATTGTGATAAATTATTGTGATAAATCTGTCTTCTAGTTCTACGAAACACTACAAAAAAAAAACCGCCCTTTAACGTCATTTATTTTTAATATAGTGTTATAAATACTTCTAACATGCATGCATATTACGGTAATTATTACCAATTCTTCAACGTTCAGATTGTCTAAGTCATACCATCTGTTATACCAATATAGAAAGTGGGACAGGACGACTTTGATAATTGGGTCAGAAAAATATTAGTTATTTTTGTCTCTCGGAAATTTTCCAAAACTTGAAGATATTATTCATGTAACAGGTTGGAAAAAATTGCAAGAAAAACTCAAGATATTAATTACTGTTTCTGTAAGAAAGGAAGACCAGGACCAATAAGAACGGTCGTTTATGATTATAAATCGTATAAGTTGGAGTATGCTGATGCATGGAAGTGTCACTTCTGGTTAATTACTACTATGTCTCAGATGTCATGTCCTTTTGACACAGTTAGTTCCAGCAACGTGACTATATCAAGTCCTCTGCTCCCTTTGTTTTCGGGTAAGCTTATTTTTTAACTTTCTTTTTTACTTTGGCAATGCAAAGTCTTGGTTTTTTTGAGATTTCAGCAATCTGTATACCGGTTTTTATGTAACTAGATAATCCATGCGAATTATCATCTAGTTTTGTTTTGGTGTCTTAAATAACATATAACTCTATCTTCATTTTTGTCGAAAAAAAAAAAAACTCTATCTTCATTTTTTATATTTGCTTATGTTTTGCTTAATTTTTTCTTATATTTTTCTTATATTTTCCTTATATATATTTTTTTTTTACGATCATCATAAATTTTTCTTATTTTGATACTATATTTCTTTGGAAATATCTCAAGCGTAAAACACAACCTAAGAAAATGGTGAATTCTCAATCCTTTTTGTTGTTCTGATTCCACAAGGTATTAAATTTTGTTTCGTAAGTTAACATAAGAAACTAAAATAAATAAACTAAAATTTGTTTTGTTTTGGCTCTCAAGGTTGGTGACGTTCGAAACTTCTTAGCAAGTAATTTGGTTTAATTTATTTATATTTTATGCATTTGCAAAACTTCTTAGGAACGGTATATGGATGATTTTTTTTTTTTTGACAACTGCGTATATTGATCAGCTTATGAAAGCCAATTTGGCGGAATGTTGTTTACATAAGTAACAGAATGCGGCATGGTACGAATATTTCGTGCCAAACGGTCCGCTTGTACATTCTCGCTGCGAGGAATAAGAGATAAAGAGAAAGACGAGAATTCTTCCCTATCAGATGCAATGTCCTCTAAGTATACTGCGAAAGCCGGCCAATCTTTTGGGGAAGACACCATCTTCACCAGGTCAGAGCAGTCGGTCAGAAACGCCACTTGTTGATTGCCAGCTCCAATCATACATCTCATTGCCCACACCAGGGCCTCCATCTCCGCATGCAGGGTGGATAAGCTTCGTCGGCGGTTGGTAGCCCCCCTCGTCGTCTCCATGCTATCTGAAATGCAAAACCATCCATAACCTGCAAAGCTGTCCGTCGCCTTCCATGATCCATCCACGAAACATCGATGGCCACCAAAGGAACTCGGCATAGGGTTTAACGAAGGAAGAGGGGGACTTCGTTGCCCCAAAGTTGGCGCTAAAGTACCCTCCTCCTCCACTTGTGCCTGCTGCCAGGCCCGCGATTCCGTGTCTACCAATCTTACCACCTCGCGGGGGTCCTCATCTATATTTTCAAAAACTTTGGCATTTCTAGCCTTCCAATTGTACCACAGTACCCAAGAATAAGAATCACTTTGGGTCTGATTTGGTTGCCGCCAAAAAAGATAGTCCAGATTTGTGAACAAGGATTCCGAGGGGAACGCCTGTGATCCTGAAGGGACTTGTGATAGCGCCCATACCTGACGGGCTGGTGGACATTCGAATAAAACGTGATTTATCGTTTCTTCGAAGTGGCCACATCTAGCACAGACCAAATCACAATTAATGCCGCGCCTGCTTAGATTCGCAGAGACCGAAATACACCCAGTAAGAGCCTGCCACATGAAATGTTGCAGTTTTGGTGGACATTTTATTTTCCAGACATGTGCTTGTAGCGGAATACAATCAGGCCCATATACCAGGGGAGAAGCCAGAGCTGGATACGGGAGACGTGCCGTATGATATCCTGATTTGACCGTGTATTTTCCATTTTTGTAAAGTGCCAACCAAACGAATCCGGTATGTTGCTGTAACCCAAAGGGATTGCAGAAACTAACTCAACATCTGGAGGGTCAAGAATAGTCTTCAATCTGTCAAGATCCCAAGATCTTGTTTGATGATCAATCAAGTGGTGTATTTGTAGAGAGGGATCCATGAGGGACCCGTTACTTTTTGCTGGTCTCGGGAATTGAGAGGGTATCCAGGGGTCGTTCCATACAGAAGTGGAAGCTCCGGAACCAACTCGTATAATTAGTCCTTTCCAGTATATTATATTATTAATTTTTTAAATCTGTTTATTTTGTATTTAATTAATTACTTTGTTTTTTTATTTTGTTTTTACAAAACTAAAATTTTATTAATAAATAAATTGCAAAATGTTTTTATTTTAATAAATATAAATATATATTAAAAATTAATATTTTCATCATTTGTTATAAGTGACACAATATTATAATTGATTATAAAATAGACATAAATTTAACATCAATTATATATAAGTGATAGTAATATTTAAAATCAGATACGTTAAATGACACAAATATTAAATCAGTTAATGTATGTAAATGATACAACTATTAAAATCAATTTTGAAAATTGATGTTAATGTTACCATCATTTATTTTTAAGTGATATAAATAATTGACATCACTTATTTAAACCGACACAAATAATAATATCACTTCTACAAATTGATATAAAATATGGTATCATTTTTTGGTAATTGATACATTTTGACATCAATTATTATAATCGATACAACAAAAATAAATAAATGATGTTATTTACTTGCATCAAACTCTCCGGAAACACTTTTTAAGTGATGTAATATTCTTTTGTATCAAATATAAGTAATACAAATATATAAAATAAATGATACAATATACAATTTTTTTTGTAATTCGGTGGTGATGCCCTGGTTATGGGACGTCATTTTGTAAATAGAGAGATAAATCATTAATATCCAAAACATGATAAAACTAAAAATTTGATAAAAAGATAAAACTAAAATAAATGTCATAATTATCAGGAATATTACCAAAGAAAAAAATAAAAACAAAGAGAAAACACGTTTATGTATTAGCAATATACACGCCGGACCTTTATCGCTGCTAGGGAAAACAGTAAATGGCTCGTTGGGTTAGACAAATGACAATTATTAATGTGTGGTGTTTTTTAGAGTCTTTAACCCATTGTTTTATGCATCAACTCGCATAGCTTTATATATGAAAACACATAAGACTAAAACCAAGACTAATTAGGAAAACATAAACTCGAGTCCTAATTGATTTAGGAAATCTGCTACAAAAGCACAAGTAACAGACCACAACCTGAAAATGATCAAAGAGGCTTACACTTGGAAAAACCTGGATATACTTGTATATATTTACCCCCTTTTTACTATAGTTTTCAAATATGTTTAGTGTTCAAGTCTTTACAGGTCTTTTGGACAAAAGGAATACAAAGTGTGGTAAGACAAGAAATTAGACAGTTTTTGAGCATCAGAAATTTGTCATTCGTTCAAGAACTTCCTTACCACCAAATTAAGTGATTTTGGAAACAAGAAACCCAAAATGACAACACTTCTCCTGTTTCGACTTAGAAAAGACTTTGAAGATCTCCAACCCTATAATACATTGTCTTAATACATTGTCTTACGCCTCACGACATCTCTCATCTCTCCTAGCCATAGAAATCATTTGGGACAATACCAACAATTCTACATTAACTCCATCCTCAGATGATTTCTATATGTAAAATTGGATAGTTCAAAAATTTATTTAATTAGGTTTATTACACTTCAAGACAAGTAAATTGTAAAAGCATTGGCGTTGGATTCCTTAATTTGGCCATTAAAATCAAACAAAAATCAAACTTAATTATAAGAAAAAAAATTGAAACCAGAGATACTTTACTTAGACAATTTCTCTAACACCCATTTTTGAAATAAGCACATTTACTATAGTGGAGGATAGAAATATGAAGAGACTGAAAAGCCGAGGAAGAGTAAGCCTCCAACGGTTGCAACTGTGCGTTGCGAGATCCTTGAAGCCAACATGCTTCCTCCAACAACCGCAAGTGATGTACAAACTGTGTGTCCAATTGTTGCCCCGATGGCCACTCCTACAGCGTTCTTGTGAGTCGCCAACTACAAAAGAGATAAAACAAAAGAGTCATCGACTGGTCAAGTTTAATAAGAAGTTAGATACGAGAGATGACTCTTACCGCTATTGTAGCAATCTGGCTACGGTCGCCCCATTCAGCTAGAAAGGTTAAGATGAAGGACTGCAAAAGAGAAGGGTTATTAGTCAACTTTTTTAAAAGTTTACGGTTAAAATTACACAACCGAAAGCATCAATGTGCCTAATACAAAAATACCTCTAGAAATATTGGGGTACAAAATCTTGAGAATAAGCGTCGGAAGGGTGTCTTCCCTTGGCCTGACTCGAGCTTCTCTTCAACCTTTACCAAAGATAATGGGTTGAATGTTAATAACAAATAAGAACGTCAGGCAAAATCTCTTTTGATTAAGAAGCAAACAACTGGGAAACATAGGTAGCTTTAGAACCACATACTTCTTCCATTTCCTTCTTCTGATTTGACTTTGAATCACTAGACCTCCAAGCAATGTAGAGTAGTCGCAAACCAAAAAATGCATAGAGAACTGCATTTTCAAACATGCAAGTTCCTTCAAGTTAGACTCCGATAAAAATAAAAGAGCCGCCGAAACTTAAAATCAAATCCAGCAATGCCAATAATACTACAGAAATATCTACCACAACCTTAAGAGTTTTACATATTCACAAAAAAATGAAGAATTCGACCTTGATAGCTACCTTTCTACTAAAACAACTATTATCATGCCAGATATACTTAGATACCAAGATATACAGTTCCTGTAAACTCGAGTTGCAAAATTATGATCACAAGATGCACTTAAAGATGACTGGATAAGTTTTAAGCTTAGGACAGAAACTCTTGGAAGACAACATAATCATATAGTACATTAGAGGTTGGATAGTAATCTCAAGATATTTAAGCTAACAGAATCTTGGATAAACCAAAACTAAAGTGTTGAGAGTGTCACAATCGCAACATATCAGAGAACGACATACCTGTAGCGGCACTGTTGGTGTGCTTCCTCGATATCAAGTTTGGCACTATCCTACCAAGTCCAGTTGAAAGTATCTAAATGTAATTCAGGAAACCCGCAAAAATTAGGCATACTCTCTGTGGTACAGTGATTTTTCAAGATATATAAGAAACAAATTAAGATAAACACACAATGAATATCCAAGTAAACTTACAGTCATAACAAACAAAGCTGAAAGTGCACCAGATAAAACAGTAGCTTTCGGATGTCGCATAGCCATCAATGCCGCTATTATAAACGTTTCATCCCCAATCTGACATACGATAAGAAACAACAATTACCACTCTAAGCTCGAAGACCAATTCAAAACAATGACTTATATCAATTCAAGTTAATCCGAATGCAAAACACACGAACCTCGGTGACAAGAATCATCGAGAAACTCGAAAGCAAAGCATCAAATACACCAGGACCAGTGGATTCAAGGTCAAGGTTCAAACCAAGAGCAGCAATATTGTCTACACCAGCATCAACTCCAATCTTCTCAGAACCAATCTAAAACCAAACAAAATCAAGAATCTATAAACATGAATCTAAGGAAATTTCAAAATTAAAGCAGATCGAGATTTTAAATTATAACCATTCCACGACGACCAAGCTCTTTACCAGATCCTTCAGATTCCTGTTTCTCATTCTCAACCACCGATTCCTAGTAACCGAACAAAAAATCCATTATACATAAATTGACTCAATTCAATAAAGGATTTGAAAAGAAGAAGCAAAATTCGAAATACCTGAGCGGAGATTGAAGAAACGAAGATGATGAAGAAGAAGACGAAGATGGTGGAGATGAGAACCAAACGGGTAGGGTTTGAAATCAAACCCATGAGTGAAGCGAGAGTTGTACAGATCTGATTATGGCGAAGAAGAGAAAAAAAATTGATGAATGAATGGATCTCTTTTCTTCAATTTTCTCGGGAAAGAGCGAATCTGAGAAAATTTGAGATCTGGAGAAAATGAACTTACGATTTTAGAAGAGCATTGGAAGAATCGATTGGTGAGCTTGAGCGTGTGAAGCTGCTCAGAAACAGAGAGAGATCTGTGCGGATTTGAAACTGTAAATTAATCAAAATTAACACGGTTTACAAAATAAACATATAAAAAAAAAAAAAACATATAAAAGAGTTCATATTTATTATTATTACATTAAAAAATAGTGTTTATAAAGATTTGTTATATATTTGAAGAAATTGCACTATATACTAGAGATTTGAAAAGAATTAAATTGAAAAAATAATGGCAATATTATAATATTGAGTGAGTGCTTCTTTGTTGAAGAAAAAAACAACTACTAATGTTTCTCTTTAATAGTACTTTTGTTAAAGATTTAAAATGTTTTTTTTTTTGCCTCAATATTATAAAAACTAGGTTATTAACGTACACGAAATCGTGCGAGAACTAATTTTTAACAAAATATTATATTAGAAAATATTATTTCATTGCATTTATGTATTAAAATAATATAGTAATGAATTTAAATATTTATATGTAACTCTACCAAATTTTTATGTTATATTGTAAATATTTTTGAAAGATTGTTAAAATGTTTATAAGTAAAGAATTAAAAAAAAAAGAATTATGATTAAAAGCATGAACTTTTGAAATATTTTTTTGTGATGGTAGCATTTGTAAGTGAAAAAAATATAGAACGGAGAGTTGTGATCATAAATAGATGCGACGGTCCAAAAACATTTATATGAAAGTTTTACCAAAAAAAAAAACATTTATATGAAAGGGATAAAACAGTATTTTTAAAAAAAAAATTCTATAAATATTTTGTTAAATCAAAAGACATTTGCAAAACTTAATAATCTTGTGTTTGTATTAAAATCTAATTTATTTGGATTACATCAAAAACCCAAACATGAATTAAGATAGAAGTGTAATGGTAATTTTGTTATTATTTTTTTTAATATATCTACATAATATAAAAAAACACCAAATAATAATAAAATTGTAAAAATTTTCCTGCTTTGTTAGTAATACAGAAAAAAAAAAACGAAAACAAACAAACAAACAAACTGGCTTCCACAATATTGTGAATTTGTGATTCCATGCAAAACGCAAAATCATGATTCCCTTATATATATTCATAATAATAGCCAAATAATAAAATTGTTAAGATCATTTCTAGACTTATAATCAATGTAAGAACTAAGAAGTAGATCATCTAGGCTTGCTAAGAAAGCAAAATCTCAATCATAAGACATTATTCAATCATAACAACTTATCGCCAACAATGAAGAACAATCATAACAATTGATCCAAACATCGAAATCTATAGACAATTGCAGACAATAAAAGGAAGAGCAAGCACCGGTTCATGATAGCAATCGTGAAGTATTTTAAAGTAGAGTCAGTAAGGGAAACGTACCACAGTCCTATCCTGCAACTTCCCATATAACTGAGATATCAAATCTCAACTCTTTGATATATCATTGATACTTGCTTCAAGGAACCATCAAAGTCAAAGAGATTACAATATAATGCATATAAAAGGTTTGCTGAACAAAATTCATGAACTTTGTTCTTATCTAAACCAATGTTCTAATCATGATAGATCATCAAAACCAATGTCATGAACAAAAAGTTGCTGAAGAAAAATCAGTGATTCAAGTTCCCATACGTTCTTCATTCTTCAAACTTCATTCTTCCCCTTCTTCTTCTTCTTCTTCTTCCTCTTCCTGTTCAAAGCGTGTGTGGTTTCGACCAACAATCTCTGGATCATTGATGATCCTATGAACCATAGTCTAATTCTAAAAGAAAGTTTAGTTAGAGAAAATCTAATTCCAAAAGAAAGTTTGGAGATGAATATGAAGATAGGTTGGAGATGGTTTAGAGAAGGTCTAAATGATTCTCATATCCCAATTCTTAAAAAATTCAAGTATTCCAATTAATATATGATATATTCTCGTATCCATCGTAATAAATTTAAATGTTCCGTACATGTAATTATTTGAAATGGAAACATATATGATGCATGTGGATGCGAAAGTTTTTGGACGAAATATGTACCACGATATGAGTTGTTCACCATGCATATATTTTTCATACATATCAAGTAACATGAAACCTAAAATATAGCTCATATAAAACTGTTGGTTTATGAAAATTCGAAATCCATTTTAGAAAACTATAAATATGAAAAAACTAAGAAAAAGGACAAAATATGAGAAAGGATAACACAAAAATCAGTCTACAACAGAGATGGATCTTACCATTGGGATAAACACTTGATGTTCGCATCACTTTCCCACAGTCAGCACACTTGATGGTTTTTGTGTCCACATCATTCATTTTGAAACCAGTAATAGATGTCAGAAATTAACAGCAGCTCTGTTACCGTCCTTGATTTTCCCGTAGCCAATGATACTTTCGTGGATGAAATAGGACTTATCAAGTGTTTTCAAAGCTCTGTTAATGTTATCATAACGTTGTCTTAAACTCTCCTCGTCCGTTTTAGACATCCATGAATTCTCGAAATCCCATAGGACAAGAACATCCCATAGTTGAATTAGAGAAGCCGAAGGTTTCTCTCAGAATGCAGAATAGTCAATTCAGATTTCAAAATTCAAACAAAAGCCTTGCCTAGAAAGCTGAATGACATAGGCGTCTGTAAGTAAAATCTATATCACAACAAATTGGGCATTGTCTCTCTCTAGCAAATCTATCACAACGAATAGGGCATACATATCTTTATAATCAAGATCAAAGCTAATAACACAAGCAATAACGATTTTTGTTAATCTTCTAAAGCAAAATTTGTAAGATAGAAACAAGCCTCTCTAACATATCGAACATTAATAAAGCGAGATTATGGCTTGATGTAGTAGTAAACTCAGCTCGATTTCAACAAAAACAAAGTATTACATTTTTTTTTTGAACTGAAAAACAAAGTATTACATAAACTATTAATTATAATGAAATTGAAACCTACATTGATTCAAACGCGGTAAAAGTTTACCAGGTAAAGTTTTGGAATGGTACAAGATGGTAGTAGTTGTAAAAGTTTACTGCAGTTTAAAACATTAATTAACACAACATCGATCGATAATCTGGGCTGGGTAAAGTTTTAAAGAGAATGAAGTAATTATAATTTCTTTGTAGAAAATTTTGTCCAAATTTGCTCCTTGTCGTTTATATCATTATATGCCATGTTAAACAATGTCAAGCCTCTATGGCATCATGAAATGATTAAAAGGCTTTTAATGAAAATGGTCATTTGGTTTACAATGTAAAGATTGCTCGTGTAACTGAAACTTACATGGCAAATTATTCTTCAAATGCCATTATCGAAAAGGAAAAGAGTTGTGACAAATGCAAGGACAAAGGTTGTGAACATGCTTGTGTATGCTATGAATGTTGTCCTTGGTTGGTGGTCTGAAAAGAACGCTTGGATTCATCACTACACCCATTACAAAGTACATACCGCATGCCATTGTGTACGAATTAGATTATGTTGTTGAGGGTAACAGAAGTAAGGCCCTGCCTGATGCACACAAAGTTGCATTAACTTTAGAAATCATTAACAGAAGTAAGATGGAGAGAGATTAACATACGACAAAGTTGGTGGTTAGGTTAGGTTGGCCTAGAGGCTTTATGACATATGATGTATGACAATCAGGTTGACGAAAATGGCGATGAATCGAAGGATTTTTTTTGTTTTTACCTTTCAAATCCTCATCAACTAACTACTTAATGAGACTTCTTAAAGAAACATCAAACCCTACTTTTTTTTTTGCTTTTCGTAGTTGTATTCATTCTCTCTCTAGTTCTCTTAATCATTTGTATAGTATTGTGGATTATTGTTTCTTGGAGAGGAAGAAAGCTTCTCGTTCTTAGTTTTTGGTTTTTTTGTCTTTTGAATTTTCAATTTGGTTTTTAGGAGTTTAAGAATGGGAGCATGTAAACTTGTTTGGATCAATCAATAAAGATAACAATTAAGTGAAAGAAAAAAAAATGGGAGCACGTGATTGTTTTTACTCAGTAATTGGCAGAGACACTTGTGGATCCCTTTATTGAAGCTCCTTCTTTCCCCATTATTCACCATTCATCTTTTTATTTCTCAACACCATAATCGATTAAACAGACAACTGAGACTAACTTGGTCTATTACCATAAAACAATACATTAAAAAGATAAGGAAGGAAACAACATCTGATCAGCTTGAAGACACCAACCCTTAAAACGTTTTATTATTTAATAGATGAGAAAATAAACACAAGATCCCACATTTTATTATAACACAAGACAATAATGCATCACGCGTCGAGCTTAAGAGCCCAACTTGCAATCACATATTCTTTGTCAGCCTTAGTTTTCTCAAAAGACTCAAGAGAGACCAACACCTTCATGTAGTCACGAACATTGGTTAAACTCTCAGGGACAGACCAATCCTTGAAATGTTCTAACGTAGTCTCTAGATGGTAAAGCTTTGGCGCTAGACTCAAATCCACGGCCGTGACTTTTTCGCCAGCCACGAAAGGACCACCGTGAGTCTTGAGGTGATTGTCTAACGCCTCAAGTTCATCCAACAAAGCCATGTCGGATCCATCATTCGCATGATCTTTGCTCTTCAGAAACATGATAAAAGCACCAATGATCTTAGAACCCACAGAAGCAAACTCAGGAGGAAACGTCACGAGTGAAGGCTCCGGATATTTCTCCTCGATGATTCCAACTATAAGATCGGAATCAGCCACCCAATCTTCATCATCATCGAACTTCACAAATGGAAGTTTTCCCTCGGGACTAATAGCCAAGAACCAATCCGGTTTGAGAGAAACATTAATGAGATGAGTCTTGTAAGGAAGCTTCTTCTCCTCAAGAGTTAGAAGAACCCTTTGACTGAAAGGACAGTCACCGAGAACATCAGGTGCACCTGAAGCGGCCTTCACGCAAACTTCGATGTTAACCATTTTTTAGTTTGTTTTGTTTTCTAACAAATTTTGCTATAACTATATATCATTTTTATAATGGAAATGCATGATGTGCCTACAACTACATTTGATTTATGAGGTTTATAACTAATTTAATCAAATGTTTACGTGCCTTCCAGTCCAAATATTCTTAGAAGAATAATTATTTTTTCTTTACAGTCTCGTAATGTTCTAATGTTCTAATTGACTATATTTATTCATGATTTGTCTTTTCAGATTTAAAATGGGTATATTCAGATTTCGCCGAAGCGTCTGATTAAACATTATGTAAATAGCTCTTTTGGTAAAGAGTTTCTCACAAGTCCAACAAAGTTGCACACAGTGAATCGAACATGGGGCATTGGTTGTAGACCCAATACTATTGTGCCATCACAGAAATTTATTCCTGATTTTTAAAAAAAAAATAAATAAATAAATAAGGGATAAATTGTAAACAAAACTCAAAATCATGATTCCTTTGTTCATATAAGTAGCAAAATAATGGAATTGTAAAATCGTTTTACCAAACAATAAGGGATAAATTTATGTGCCCGTAAATGTAAAATCAAATTACCAAATGCTCAGCCAGTCATAACACCAGTCGGATAATCTAAGCATGATTAGAGGATCCATATGGAACCTAAATTGGCCTATATATGTAATTAGAGTTTCCAAGATGATTGGTTTCTATATAAATAGGATTTCCATATAAATATGTGTAATGACTTTAAAAGAGGTAATCTTGGAGAGTTATTTCAAAACAACTCTCTTTTTTACCATTTTATGAAATATCAATCTTAAAATCATTTGCTCTTGGTGACAATCTAAAATTTTTTTTTTTATCTTTTCTTTACTTCTTTGCAAATAATAAAGCTCTAATGAATTATTTCATTTTCAATTTTACATTTATTTTTTAATAGGTTTCGAATAGTGACACAATCACTACCGCATAGCCGCACCGCATTTCACCCTCAGTTATTACGCATGTTTCCATTCGGAGCCTTAAACTCATTTGAGCATGATTCTATATTTGCTTGAAACTACTTATATATATGAATGCATGGTTCCAGTGAGATACACCAGTAACAATTATACTAAATAAAAGTTGCAATTGGTTAAGGAAAAGAATCGTATATCTTCTCCTGAGTGCGGCTGAATCGCTGATGGCGCTTTCCTTTGAGACTCTGCAGGCCGTTCTTTCGCCACGGGGTGAACCGATCAAATCTTAGCTGATCTCAAAAACCAAAATGTTAATCAAGAAGGTATTTAACATTAACTAATTAATAGTTATATGTTAAATATAGTGATTTGATTTTATAAGGCTTTATAAGCTTTAGTAATGCAAGGCTAAGAGAGGGTATGATTGTCTTTGTATACACCCCTTAGACCTAGAGTTTGTTCTCTATAAATACTAAAGTGTGCCTCCATTTGTAAGACAATTTTTATCAATCTAATTACGCTTCTTTACTCTTTTCTCTCTATCTTTTCTCTCCATCTTTAAGCATGATTCTTTCAACATTTCCTACTTGAAATCTTAAATCTTTACATGGTATCAGAGCGTGGTTATAGTTTCTAATCTTGCATTCTCTCTTATTCTTCTTTTTCGGGCGTCTTTAGATTTTGTTAATCGTTTGGACACTTAAACGAGCTCCGATTTGGCTGATTTTCGGAGGGTAGCTTCGTGACTCAGTGGTCTTGAGATCCAACGGTGGATTTCGTGTTTCAACGGTTGGTTTAGGAGAGATCTGAGTTTTAACGTGGATGGTCGTATCTGAAATTTCCAGATTTTTCTGCAGCAGTTGTCGTGAGTGTTTGGAAGATCCAACGGTGAATTCTTCTCGGTTTGAGCTGAAATTTTGCAGTGTTGTTCCTGACCCATTTGTTTGAGATTTGGACAGTGGAGATTCTTGTTGGAAGTCTCGTTGTGGGATTACGGTTGTTACGTTGGACTGGTCATTAAATTGGTTTGCACAATGAGTGATACTTACAAGGATTTGAAGTTGAAGTTCTCCGTGGTTCTAAACGGGAACAACTACCTCTTGTGGAAGAGGACAACTACTAATGTGCTCGGCGGTAGGAAGCTCACAAAGCACATTGAATCAACCTTTGAAGACTTGAAGAAGTTGGATGAAAGCATTGACAAAGACACATGGAAACAAGATGACTTGAATGTCCTTAGTGCTTTGCATTGCTCCCTTGAAACTTCTATCTTAGAAGGATATTCGTATTGTGAGACATCCAAGGAGCTTTGGGATACTCTCGCGAATGTGTTTGGTAATGAATCAAATTTGACTCGGATCTATGAGATTAAGAAGGCTCTAGGGGGACTAAGTCAAGAAGATAGCGACTTTAATGCTCACTTTGGGAAGTATAGATCTCTTGTTGCTGAATTAGAGATGCTAAGACCATTCACTACGGATGCTAAGACATTTAAGGAGCGTAGGGAACAAGATTTGGTCTTTGGGTTGATGTTGACTCTTAATTCAAGCTACACGGATGTGATCCAACACATCTTGAGAGATGACAAGATCCCTACCTTAGAACAAGTGTGTGCAAAGATACAAAGGGAGTATGGTTCGCAAGGTCTATTTGGTAGCAAAGGAGAGAGTCTTCCAACGGCTAACAAGGTCGGGATGGTGAAACAAGATGATAAAAAGACTTGGTTTTGTGATCATTGCAAGAAGAAAGGTCACCTCAAAGACAAGTGTTGGATCCTACACCCTCACTTGAAGCCGGACAAGTTCAAGAACTCCAAGTTAAGAGCTAATGTAGCAAACACGAGTGATGGAGGACTACTTGATAATGAAGAGAGGGCCATTGTGCAATATGGACATCAAGAGAAGGTAATGCGAGCTACTGCTCAAGACAAGGGATGTACCACTTCTACCTCTCAAGCTCAAGAAACTATCACCATGAACAAGGCCGATCTTGAAGCTCTTCTTCAATCCATAGCATCCAAAATGCATCCCGGCGGTATCTCTCTCTTTACCTCTAACTCTCATGATTCAAATTCATTAGTGTTAGACTCCGGAGTTTCTCATCACATGATAAGTAATCCTAGGTTATTAGAGAATGTTAAACCGGCACTAGGGAATGTTAAGGTTGCAAATGGTCATAATGTTCCAATAGAAGGAATAGGTTGCATAAACTTGTTTAACAAGAAGTCTAGTGCTTTCTATATGCCTAAGTTCACTTCTAACTTGCTATCGGTCAAGAAAACAACTAAGGACTTAAATTGTCTTGCTATCTTTAGTCCTAATGATGTTAAGTTGCAGGATATTGAGAGCGGTAATGTGTTTGGACAAGGAGGCACTAAGGATGATCTCTATGTTCTTGAAGACACTTCTTTAAACTCTTCTATTTTTGCAAATAATGTTAAGACTTCAGTTGTATTGTGGCATGATAGACTTGGCCATCCACACTCTAGAGCTTTGAACTTATTATTACCCGGTTTATCTTATGAGTGTTCTCATTGTGAAGCATGCATCTTAGGTAAACATTGCAAAACGGTTTTCCCTAAGTCTAATGCTATTTATGAGAAGTGTTTTGATCTTGTACATTCGGATGTTTGGACCTCACCTTGTGCATCTAGAGATAATCATAAGTACTTTGTTACATTCATAGATGAGAAATCTAAGTATACTTGGGTAACTTTGCTTCCATCTAAGGATAGAGTTTATGATGCTTTTCTAAACTTCCAAAACTATGTGACTAATCACTTTGATGCAAAGATCAAAATTCTTAGAACAGATAATGGAGGTGAATATACAAGCACCAAGTTCAAAGTCCATTTAGAAAAGTGTGGGATCTTACACCAAACGAGCTGCCCATACAACCCTCAACAAAATGGCGTTGCGGAAAGGAAGAATAGACACCTCATGGAGGTCTCACGAGCAATGCTATTTCATAAGCATATGCCTAAGAGGTTTTGGGGTGATGCGGTTATGACCGCTTGCTATCTTATTAATAGAATTCCAACTAGAGTTCTTAATGATCAATCACCTTTCCAAGTATTGAATAACCAAAATCCTAACATTGAGCACTTGAGAGTGTTTGGTTGTGTTTGTTTTGTATTCATTCCAGGTGACTTAAGGAACAAGCTAGAGCCCAAGAGTACCAAGTGCGTGTTCATAGGATACTCCACTACTCAAAGAGGCTACAAATGCTTTGATCCAACCAACAATAGATACTATGTATCCAGAGATGTGAAATTCATGGAAGACAAGGCCTATTTTGGAGAAAAGAATTGGGAGAGTGTAAAGGACCTACCTAACTCAACTTCGGATAGAGCAAAGAGTCTTAAACACATTCTAGAACATTTGGGTAATGCTAGTCCGTCACAAGAACGTGTGGAAGCTACACCAAATGTGGATACCAATGAAGCTCAAGAAAGTGGTGAGAATACTACACAAGAGCCTCAAAATATCCAACAAGAAAGTGGTAGAGGAGAAGGATCAAGTGAAGAAGTGGTAGAGGAGGATCCGTCTAGTGAAGGTGAAATCATTGAATCATCAAGCGAAGATGAGACCTACCAAGCTCCACAAGTCACACAAGATCCAGTCTACACACGGGAAAATCCAAGGAAAAGTACAAGGGAGAAGAGACGGCCTGGCTATCTTCAACATTACAATTGTCAAGCTGTGGCTCATCCAATACAAGCAACGTGTTCGATTGACCTTCTTCCTGAAGAACATAGAGCTTTTATCAGTAAGCTAGATGCGGAATTCATACCACAAAGCTATGAAGAAGCCAAGGAAAGGAAAGAATGGACTAATGCTGTGGATGATGAGGTTCAAGCTATGGTTAGGAATCATACTTGGGATGAAGAAGAGCTTCCACCAGGGAAGAAGTGTGTGAGTTCAAAATGGGTTTTCACCATAAAGTATAAGAGTGATGGTGAAATTGAGAGATATAAGGCTAGACTAGTGGCAAGAGGGTTTACTCAGACATATGGTGAAGACTATAGAGAAACATTTGCGCCAGTAGCTAAGCAACACACAGTCAAGGTTGTTCTTTCTCTAGCGGTGAATTTGGATTGGGAATTATGGCAGATGGATGTCAAGAACGCTTTTCTTCAGGGGGAGTTAGAAGAAGAAGTGTATATGACACCACCTCCGGGTTTAGAGGATACAGTGGCTCCAGGGAAGGTGTTAAGACTTCGAAAAGCTATCTATGGCCTCAAACAATCCCCAAGAGCTTGGTATCACAAGCTGAGTTCAACCTTGCTTAGAGAAGGCTTCAAAAGGTCACATTCTGATCACACTTTGTTTACTAAACAGGATAATCAAGGAATTGTAGTAGTTTTGATCTATGTTGATGACTTGATTATCTCTGGAAGTAACAAAGCAGGTATCCAAGCTATCAAGTCTTCTTTACACTCTGCTTTTGATATTAAAGATTTGGGTGTTTTGAAGTATTTCTTAGGGATTGAGGTGTGTAGATCCAAGGAGGGACTGTTTCTCTCACAAAGGAAATACGCTCTTGATCTTCTAAAACTTACAGGAAAGCTTGGAGCTAAACCAGTTGATACACCACTCGAGCAAGGGTACAAGGTCAATCGAAAGGGGGAGAAAGATGACACTCCTTATCATTGCCCCGAACAATACCGAAGACTCGTGGGTAAGCTTATCTATTTGACATATACTCGACCTGATTTATCTTTTGCTGTGAATCAGGTAGCTCAACACATGCAAGCTCCCACTGTTTATCATTGGAGTTTGGTGGAGAGAATTTTGAGATATATCAAAGGAAGTCCCGGCAAAGGCATATGGATGGGAAGAAACTCTAGCACAGAGATTGTTGGATATTGCGATGCAGATTATAATGGGGATCGCAACACAAGACAATCAACAACTGGCTTTTGTACATTCATTGGTGGGAATCTTGTGACTTGGAAGTCGAAGAAGCAGAAAGTGGTCTCTTGTTCGAGTGCTGAAGTAGAGTATAGAGCTATGAAGAAACTCACAAACGAGTTAACATGGCTAAAGGCTTTGCTAAAGGACTTTGGGATCGAGCAGAAGACTCCAATCACCTTTCATTGTGACAATCAAGCGGCGATCCATATTGCTACCAACTCGGTGTTTCACGAGAGGACAAAGCATATAGAGACCGACTGCCACAAGACAAGAGAAAAGGTAGAAGATGGTACTATTCTCCCTTGTTTCACTAAGAGTTCGGACCAATTGGCCGATATTTTCACCAAGGCAGCAAGTAACCAAGTTTGCCAATTTATCCATGGTAAACTTGGTCTTGTAGACCTCACACATCCTTGAAAAAGACTCTCCAACTTGTAGGGATAATACTCTTTTTCCCTAAGCTTGGTTTTGTCCCACGTGGTTTTCCAAGCTTAGGTTTTTAATGAGGTTATTCATACAAGTGCCAAATTTATACACAATTAGCATTGTAGTATAAACTTGAGGGGGAGTGTTAATCAAGAAGGTATTTAACATTAACTAATTAATAGTTATATGTTAAATATAGTGATTTGATTTTATAAGGCTTTATAAGCTTTAGTAATGCAAGGCTAAGAGAGGGTATGATTGTCTTTGTATACACCCCTTAGACCTAGAGTTTGTTCTCTATAAATACTAAAGTGTGCCTCCATTTGTAAGACAATTTTTATCAATCTAATTACGCTTCTTTACTCTTTTCTCTCTATCTTTTCTCTCCATCTTTAAGCATGATTCTTTCAACATTTCCTACTTGAAATCTTAAATCTTTACACAAAAAACTCAAACGAACTAAGACCTACACATAAAACTTTAACAAAAAGAAAAGATCGCCTACACATAAAACATAGCTAACATCTCATTTCGTCTTTAGATTAGTTGATTTTGGAATTTGGTAATTCACAAAACTGAAAAAGGAAAAAGAAATGAGGAATTTCTTCCTACTTTTCTCTCCGGAACGAAATAGAAATGTAGAAATTCGTCCTTAATTATAATTATATTGTAAAGAAAAATTGTTAGTAGTTTGTTACCTGGAAAAAGAAAACCAAAAAAATAAATACTTAAATTTTCTATTTTTTGCTAATTAAATGAATAAGTATAAACGTAAAAAAGTAGAAAAAATAAATGTTTAGATTTCCTATTTCCTTTGGATAAATGAGCCACTGTTATAGAGGAAAGGATGAGCAATTTGTGACGACTAGGCAAGAAAATTGGAGTATTATTTTCATAAAGTCTATTTTCTGATGATCATTTTACTCCCTGAGAGTGAGTTTAATAGTTTATATACCAATGTTATTAATGTTGAACTATTACCTAAGGCATTTTTCCTTTTTAAGGTTTGCGTTTAGATGCATGTTTACACGCTTCTACGTCAAATTATTATAATTCTGTTCAGCTTATAATATTCTAGTGGTTGTAATATTACACATGCCAACCGAAGATAACAAGATTAGTGTACTTATTTTTTAAAAGTTAAATACAGAAGTGATATTGCATGTTCGTAGTAAACGCAAACACAATTATGTAACTTTTTGTGTTTAATCAATGGACTATATATATTTCATTTAAACCGTATTAATGAAACTTAAGTTGCATGGAGTCGTTCCAAAACAACAGAGTTGCGGGGTGTTGGGAATCAGACCAACTAGCTGATAAAAACTATAAGATTCTTGGAGTCAGTGTTGGGAATCGATATATTCAACGATATATGTATGATGTATCTGCCCAAAAAATATGGCGTGTTTCAAGATTGTTATATGCTGCTATTATCGACTACTTCCATCTACCAAAGACAATAAGACCCGTTTATATATTCAGACAATATATATACGTTGTGCATGTAGCATCTCCAAATTGAACAACTTCTCGTATATTCCCATTCCCATATCATAACAGAACTTGTATTACCGATTTTAGGAACAAAATGTGGTGTATAATTCCTAAGAAAATCACTGTATATATGAGTAATTCCACTAATGATATAAGTGGAAAACAATTTTAAGAATGACCAAAGTCTTACGTACGTAGAATTGCATGTAAAATACACTAATAGAAAGTATGTAAAGATGATAGCGAAAATGAATACATTTTATAGGAAAAAGAAGAGTATCAAATATAAGCGATTCTCTCGTTAACCTCCTTAATACGCAAGAGGCACATTATATTCTGACATCCAAGCGATTCTCTAGGATATAAGAGAAAATTGTGACTCCTTAATTTAGAGTCGTTACCTTTACGTTTATTCCACGTTCATGCAACTCAGTCGCTGACAGTATTGCCAAGAAGGCACTTGTAGACTCTTTACCTGGTCACTCAGGTTCTTAAGAAATAAAACAAGTTGTTGACCAAAAAAAAAAAAAAAGAAGAGTATCAAATATATCCAAATAGAGTAAAAAGAGAAATGTATAAATAGGGAATTCATGAAACTTAATTTTAGCTTGAGGTATATAAATTCCCTATAATTGATTCATCAATAATATACATATATAGACATAGTATATTATAATGAAGAAAATAAACTATGTATAAAGTTATTCGAAATTTCTCAATAAATACGCCAACTGTTTTTCATTTGGAAGAAATATAAAATTTGTGTATTTATGTTTCAAGTAAAAGATAGTTAGTGTAATTTTTTTTAAATGAATTTAGTCTTCGATTATCCAATAAATAAAGTCATGTATTTGAAATCAGATCTTTTTCTTGAATTGCTTAAATTGTTTAAAACATTTAATTATGCATTCGACCAAAAAAAAAAAACATTTAATTATGCAACGGTAGGCGATTTGAAAAAGAGCAAAACATTTTAAATAGTAGTTCGTTTTGGTATAAGAGGTATTCCTGTTAGTTAAATATTTTATTTATTTTTTCAATAAACAGTCACAAACTAGGGTTGATGCAATAATTTATATGCAAATCATTTCTGGCGATAGTAATTTGTAGATTTGTGGATGTATAAAAAGAAGGGGGAAGCTTTAAAGAAAAGAATAATAACTTAAAAATGTATACCCATTAAAGAACTGTAAACAAGTTTTATCAAAAAGAAGAACGTAAACAAGTCCAAAGATGGACCAAAACAGGGGACTATATAGACTCTTGTTGTGAATTGTTTATTTTATTTACATTTTTGCATAACCAGATTTGATTAATTTAATTAAGAAGGAACTCGAAGACATTGGTCATATGTTCATGATTCCCAAAAACAAATGGTTTCTCTGTTTCTCCTAATCAGGCGACATAACTAATAAGCATTTCTAGACTTATAATCAATATAAGAACTAAAAAGTAGATCATCTAGGCTTGCTAAGAAAGCAAAATCTTAATCATAACAACTTATCCAAACATCGAAATCAATAGACAATAAAAAGGAAGTAGCAAGCACCAGTTCCAAACATTGAACAGAAAGAAGAATGCATATATGAGCAATTAATCATAACAACTTATCCAAACATCGCAATCAATAGACAATAAAAAGGAAGTAGCAAGCACCAGTTCCAAACATTGAACAGAAAGAAGAATGCATATATGAGCAATTAATTCACACTTCATTCTTCCCCTTCTTCATTCTTCAAACTTCTTCCTCTTCCTATTCGAAGCGTGTATGGTTTCGAGCAACGATCTCTGGATCATTAATGATCCTATGAACCATAGTATTCTTGTCTCTCTCGCTTCCTCCTCTTTCCACAAACACATGAATGGACTGAAAATCACTGTTCAAAAGTCGGTCCATAATCCAAGGCTGCTGCGTGTTGTTGAAACGAGTCTCGATCAGGTTGTTGTAGAATCTCTTAGTTAGAGAAAATCTAATTCCAAAATGAAGTTTGGAGATGAATATGAAGATAGCATGGAGATGGTTTGGAGCTAGGCTAAATGATTCTCGTATCCCAATTCTTAAATAATTCAAATATACCAATTAATATATAATATATACTCGTATTCATCGTAATAAATTTAATAGTTTCGTATATGTAATTATTTGAAATGGAAACATATATGATACATGTGGATGCGAAAGTCTTTGGACGAAATATGTACGACGATATGAGTTGTTCAGCATGTATATCAAGTAACATGAAACCTGAAATGTAGTTCATACAAAACTATTGGTTTATGAAAAGTCGAAATCCATTTTAGAAAAATATAAAATCTAACATTACTGATAAAAAAATAACAAAAGATATTCAAATTGTAAAATCAAATTACCAAATGCTCAGCCAGTCATAACACCAGTTGGATAATCTAAGCTAGTGTATATTATTAGAGGATCCATATGGAACCTAAATTGGCCTATATATGTAATTAGAGTTTCCAAGAATGATTGGTTTCTATATAAATATGAATTCCATATAAATATGTGTAATGACTTTAAAAGAGGTAATCTTGGAGAGTTATTTCAAAACAACTCTCTTTTTTACCATTTTATGAAATATCAATCTTAAAATCATTTGCTCTTGCTCTTGCTCTCAACCCTTTATCAAAAAAAAAAAAAAAAATCATTTGTTCTTGGTGACAATCTAAAAAATTTATCTTTTCTTTACTTCTTTGCATTTAATAAAGCTCTAATGAATTATTTCATTTTCAATTTTACATTTTTTTATTAGGTTTCGAATGGTGACAGAATCGCTACCGCATAATCGCACCGCAATATATAGTAACGAAAATACATATATATATATATATATATATATATATGTATATGTAGATATTTTTGATACTGTTACAGCACTGTTGCGGTGCGGTTTTGGGTGCGGATTTGGTCACCATTCATAGCCTATATCTAAAATTATACGGTTGAATTGACTCAATTGAATATAGAAAATAAATTATATCTCACCAATGAATTACCACATATATTCATCTAATATAACAATATTGATATATTTAAAATATACAATTCCAGTCAAAAAAAGTAATCATATTGCTTTACTTTTTTAGTCACAACATATAATTCTAGTCAATAAAAAAGCATATTGCTTTTTGTTACTTTTGTCGCAACTGTATAAATAAAGAAGTTAGAGTAAACATTTTCAATCACAAACCAAAATATGAAGATGATTGTGAAGCTATCTGTAATAGTAATGATGGTTACCCTGCTTCTTCTTGCATCTAACCTTGTCGAGGGTAGGACCGAGCTTTTTCTTCCTACACCAAAGCCAGAATCCCAAACCAACTCAAAACCAATCCATCGACTGATAGATACGAAGATATCTGTGAACCAAGTTCTTTGGCCTCCTGGTCAAATTCCTTGTTTCTTTCCAAAATGGGATAAGCATTGTTTCCAATTATCCCCATCTCCATCCCCATAAAACTTATATATTTTGTTATTTAAATGCTTAAAATAAAAAGATATAATACATGACGATATGTTAGATTTGTTTTGTATTATTGTGTATTCACTCATTTATTTCACAATAATTATGGTTTTCACATTTAATTTTGATTTTATAATATGTCGTTTTATATCGTTAATGCGGAAAAACAAATTATTTTCAGCTCAAACAAGATTCATTAGACGCTTTTAGATACCAACTATGATGTCATAGCGAATTCAACAAAAACAAAGTATCACATAAACTATTCTAATGAAATTGAAACCTACATTGATTCAAACGCGTGAGTCAATCCATTAGTATCTAGTCTAGAGTTAAGGGCTTAATATACAATTGTATAAAAGAATGATTTAGTCAAAGCACCATATATTAATTAAATATTTTTTTCAGAAATTTATATACAGTAAAACTTCTATGAATTAATACTTGATAAATTAGTACTCCATAATAACCACTATAAATATATTTAATGAAAGAAAGACAAAAATTTACTAACTAAACATAATCTAATTAAAAATGATAAATTAAGGTAGTTTCTTGATCCTAAGCTAGATAGAGTTCAAGTTTGGAGCTTGGCTTTACAGACTCTTGTTAAAATGTGGATTCAGCTTTTGAATACAGAGATGAAATTGGAGTTAATTGGGGCGTTACTGCAGATTCGGCGGCTTAGGTCTCCGATGATTTCGGTAAATAAGCTTGTGGAGAATGGAAATTAAATGGAGAGTTTTTGTTACAATGGCTTGTAGATTTCGAAAGGTTCTTCTCAAGAGAGATGAAGATGTATAATTACACAAAGAAACAATGCCAATTTGTGTTGACGTTTATGAGCGAGATCGAAAAAGTCGGAAGAGTAGGAACACAGACTAAGGAGATTGTGAGGAAGATCACAATGTTGGTTACAGAACCACAAACCAAGGATGGTCTTAAGAATCCTAGAGTAGAGTTTGATAGTTGCTGGAATGATCATTTGAAGAATTTATCTTCACTGGAAGTGTTAAAGATCTTTGCGTTAAGTGAGCTTGAAGATAGGTCTAGAGAGATAGCAATAAGACGGCTCAATGCCTTACTATCTGATCATACTTCACAGAAGGCGGAAATAGACGTTTCAGAGTTGAGAGAACTCCAGCCATTGCTCATCTCTTGCCTTAAGGACGAAGGAATCTCTGACAGTATGTTCGAAGTTCTAGGTGAGGTGGTGAACCACGTTGCGTATGAAACGTTTGTCTACCAACGTAAGAAATGGTATGATCTTCGAGACTATGTTGCGTCGCGAAGCAAAACAGAGTTTCCGAGAGCGGTTTATGTCTTCCAGTGCTTAACAATGCCGCTTCTTGATGGTAATTTTCTATATCCTATGATGGAGAAACTTCTCCCAGAGATAAGCACAAGGCTAGAACCACCAACAGAGTTGTTGGTAGATAATAGTTACTGGGTCTTGGCGTTTACGGGTGCCTTCTGCACGGTTATTCAGTTGATAGAGGTCCCGGGGTACAATGAACCGGTTAAGGAGATTGCACATAAGATGATAGAAGCAATGAGAAAGCTTGTGGAAAGAGGAATGGAAGTTGGAATTGTAAGGAGAGCATTCCGAGATATGGAAACTATTGTGAAGAAACAATTCGAATTCGAATGGTACGGGAAATGCGAATACAAATTCATTAAGGGTCTGCTTTGGAGACTCTATGCAATCAAAGGCATGAGCATGGGAAGTAAGATTGTGTTGTGGAGAATCAACGTGAGGGTCGAGAAAGGAGTGAAAGAAACAGAAAAGGAGCTGCCAAAGGAGGATGATGAGTTTGATTGGCTTAACATACGTGATGTTGATGATGATGATGATGATGATGATGGCGATGATGATGATGATGATGATGATGATGATGGTTATGATGATGATGATGATGATGATGACGATGAGGATGATGATGAGGATGATGATGATGAGGGTAAAGAGTAAGATTTTATAGATTGTAAAGAAAGAGATAGAAAAGCGTTTCTGAAAATGTACTTTTAATCTCAAAATACTTTCATTAATCATTCTTTTGATGAGTTAAGTTCAGTTTAACCAAACCATCATTAACGATTTCTTCTATCAATTTTGCTTCATTATCTGTAATGGTAAAAAAAGATCAACACACAATCAAGCAAGAATCAATAATCAAATCCGAAATTAGCTACATCGATTAAATCCGGTTTGATTTACGCTCGGTTCAGTTTGACCAATTATTTCACCTAAATTTCTGTTAACTCCGGTTTATATTCAGTTTCGTAAAATCCGATTCCTGAGAAAGTGCAAATGGCGGAGACTTTGAATCTTAGCTTGAAAGCTAGAGATCTTCTTGTGTCTCCATACTTTAATTAGACCATGAACTACAAAAGAATCACATTTATATCCAAAGGAAATCCATGAACTACAAATCTTCACAAAAATCAAGCATTCATACTTGAGAATGTTTAGAAAGCTGAATGTTCGATCTGTTATTCACAAAACCTTGAGAGGAGTATTTATACAAGTTTAGATGTGCAAACCCTAAAGAGATCATAACTTATCTAGAATTGGAAAATATACAAATCCAAAGATATAGAATATATCCTAATACCCCCCTTCACGTTGGAGCGTGTAAGTTTTGAACGCCCAACTTGACAAGAAATGCGTCGAACTCCGCTTTGCCCAATGCTTTGGTGAGGATGTCTGCAAGTTGAGCTTTAGTGGAGACATGAGATGCATGAATCGTACCTTTAACAATTTCATCACGAACTAGATGACAATCCTTTTCAATATGCTTTGTGCGTTCATGGAAAACGGGATTAGCACTAATGTGCAAGGCCGCTTGGCTGTCACAAAAGAGAGTCATAGGTTTGTCATGAGCAATGCCGAATTCCAAAAGAAGTGCCTTAAGCCATTTGAGTTCTCGTGTAATTTCAGACATTGCGCGATATTCAGCCTCGGCCGATGAGTTAGAAACAATATCTTGCTTCTTTGTTTTCCATGAAATCAGAGAATCTCCAAACTGAACAATGCGACCGGTAAGAGAGCGTCTAGTCAAAGGACAAGCATTATAATCGGAATCACACCATCCTGTAAAGTGCATAGGAGAGTCCGCTTTTAATAGGATACCTTGACCAAGAGTCCCTTTAAGGTAACGAACAACCTTAAGTGCCGCGAGCCAATGTTCGGCACGAGGTTCTTTCATGAATTGGGATAGGATGTGGATGGAGTAAGTGAGATCAGGGCAAGATAGATGAGACGGCCGACTAAACGACGATAAGATTCCGGATCAGAGAGAAGAGGACCATCGGCGAGAGCTAAGCGATGCTTTTGGTCAATCGGCGAGCCGACTGGTTTGCAACCAAGTAAGCCAGCTTCAGTAACAATTTCAGTAGCATATTTCCTTTGACTGAGATAAAAACCGGAAGAGCTGCGAGCGACTTCAATGCCAAGAAAATACTTGAGAAACCCGAGATCTTTCATGTGAAAACAAGTGCTGAGGTAGTCTTTGAAGGATTTGATTACAGCTGGAGAATTACCGGAGATAATAAGATCATCAACGTAGACTAAGATGCGAAGATTGATACCGTTTTTGATGTAGATGAAGAGCGAATAATCTGAATAGGTGTGCGTAAATCCATATTTCTCAAGTGCATCGGCAAGCTTGGCAAACCAACAACGAGGAGCTTGTTTAAGGCCGTAAAGGAATTTCTTCAACCGACAAACTCTTGTGTCTCCTGGTTTTGAAAATCCCTGAGGTAATTTCATATAAACTTCTTCATGAAGATCACCATGAAGAAAAGCACTGTGTACGTCCATATGATGCACTTCATAGTTTTGCTTGGCCGCTATATCAAGAAAGAGACGAACAGTGGACATTTTGGCAACCGGAGCAAATGTTTCCTTGTAATCTAGTCCTTCTTTTTGATGATTCCCCAACACAACTAAGCGAGCTTTATAACGTTCGATTGTCCCATTGGAGTTAAGTTTGATGCGATAGACCCACTGGGTACGTCCTCTAAATCCCAAGTTTTGTTAATTTCAAGAGCTGTTACTTCAGATCCCATAGCCTTTGTCCAAACAGAGTGTTGCATTGCCTCTTTAAAATTCGCCGGCTCGATATTTGTAGTGAGAGCAACTAAGTAACTGCGATGATTAGAGGAAAAACGTGCACATGAAACGTAGTTAGAAATGGGATAAGGTGTACCTGAGGACGACTGATCAGATGATGTAGTAGTGGCGAGGAGAGAGGGATCCGAGAGAGATGTAGTTTCGACAACATAATCACGAAGTTTGACAGAAACAAATTTCTGTCGTTTGCCTTTTCCAAGCGGTTCATCTGAAGCAGGTGCAGCAGGTCTGTCAGTAGATGGTACAGCTTGTACTACAGAGGATGGTTCACCAACAGATTCAAGATCAGCAATAGTATTGAGATTATCAATTGCAGGGCGGACGAGATCAGCAGGTTCAGTGTTGACATTGTGTCGAGCGACACTGGGATTGGCAGCGGTCGACACAGACGCATCGTGTCGAGCGACACTGGGAACTGTATCGTTCGACACTGGTGCAGTCATATCCGAAGGTAGAGCTGCTTCTGGTACAATAAAAGGATCATCATTTGTATCAGGAGCAGAGATCGTGTTTGTGGATGAAATATGAGAGGCAACACTAGGAGGAGAAGTTGGTTGGATTGCAAAAGGAAACGTCTCTTCAGAGAACACAACATCGCGAGAGACAAAGATGACTTCTTCATCCAAATCGTATAGTTTCCAGCCTTTCTTTCCATATGGGTAGCCAAGAAATATGCAGCGCCTGCTGCGAGAAGCGAATTTATCGCCTTTATGATTGGTGTTGTGAGCATAAGCTAAACACCCAAAGATGCGAATATGACTCAGAGATGGTGAACGACCGTATAGTCTTTCATATGGTGTTTTTCTGGCCAAAAGTTGAGATGGAGTACGATTAAGGAGATAAACAGCAGTGAGGACACATTCTCCCCAGTATTCCATAGGGAGAGCAGCTTGAAATCGTAGAGCACGAGCAATGTTAAGGATGTGGCGATGTTTACGTTCCACTCGACCGTTTTGTTGGGGTGTGTGAACACAGGATGTCTCATGAATGATACCTTTGTTGTGAAAGAAAGTAGATAAGCACATGAACTCCGTGCCATTATCACTGCGGATGGTTTTGATCTTCTTGGAGAATTGCGTTTCAACAAGAGCCAAGAAATCAGTAAGATGGCGAGCAACATTGGCCTTATCAGGTAAGAGATAAACCCAAACTGCTCGAGAATAGTCATCAACGATTGTCAGAAAATAGCGTGATCCACAGAAAGCAGTAGTACGATACGGTCCCCATAGATCACAATGTATCAAATCAAATATGGCATTGGCATTATTCAAACTGATTGGAAAACTTTGACGTGTTTGTTTAGCTTTAAGGCAAACATCACAATTTTGAAGTAAAAGCTCACTACTACTATTAACACCAGGAATATTAAAAACCAGTCCAAAAACTCGAGAGGAGGGATGTCCTAAACGGCGATGCCACAACAAAGAATCATCACGAACACTTGTCTGCGAGGATGTCACGGTTGCGATCTCTCGAAATTGATACAGCCCCTCTCCCACTCGCTCACTAACTCCAATCAGCGTCCTCGAGGTGCGGTCCTTCAAAATTAAGAGCTTATCAATGATTTGTCCCACCAGAAAATTATCAGTGACTAACTGGCCAACAGAGATAAGATTTGTAACAAATCCATCAACAAGATAGACGTTATTCAATGTAAGCCGTTGAGAAAGTCGGATGCGGCCTCGTTTAGAGGCGAGAGAATCACGGCCATTTGGTAATTTGACCCAAACCGGAGTAATGATGTGAATGTCTTCAAGAAGATCAGCACGACCTGTCATATGATGTGTGGCACCGGTGAAACACCCCAACCCATTTTTTTTTTAAATTATTTAACTCATACCTAGTGATCCCATACTCACTAAATACCTCAGCACAATTAACGGGAAAGAGCATTTAAGTCTTAAAAATAAATCCAATAAATAATAAATAATCTTCAACAATAATCTCATAACTCAAGAAACATAAAACCAGCAACCTAGATCAAGTTCTACCAAACTCCAGAACTAAGACCTAACAAAACAGAACAACAACAACGATGATCACAACAACGAGCGTCTAGATCATCTCCTCTTCCTCGCCACGATTCCACGATCACACTTTGCTTTTACCTGCATCACAACACAAATGAGATGCATAAGTATTCCATAAATACTTAGTGAGGCAATCCTCCCAAGCAACATGCTATACACAAAAGCAATAGAACAATACACAAACAATAAACCACAATAAACCAGACAAAACAGACGATCAGTCTGTCTGACGAACTCGTGTCGATCGACACACGACCTCCGTGTCGATCGACACAGATCGCTACTGGCGTCGATCGACACCCTTCACCTCGTGTCGATCGGCACTTGGCCCGACTGGTGTCGAGCGACACCCTTCCCTTGGTGTCGATCGACACCGATCGCGCAGGCACTTTTCCTGCGATCTCCACATCGCGAAACCTCCTTCTCCAGTGCCCTAAATCGACCAACGACTCACACACAGGCCACACAAGGACCCAGCAAGGCAATCACGACCAAGCAAACACACAAACAGTCAATAACTCATCCAACAACACATAAACGGATCAAACAAAGGATCTAATGCTCAGATAAGCCCTTAGTCATGCACTCACCTCTTCTCTGGAAGAAACTGAACGATTCTGAACGCAACGAAGGAGAAGAAAGACCCTTGCAACCACCTCTACGCACCACCAGGCTTAGATCTCCCTTTTCACCAAGAAATCTCACAGGAACAGGCTCAGGAAATCACAGAAAAGCTCTCAGGAAGCTCTCAAACTTTTCTCTATGATTCTCCTTCTCAGAAAACGACAAAGGTGACTAATGAAACCCTAGGCCGCGTCCCTGAAGCCTTAAATACGAGCCCATTACGGTTTCCTCCCCTAAACCAAACGAAATCGCGCAATTAAAAGCCCAAAGGCCCAACTGCTCGAAAAGTTAGTGTCGATCGACACACCCTTAGTGGTGTCGATCGACACGCTGAACCGGAAATCGATTCGCGGGCGTTACAATTCTCCCCCACTAACATAGATTCGTCCTCGAATCTAGCTTAACACCTCCATTCCGCAAAACTCAGTGCATCCGTCACTACGGCCTGCACTTCCTCCAATCTGACCTCTCCAGGTCTCAACTCAGCCGATATACTCCCGACTTTCGCTAGTCATTGTTGCTCACGACTCCAAAACTACTCTGAGACCACAGTCTTTGAGTATAACCGCTACTCTCAGGCCTCGGCCTACGGTATCTCAGGTATCGAATATATTATTTTCCCCGCTCATAGGTAAAACCTAGAGTTGTGTCCGCTCACTATCAGCCACAAAGTCATCAAGTTCCGACACTTGGAGAAAATAATACTACAAACTCGCTGTCGGGTCGTCACCCTAAAGCGTGCTCTCGGATCGTCACCCGAAGCCACCGTACCCAACGCACTCTAAAGACACCAAGTCCCTCGAATACCGGTACCTCTGGAGCATACCCCGCTCCGCTCAAGTCATCAGGACACTCATGTCCCGGAGCAACAATACTAGCCGCTTTCGAGAACTCCCTCGAACTTTCCAAAAATGGACATTTCTATTTCAGGAAACTTTCCCTTTTTAGAAACCGCTCAACACATTCTTAATTTAGACAACTCAAGCACAATCCAAGAAAATTCTCATCTTATTAATCTCAAAATGTCATAATCGTTACAACTCCAAACGAAAATACATAATGAAGGAAAAAGAAGAACAACAACTCGAAACTCAAAAACTCTGAAAACTCTGAACTCTGAAACTGGAAACCAAGGATAGGCAAACTCAAGCAACCTCCTGCTTCTCGAACCACTTCCCGAACTTTGCCTTCATCCTCGCCTCTGGCTCCCAAGTCTCCTCCAACACTCCGTCACAGTCCCACTGGACTCTGATCAAGGGAATCTTCTTCCGCCGAAGTTCCTTGATCCTCCTCTCGAGAATCCTCACTGGTCCCGACTCCAAAGTCATGTTGGGCTGAAGATCCTCAGGAATCCTAGCCAACACCTGGTCATCCTTGTGAAGACACTTCCTCAGCATCGACACATGGAACACCTTGTGGAACGCGTGCATAATCTCTGGCAGCTCCAGTCTATATGCCACTGGTCCCACCCTCTCGATAATCGGGAACGGCCCCATGTACCTCGGACTCAACTTGTTCTCAGAGATAGACCTGTTCGGACCCCGCAACATGGCCATCTTGAGGTACACTCTGTCCCCAACCTCGAACTCAAGCTCTTTCCTCCTCTGGTCAGCATAACTCCGCTGACGATCCTGAGCTTCCTTCATGTTCAGCTTCAGAACTCAAATCCTCTCTGAAGTCTGCTGAACAAAATCCGCACCATATATGCTCCTCTCCCCCACTTGGGTCCAGCATAATGGTGTCCTGCATGGCCTCCCATACAACGCCTCATAAGGAGTCATCTGAATACTCGCCTGATAGCTATTGTTATAAGCAAACTCTACCAGACTCAAGTGATCCGCCCAATGACCACCCCAATCCAAGACACACATCCGCAACATATCCTCCAGTGTCTGGATAGTCCTCTCAGATTGCCCATCTGTCTGAGGATGATACGCCGTACTCATATGCACCTTAGTACCCATCTCCGCCTGAAAGGCATCCCAGAACGTCGAAGTAAACCTGGGGTCCCTGTCCGACACAATACTCACAGGTACTCCATGCAACTTCACGATCTCGCTCACATATTTCTTAGCCAAAACCTCCACTCCATCGGTCTTTCTGATGGCCAGAAAATGTGCTGACTTAGTCAGACGGTCTACAATCACCCAAATAGCATCTTTGGTCCGCGACAAAGGCAAACCAACCACAAAGTCCATAGTGACCATATCCCACTTCCACTCCGGAATAGGCAAACTCCGCAACAGACCACCAGGAACCTGATGCTCAGCCTTCACCAACTGGCAAACGTCGCACTTAGCGACCCAGTCAGCTACATCCCTATTCATCCCGACCCAATGATAGTACCGCTTGAGGTCTCGGTACATCTTGGTCGCTCCCGGATGAATGGAAAACATGCTCGCATGAGCCTCGCTCAAGATCTCACGTCGCAACCCCTCATCCTTAGGCACACAAACTCGCCCATGCACAAGGATAGTACCATTAGCTGCGAACTGATACTCAGAGCCCTCCGCCTTAGAAGCTGCCAACAAACCCTCATCTTTCTCCTGAGCGAACCGCACTCTACTCAGAAGATCCGCATGATCCACAGCTTCCAACCCCAACGGCTCTTGGGTAATAGCACACAACCGTAAAGCACCAATCTCACTCACCAAGGCCTCCACACTCTGCCCCGGAGTAGCACCCATACGCTTACGGCTTAGTGCATCTGCAACCACATTAGCTTTACCAGGATGGTAAGCTATCTCCAGATCATAATCAGCCACCAGCTCCATCCACCGCCTCTGCCTCAGGTTCAGCTCTGGCTGAGTGAAGATATACTTCAAACTCTTATGATCCGTAAGCACCTGTACCTGTCCGCCATAAAGATAAGATCTCCAAATCTTCAGAGCGAAGACCACTGCAGCCATCTCCAAGTCATGAGTAGGATAGTTGCCCTCGTGCTTCCGTAACTGCCGCGAAGCATAGGCAATAACCTTCCCACGCTGCATCAGAAAACAACCCAAACCAACTCTCGAGGCATCTGTGTACACTGTGTAAGGCTCTCCATGCTCCGGTAGTGCCAACACTGGTGTACTCGTCAACAACTCCTTCAGGCTTGCGAAACCCTGCTCGCACTCTGGTGACCACACAAACGGAATATCCTTCCCTGTAAGCTTAGTCATCGGCTGTGCCTTACTCGCAAACCCCTTGACGAACCTCCTGTAATAACCTGCCAAACCAAGAAAACTCCTGATCTCGGTGGCATTCGTCGGTCTAGGCCAATCTCTGATAGCCTCAATCTTCTCTGGGTCCACAGAAACTCCCTCCGCAGAAACAATGTGACCCAAGAAACCCATCTCCCGCTGCCAGAAACTGCACTTACTCAACTTAGCGAACAGCTTCTGCTCCCGCAGCCTCTCCATCACTCTCCTCAGATGCACCTCATGCTCTTCAGAACTCTTGGAATACACTAGAACGTCATCAATAAAGATGATCACGAACTCATCCAAAAACTCCTGGAAAACGCCATTCATCAGCCTCATGAACGCCGCTGGTGCATTAGTCAAACCGAAAGGCATAACCACAAACTCAAAATGCCCATATCTCGTCCTGAAAGCAGTCTTGCGCACATCCGCCTCCGCTATCGGGATCTGATGATAACCCGACGCCAAGTCAATCTTAGAGAACCAAGTAGCTCCCCTCAGCTGATCCAACAACTCATCGATCCTCGGCAAAGGGTACTTGTTCTTCACGGTGACCCGGTTCAACCCCCGGTAATCAATACACAAACGGAAACTTCCGTCCTTCTTCTTCACGAACAACACCGGCGCTCCCCAAGGTGAAGTACTAGGACGAATGAATCCCTTGCCCAACAAATCCTCCAGCTGCTTCTTCAGCTCTGCCATCTCTGCTGGAGCCATCCTGTAGGGTGCCTTAGACAACGGCGCTGTCCCTGGTTCCAACTCAATCGTGAAAGGATCAGACCGAGATGGTGGTAATCCCTGCAACGACTGAAACACATCCTCAAACTCCTGGACAACCCGGATGTCACTCACTGACGCCTGCCCCACAGACTCCGGCATAGATATTGTCGCCAGGTAAGCCTCGTAGCCCTTCTCGATCATCTTCGCCGCCTGCACCGCTGAGATGACGAGGCTCCCTGAGGTAGGTCTCACTCCCTGATAAACCAACCTCCCCTCCGGCCGCTCGAACGAGACTCTCCCTCGATGACAATCCAGATGTACTCTGTAATGGCCCAACCAGTCCATTCCCAGAATGACATCGTGCAGCTCCACAGGACATATAATCAGATCCGCTAGCATCGACTCTCCGGCAATCTGAATATCCACGCCCTTAGCTCTCCCAAGAACCTCTAGGAACCCTCCTCCAACGACCTTAACAGGTCCGACCCGCTCACCAGGATCCCCTCGGATGTTGCCACGCGAGGCACACTCCGGGGTGATGCAACAATGAGACGCTCCAGAGTCGAACAACACATGGGCCTCTACACCGTCCACCAATAAGGTCCCTACACAAACCTTATGTGCTAAGAACCCTAACATTCATCACGCAACAAAACAATTCTATCTAAAACATCAGAAATTCACAAAGTCTGAGTTCTAGAATTCTTACCAGTGATCGCTGCTCTGGTGCTGGGATCGCTCGTCTCAAACGTGGTGTACCCCTGCAGTGCTGCTGCGATCTGCGCCACCTGCAGCACACCCTGCTGCTGCACGCCTGGCTGCACTCCATGCTGCACCGCTGCCACCGCCGCCCGCTGCAACTTAGGACAATTCAGCTTGAGATGTCCCTTCTCCTTGCAGTGGTAGCACTCCCGGGTCTCCACACGCCGAGTACAATCCGCCACCTTATGGTCACCCTGACCGCCTTGGCCAGTCCTCGAAGCGTGATCCCACTTCCTCTTCTGCCCCTGCGCAGGCTTGCCGCCCCTGCCAGGTGCCACCTGCTGCTGAGCCTTCTTCGGCTGAACCACTGGAACAGCCGCCTCAACCTCACCCTGGAGATCCCCCTCGATCTCAGCAGCCATCTCCACCAGACCTGCCTTCGTAGTGCAACTCAGGCCCCTGTACCGCGCTCTCAGGTCAGGTCGAAGTCCCATCAGGAACTTCCTCATCTGGGTCTTATCCTCCTCCATGCCATGCCCAGCATACACCAAGAGTTTGTTAAACTCCTGATCATACTCTCGGACCGTCCGCTCTCCCTGCGACAGTCTGAGAAAGCGCGCCTCCATACGATCAAGCGCCTCCTGCGGGAAATACTTGGCGTTGAACTCCCTCACGAAGTCCACCCAAGTCATCTCCTCCTGGCTCCTCCTGGCGATCACACTACGCCACCACAAATGTGCATCCTTCTCAAGGAAATGCACCGCCAGATCCACCCGATACTCCTCCGGGCATCTCGTGGAACGAAAGTTCCTCTCAACCCGATCCCGCCAGGAATCAGCCTCCTCAGAACTGGTACCACCAGAAAAGTACCCAGTCCCGATCTTCTGAAGCTGCTCCATCATCTTGATATATGATGGGACACCTCCAATAACTGCAGCAGCTGGCTGCACCTCCGCCACCACCTATGGCACAACTGGCACCTGCGGTGCCACTGGAGCCTGCACTGGCACCACACCAGGAAAACGCTCCAACAACTGCCTCAGCAGATCCGCTATGCCTACATCTGGGCCCTGGGCCACTCCGGCTGCAGCACCCAACGCTCCTGGGCCCACCACACCCTCGACATGCTCTCCGGCACCGACACCAGCCAAACCAGCCCCCGCTCCGGCCAAACCCGCTGCGTCGACACCAGCACCATCGACTGCCCCGGCCCCCAAAACCTCAGGCTGCAGACCCTCAATCTGCTCCAACGCGGCACTCTCAGGACCTCTGCCGCGACCACGACCTCTACCGGAAACTCCAGCTCCTCTAGCCATCTGCGCTACCCAAGAACAGAAGACTAAGAACTAGAACAAACAATAATACTACACACAACTTACCGTGGAATCTCGTTTAAGGCTCGGAGAGGATGATACTAGAACTCCAGCAGCACACAATCGATTAAAATACTCTATAATCAATCCACAGCATGCTAACATCCTAGCTCATCACTCATCAATCATCAGGAAAATAATTCACAAATTAAATTCCTACCCACAGCATGCTAACATCCTAGAATCGAACTCCGCTCTGATACCAAATTGAAACACCCCAACCCATTTTTTTTTAAATTATTTAACTCATACCTAGTGATCCCATACTCACTAAATACCTCAGCACAATTAACAGGAAAGAGCATTTAAGTCTTAAAAATAAATCCAATAAATAATAAATAATCTTGAACAATAATCTCATAACTCAAGAAACATAAAACCAGCAACCTAGATCAAGTTCTACCAAACTCCAGAACTAAGACCTAACAAAACAGAACAACAACAACGATGATCACAACAACGAGCGTCTAGATCATCCCCTCTTCCTCGCCACGATTCCACGATCACACTTTGCTTTTACCTGCATCACAACACAAATGAGATGCATAAGTATTCCATAAATACTTAGTGAGGCAATCCTCCCAAGCAACATGCTATACACACAAGCAATAGAACAATACACAAACAATAAACCACAACAAACCAGACAAAACAGACGATCAGTCTGTCTGACGAACTCGTGTCGATCGACACACGACCTCCGTGTCGATCGACACAGATCGCTACTGGTGTCGATCGACACCCTTCACCTCATGTCGATCGGCACTTGGCCCGACTGGTGTCGAGCGACACCCTTCCCTTGGTGTCGATCGACACCAATCGCGCAGGCACTTTTCCTGCGATCTCCATATCGCGAAACCTCCTTCTCCAGTGCCCTAAATCGACCAGCGACTCACACACAGGCCACACAAGGACCCAGCAAGGCAATCACGACCAAGCAAACACACAAACAGTCAATAACTCATCCAACAACACATAAACGGATCAAACAAAGGATCTAATGCTCAGATAAGCCCTCAGTCATGCACTCACCTCTTCTCTGGAAGAAACTGAACGATTCTGAACGCAACGAAGGAGAAGAACGACCCTTGCAACCACCTCTACGCACCACCAGGCTTAGATCTCCCTTTTCACCAAGAAATCTCACAGGAACAGGCTTAGGAATTCACAGAAAAGCTCTCAGGAAGCTCTCAAACTTTTCTCTCTGATTCTCCTTCTCAGAAAACGACAAAGGTGACTAATGAAACCCTAGGCCGCGTCCCTGAAGCCTTAAATACGAGCCCATTAGGGTTTCCTCCCCTAAACCAAACGAAATCGCGCAATTAAAAGCCCAAAGGCCCAACTGCTCGAAAAGTTAGTGTCGATCGACACACCCTTAGTGGTGTCGATCGACACGCTGAACCAAAAATCGGTTCGCGGGCGTTACAACCGGTGTCTAGGATCCATGATATCGAAGTATCCTTACCACTTAATTGATCTGTGCTAGATTTTTTATTGATGAGTTGTTTGATGATGCTCCATTGATTATCTGTAATTCCAACTAATCCTTGGCGATCAGTTTTAGAGAGTGGAGTATCGGAAGAGAAGCTGAATTAGCACCGATGATCTGTGTGGTATTAGCTTGAGGAGACATGCCACGACCACGACCAGTTGAAGTATTACGAGGGGTCTTGCGTTCTTCCCACCAATCGGGATATCCGACAACTTTGAAGCAGGAGCTTACTTCGTGACCCATCTTTCCACAACCAGTACACTTGCGAGTGGGGTCTTTGTTTGGAGGACGTGATGTTCCTCCGACAGATTGGCGAGACACATCTTGTGTCTTAATTGAATCAGGTCGCGGAGAGTGATTGGAGGATGATATGTGTGAGGCAAAGCTCATCACTGTTGATGTCTGAGAAACGTTTGAACGTAACGTTTCGTTCTGAGTAATGGTTTGATACACGCTATCGAGGTCAGGAAGTGGTGAGATTGCACAAATTTGGGAGCGGATAACACCATGAGTAGAGTCATCAAGACCATAAAGAAAACCGTGAATTTGTAATGTCTCACGTTCTTTTTCATGGGCTGTATTTAGATCACATTCGCACTTACCACAACTGCAGCGTTTTGTATTCATACATTCAGAGATGCCATCCCAAATTTTGGTTAGCCGTCCGAAGTAATCATCCACGCTGGAGCCGTTCTGCTTGCAAGTGGCCAATGAATTTCGAAGTTGTTGTAATCTTGCTCCACTCTTGATTGAAAATCTTTTCTTGATGATGTCCCAAAGGTCTTTAGCAATTTCACGAGTAGATATAGATGAGCGTATCTTGGGTTCGATTGTTTGTTTAATCCAACCCACCAATAGATGATTGTTGGCAATCCAATCTTCGAGGTCAGGAGAACCATCTGCTGGTTTTGGGATGCTTCCGTCAAGGAAGCCAAACTTCTTGCGCGAGCTGAGTGCATACGAAAATTGATGGCCCATTCGTCATAGTTTGTACCATTAATCAGTGGTTGAGAGATTACAGCCCCTGGATTGTCGTTTGATGAGAGATCATAAGGAGAGATGGTTTTGCGTTTTGGTTCTGTGGTGACTTGTGCAAGAGCCATTGTTCACAGATGAGCAAAACAAAAGATGATGATAAAGTCGATGAAGATGATGATGAAGGATGCTCTGTTTTTCTTGTAGGGAAAGAACAGGGAGATTAGATCAAGATTTTGTGAATAAAATCGAGACTTTATACGAGATAACCTTCTGTTTTCGTGAATGAAGAACAGAGTTTTTGATGATGATGATAAGAAGAATCAAGCTTAGAAGAGATCAAGCTTGATATAGGTCAAAGAACGAAGGAAAAAAAAAATTTAGATCTTATTTAGCTCTGATACCATGAGAATGTTTAGAAAGCTGAATGTTCGATCTGTTATTCACAAAACCTTGAGAGGAGTATTTATACAAGTTTAGATGTGCAAACCCTAAAGAAATCCTAACTTATCTAGAATTCGAAAATATACAAATCCAAAGATATAGAATATATCCTAATAATACTCCCACGGTGAACTACAAAATAAAATATAGCAGGGCAACAAGATTTGTATGTACATTTTTGTTAATTATGTATTTGGAAACGTGATTCTTTTGCTTTAACCATCATCTTTTTTTTTTTTTTGGTTAAAAGTTTTACCATCATCTTGTTGCCAATGAGAAGATTGTGAAGTTTAAAGTTTGCGAAGCTTTGTTATAGTTTATGATTTTGTTGTGGAAATATTAATTTTCTAGTTCATAATTTAATTTCCACAATATGCCATCATTTTGTTGCCATTAAGTTGAAGTCAAACTCGTCGAATTCAAGTATTGATAAGAATCAAAATAATCATGTCACATACCCAAAAAGATGTCTAAGAGGAAAAACGGCAAACTCATGGTATAAATTTTATCGTCAAATATGTAATTTATATTTTCTACTTCTTCCGATTAGGGAATACAAAAAAAATCGATGATATAGAATCGGGAAATCACTCCACAATCTTATGAACAAACGGTGATCAAGAACTGATCAACAAGTTTTGGCGAAGATGGAAACGAAGGTAGAGGTGGTGGCGAAACTTGCGATTGGCTCTCTCAAGTTTCAATCTGTGGGCTTGATAGACTCTCTCAATCTGTGGAGAACTAGACTTGTTTGAATCACACAAACAATCATAATCCTATAATCTCAAGAATCAAATGAATCTCTCAAATGAAACTTAAAGACAAACTCTTTAGACAAAGACACTCTTTGTATAAAACGAAAATAACTTTGTATATTTCTTAGATGATTGAAAGGTATCTTTTTACAATAAGAAATGTATGAGCTTATATAGGCTCGACAAGGAACAGTAGCCAACGGTCTAAAAGTGTAAAACAAGAAAGAAAATACACAAAAGGCCTGTTCGTTTTTGTATTTGTATCCAGCATCTAGATATAGTTTCTGAATTCTGCATTTGGATGTTGTATCTAAATGTTGTTCGTTTTTTATTTTGATATTTACATTTAGATATAGTATTTGGATGTTATTTTGTTCGTTTTTGATTTTATAATAATATCCAGATGTTGTTTACTAAAAAAAAATATTTTTCATAGAAAAACGTGGATTTGCGGTTTTGATGAAAAACTCGGTTTTGCAGTTTTAGCGGGAAACTGCTGATTTGCGGATTTGCGGTTTTGACGGAAAAACTCGGATTTGCGGTTTTGACGGAAAATCTCGAATTTGCGGTTTTGGCGGGGAATTTAGGATTTGCGGTTTTGGCGAGAATTTCAGATTTGCGGTTTTTGCGGGAAAACTCGTATATGCGGTTTTGGCGGGAAATCTCGTATTTGCGGTTTTGGCGGGAATCTCGGATTTGCGGTTTTGGCGGAAAATCTTGGATTTACGGTTTTCGCGGAAAATTTTGGATTTGTCGTTTTGGCGAGAAATTTTTTAAGTTTTAAATTTTTAATTTTTTAATTTTTAAAATTTTTTATGAAGGTTATTTCAGAAAAAAAAAAAAACTATTTAGATGCAAATGCTGCTGCAGCATCTGAACCCTTCGTTTCTCAGCATTCCAAATATCCAGTTTTTTGAGATTTTTTAGGATTTGCATCCAGATGCTGCATTCAGATGCAAATTGTAATTTTTAAAAACGAATACTCCCTCTGTTTCAAAATGTAAGATGTTTTAGAATTTTTTTTGTTTCAAAATATAAGATGTTCTCTATTTTCTATGTATAATTAATGACAAATTATTGAATTCAAGAAAGATAACTAAATACTATTGGTTTAGAGTTGTTGAAAATTGTAAATCACAAAAAAATAATGCATTTTAAATATGGTTTCTTAATATGTGTGAAAATTCTAAAACATCTTACATTTTGAAATAGAGAGAGTAATATTTAGATGCCTGCAACCAGATACAGCATCTGGCTACAAAAACGAACAGGCCCAAAATTAAATGATAGGTGATCAAATGTTGATGGTGCATTGATCTTGTTGCTGTTGTAGCTTTTATGGGGGATTTAGGCCATAAATGGAAAGTGTGCTCGCCTCCATTGTATCTAGACAGCTTCTGGATATAACCATGGTTGAGAAGTGTATGGAAATACTCATTCGATGCCACAAATCACAATATAGCCGTTGGGGATGGGCTTTGAATGCTCTCGGTCTATATTTGGTAAGTCTTGATGTATGGTTGGGTAAGATTGGATCCACCTGATCCAATGGTCCTTTCTGCACATAAATATTCTCTTAAGGCCTTCTAGATGATGTAGAAGCTCCCCTGGTTGCGACACATACATTTGTAAAGATTTTAAAGTTCGAAAACTCCAAATAAGATAAGTCTAGGGTCCTTCGATTTAGAAAATTAATATCTCTCAAACCAAAATTTGTATTGACTTGATTCCAAACGAGCTCCTCTGATGGGTTGCTCCTGGTTTGGTCGGGGTGCTTCAATGAATGGACGCATGTCTCCATCGCGTCCATTGGAGATCTGCTGACTTGTAACTTGAATATCTTCATCCTGTGGAAAACTTTTGAACTAATTCCACTTCTCTGTGATTCCTTCATGAGTTAAGTTTCTGGATTAAATTGATTTGTAGCTTAACTCCTCCTGATTGGGCTGATATAATCCAAGAAAGGCATATATATATATATATATATATATGTGTTTAGTTCACTCGGATTGGTTCTCTCCACCGGTTTTGGTCGTCTTATGGGTGATGTTGACTTGATGGCCTCATCAGTCGAGATCGACAATGTGGCCAAATGGATCCCACAGGCTAATTAAAGAGGATCCGTTGAGCACTTTCATGAGATTAGAAACGTGACATTCATCAACAGGGGAAAAGGCCTTTTTGATTTGGGTAATTTAATCCTCCCTTTTATGTGATTAATGATTGATCTGTATATTTTTAGAATATTGTAGAATTTACGATCTCGACATACACGTGTCAGCTGAGTCATCATCTGTAATATAAACGTGTCAGCTGAATCAACATCTGTAACGTACACGTGTTAGCTGAGTCAGCACTTATAACGGTTGACTAACATCTGTTAATTACGCACAAAATCAATAGTTGAAGTATGAAATTTGAATTTTTTAATGTTTAGATACATATTAGCACTAGACAATTGTATAGATCGAAAAATGCACTTTCAAAATTGTAGGGGTCTTAAAAGGCTATTTTCCCATCAACAGCTACAATTGTACCATTCAGAGTCAGTTTCACTTTACTATTATTTTTCTTTTTCCTATGGTCCCATTCCCCTACTGAGATCCCCATAGTATGTATTTTCATAGAATTTTTAGTAGAACAAAAAAATGCATAAATAAATTGTTATACAACCATATTACGGATTTAGGAGTTTTAAAAAATTATAATAGTAATATTTTTACAAAAAGTTGGGACTTTAATTGATTTTTACACCAAGTTAGGAATGCAATTTTGAGAAAACATTTCAATTATTTTCTTATTTTATTTAAAACCATCAAATATATATTTATGTATAGAAACTTTCAAAATAATTCTGCAAACTAAAATAATTCTCTCTCAACAGATTCACCAAAATCATAAACAATTTTTATCAAATGAAACACAACGTTTTGTTAAATGGAAAGAAACGTTTTGTTATCAAATAAAACGACTCACCACTATTATTACTTAAAAAAAAAAGGAAGTCTATCGTTTTTGTGTTAAATTTTGGTTCCAAATGGTAACTTCGTTTTTAACTACGGAAAAAGTGTGGTTCGGTTCTAATAGTAACAAAAATACATACATACATATGTATATGTAAATATTTTGACATTATTACGGTATTTTTGCAGTGTGGTTTTGTGATGCAGATTACCATTAAGAGCTTTTGTCTTAGCTAAGAACATAATTTTTTTTTTACAAAAAAATTTCTAACTAAGCCAATTGCTCGCTTTTTTCATCCATACTTTCTGAAACTTAGTCAATCCTTTATCCAAAAAAATAAAAATAACCTAGCCAATCCAACAAATCCTAAAAATCGAAATTCAGAGAAACTGTTAATTTCTAAAACCTAGTCAATCCTAAAAATCTAATTACCTAAGATATTGGATAAGTCATTTGTTAATCTACAATCAAAACCAAAATAATGTGAAGTGATCTTGGTCTAGTGGCAAGTCCACAGAAGACAGACACCATCACACCAGGGATCGAGTCCCCGACCCTACAATTTGTATGAATTAGGCTAATGGGCCGGCCAGTTGTGGTCCAAATGTTGACAAAAAAAAAATCAAAACCAAAATAATTTTCGAGCGTAAATATATATATATATATAGCTCACTAAAGAGTAAAAACACATCAACTCAATCTGACATTGTTTTCTGCATAATTTACCCAAAATTTTAAATTTAATCTTTTTAATTTATAAAACAAAGAAAAAAATATAATGATGTCATGGATTTGAATAATTAATGAAATGCTAGAATTAAATCTTAATAAATGTTCACGTTCTTATATCTTTTTTTCTTTCTCCCTCATCTCGATAACCTACTATTCTAAAAAATCGTAGGATATTGTTGCATTAAAGCTACTATAAAAAAATGCTCATCTCAAACCCTTCGGACAGGAATTTTGAGTAATTTAAAAAAATTCAGAAAATTTATATGATTTTTGGATATATTTCTAATGATATTGAAATTTTAAAATAATTCAAGTATCCCAACTAATATCTTATATATTATGTATCCACCATAATAAATTTAATACATCCATACATGTAATTATTTGAATGGAAACATATATGATACATGTAGATGCGAAAGTCTTCGAACAAAATATGTACGACGATATGGTTTGTTTGGCATGTGGTGTATCAAACTTTTGCTCATTTTCTATTCATTTTTCAATGAAAGCGAGCAAAAAAAACGAAAGTACAACATGTGCTTAACAATCTCAAAATTATATTTAATTGTGTTTTGGTATCCCTATACTATTAAAATAGAAGTACAAATTTTGCATCACCCTATGATTTAACTAAATTGTCCCTCACATAAACACAACTAATTAAGCATCATTAAGGGCAATTACGGGAGATTATAATCTCACGACAAAACGGGTCGGTTCAAAATTAAAATTGACCCGAAATTACATTTAATGGATACTGATCCATTGGGTTAAACCATTTATATCGGGTCATCTCTACTAAAACAAGCAGTTCAAAAATCATATCCAAACTGATTCTCACGTAATTAATCCGAATACTATAATTGCGTGAGATTCAAAATCTTAACAAATATTCATTTCCAAACTAAATCTTCTTTGTTCCCTCAATCTCCTTAATCTTAGTCAATCTTATCTAAGCAATCACACAAATTTAGCTACTACCATTTCATTGGTCCCGATTAATCATTATCATAACTACTCAATCGTTTTCAATTTAGAATATTCCTAAATTCCAAATTCTTAGATTATTCTCACAGATTTAACCTAACAACTTAGACACATCCATCAAACCCTATAAATATCTACACTATCAATTCGTAGGTTATCATATCAAGAAAGAAGAAAATTTACCTTCAATATTAACCTCTGCAAATTCTCCTCTAAAAAATGGCCTTAGTTCAAGAACCTGTGACAAGCCTTGCTGACATTAAGGGCTTCAAAACTACCTGGAGAATACAAGTGAAGATCATTCACAGTTGGAAGCAGTATTTACCAGCAACTGGAGAGACGATAGAAATGATACTGTCTGATAATATTGTAAGTTTTCTAATACTATATCACTATAATCTTTTATTGTGAACCGACCCTTAAGTTATTTGCTGTCATTGGTAGGGTACGATGATTCATGCCACAGTGTGGCCGCGGCCGCGGGTTAGAGAACCAGCGACTCCTTTGGTGCTTTACGAAAGTGCTTCTGAGTGAATCTTTGGTCTTTGAATAAAGCGGCGGCCGCGGCTTCTGGTATGTTTACATATGTTTCATCTTTCCATCTATCATTCTAATATAGACGTTAATCTACAGTAATATCTATACAGTCTTGAAATTTAAATAAGTAAACAGTGTAGTTCTTTTACATTTACTTAGGTTTGGGGATAAAGCCCAGTACGTAGCCCAAACATTAATAATTAGCAAATGAAATAAGTAGGCCGATATGTGAGCTTAGCCATTTATATATTACACATACCAAAATTCTTATCAAATTTATTTTGCTAAATTTAAAATAACATACAAAAAACAATTTTAAATAGTTTTTAACTATCTCAAATTGAAAACAAGTACACAGTTTATTCTACTAAATGAAGGAAAACTCTAATATCTATTAAATTAACATTTGGAATTATTAAAAAAATATCAACAAAAACCGAATTAACGAGAAAATACACACTCGGTGGCCACAAAATATTTCCAAACGGAAACATAATTATTACAATCATGTCCTATTTTAATTCAAACGTTTGCAAAATACAATAATTTCAACTACATCTAATCATTTACGTTTCAAAACACCCACCAATCTAATTCCGATTTACAACCACTAACCATTTACAAAAAAAACAAAATAGATTATCGGCCCGCGGCGGCCGCGGGTTAGAATCTAGTATAACCTACAAATCACAAACAAAGAGTTATATTTTTTTTGTCAATCAAAGAAAGAGTTATTGGATTCGACTTTTCTATATAACTAGATTAGGACCCGCGTATACGCGGGTTTAAAATTAAAATTTTATAACCCGTATAAAAATAAAATCTAAAGTTTTATAAATTAACCAATTTAATTTTTAAAATTTTTAAGTATTAAAATTGTAATTGTTTTCATATAAATTATAACATGTGTAAGAGAAAAAACTTAGGATCCGCGTATATGCGACTTTATAACTAAAACTTTTATAACCCGTATAAAAAAACAAAATAAGATATTCTGAAATTTTTAATAAATTACTTAATTTAAGTTTTCTATTTATTTAGTAGTAATTATTTTCATATATTCATCCGGTGAAATCAATCTTTACGCATCAACCTTCTGAACATTGACAAAAGAATTCGTACCTTATCAAAACGTGTAGAACCATACGAAAATGTCACATTTGGATCAAAACCTCTATTATCACACAATAGTCATATCAAACGTCTCTAAATCTTCGCATCCACAAAAACATTAATACACTAACCTTAAATAATTATATCAAAAGTTAAATATATGATACGTTAAAAAAAATTCACTTCTTCATCTAATGAATAAATTATAGGGTATCAACCAACTAAAAATTAAGAAAATAGTTCAAAACCAATTATTGAAACATATAAATCAATACCAAAAGAATTATGTTTTGATCAAAACTTACCTTATCTTCATGCGATCGATACATATGGTTTGTTAATCAAACTTACCATATAAATATTGATTTTCGAAGATTTTAACTAAACCAGTTGAAATATCACTCAAATCTTCATGCATCGATACATATGGTTTGTTAAAAAAATTTTAACATTATCTTTTTATATTTTAAAATTATTTAAATTATAATTTTCTTAATATTATCTTTTTACATTTTTATATTTATTTAAATTTTAGTATTTTCTCAGAATTATCTTTTTATATATTTAAAATTTTTAAAAACAAATATTTTTGACACGTGTCAAAATCTCGAATCAATGAATATGACACGTGTCACGATCTCTTGAGTTAGTAACTTCGAAAACTGTACTTTATATAATAAGATTTATTTTTATTCCATATTGAAATCAAATATTCAATTAAACAACCAAAGTTTTTTTTAATCAAATACGCAATTCAAATAATAATATGGTGATAACCTTCTATATCTGCTCCATGCAAGTAACATAAAATCTAATATTTATTCATAAAAAATCACAAAATATATTAAAATCGTGACTTATATGCGAACACAAAAGAATCAAGAGACTTAACAAAATTCAATTTCTTTAGGAAAAAAAAAAAGAAATATCCCTAAAAATCGAACCTAAACACTTAAAACTTGTTTGAAAAAAAAAAAAAAAAAAAAACACTTAAAACTTGAAAACCGACTATTGCCATTATTATTTCCGCATGAAAATGATGCTAATACCGCATGGCAGCATATAACGCATCAAACTAAAAACGTTACTAAAACATTAATGTACGTTCAAAATCAAACCGAATGATTTTACTTAATTTGCGGTTAAGTCCGGTTTAATAATTCAGTTTGACTTGTAACTTACACAACCACTTTGACGGGATCGATTGGTACTATAATATTCGGCTAATAATATTTAACATTAATGTACGTTAGGTTTGATTCAGATATTTTTTGGAGTTAATTTAATTCAAAAATCAAACCGAATGATTTTACTTAATTTGCGGTTAAGTCCGGTTTAAATTAAAACTCGTATACCCTCTTTTAAACCCATCTCTCAGGAAAAGATTCTCAGACGATATTTTCTCGGGAAAACTGAATCCGAATCCAGAGAAATCGCAATGGCGGAATCTTTGAATCTTAGTTTGAAAGCGAGAGAGATCATTGTGAGTCCAAGCCACGAAGAATTAGCGATTATCGTCGATCATCTCTTTACGAGTCAAGAATCTGAAGAATATAAAACAGCTCGTGCTTTGTTCGATTTCTGCGTCTCTTATAACCTAAATTGCTTAACCCTAAAGCTTCTTAAAGTCCATCAATCTTCTTCCAATAGCGTCAACAGATTCAGATCGATCCATCTACTCTCCGAAACTCTCATCGATTCAAGAACACGTCACTTCAAGTTCTCTCTCGACTCTCTCTATGAAATCAAAAGGGTTTTGATTGAATGCCTTAGCATGCAAGAAACTAAAGAATCTGCCATCAAGATCTTCAGAAGAATCGTTTATTTCATAGCTTACGATGTTGTGGTGTTGCATAAAGAAAAATGGGACGAGCTTGGTGATTGTATCCTCTCGCTAACGAATAGCCAAGAGCCTGTTAAAGCGTTTCACATCTTCATCGATTTGCCACAAGTCTACAGAGGTTTCATCGACAAGTTCTTGAATAAAATTTTAGAGAAAGCTGGTAATGTGTTTCTTGATCCTAAGCTAGATAGAGTTCAAGATTGGAGCTTGGCTTTACAGACTCTTATTAAAATGTGGATACAGCTTTTGAATACAGAGATGAGATTGGAGTTAATAGGGGGTTTATTGAGGATTCGGCTTACGTCTCTGTTGATTTCGGTAAAGAAGCTTGTGGAGAAAGGAAAGGAAGAGTTTTTGCTAAGAGTGCTTGTAGATTTCGAGAGGATCTTCTCAAGAGACATGAAGATGTATAACTACATTAAGGTACAATGCCAATTGGTGTTGACGTTTATGAGCGAGATCGAAAAAGTTGGAAGACAGACTAAGGAGATTGTGAGGAAGATCAAAATGTTGGTCGTATGATCATTTGAAGAGTTTATCTTCGGTGGAAGTGTTCTTTGCATGCGTTAACTGAACTTGAAGATAGGTCTAGAGATTAATCATACAAAATTTTCACTAAAAATTTCTAAAAATACTCTGCGCATCCCGCTGGTTTAAAACCTAGTAAAGATTTAAGATTTTTAGAAAGTCCCATTTTTGCTATAACAATGAGGTTTTAGTCTTTGACCTTTTTCTGTAATAGCAAGAAAATTTTCCTTTTCTCTTATTTTTTGTTTTGTTTTATTTCTCTTCTTCTTTCCCGCAATACCTCCTCGATTTCTATATTAGTTCCTTCACCCGCTTTTTAATATTCCGGCGATCAAATAATGGACTTTGTAACGCCGTAGCCGGCGATGGAGACGTAGAATATGAACAAAATGATGGGGCTAAACCGGCGTCGTTAGTATTTTTGGCTTTTACAACCCTTTGTTTCAGGCGTAACCAATCCAAGAGAGCCACATCATCAAGTTTAGTGGTTCATCAGATTCAAAGGTTAGAAATTCATTCACTGAATAATTTCGTGGTATTAAGCCTGGCAAAGAGTATTAGGTGTATGTTCAACCAAAAAAAAAAAAAAAAAGCTTTTCTAGAAACTCTTAGACCAAACGCAATGCACTACCCACCACCCGGGTGTAAGGAATAAAGAAATGAAAAAAAAAGCAAATTTTGTCTAAGATACAAAACTCGGTTGCAAGTTTACAACCGAGTGTATAGGACACGTGTAAGAGATTTGTTGGTTTGTTTTATTTGTAATTGGAAAATTAATTTTGAGTTGTGGGACAAAAAAAAATTTGGGGATCGAGGGTTCTTCACTCTAGCAGACCTCTTTTGTGTTCTTCACTCTCCAGAGAATCGTTACTTGCTTGAAGACGGCTTCTTCTTCTTCTTCTCATAAAGCTCATCTCTGCAAATCAAAATGGTAATTAGGGTTTTTCGAATTTCTCAATTTCCTCTTCCAAAATGTTCTCTAACAATTTCCATATCACTTCCGATCTATCTGCAATTAAAAAACTCTGCTTTTAGATTCATCGATTCGATTTGAATCCTCTGTTTGAACAATTAATCGTTGTATTATTCGATTGAAGAAATTAGAAACATTCTGATTGTGTTAAGAGTCTTATCCTGTATTCTGATTTACAAAGCTCGTTTAGTCAATCTTAGGTTGTGTTAATTTCTTAAAGCTGGAGTTTTTATGTTCTCATCGACATTGAAATCGCGAGGAAATTAAAAAGTTGTGTTTTTTTAGTTTAATTTATGTGAAATTGCTGATGGATTGATTGAATTTTGTGCTATTGGTTGTGTAGTCTCTGGTTGCAAATGAGGAGTTTCAGCACATTCTTCGTGTGTTGAATACTAATGTTGATGGTAAGCAGAAGATTATGTTTGCTCTTACCTCTATCAAAGGTATTGGGAGGAGATTGGCCAACATTGTTTGCAAGAGGGCTGATGTTGACATGTGCAAGAGGTTTGTTGCAAGTGTCATTGGTTATAGGTTGCTTTGTTTTGAAGTTCAGGTTTTGAATTGATAATGTAGCTTTTGATCTGATTAATTAAGTTGAAAGATTATAAATTGAGTTTGTGGTCATGACCGTGTATATTCAATCGTGGATCACCACCATTGCTTATTACGAACTTTTTTTCAATTGAGTGCTTAAATGTGTTTGTTTTGATGATCAAATTCTTCCAGTGACATAATTGCAAAGCTTCTTTGATTCTCTATGTTACTGAAATCTGAAAGATGTTTTCTCTTTTTTTTTTTCTTTTCCTTTTTGATTATAGTTTCCAACATTGGCGACATTGCAGAAAGAGGTGAGAGTCTTCTGAATTTTCAAGTGTTCACTTTGGTTAAAGCTAGGATGCAGGGAGAGAGGGCCAGTCTCGGTTCACTATCAAATACTTACCGGTTAATCTCAAAGACATCGAAACAGCTGGATTTCAGGAAGGAGATGAAGTGTCATTGGAGACATTGAAGCAAAAGGGATTGATCAATCCTTCAGGCAGGAAAGGAAACTCCCTCTAAAGGTTAGTTTCCAAACTGTCATACTTCTTAATCGATAATCCTACTTCTTTTCGATCATGCATTCATCTTTTTCTTTATTTTGAAACGCTTTGTTTGGTCTATGGATATCAGATGAATACTTTGCCAAGAAGAGAGCTGCAGTAGCAGCAGAACCAGCAGCTTCTACTTAAAATTTCTTTATTTTTAAAGCTCTTCAATGTTGTAAAGCTGCAAAGATAATTTGTCTATGAGAAGCTGCAGAAACTGATCATTGTTGTTTTAGAATATGTATGTGGTGGTTTAAACATAAGGCTAATTTGAATGTTGCAAACGCATTTCACTGATGATGATTAAGGTTTTTTTTAATTTTGTATTAATTAAATAAAATGTTTGTGTGTTTTAAGTAATAAATATGTTTGTTTGTTTTTATGTTTAAAATTTAAATTTTATTTTTAATTTTAAAAAAATGTTTCTTCAATTACTTAATTATATTATTAAACTATTACTAATCAACATGTTCTACCAATAATCAACTCATAACACCATGTTTCTAAACTTCAATTCTTACATTATTTTAATAATAAAATCCCACTAACACACACCCAACCTATTTTACCACTGCGGATGCTCTTATAAGTTTTAGGTGTATTTTCAACCAAAAAGTATTAATTAATTTCCTTTAACTTATAAATACTACAAAGACTTTTTCAATGACTTATTAGTAAGTGCTATAACTGTTATATACCAAGACGTTGACTCGTCTTATCATACCAGTCAAAGTAAACGATAGTGATCACTCACTTTAGAAATGCCACATAACTTTCCAATGTGTTCATAAACAGAGACTTCCACTTCTTCTAAAATTTACATATCATTTCATATAACTAGACTTCCACATTGCTTTGTGGAGATTATTTCATTTGCTTTTTATCTTATCTGCAATGGAGGCGAAGCTTATGTTGGGACATTACTTGATATGGGTGATGATATTATTGGGGCAGCTAAATGGATACAAAGCCTGTATTCAGAAAGAAAGGAATGCTTTGTTGGAGCTCAAGAAATATCCCAACTCTGTTACTTGGGGTAATGACACAATTAGCGATTTTGAGGGCCTTTTCACTACTTGGACTAATGACACAACGAGTGATTGCTGCCATTGGGAGGGTGTTACGTGCAATCATACAAGCAGACGGGTTATCGGGCTTTCCATTGGTCGGATGTTCGACGGAAAGATTCCTCTCCTAAATCTTTCTTTGCTGCATCCCTTTGAAGAAGTTCGAAGTCTGGACTTATCCTTATCCAGATTCAGTGGCTTCTTTGATGATGTGGAAGGTATACCAGAGTTTCCAAAAGTCGTTAGTTATAGGTTTATGGTTTTTTTTCCCCCTGCGTTAGGGTTCTGCTTCTCAAAATAATCTTAGATGGACAAACCTTAGTTTATTGTTTCTAATTCATATGAAATTATTTTTAATTCAGTTTTTGTTTTTGGTTTTTAGTTTTTAGATTTTAGATTTTGCTATTAGATTTTTGTTTTCAAAATCTAGAAAAAATGGTTTTTGGTTGTTGAGACAACTAAAAATCTAAAATCTGGAGATGATAGCAAAAGAGTTTTCCTAAATTGTAGGGAAACCAAAATATTAAAATCTTGATTGGTGAAAAAATGAGTTTTTGAGAATCAAAAACCAAAATCACTTCAAAATCTACAAAATATTCAAGGCCCTTAATTATTTGCTTACACCGTAACTTGCTGATGTTTGTCAATTTGTGTCCCATTGTTGCATGTTGTTAATCAGATTACATGGTCCTTTACTTTCCCTTTCCACGTGCATAGAGTGACATCTCTCATCATTACATGCTTAGCAAGATTTTATTTTGCAGGTTATAAAAGCCTAAAGAGATTAAAAAACCTGGAAATTTTGGACATCTCTTATAATTCATTCAATAACAGCATATTTCCTTTCCTTAATGCTGCTGCATCACTCAAAACTCTGTTTCTTGGGGGAAACAACATGGATGGCCTTTTTCCTGTTAAAGGTGCGTTTTAAAATTTGTACTCTCTCCGTATTTTAATAAGTGTCGTTTTAGAATTTTTATTTTTTTTGAATTAGATGTCGTTTTCAAATTTCTATGCAAAATTTATTACTTTTTAATGTGTTATGACGTCATAAAACATTAAAAAGTAATAAATTTTGCATAAAATTTGAAAACGACATCTAATTAAAAAAAATAAAAATTCTAAAACGACACTTATTAAAATAAGGAGGGAGTATAACTGTTATTTTTTTTTTATTTTTTTTTAATTTCATAATTAGTTCAGTTTGCATCATTCTTCTATTCGTTGACCTCCTTTTCAGAACTCAGTGATTTGAAAAACTTGAGACTGTTGGACCTAAGTGAAAACAGAATTGACGGCTTCAAACAAGTACGAGGTACATATGTCCATAAAGACTTGCTTTTCTTTTCTAAGGGTGGAATCATTAGGCTCATATTTAAAGTTGTTTTCTTTTGTGTGGCTTCGTGGCAGATTTACATGCCCTAAGGAAGCTGAAAGCTCTGGATCTACATGGTAATGGTGAATACACGTTTAGTTATGTGAATCAAAGTTTAGCATTGATTGCCTTAGGGATTTGCGAATTGAAGAATATTGAAGAGCTCAATCTCAGTCACAATAATCTGGTAGGTGAGTTTCCTTTGTGTCTAACTAGCTTGACTGGACTTCGAGTTCTTGATCTCTCATCGAACAAATTGACTGGGAAACTACCATCTGCTCTCGGTAACCTTAAATCCCTTGAGTACTTGTCGCTGTTCGATAACGACTTCAATGGCTTCTTTTCTCTTGGTTGGCTAGCCAACCTCTCAGAGCTTACGGTGCTCAAACTTTCTTCAAAATCCAACTCACTTGAAGTAGAGGCTGATTATTCTTGGAAGCCAAAATCTCGGTTGAATGTTATTGTATTACGATCTTGCAACTTGGAGAAGGTTCCTCAATTTCTCCTACACCAGAAGGATTTGCGTCAAGTTGATCTCTCTGACAATAAAGTTACTGGAATCTTTCCTTCTTGGTTGTTGGCAAACAATACGAAACTCGAAAATTTGCTTCTACAGAATAATTTCTTTACGGGGTTTCAACTACCGAAATCTGCTCACAATCTGCTTGTCATGGATGCTTCAGTCAATGAATTCAGTCAGCTATTTCCCGAGAACATCGGGTGGATACTTCCTCGTTTACAGCATATGAATCTAGCTAATAATGGTTTTCATGGGAATCTGCCATCTTCTCTTGGTAACATGAAGAGTATTGCATATCTGGATCTGTCTCACAACAGTTTCTATGGGAAGCTACCAACAAGTTTTTTAAAAGGTTGTTATTCCTTGTCAACCTTGAAGCTATCACATAACAAACTAAGTGGTCAGATTTTTCCAGGATCAACAAACTTTACTTACATAGAGGTGCTGTCAATGGAAAACAATCAGTTTACAGGAAAAATCGGAAATGGTTTGCGGAGCTTGAAATACTTACAACTGCTTGACATTTCTTACAACAATCTCACAGGGGATATTCCGAGTTGGTTTGATGAACTTCCAAACATAGGCGCATTATTGATTTCAAACAACTTGTTGGAAGGTGAAATACCTATTTCCTTGTTCAACCTATCCAATCTTCAGCTACTGGATCTCTCTGCAAATCATTTATCTGGGGGCATACCTCCATACGTCAATAGTGGAGATGGCGTAGTGTTACTCCTGCAAGACAATAATTTGTCAGGGGTTATTCCAGAAACATTGCTTGGAAATGTTACCATACTTAATCTGAGAAATAACAAATTGTCTGGAAGTATTCCGGAGTTTGTCAACACCGAAACCATCAAAATTCTTCTTCTCCGAGGAAATAATTTGACAGGAAGTATTCCTCGCCAGCTGTGTGCCAGCATTCATCTCCTGGATCTTGCTAACAACAGATTAAATGGATTCATACCTTCATGTCTTAGCAATGCATCATTTGGTTTGGGAGAAGAATATGAATCTCCTAATTATAATTTTGACATTTATTCTGTTGAATCCTCCTCTATTTATAGGAAAACGGACTACACAGAAAATGTTGGTATATATCTCAAATATCTGCTTATGCTTGATCAGAATAGAACTAGCTATGAGGCAGCCACCGAGACGAAAATCGAATTTGCAACGAAACACAGATATGATGCCTACATGGGTGAGAATCTCAGATTATTGTTTGGAATTGATCTCTCAAGAAATGAGCTGAGCGGTGAGATCCCAGTAGAGCTCGGAGATATTGTGGAACTACATTCTCTCGATCTATCTCACAACAACTTATCAGGAGTAATACCAGAAAGCTTTTCCGGTATGAAAAATTTAGAAAACCTGGATCTTTCTTTCAACAAATTACAAGGCCGGATCCCACCACAACTAACAGAGTTGAACAACCTGGAGGTTTTCAATGTCTCTTACAACAACTTGTCAGGAGTCATTCCGCAGGGAAGACAGTTCAACACATTTGATATACAAAGCTTCTTAGGTAATCATCTTCTCTGTGGACAACTAATCAACAAAAGCTGCAAGAGCAATAACTTTCAAGAACTAGGTAATGAAGTGGGAGCTGATGAATCTTTAATCGACATGGTATCTTTCTATTGGAGTTTTGCTGCAGCCTATGTGACATTACTTCTTGGAATATTTGCTTCTCTCTCTTTTGATTCTCCCTGGAGCAGAGGTTGGTTCTACATCGTTGATGTTTCCATCCACAAGGTGAGAAATTTGTTGTCGTAAAGCACTGCATGCAGGTACCAAATGCTTCTTATGTGCTAGTTTCATTGTCGTCCCCATCTGTTGTTGTTGTTCTTCTCAAGCCTCCTGCTTTGTTTCACAAAACTAGAACATGACTTATGTTTAGTTCCTCTGTCCTGTCAAATTAGCTACATCGATTAAATCCGGTTTGATATACGCTCGGTTCAGTTTGACCAATTATTTCACCTAAATTTCCGTTAACTCCGGTTTATATTCAGTTTCGTAAATAATAAAACAAAACTCATACGTTTGTTAGTTATGTATTTGGAAACGTGATTCTTTTGCTTTAACCATCATCTTGTATTAATTTTTTTTTTTGTTAAAAATTTAGCCATCATCTTGTTGCCATTGAGAAGATTGTGAAGTTTAAAGTTTGCGAAGCTTCGTTATTGTTTATGATTTTGGTGTGGAAATATTAATTTTCTAGCTAATAATATTTAAATTTCCACAATATGCCATCATCTTGTTGCCATTAAGATGAAGTCAAACCCATCGAATTTTAACTATTGATTAGAATCAAAATAATCATGTTACATACCAAAAAGATGTTTAAGAGGAAAAACGGCAAACTCATGGTATAAATTTTATCGTCAAACTAGAAATGGACCTGCGGGTTAATATTTTATTTGTATAGTTGTTATATTAATTTTAATATTGTGTGTAAAGTTTGATTGGTTGTCTCGCAACCGTTCACAAACGTAACGCTCACAAATATAGTCATTACTATCATTTAAAAGTTAAAACCAATTACGGAAATCACTTTATACCGCAAAATGGCTAAAATAAAAACGGCTAAATTTCAAAAACTCTTACCCGCAAGTGTTTGCGGTTGCAGACGGTAGCAGATAACTCATAAAAAAGAGAAAAATTACATAAACAACAAATAAATACGAATATGGAAAAATTGTCGATCAATTTGATTTGGTTTGCTGATTTTCTCTTTGATTCTCCACTGTATCCTCATTTTTACGAGAAGGGGAGAATCACTTCTGAATATATTGTAAAGAAGTTCTTGACCATTATCATCAGTCAATTGCTCGCTTATTACCGTCTAAGATTGAAAGAAACGAATTACTTCCTATAGATGTTTCGTGATGTGACAAATGGCGGCCTTATTTTACTTATTATAATCCTTGTCCGGTGATGATTGTGCCTCACTTTTCAGTATCCTTACTGATCTGGGTCAAAGTGAACCAAACCTATCAATTTGACATTGTGTATAGATAAATCTAGTTATATGAATGCGTGCAGCTGGAGAACCACAAGGTCGTAAAAGGTTATGCTGAAGTGTTAATTGGCGAGGATGAAGTAGTTGTAGCGGTTAGTCCGAGTGATTCTCAAGAACCAAATAAGTTCGCGTTTATATCTTTTGTTGCATTTTCATCCTGGTCTTAAAATACCACTAGGTCACAGATGGTTGTGGCCAATCTTCATGAACTTCAACTCTGCAAGGCTCATGGTATTTCAAAGGCGAGAGCTCTTCGCTTCACTTTCGGTTATTGTAATGTCTTAGTTGTTCATTTAATATTTTTATAAAATGTTACATCACTTCTTCCACTTGCCAAGGTATCAATGGAAAGGGGATAAATGGACTGGGATTATGAGACTAAAGTATTTCTAAAATACTTGCTAAGAATCTCTACGAATATCATAAGCATGTACATTTTATTTTTATTTGTTATATGTCTAAGTTAGCAAATCGGTAAAGAGTGATGTTAATAAGCTATATTCGCTTAAGCATTTGATATGCTCATAGTGATGATATATATATGTGAGTTACACAATTATAGTATTTATATAATCTTCATCGTTGAAGTTGTGCATTTTCTGTCTACTTTCTTTAGTTCGCTATTTCTTTTGTGGTAATTCATGTTCCTTTCATATATTATATTTAGGCCGTTGTTTGTATGTCTTGCACAAACCTCTAACACTTATATATTTCCATTTTAGAGTTACCCTTAATATAATTTTTGTGGAGATGTCTATTTGCGGAGCTTCTAAGATTAAGGATCATGAAATCAATCAAAGTAAAGGGTTAGATTCAAATAGGCTATAGTTAAAGGGTTGGGAATACAAATTAGGGGTCTTTGACCATTTGGGTAGTTGACAGCCTTTTAGTTTTAAAGGATTTCATGGAATTTAAAACAACACAAAACAGTGTATGATTTTCCATTGGCTTTTGATACTGAAGATTTATCTTTGTGTTTTTTGTTCTTGGGTAATAAATAGAGTTTCAATCTTAAAGTCTTGACAAATCGTCCACTTGAATATGATTGTACTTCCATAACCTTTTGACATCTTCTTTGTTGGGCCTGGACCTCTCCAAGGCCCAAACCAACACTTCTCGGCCCAAGTCTCTTCAAAAAACCTATGATCAACACCTTGGTTTGAAAAGAATTATGGAATGATATCAGAGGCAAAATGAGAATTCTAGATCATTATGTAAAAATAGTATAAAAGGGAACAGTACCCACAAAATTAGGGGGAATCAGGTCTTTAATACTCCACTAATCAAAGAAAGAATTATTATTACAATCTTTAATACAACTTTCGGTTTATCATCGCATTTCTGGCTCGTCCAAACCCAATATTGGACGAGCTCAATCATCCTTCTCTGCTAAACTTATTCACCCAGTTCTCGGCTTTCGGCTCGAACATACAATCTTCTACTCGTTCTTACTAAAGAACCCTAAAACAAATATTAATTGTGGGATCGTACTACATCAATATTCCTGAAAGAAGCCCGCGGGGTAGCGCGGGTATGCAGCTAGTATATATAATTAATAATTTTGGAGGCATGTAAATGGAATCTTCTCGGCCGGCATGGAACTTGACTTTCGTTTTAGGCTAAATTGGGTCGTACTTGGGATAGATGTATATGAAGTTTGACCTCTCTGTCTTTTATATATTTATGATCTCTCTCATGCATAGCATTGTCTTATTAATCATTCCCCAACCACCAACTTGAATCTCGTCTCTCTTCTGGTGATCAGTTTTTTCTTTTATTGGCTATGTGTATTAGAGCTTTCGATTTGTTTCGGCGCTACTTCTGAGCCCTTTTACCTCACGCCGCCACGTTTTTAGGATTTCTCCACAATCTAACTTTGTTATCTTGAATTGGTCTTATCATTATTATGTCGAGCTTGTGAATCAGTTATTTGCCGATGCATCGCTGTGTTAGATTCTTCACTTTTTGACTCTGACATCTCGGAATTGGTCTTTGATTCTAAGTTATGATCATTATTATATATGGTGTGAAGGCGTTGACTAGTTTGTTTTTAAATTCCTTTGTATGTGTTTGCTTGGAAAGGTCCTTCTTCTGTACGTAGCATTAGTGTGATACATGTCCTCGTCCTCTGATTTGGTATTTGTGGATAAATTTTCTTTCTTTCTCTTCAAACAGATTCGGAAAGCTTTTGTGGTTTTATTGAATTGGGATTCCTCTGTCTTGCTATAGAGGTAACTTAACTACATTTGTGGTTTGATATTGAGTTCTTGTAGATAGCTAGCGTTTTTGTTCTTGTCTCATTCCCTTAACTTTTTTTTTTGTTTTAGATGGAGTCATCAAGTCCCCAGCATAGTCACATTGTTGAGGTTAGTGTAGGACAATCTGATGAAGAAAGATTGATTGGGGGAAGTAAAGTCTGTGGAGAAGCGCCTTGTGGGTTTTCAGATTCTAAGAATGCTTCCGGGGATGCCGAGGAGCGCACTGCTTCTATGCGAAAGCTTTGTATCGCGGTGGTGTTATGTCTTTTGTTCATGAGCGTTGAAGTTGTTGGTGGCATCAAAGCCAATAGTTTGGCTATATTAACCGATGCTGCCCATTTGCTCTCTGACGTTGCTGCCTTTGCTATCTCCTTGTTCTCCTTGTGGGCTGCTGGTTGGGAAGCAACACCGAGGCAGACTTATGGGTTTTTCAGGATTGAGATTTTGGGAGCTCTTGTATCTATCCAGCTCATTTGGTTGCTCACAGGTATTCTGGTTTATGAAGCCATTATCAGAATTGTTAACGAGACCAGTGAGGTTAATGGATTCCTTATGTTTCTTGTTGCTGCGTTTGGTCTGGTGGTGAACATCATAATGGCTGTTCTGCTTGGGCATGATCATGGTCACAGTCATGGGCATGGGCATAGCCATGGCCATGGCCATGACCATCACAATCACGGTGGAAACCATAGCCATGGGGTGACTGTTACCACCCATCACCATCATCATGATCATGGTCATAGTCATGGTGAGGACGAGCACCATGCTCATGGGGATGTTACTGAGCAATTGTTGGACAAATCAAAGACTCAAGTCGCGGAAAAAGAGAAAAGAAAGAGGAACATCAATGTCCAAGGAGCTTATCTCCATGTCCTAGGGGATTCCATCCAGAGCGTTGGTGTTATGATTGGAGGAGCTATCATTTGGTACAATCCCAAATGGAAGATAGTGGATCTGATTTGTACGCTTGTCTTTTCGGTTATTGTCTTGGGAACAACCATCAACATGATTCGAAGCATTCTAGATGTATTGATGGAGAGTACACCCAGAGAGATTGACGCTACAAAGCTCGAAAAGGGCTTACTCGAAATGGAAGAAGTGGTGGCTGTTCATGAGCTTCACATTTGGGCAATCACAGTGGGAAAAGTGCTATTGGCTTGCCATGTCAATATCAGACCAGAAGCAGATGCAGATATGGTGCTCAACAAGGTAATTGATTACATCCGCAGGGAGTACAACATTAGTCATGTTACGATACAAATCGAGCGCTAAAAGCAAAGCAAGATGTGATGAGGGGTTTTTGTATCAGCTGTGTTTAGTTGAAGGAAAAAGTGACACATCATTCAAATTTTAATGACCAATGAAATTATAACAAATAATACAACATTTTCGTCCAATAATAATCTTCTCTCTTTCCATATTACCGTCTCTCTCCTCATTTAATATGAGCATTTGGATATTCGGATCAAATTCGGGTTGGGTTTTTCGGGTTTGAGTATTTCAGTATTAGAGATCTAGAATATGTACGGATATTTTAAAACTTTATACCGGGTTTGGTTCTGTACTTTTCGAAGACTCGAAATATCGAAAAATTTAATTAGATTTTAAAAAATTTTGGTTAGGGATTCAGTTTGGTACTTTTCGGGTTTGCGTCTGTTCCGGGTACCCGAAATATTAAAAATAATTTAAAATTTTAGTTAAACTTAAAATTATTTTGGTTAGAACTTGTCAAATATAATTACAAATTTACGGACATTACTATTATTTTTTGGTATTTTACTTAGGTGGTGTAAAAATAATTGATATTTTTATATTTATAATTATAATTTTGAGTAATTGACTTATATTAAGGGTAAAAATATTAATATTTTTGATAAATAACAATATTAATACCAAGAAGGCTTCCACACAAATTTAATTCTTCTTCTAAAATTGGTTAGTTACCAAATTCACTCTTAGTTTAATGAGAGTAGATGTTAAAAAAAAAAAAAAAAAAAAAACTATATTTTGTCAAATCTTTTTAATAATCTCCAAAAAAAAAACTACCAAGAAAAAAAGCTAAAAATTCACCGTTGAAAACGCGTCGCTTTCTCTTTCGTTTCCCTCTCTTCTCGTTCCCATGTCTCCCTCTCTTCCTCTGTTGCTTCCTTTCTTTTATCTTTCAAATTCTCTTCCCTTCATCCAAAAATAATTAACCAATTTTAATTCACATTCATCACAAAAAAAACTCAATTCGATTCACTTTCAAACAGATCTTCATTTTTTCCTTCCAAATTTGCGATTTGGATCGGTTACAGTCAACGTGATGATAATTTCGCGCATTGTTGCGGCGATTTTCATGGTGGTGATCCATGTTGTTTCCGGTAATTTCGTGTTTAATGTGACGCATAAGTTCGCCGGAAAAGAGAAACAGTTGTCTGAGCTTAAATCTCACGATAGTTTCCGTCACGCTCGTATGCTTGCGAACTTTGATCTTCCTCTCGGTGGTGATAGCCGCGCCGATTCCATCGGGTTTTTACTTCTTTCTCTTTGACATTATTCAATTTCTTAGGTTGGATCTTGTTTGCTTTGAAAGGTTTGGTAACATTTATAGGATTAATGTTGGAATTAGAGAGAATGTAATTTCATTTTTGTAGGTTCGAAAAATAATCGGATTAGAAAACTGTAAGTTTGATCATAAATTGGAACGAAACTGAATTCGTTGAGGCGAGATATGATCTATGTTGACTAGGAGAATGCAATTACATTTTGTAGGATCGAAATTTTCGAAAACAAAATCGGATTAGATTACTGAAAGTATGATGATAAACGGAACTAAACCGAATTGGTGGAGGCGAGATATGATCAATGTTGAAACTAGGAGAATGCAATTACATTTTGGTAGAGGATCGGAAAAAAAAATCGGATTAGAAAACTGCAAGAATGATGATAACCGGAACTAAACCGAATTCGTGGAGGCGAGATATGATTTCTTTCCTTAGTTTTTTTAAATCGCGGTAATTTAGCGATTAAGAAGCTGCTTGTCAAAAGTTTGGTTCCAATATATTTAATGTATGTACTTATGAGAAAATTCATTTGATTGAATTTGTTTTTCAGTTTATACTTCACAAAAATCAAGCTTGGGTCGCCACCAAAGGAATACTATGTTCAAGTTGATACAGGAAGTGATATACTTTGGGTTAATTGTGCACCATGTCCAAAATGTCCTGTGAAAACTGATCTTGGTGTATGTTTCTTTACCCGTGTTTTATCGAAATACGAAGTTACATTTTCGAATCTCAGCTTGTATGTTTTTGTTTGCTGTGCAGATACCTTTATCATTGTATGACTCTAAAACTTCCTCGACTTCGAAGAAAGTTGGTTGTTCAGATGATTTTTGTTCATTCATTATGCAATCGGAGACTTGTGGAGCAAAGAAGCCATGTAGTTATCATGTGGTGTATGGAGATGGAAGTACAAGTGATGGAGATTTTGTGAGGGATAACATTACATTGGAACAAGTTACTGGAAATCTTCGAACTGTACCCCTTGCGCAGGAAGTTGTATTCGGGTGAGTATACCGTTACACTTTTGATCACTAATGTGTTGCGTCATCTTACGAAAATTCGTTTGTGAGACAGGTGCGGAAAAAATCAATCAGGGCAGCTTGGACAAACTGACTCAGCAGTTGATGGAATTATGGGCTTTGGACAATCAAACACATCTGTCATTTCGCAACTAGCTGCCGGAGGAAGTGTGAAGAGAATATTTTCACATTGCTTAGACAATATGAAGGGAGGTGGAATTTTTGCTGTTGGGGAAGTTGAATCTCCAGTAGTGAAAACAACTCCTTTGGTTCCTAATCAGTAAGTGAGACTATCTCAAGTCCTTCATTCCCGTTTAACCGAAAACCTTTTTTGGTCTCCACCTTCTCTGTGTTGCTAATAGTTTGTGAATTAATGATAGATAGGCTTTTACTTCTTGATCTGTGCTATAATTTGAAAGTTTCTTTTATGATCTGATTTTTCTCGGTTTGACTATGATTTCAACTGAGAACTAACTCTCTACCGATGATTCGATGTTGCGAAGTAAAGAGAATTTTCTAGCCATTTGTTCCTGCTGTGTATACATTTTTGAATATTTTTTTCTTGTAATAACTTTATCAAACAATTTTAGGGTACATTACAACGTCATTCTCAAGGGAATGGATGTGGATGGTGTATCTATTGACCTTCCACCAAGCTTTGCTAGTTTTGGTGGGAATGGAGGAACCATAATTGACAGTGGTACAACTTTAGCTTACTTACCACAGAATCTGTACAACTCACTAATTGACAAGGTGAAAACTCTTTTTCACTCTACTTGTTTCTAGTTTATTCTCACAACCCTGACATGGTATTTTCTGTGTATAGATTACTGCTAAACAACCGGTGAAACTGCACATGGTACAGGAAACTTTTGCGTGTTTCAGTTTCACTTCAAAGTAAGATAACTTGCTTCGTGTTCTTAGTCTCTATTTCTCAACCATTCTTCATTTTTCGATACGAATGGATGCTATATTTAGTCTTAAGTAAACATATATCACATATAGAGCAAATTGCCTATGCACGGTTGTTTTTGTTTAAAGGTCTTGTGATAATAACAAGAACTATAAGATGTTCTTGACATACTAGTGCCAAGAATCTTAAATGAATGGATCTTGATTATTATATGCTGCGAGTTTTTTTTGTTTTGTGTGCTAAAATGTTCTTCCTTGTACTTGCAGCACAGATAAAGCATTTCCAGTAGTCAATTTTCATTTTGAAGACTCGCTCAAACTGACTGTTTATCCGCATGACTATCTTTTCTCGCTTCGTGTAAGTCGTCAATAGGGAGCTTCTCACTTTGATGTGGTTACTATATCGACAGAATATATGTACTCTAACTGAGTTTGATCAATAGATTTTAACAACATAGTTAAAGTTGGTGTCATTGTGTGGAATTGTCTCATCCAAAAATTGAGCTCTCTCTTGTTTTGCCCTTCTTGAACAGGAAGACATGTATTGCTTTGGTTGGCAATCTGGTGGAATGACGACTCAGGACGGATCGGATGTAATTCTTTTGGGAGGTAAAATTTCAAATCATACTATTAAGTAAATCTTTCATCGGATATTGCTGATCCTTAAATCATCTGCACTTGAAGTTTCATATAGACTTACAAAGTCTTCTAACACGAAAAATACGGATGTTAGGTGATAGCATTTGTTACACTTTATGTGTCTGACTTCAGATTTGGTTTTATTATCTATAGATTTGGTGCTTTCAAACAAGTTAGTTGTATACGATCTGGAGAATGAGGTCATTGGATGGGCAGACCACAACTGTAAGTATCTAAAACTCAAGAACTATGGATGATCAAAGAAGAAGTCAAACACACCAAATGTTTTGTTTCATTAGGTTCATCAAGCATCAAAGTGAAAGATGGATCGGGAGCGGCTTACGACCTTGGAGCAGACAATCTCATATCGGCTTCTTCGGCGATGAACGGAAGACTTGTAACTTTATTGTCAATACTAATTTGGGTTTTCCATTCTTTTACTTCATAGTTTTGCTAAGAAAGAAGTTTGTTGGTTTTGATTATTTGATTCATTTGATGATCCTTTTGTGGATGTAATTTTGGCTTCAACGGTCATGTAATTTTACACAGACAAACTACTCATTCTTTGTTGTATACAAAATACACTCTCAAAGATAAATATATGTATACTGTTTTTGTAAACTCTTCAGCTGTAATATTAGTTTATGAACACATATTAAAAGGTTGAGAGAATTTTCAGGTATGGACATAATTTGCATATAAGACATCAAAGCTATATGATGAGTCTGTGAGAGGATCAAGTTTGAAGACTACACCAGACCACTCAACCTTCCCCCAAATATCGGTTCTATTGCGTTTGCGTTTCACAAGGGAAATGGAAATCTCGGTGGAGCAAAGCTCGAGACTATGACGATGCGGTTTCCAGAAGATAACAATCTTCCCAGTCGGTCTGGTGCAGAGTTTGGTGATATAAACTCGCGAATTTTTCAGTTCTTCCAAACCCTTCACTTCCTTCCAACGCAAGTCATAGGGCAAACACCACAATATTCTCCCGCGGGAGGCACGGCAGAATAAGAATGTCCCAATGACACACCAATCGTTTCTGTAAATGTATCCTGGCACAGAATCTGTTTTGCCCCTTGCCACAAACATACATTTACTTGGTGAGAAAGAAAAGTTTTGACCGTCCTCATCCACTGCGTAAACCTCTTTCTCTTTAACCATCACCACGCTTCGTTGGATATTGAGTGGCATCTTGGGAGTAAACACAAACAAGAAATCCCAAGTTTGGGTGGAGATGTCGAAAACCTCAGCCCAGTTTGAAGAATCAGCTACATCAACCCCGCACCCTCCAAACACATATATCTTGCCATCGTCTGAGTCTGTGAACATCAGGCTTGCAGATGGGGAAGCACGAGCCATCTTCATGGGCGGTACGAGGTACCACTTGTGCTGGAAACAATCGAAATACGAGACTTCCGAAGTGGGTTTACCGTCTACGAGTCCACCGATGACATAAATCCCATAACACATCCGCACGAAAGCGGAGCCTGATTTCGGAGGTTGATAATAAAAGTCCGTATGGATGGGTTTCAGGCAACGATGTATGGGGTGGAGGATGAACCAGCGTGGGGTTGGTTCTGGAAAGATACGCAAGCATACGTAGAGATATTGCTCCACGCAACGCATCTGCCATCTTAAGTCTTGGACCTCAGAGGAAACCACCAGAGACCGGTGGCTCTTAGAGGCTATAGCTAAGGCCGCGAGGTCCAATCTCGACAACTGAGCCAGGCAGTTCACAGCCAACTCATCTGGCAACGACCATAACCCACAAACCTCTTTCTTCTTCTTCTTCTTCGTACTTTTATTGTGACATGGCGTCAATCCCCGGATCACACTTCTTCCTTTCACTGATGGTTCAACTTCCATTCTCGTGAGAGGATCAGACAGAAACTAATCTCAACTGAAGCAATAGTTACAGAATAGTTAGGTTTTTTTCTGTTTTCTTTCTTCTTGTTTTTTTTTTTTTTTTCTGTCAACAGTGACATTATCTATTTACTTAAATATATAGATATATATTTATATACAATTCCCTCAAATGAAAAGGAAATAATCGTATATCAAGAGAAATATATACTTCAAAAAAAGGAAAATATAAAAAGTTAATGTTATTGAGCAATTAAAAGGAAACAGTTAGCTAAAGATAGATTATTATTTATAAAGCTGATGATAAAGCTTGGCAAAGATAATCAGAAATCGACAAATAAATAATTGGATATATGAAGGTACTGAATTGGTCTTTTTTTTTTTTATTTCTGATTATCAGCAATAATTGGATATATGTTCTTAAGAGAATCTATCCAAAAATAAGTTTATCTAGCAGTCCTAACGATTAGACAAAGATCAGTAGTATATTAATATGGCTAAATACAGAGCATTTACCTCAACCTTGAAACTAGGATTCTCATCAAGGGCCTTGAGGAGGCAAGGGAACACTAAGTTTAGCAATCCATCGAATACAGATGGAGTTTACCGTGCTTCGCCACCGATGATGGCTTCGGTTCCATCAGGTGTTACTGCCAAAGCATTGACAGTGAACCCAAAATGAATTACATATTATATATCATGATGAATCAAGAATTAAAAGATAGAGATTATCTCATTAAGTCTTCATCTATTCACCCAAAATTCTAGACCACAATTAGAGCTCATGTATATATAGATACTGCAGCGGGTCAGACCACTTCATTTCATATGCTGTTTAATAGACCCTTTTCAAGCCTAATGTAGTTTGACTGTAATATGACGGTATCAGACAAGAATTGAGAATAGCCCTCTTTCAATCACCTTGCCTACAAGGTGGAAAGAAGTGGAATGTTGAATCAGTAGCTGCAATCTTTGGACAAACTCTCTGATATGTATGATTTCGGTTTCCTAAACCTTCCTACCCGAATAAACCAAACCGAACCGATCCAAAATATGTATGGTTCCTAAACATTTCTACCCAAAATATATGTAAACAAACAATTAAGGCCTAAATCACAATATTGAGTGATGATTTGTTTGACAAACCACCATATGATGCACAGAAGACACCAATAGCACAAGTGACTTAAAATGACGTGATGTGTTCTTATTTACTCAAATAATTGCAGCTTCAGAAATTTATTTACAAAAGAAAGAAGAGATTGTACCAATACAAAGATTTGGTTATTTGGAAGAGTTATAAGATATATACAATCAGCTACACACAAGCTCGTGTGTAACCAGCTTGTGTGTAACACTATACTCAACGAAGATAGCCAAAATGTTGAACAGAAACATAGAGCATAAGAGACATTGAGGTCCTGCCTCTGTTTCTATTTTCTTACTCTTTGGTTGGCACATATACTGGGAGATTCACGATTGTGTCGATTCTGTTGACTCCATTGAGTTCAGGCGATTCGGTTCCTGAGTTTGGAGTTGATGTTGATGCTGTGTCTGGTTCCGGTTCAGTAAAGCCATTGTTGAAGTTTTTTACCTTTGAGAAAGAAGCAGTTGATAATCTGTTTGGTTCGGAGTCAAGGAAGAGGCAAACTACGGCACAGTCATCGACTTTTGAAGTCGGGAATTTCCATCTCCAGTTCCGCACTGCAGCCTCTACCAAGGCCCGACCTGCTGAGGAACGTGTTGGGGCTTTCGCTACAATCTCCACGACCTCTTCGTTCGTCAATGCATCCCAAATCTAGCAAAGTTTGGTACATCCGTTACACATTTATATTTATATGGTTTATATCCAAAGTCTAGGTTTCTTTAGAGAATGAGCTTCACTAGGATTCTTCTTACCCCATCAGTTGCCAAGACAACGAATTCATCCTTCTCAGTGAGGCGTCGGTATGTCACATCAGGCACTGAAATGAGACCGAAGTCTTTGAGGCAAAAATCTCCAAAAGCACGTGCCATGGCGAGACCAGGTGAGTTGTGGTTAGGAAGCCAAAGACGGGCAACCCCTGGTTCATCTCGAAGAGCAAATATACGTCCTCTGCATCTCTTTATCCTTTCTGCTTCCGCTGAAAACAAGAAAACTCAAATCTTTAATTGATAAATCAGATTTTCTTCTCAAATGTGCAGGCTAAAACTAATGTTCCATTATATGTCCTGATGATCTTAACATTGATGAACTACAACGTCAATAGATATCCAGCGTAAACGGTAATCTTCATAACTTCTTTAAGATGGTACCAAAATAAAACAAGAAGGCTTTGAGAGCCAACTGTAAGAGTGAATAGACAGTAAATAACCTGGAACATCTGGTTTGAGATCTTCGGTTAATTGAAACGGAACAAGCTTATTTTCTTTGTTCCTTGTACCTAATACTGCTCTTGAATCCCCAATATTTCCAATAACAAGATGTTGACCCTATCGAAAACCGAAGAAAAACACAACCAATCAAAGACAAATACAAATGATTTTATGCAACAAACTGAGAAACAACATCAAAACTTACCTGCTTGACCATGGTTACTGCAGTAGTTCCACTACAAAAACAATCAACATCCACTTGCATCTTCAATTCCTTATCCATAAATCTATAGGCTTTAACTAATGAGCCTATTAGCATTTGAATCATATCTTGATCCTTCCCGGAATCCTTATTGTAAACTCGCGATTCTCCATTGGGAGATATATGTACAAGGCTTTCTGACATCTTTCTATCACCAGTGTTGTTGACACTGATCTCTTTAAGAACCTCCTCACAGGACACATATGACTCCAAGTGAGATCCTAACTTAAGTGGAAGCAAATCCCTCACTCTCTTTGCAACAATGTGACCATACGGACCATGTCCATCGAATACACCACAAAAAACCGTATCCGCCATAGATCCAAAATTCTAAACACATACAAAACATAAAACAACCAAGATTACTAAAGATCTATAGTCTAAAGCATTACAAAAAGCTTACATAGAGTAATAACAATAGGTGAGACTTGCAATATAAGATAACCTCCTAATGTGTAAACCAAATTGTTCCAATAAGAGCATACAAACAAATGTGGTGTAATAGCAAAACTAACCTCCCAAACAATCATAGCGTCTTGATTAGGTCCTTTCTTGCCTTGTTGAGAGAAGAGAGAGGCCGTGTTGATAGAGCCATTCAAGAACATCCTTCCAGGGATCCTATGAAGAAGTGGCTCCTCGGTATTGTCAAAAGAAGAACTACAAGACCCAGATCTTCTCTTAGGAGGCCTCCTCCTTCTCCCAGGTGCAGAGACATGAGAAGAGCCATGGAGAGATCTTCTCCTACTTCCTCCTGATGATGATAAGCAGGACCCCATATCAAGGGCCCTGATTAAACTTATCAAACACTCAAAACCACCAACACAATCAAAACCGTTGTTTTCAGGTGATGATCCAACCGTTTGACCCCTTTTCAATTCACTTATCGCCAGGATTGTAAATTGAACACAACCAGAGGATTTGACCTTTGAATTTTTGGTGCTAAAGGTTAAAACTTTCAATCAAATTCTTCACAAGGATGATAAAGGAATTGACTTTTATAGCTCTCAGATTAATAAAAAATTGGAGGGGAAGAAGAATCAGACAAGACAAGAGCTTTTGAGAATCTTTTAGTTGTTAGCAGAGAGGTTCAGAAATAGATGATGGTTTTATCCAGAATCTCATCCACAAAACGAATAAAGAGAATCTTTTTGCAATAAGAAGAAGAGAGTTGCTTCAAGGTGGAGATAGAATCGGATCCAAATGGAAGAATCAGAATCGGATTTCAAGGAACAACCACAAACTTTTACCGATAATGATGCTCTGTTTTTTTTTTTTTTTTTTTTTTCTCTATTCTTCCCATAATTTGTTTTTTATTACGACAAGTTTTTATATTTCAAGATTTTTAGGAAATTGGAATCAACAATTATTTTAAGATAAGATAAAAAAGAAACTTCACGAAATATATTAATTATCTATCTATTTCATATATTAAACCATAATCTCTCTATTTTATCAAATTGGTTTTCTACCTATTTTATGTATTAAAAAATATATTTAATTTGTTTTTCTAATCAGTTTTATTTTTCTGATTGAAAAGATATTTACTATTTGATACTCTCTCCGATCTGTTTTAAGTGTCCTTTTAGAGAAAAAAATTTGTTTTAAATTAACTGTCGTTTTGTATTTTCAATGCAAAATTTATTCTTTTTTTAATGTTTTATGACTATTAGTATTCTGCAGATTGTTTTCCTATTGGATAGATTGTGTTTAAGTATATGGGTAATGATGTTTTTGTTTTAAAAAAATAAAAAATTTAATGTCTTATTAATCTGTGTGTAAAAATCTAAAACGACACTTAATAAAAAACAGAGGGAGTATTTATCATTTCATCGAGATATTTATTATTTGATCAATTAATTTTATTAATATTTATTTTAGCATCCACTATGGTATAATTTTTTTTTTTTTTTTGGTCAACTATGGTATTAAGTTTTACAATTAGATTTTGCAAAAATACGTGTTTAAGTAATACAGTTCGTGCAACATAATAACGTGGTGGATGTAATTGGTTGTATAGTTTTGCAGAATATGAAGGTAAAATTTTAAAATTCAAAAAACTAATTTTATTATGTGATTTTTTCAGTTAATTCACATTTTAAATTGTAAATACCACATAAGAATACACATAAGATAACGATAACATTGTCAATAAAAATACTAGAAAAACAAGTGGTTTTTTTCTTTTTTAAATTTTTTCTAAGTTGTAGAAATTTTAAAATGTTGGAAGAATAGTAAAAAACTGAATTAACCATAAAAATGAAGCATATTCTGCTTTTGCCTAAATCCGTTTGCAAAAGAATTCCAAAACCGATAAGAAGAAACATAGAGTCATCAAAACCAAAGAAAAAAAAAAAAAAAAAAACACAATAATCTCAAAGCGTAATTATTGCCAAAATACAAAACAGAGTGCAGTAAATATCATAAAAGCAAAAGTAAAAGATAGAAGAAAGAAACTCTGAATCATTATTAATTGTCTTCATTGCTTGGTTTATTAAGGAACATAGATGATCACTCACTCACTCTTCTTCCTCTGCCTCTTCAAGCCAATTCACAAATGGCTCTAAGCTTTTCACAAAGGTTTGTCTGCAAACATTCACACCAAAAGAAAACATCAATAGACTGCTTTCATAACTTTTAGTTACAATAATGAGGTGTTGTATAGTGTCATGGAACTAAGTGCATACCTGCCCTTTGAGTTAGTTCCTTTACGGAACCAGTGGAGAATAGTGTCTTCAGCGAGGACATCGAGTTCGTAGAGTGACCTCACTACTTCTGGGAAAACTTTCATAAGCTTTGCATCCTCATAGCATTGCATTTGGACTTTGTACATCAGTTCCAGCTCTAGCTTTCCGCTGCTGCAGAACGTGTTCAGAAGAGGAGCCCATGTTTTCACCTACACAGGTAAGAAAATCAAGAGATAAAGTGATGACCATAAGAGGGAGCACATATTATTTCAATACTTATATAAGGCAACAAAAGCATTATTCATGACTCCCACTTCTTTTTCGTTTCTAAATCACTAAAATGTCATATAGGACGCAGCTTAGGTTAAGTCTACATTGCTTACTTCAACAATTTTCTTGTCTGTATTAATGGTTGGCTCATCATATATTCAAATCTATAAAATTTTACCTGACGAAGAACAGAGTTTGCATTTTGCTGCTGGTTTTTTCCAGACCACTGAACAGCATCCATTAAACCATCCCAAACAACACGCACAACCTCAATGTCAGGCAGCTTAGCATCTTTGACTTGTTGCTTGACCGTTTCAATGACTTCATCTACATTACTTTCCTCTGTGACCTTGCTTGTAAGAACGGTTTTGATTTCCCTCAGTTTCACCTCAAACATTTTCTTTGCATGGTACTCTACTAGATCAGTCAATCCTTCATTCCTAAAAATCCAAGTAAACAAGTTATTTTCAATTAATTGTACTGAAGAAAAGAATGCAAACATGGAATGTAAAGACAGACAAAAGAGGAATATAGCATTAGAAGCAGCATCTGTACAATATGCTTGAGTAATGGATAGATGAATAATAATAGTTAACAAACAAAATCATGTAGACATATAGAAGTGAAAGATTAATAAATAAGATGCTATTCACACATCCTCAGTTAGGTAGCTAACAGAATAAGGTACAATTTTACATGCGTTTCAACTAAACAAATCTGGACAAAGGCAGTGGCACCGATTTAGATTATTCATGCAGCTTTTCCCGCTATGCTATAAAGTTCAACATACCAAATTTGAGAAGCATGCATTCAAAGGAGCTAAATAAGCATCAACATGTTACCAATGAGGTAGTGTAATATAACTGAATGCAACAAACTTCAAAGAGAGAAACTCACGTGAAATGCTCTGCGAAACTTTCAGCAGATCGCCTTACGGGTGGTAGGAAATCCATCAGGTTGTCTTCCATCTTGCCACGCCTCAGAATAGAAATCAAGTCTTCAAGACTGTTCTCAACCAAATACTCCTTGAAGAAGTCTGTTACGAATGAGAGCACTATCCCTTTGGCAACAAGATTATCCTTAAGCAATGGCTGGAAAACAGTTTCCGGAGGTAATCCTGAGAGCTTCTGGGAAAAGGCAAGTGCTGTGAAGATAGCAAGCTTCTTCCTTTCATTTTCCTCAAAAAGCTCCAGTGACTGCAGGAATCTCCGAGTAACATTTTCAAGGTTCTTTATGAGGAAAGGCTTCCTCCGCAGAATTTTCTGTATATAGACAACAGATGGTAAAATGGCTTCACGCTTGGGTTCACAATCAATTACAGAGTAAGTATGGCGTTCTCCTTCATCAGATTTCACTGTTCCAGGTTGCGTGCGTCCTCCTATGAAGATAACCTTAAACACAAGAACTCTCAATCAAAATTCATAAAAGAAAAGAGGCAAAATAAACAAAACTAGCAGCAGGCAAAAGAAATTTTCAAACAACCATCCAATACAAGAAAACAGAACCAGAATAATAAGAAGAAAAAACAATCCAGGAAGATCTTTACAGCTCATTTACACTGCAGAATATATAGGCATAAAAAGACTTTACAGACTTAACACATATCCTTCTATACAAGTAAACATCAGAACTCACAGAACAAGAGGAGCACGACAATGCCTAATTCTAGACACGTAATCCCCTCTTGACAAGAAGTTGTACATCATGAAATACACAAAGAAGTGATTCTAAAGATTTGCAAGACACTTGTAACAACACAGCTGTACGTAAATTTGCTTAACTGAGAATAGGGTAATAGGAGTACACTATCAATGTCAAAGATGAAAGAAATAAGCAAGAAAAAGGTTTTGGGAATAAAGATTACACACTGGTCCAAATAAATTATCACCAAGAAAATGTCCACAAAGTTTTGTTGTAAACTTACCTCAAAGAAGATGTCACCATATCTTGTGAAATTAAGATCTGATGACTCAATACTTTTGGCAACAAGTTCCTAAACCAAGCAAACAAGACCTATAAGTATAGAGCAAACACATTTCCAGATCACAAGTAGGATATCAAAATCTAGACAACAAGCATACCAGATCACCAGCATTATCCAGGTAAATCTGGACCACTGCATCAGAAAAAGCTGCAGGGTCCAGAGGAGCAGCAATATTCCGTTTGCGGGTCTTAATCCGCGTACCTCTGCACATACAGACAAAGAACAGCTTCTAAGCATACATGTTACGCAAAGAAAGAAATGCTCAATAAGAAATCTCAAGTCAAGAGGACAAGTCTTGATATATTCTAACAACAACCTAAAACGCAAGATTCACTACTAAGATCAAAAAGAAACAAGCTCACCACTAACTGTAAGTTAAATACACTACTATAATAATAAACAAGGCTCATACTTAGAAACTCAAATTGCAAAAGAAAAAAAAAACACTTAAAACTGTTCATATAAAGAACTACCAGATGGCTCAAAAAAACAACAATACACATCAAAACTTATCCTATAAAAAACTCCAAAAGAAGAAAGATCACTTAATTAACAACAGCTTCTAAGCTTACATGTTACGCAAAGACAGAAATGCTCAATAAGAAATCTAAAGTCAAAAAGACAAGTCTTGATATTTTATAACTAACAAACTAAAACGCAAGATTCTGTACATAGGTAAAAAAGAACCAAGCTCACCACTAACTATAAGTTAAATACTGTACTATAATAAACAAGACTCGTACTTAGAAACTCAAATTGCAAAAGAAAAAAAAAACACTTAAAACTGTTCATATAAAAAACAACCAGATGGCTCAAAAAAGCTCTAAAAAGAAGAAAAGATCACTTACCCGAGAGTGGGTTTCTCCTTCGAGCTGCAGAACAAACAAAGGAAAAATAGATTAGCAACTAATCAAAATGAAAATACAAGAAAACAGAACAATCCTTAAAAAAATTGATAAAAGAATATAAAATTTATTTATTCCAAACATAAAAGAAACCCTAGAAATCGAAAAATTTCCACATTTCACAAAACATGAACATTCACACAAATAACTTCGAAACAGAACTTAATTCAGAAACAAACACAACTCTAATTCCAATTCCCAATTCCAAAAACGAACCCAAAATCATTGAATCAGCCAATCCAATTTTTTCACCAAGCCCTAATTATCTCAAATCAAATTCAATCAACAGCAATGAATCGAAAACAACAAACGGAATCTCAAAATCAAAGAAGAAACAAAGCTATTATTGATTTCAAAGACGAACAGATTCAAGATTTCGCCAGAAACAAGAGATTATCCATTATCACATAAACGAGGAAGAAGAAGAAGAAGAAGAGAGTGGAGAAAGAATCAAACCTCATAAACCAAGATGAAGGTGGAGATCAAAAGGAAGAGATCTAGCCTCTGTGGATCTGAGAGCTTTGTGGAAGCAAAAAAAAAAAAAAGTATTGAGTGTTCAAAGAAAAGAGAGATAAAATGAGAAAAAGGCTGAAGTAAGGAGGCGAATGCTGTAGAGAATAAAAAGAGAGTTTCGTTTCGAAGCTATAAGTAGAGTAAAGAGAGATAATACCGTACATAGTTTAAAAGACGAATTTACCCTTTTATCACCTACCCAAAAATATCTTTGTAGATGTGGGCTAACTAGGCCGGAGTCCGAAACTTCGATTCATGGGATCGGTTCGGTTCGGTACGGTTCAAAATTAATTTAAAAGTTACTGAAAGTAACCAAAATAAAATTTAGTTCAGTTCGGTTTACATAAAACCGAAATTAAACGAATGTTTGTTTGTTTTTAAAATCTGTTTTTTTGTTATTTTTGGATAAATTCGGTTTTTTTTTTCGTTAAATTCGGTTATTGACAAAATCTAGTAAAATCAATCTAATAATATAATTTGATTATTAAAAAAAAAACAAATATTTTGGTTAACCTAAAACCGAATGGCACCGAACCAAAATTATCGGTTAGTAAATTTAACATGTTGTCGATCGGTTCAGGACCTATAACCAAAATCGAACTAACAGCCAAAATTTTAGTTCGGTTCGGTTATATATTGTAGGGCTAAACTAAACCCAACTCAACCAAATCTGAACTGAATTTAAACACGAACACGAACCGAACCAACTCAAATTTTTAATTCCGTTCTATTTGGTAGTAGATTGAAGGACCAAATACCCAAACCTAGACCAAATGGTTGGGAACCGGTTGGGCTCCTTAAACCCGTTATACGTAATTTTACAAAGAAATTAATTTGCCTACTGGTCCAGCCTCAATAATCAATATACGTACATGCTAACATTTTGGTGACTGAAAAAGAAAAAGAAACATTTTATATGTCTTTCATTGTACAATTGTTATGGTTTTATAAGAATCAACGTATTTTTAATTCCTTCTTATAAAGGTTTCTTTTGGAATAAATATGTTGACTCGACAACACATCGACTGATTGGGCTATGACTACTCAACAATAGGCAATAACTAATCTGTGTTTAATACAAGTGTTTACAAGTCTTTCAATTTTCAAAATATTTATTTCATGTGTTTTAGAGGTGCTACATTCGATATTTTGGAATTGTGTTGTTTAGTTTTTTATCAACATGAGACGTGGTGATCCGTTCGTGTGATTAATGACTTACAAAATAAACGTGAATGTAGATACGAGGCCAACTCTAATGGTATGGGACATTATAACTAACAATAAATTATTACTATTTTTTAGTATAATCAGTACCACACTACTATATATTTTGGAGTAAAATCTTTTTAGTCACTTGGTGATATTTGTTGTCCTTGGACATGTTGGCCCCTATTCGTTACTATGTCGCCAGCGACTGGTTTATGGATTTTAATTATTCTGAAGGCTCTTGTGAAGGCAAATAATATGAGGTGAAAAAAAAAAAGCGACTGGTTTATGGAAGTAGTTGACGTCCACCTCCGTTAGATTAGTCGCTGAAAAAAACAAGCGACTGCGACGTCGTCGTTGTAGCTTCATTTAATTAAAAAAGTAGTGATTTGAATGTGTGTTTAGAATTTTTCGCTTTGTTAATTAAAGTGTCGTTGGTGACACAGTAACAAACAGGACCGTTCTCCTTAAATTTGATTTCTTTAATTATGAGATGCTCGATATTGAGATCCATTATATTGACTTTGAGAACCTTCTCCGCATTCTTCATTTTGGTTTGTTGGTGCTCTTCTTCTAAAAATTATCGTTCTTTCATTTTCAATAAAAGCAAAGCACGACACACTGAATCAGTTATAGAACTCAAATCTGTGACTAATATTTTTATACTCTTGTTTCATTCTATGTTTTTGTTAAAGCTTGTCTCATTCTTTGTACCTCGACCTGCTTTCTTTGAATTTCATTTATTTCAGAAGTACCTTTAAGGCTTTAACAATTGCTTTGATAAGCTCATCATTTTGCTCCATCATTTGTTTAAATTATTTCTCGGATTGTTGTTTTTTCTTTGTTTTTTTCACACCCATGGGCCTCTAAGATAAATTAAAAGTGACATTTTTGTTATTCGTGTTTAGATCGAATGAATTCATACCAGGGGATAACAATGACCATCTTGGAATGATGAAATTGACATAACATTACGACATTCTTTTTGGAATGCATTTGCAAATGAATTGAAAATGTGTTATCATACAAAGAATGGTGTACATTTATATAGAGAAGTGAAGACAAAATTCAAGGATTACATGAAGTGACTAATCAATGCAACAGTTAGATTTTAGTAAAAAAAAAAAATCAATGGCTTAGGTTGATTCGTAGTTTTCTGATAATGTGATAATTGATATAAGACATGAAGTGACTAATCAATGTAACAATTAGATCTTGGTCAAAAATATTCAATTGTTTAGATTGATTTGTATTTTTCTAATAATGTGATAAATGATATAATACATAAAATGACTAACAAATGCAACGATTAGATCTTGGTCAAAAATATTGATTTGTATTTTTTTGATAATATGATAATTGATATAAGACATGAAGTGACTAATCGATGCAACAGTTAGATCTTAGTTAAAAATATTCAATGACTTAGATTGATTTATATATTTTTTGATAATGTGATAATTGATATAAAACTTGAAGTGGTTAATCACTGCAACTGTTAAATCTTAGTTAAAAATATTGACGGGCTTAAAGACAAAAATATTAAGAAAGGTAAGCATATTTTGTGGTGGATATATATTTTAAAGCTTGTTTTCCATGACATATGATTCAAATGATATGAATATAACACATGTGACAATTTTATTTTTTAAACTGACTAAATGCATTGCTATTTCTTTGTAAATTAAAACCGGAAACTTGTATATTTTATCTACGACTTTTGTATTATAAAATTATATTTCTACTATAATACTTTAAAGTGCATACATCTTATTTGGTCTCATCCCATCACAATCCCAATTTTCTTATTCATAAATCCTAATTCCCAACGTGCCGAAATTCGAATTATATAACTAATTTTCGACTTTTCAACACTTCATCATTTATATAACAACTTTACTAAAGAGACTAAGAGCATCCTCAAAGAGAAAGCAAACAATGGAAGTTGTCCTCTACTCTATTTTCTCTCTCATCTTCTTGATAATCTCTCTCAAGTTCTTGAAACCAAACAAGAAGAATCTTCCGCCGTCTCCTCCAGGATGGTTGCCCGTGATAGGCCACCTCCGCCTCCTGAAGCCGCCCATCCACCGTACCCTCCGCTCTTTCTCCGAGTCCCTTGGCGGTGTGATGTCCCTCCGACTTGGATCCCGTCTAGTCTACGTGGTGTCGTCATATGCGGTTGCGGCGGAGGAGTGCTTTGGTAAGAACGACGTTGTTCTAGCCAACCGGCCTCAAGTGATCATCAGTAAACACGTTGGGTACAATAATACAAACATGATCGCCGCGCCTTACGGTGATCACTGGCGCAACCTCCGTCGTCTCTGTACCATTGAGATTTTTTCAACCCACCGCCTTAACTGTTTTCTTTATGTCCGTACCGATGAAGTACGCCGCCTCATAAGCGGCCTCTTCCGTGCCGCAGGTATATTTATGTATATGCTACATGTACGTTTTGATCATATATAGTGAGATAACTTTTCATTTATATTGGTCTTATCTTAGTGTTATATTGACCACAAAAATTGAAACATAATTATGTATGCACTAACCATGATATGAAAAAACTGATGAGATAGCTTTTGGCCGTAATTGAATAGAATGAGTTGTGTTTTGGGAAGTCAAGTATGTAATTATGAGAATAAAAGATTTATTAATAAAACATTTTACATAGTAATGAAGAAAAGCTTTGTCCACTTCATATATATGCTACATGTGTTTTTTTTTTTCATCGTAATGAAATTTGTTGATATAGTCAAGCAACTTTTCATTTATTTTCTTTATCCTAAAAAAAAAAAAAACTTTTCATTTATTTTGGTGTATTGATTGACCAGTGAGTGTTTGTGGGCGTCAATCAATCGTACCATGCCACTACCAAAAAAAAAAAATCAATCGTACCATGAAGATATTTTGAAACTTTTTAAATTACTTTTATATGTTTTTAAAACGTTTTACTTCTATATGGTTAGAAATTAGGATAAAGATTTCTTAAAAAGTTTCACTTCTATATTGTTATAAAAAAGATTTCTTAAAAAGAAGACATATTTCTTAAAATATTTCACTTAGTAATAAAAAACAAGGTTGGTCCACTCTATATTTTTGTTTTTTTTAATAAATTTAAGTTAATTCGATTTTTCTTTTATTTGTAACTGCAGGAACTGAAAAAACAGTTGTCGAAATGAAACCAATGCTTATGGACTTAACATTCAACAACATAATGAGAATGATGACCGGAAAACGATACTACGGCGAAGAAACAACCGATGAGGAAGAAGCAAAACGTGTCCGTAAGTTGATAGCAGATGTTGGAGCCAACACTGGTTCAGGCAACGCCGTTGACTACGTTCCAATCCTAAGACTGTTTTCGAGTTATGAGAAAAGGGTTAAAAAGTTAGGACAGAAGACAGATAAATTTTTACAAGGTCTTATTGACGATAAACGTGGACAACAAGAAACTGGTACTACAATGATCGATCATTTGCTTGTTCTCCAAAAATCTGATACTGAGTATTATACCGATCAAATCATCAAAGGCATCATACTGGTTTGTTTCTTCTTCCTTTGTTTTTGTCTATTAATTATTACGTTATCTTTTGTTAAACTTATTACGAGTAAGAACTAGCGGTGGACGTTCGGGTACCCGTTCGAGTTTGGGTCGGGTTTTTCGGGTTTTCGGGTTTAGACGAATATAATCCGTCCGGATATTTTAGATATTCGGATAGAGTTTCGTTCGGTTCCTTTCGGGTTCGGTTCGGATCGGGTTTAACCCGAAATACCAGAAATTATCTGAAAAAGTTACCTCATCCAATTAAATTAAAAACCATAATTATCTGAATTACTAAAAAATCCTGTTAAAAAAATCGAAACTACCCAAAAGTATCTAAATTATCCAAAAAATCCAATAAAAAAAATTACACAAACAATCTTGTAATTGAAATATCTGAATGTAGGTAAAAAAGGTTAATGCGTCAGTTAAATTCGAGTTTTTTTTTTGGATACCCGTTCGGATTTGGGTTTGAATCGGGTTTTTTAGGGTACCTATAATATCAGTTCGGATATTTCATTGGGTTCGGATCTGGGTATTTGCCCAGCCCTAGTAAGAACATAAGATAAAATGTTTGATATAATTGCTAAATTAAAACTTTATGATGTTAACGCAGATAATGGTAATAGCAGGGACTAACACATCAGCAGTCACTCTAGAATGGGCACTCTCCAATTTGCTTAACCATCCTGAGGTAATAAGTAAAGCGAGAACCGAAATCGATAACCATGTTGGTTTAGACCGGCTTATCGAAGAATCAGATCTTAGCAAGCTACCATATCTCAAGAACATTGTCCTCGAGACTCTCCGGCTACACCCGGCTACACCATTGCTAGTCCCACACATGGCATCAGAGGATTGCAAGTTAGGTTCCTACGATATGCCACGTGGCACAACGTTGTTGGTGAATGCATGGGCCATACACAGGGATCCAAACACATGGGATGATCCAGATAGCTTTAAACCAGAGAGGTTTGAGAAAGAAGAGGAAGCACAGAAACTTATGGCGTTTGGATTAGGTAGAAGGGCGTGTCCTGGATCGGGTCTAGCCCAACGGATCGTGGGGCTTGCTCTCGGGTCATTGATACAATGTTTTGAGTGGGAGAGAGTTGGGAATGAGGAAGTGGATATGAAGGAAGGAGTTGGGAATACAGTACCTAAAGCAATTCCATTGCAAGCCGTTTGCAAAGCTCGTCCATTTCTACATAAACTTCTCTCTTAAGGTTTTTTATTTAAGGTACGAATAAAAGATGTGCGACATATTAGGAAATGTAAAATAATCTATGATTCTCTCTACATGTATCGATCTAATAAGATTTATAATCTGTGATTCTCTATGTGCTTTTATATAAAGTTTTGTAGATAATCATCAATATACAAATTAAACTTTTACACTACATGGTATCAAAGTGTTAAATCACCCACAACTTCAATCGACTTGAAACACCGACGTTGAGTTTGTAAATGAAAAATGGACAACTTCATACAAAAGGTAACACTACTCTTCATCATTTTCTCTTTCTCATTGTGTCATTTCTCCTGCAACTAAATCTTTTCTTAATTTTTGTTATGTGTAAGTATTATAAGAGTTATTGGAGGACTTTATCTTCTTCCCTCCATGCAAAATTGGAAACTCTCTTTTGAACAATGAAAAACTTTCTAGAAACGGCATACCAATAGTGTTTTCTTTGAAACATATTGTTCTAATTAATCTACTAAAAATAACTTCAATACCATGAGAATGGTCCGGTTCAATTTTCCTATTTCAATATTTTCTTAATTCCCCAATTTTCTCAATTGTAAAACCTGATATATTGAAAAAAAAAAAAAAACCTGATCTATTGGCCCCATAAACAAGAACTAGAGAGGATTTCTTTTCATTTATAGGTTCAACTATCTATCCCTAGTTTGATACAAACTCTTCATTTTAATCCGGACAAAAAAAATTACCGTCAGACCGGGGGATTCCCTTCCTTAAGCCGGTCCGAACCGCATAACCACATGGTTCCAAGGCGCGTTACAGAATCCAATTAATTCTAATATCAATGTGCATCAATGTGTTTGTACGCTCAACGGTCTACATTATTTTTATTTTTCAGAAGACATAGTATTACGTGAATCACACCATATACACACCATATTCTCGGTTATAACGAAAACCATCTAGCAAACATCTGATCTACATTGTAGCCAACTAGCCATAGCGACCACATTTTCCAGAATTTTTTTTCAAAAAACTTTGGAAGCCCCATACACAACTAAAAAATTAGACTTTGTTTATTTTTTTTAACGGTGATACAAATTATGAGAACTACTACTAGGACAATTCTATAACGGACAACGCTACCTGCTCCACTAGGATCCACGACCACGATGAAACGGCTCTGGTTGCACCACGCTGAAGACCTCCTTGTAAACTTGCCTCGATTAATCTGTATAACTTGCTTTCTCGGGGATTTGAACCCGAGACCTCCTGATGTAGAAACATTAATGAACCCTTGGTCAAACCACTGGACCAAGGGGGCTTCCACAATTAGACTTTGTTTTGTTAATGTAAAATTTTTTTTTTCCTCTAAAAATTTATGTTTAAGGCCTTGAATGTTTATTAGTTTCTGGATTGCTTTTTGATTTTAGATTTTGAAAAACTATTTTTTTACCCATTCAAGATTTTGTAAAATTGGTTTCCCTAAAAAATAAGAAATCTGGTTTTTGGAAACTTTTAACAATTTTCAAAGAAAATTTAAAAACCATTTTTTTGAATTTTTCACCTTTTCTAAAGGAATTCTTAACTAGACATTTTCTTTTCTATTTGTTTTTTTTTTTGTCAAAATCTAAAAATCTAAAATTCAAAAGAAAAATTTCTCAAAATACCATGGTTTTTGTTTTGTTTCTAAAAATACCACAAACACACAATTATTTGTTAATGGTGTAGAATTTAGAGTTTAGAATTTGAAAATTAAAAATTTAGTTTTAATTTTATGATATTTTTCTTCTAAAAACAAAAATTATAGTATTTTAAAAAAATTTCCAATTCAAAAACTAAAAACTACTAGAATTTAAAAACTAACAAAAAAACTCACAACCGCGATGGTTAAAACAATGGCTTCCCTTTGCCTATGCCCTGGTCCGAGCCACCAATGACTAACCAAAAATATAATTAGCAAACATCGACCGATGAGTACTTAAAAATAAATGGCAGTGTTGTTGACTTCACTCAATCACATCGTCTCACTCTCACTCACTCGCTTCCCTTCTTCTTCTTCTGCTCACAAATTCTTCCTTTCTCCATCCTCATCCTCTTCAATCAGACGATTCAATCTCTTTTCCCTCAAACCATCTCGCTCCTTCGCATCAATGTCTTCTCCTTCTTCCCCAAACGCTCCCGAAACTCCTCGTACCACCGCTCCTTATGGCTCCTGGAAATCCCCAATCACCGCCGACATCGTTTCCGGTGCTTCAAAACGTCTCGGCGGCACCGCCGTTGATTCTCACGGCCGTCTCGTCTTGCTCGAGTCTCGTCCTAATGAATCCGGGTGCTCTATTATGTCTTCTTCTTCTTCTTCTGATTGATTTCTCAAAATTCGAAACCCTAATTTGATTCGATTTTTGGTTTTAGGAGAGGAGTTTTGGTACTTCAAGGAGATGAATCAATCGATATTACTCCAAAAGAGTTTGCTGTGAGGACTCTAACACAAGAATACGGTGGTGGTGCATTTCGGATTTCATCAGATGACATTGTTGTTTTCTCCAATTACAAAGATCAGAGACTTTACAAGCAACACATTACTGATAAAGGTGATAGAGATGATAACATCTTTACTGATTCTTCTATCAATGCAAATTTCTGATGCTGTTTACTTGATGATGTGTAGATTCATCTCCGAAGCCAATTACTCCAGATTATGGTGAACCAGCTGTTACTTATGCAGATGGAGTCTTTGATTCACGATTTAGCCGTTACATTAGTGTTAGAGAAGGTTGGTTTGTGTATGGTATTTAGTATTTGGTGTTGTATGATGTTTTAATTGTGTTTTGTTTCAAGATTTATGTGTTGATTGTTTGATTGGTGTTTATAGATGGTCGTCAGGATAGATCAAACCCAATTACGGCGATCATGGAGGTTAATCTAAGTGGAGAGACACTTGAAGGTAGATTGTATATATACCCAAAGTTTAATGAATCAAGTGTTTTTGCTTGTATTGAACGAGTAAATGTGAGTTATGTTAAGAAGCGTCATGTAGTATATATATGTTTTCAACTTTTTATTGGTCTATACAGCTAATTTATTAACACTCACATGTGTTCTTTTTGATATTTGAGATGCAGAACCAAAAGTACTAGTGAGTGGCAATGATTTCTATGCATTTCCACGTTTGGATCCTAAGTGTGAGCGATTGGCATGGATTGAATGGAGTCACCCTAATATGCCTTGGGATAAAGCAGAGCTGTGGGTTGGGTACATTTCAGAGGGCGGGTGAGCATTTGCTAATTTTTTCAAATGCACTGCATATAACAATTAGTTCAGAATTCTTAATACTGAGAGTATTATTGGGGATCTTGAAGCCCTGGTTTTCATGCTTTATAGTTTTGTTTATCTCTCCTCCCACTTTAATTGTATTAATCAGAGTTGTACCTTTCTGCAGAAAGATTGATAAACGTGTATGTGTTGCTGGTTGTGATCCCAAATATGTCGAATCACCCACAGAGCCGAAGTGGTCATCAAGAGGTATTTGTCTGAGATCAAATATATGTAGAAAAATTACTCGACTCAGTCACAAGTATTGTGAAAGCCTCTGGGAAAAAGATTGATCTTCAATTTCTAGCCATGACTTTGGATTTCTGACTTTCTATCTGTTTCACAGTTTTAGCAGTTGAGCTTTTCTCATGAGTTTTAGCCGTTTTAGATGAAACTAGGGTCTTCTACATAAAAGGAACTTCTTTTTTTTATCTCGGCTCTCTTGTCTACACTCTTTGCAATCATAGTTCTTCTGTTAACCAAGTGACAAGTATTGTGAATTTTACTGAGAAAAGGTTGATCTACAATTGCCTTGCATGTGCTTCGGACTTCTTATCTCTATTATCCCCAGTTATTAAGCGCTCCTTGGAAGTATGAGCTGAAACTAGATTCTTTTAATGAATATCTCTAAACCATTATATGTTTTTTTGGAGCTCAAAAAAATGGTGAATAAGTTATATTGCTCATATTGTAAATTTGTAATTAACTCTGTCAAGCTTTGGTGTTTTTCATAGTTTGCATTGACCTGAGACTCTCTGACTTAATTATGCAGGTGAACTCTTTTTTGTGACTGACAGAAAGAACGGATTTTGGAATATTCATAAATGGGTAAACATCCCTTACATTTGCCAGTTTTAGCTACATTTAGTTTTATAGTGTGCCTTTGCGTGTGTAATACTGAGAACTTGCTTTAGATTTGAAGTAAGTAGAGATAGTTTGGTAATCACTAATAAAAGTGTGGACTGTGGAGGAAATTTTTCTCCTTGGCTTTCTACAAATTTGACTAGGACGACTCTATAGTATTGTTCTTGGAGGTGATTCTGCCCTCATACACTAGAAATTACATTGGGGAATTTCAAAGAAGGTGTCATACAGTGTTACATATAGACACATCCCGTTTGAGGGAGTTTGGTTTTTGGCTTACCATATACATCTCAAGTGGTAGATGTTTTTTTTGTTAGTTTTGGTAGTTGTATTTATTACTAAGTTCTTAGTTTTTGGGTAGAGGTTTCAACCCACTGATATTTGACTACCAACTTGAAACTTTTTTCTTAAGTAAATTTACTTGGCGCACAGAGTAATTGCTAATGTAGTAGACGTGTTTACTGCCTTGTTCCTTATTTTTGTTTTTCCTCCTCGTTGTGTCACAGATCGAAAGTACCAATGAGGTTGTTTCTGTATATCCTCTTGATGGTGAGTTTGCGAAACCACTATGGGTTTTCGGTACAAACTCCTATGAAATAATCGAGTGTTCTGAAGAGAAGAACATAATTGCATGCAGCTATAGGTAAATACCAAGCAGACCAAAATTCAAATACTTTCAACCATTTTTTGATATACCAGTTATATTTGCGCTGGAAACTTTGTGTTTTCTGTTTTGATAACAATTTATTGTTCCTGAATGCAGGCAGAAAGGGAAGTCATATCTAGGCATTGTGGATGATTCACAGGGTTCATGTTCTCTGCTCGATATTCCTTTAACTGATTTTGACAGCATTGTAATATATCTTTTTCTGTAGTTTTTTTAAATTTGTTTATTTGATTTCCAATTGAATCTGAAAGTAATGAGAAATTGTGCTTCAATTTTCAGACATTGGGAAATCAGTGCCTTTATGTTGAGGGAGCATCAGCAGTTCTTCCACCATCAGTTGCCAGGGTAAAAATGATTCCCATATAAAATTTTAATTGAGAATAAGTTGTGTCTGATTAAAAGTAGTAGCAGTAGATTGATAGTTACTCCTATCAACAGGTAACACTGGATCAGCATAAGATGAAAGCAGTCAGTTCTGAGATTGTTTGGTCCTCATCACCCGATGTTTTGAAGTACGAGGCTTTCTTCAGCGTGCCAGAGTTGATTGAATTTCCAACAGAGGTTCCTGGTCAGAACGCTTATGCTTACTTCTATCCTCCAACCAATCAGCTCTACAATGCTAGCATGGAAGAGAAACCTCCGTTGTTAGTGAAGAGTCATGGTATGCTAAACTTACCACATCCCGATTTTCAAAACTTGATCAAAATGCTTCCTCAGTTTCAATCTTGTTCATCTTAAGATCATGTTTTTGTTTCAAGTATGTGCTTTCGCCACAGCATGTATACTGCAATCAGCTACGCATGCAATATCTATCATTTTTGTTGACAATCTGAATCTGCAGGAGGACCTACTGCTGAATCACGTGGATCCTTAAATCTGAATATCCAATACTGGACAAGTCGAGGGTGGGCATTTGTTGATGTCAATTATGGTGGAAGCACAGGTTTGATGTTCTGGTTACAAGCTGTTTCTTCTACTTTTTGCTACACTTGTACAGTTGCATCTTGTTGTCATCACAGTTAGTCTTGCTAAAGTATTTCGTCCTGAGATTTCTTGTTCTCGATGTCCCATTCTCACCATGTAGGCACATGTGGGTTTATTGTGACAAAGTGTAATATTATTTTGAAGGTTATGGTCGAGAGTATCGAGAGCGGTTGTTAAGGCGGTGGGGAATTGTTGACGTTGATGACTGTTGTGGCTGTGCTAAATATTTGGTATGTTCTTTCTTCGCGTATTCTATGTGAATGACTTTGGAAGCATTTGCTAAACTTTTTTGGTTTTGGGCAGGTATCTTCTGGCATGGCAGATGTTAAGCGGCTCTGTATATCTGGAGGTTCTGCTGGAGGTTACACAACTCTTGCAGCATTGGCGTTCAGGGATGTTTTCAAAGCTGGAGCATCCTTATACGGAGTAAGTACAGAACCATTGCATCTGTGAAAACATTGAGCTAAATCACATTTTATTTTCACTGCCCGTTCTTGAAAATTCTGGAACATATAGAAGTATCAGCAAAGAAGTTTGAATATATTGAACTTAGTCAAATCTAGAGATATTAAATAGCCTTTGAAGGCTTTGATCATATATAAGTTCAGTGCAATTTGTACTGCTATAAAACTTCTTGTAGTTAAAAGGGAAGTTTGACCACAATGGTGAGATAATAGTTTTGGTTTGAGGCTTATATTCTGAATCAAACTTCACTTTTGCAGATTCTAGATTCCTCTTTTACCAACTATGTATATATATACTGTGATACCTTATAAACAACTGATAATTCATATTAGTTTGGCTTGACTTTTCTTAATGCAGGTGGCTGATTTAAAAATGCTTAAAGAAGAAGGTCATAAGTTTGAATCCCGTTATATCGACAATCTTGTTGGTGAGTCAAATGCATTAAGAAAGCATTTATCTTTGCTTTTTGTTTGTTTTTAATCGGCTGCTAAAATTCTTGCGTACGTAATTGCAGGAGATGAAAAGGATTTCTATGAAAGATCACCAATCAATTTTGTCGATAAGTTCTCTTGCCCCATCATCCTTTTCCAAGGACTCGAAGACAAGGTTCTTATATTTTCCACTCTTGGTTTATTCTTGAATGCCTCTAGTAACAAAAGGCTTAATTAGATTCATCATCTTTTGGATTCTTGATAGTTATAAAATTCGAGATTTGGTTCCCCATTTGCTAATTACAATGTTTTTCCATTGGATACGAACTTCTTAGAGATTTGTATTAAAAGCTGAACAAATTGCAGGTTGTAACTCCAGATCAATCACGTAAAATCTATGAAGCATTAAAGGCAAAAGGTCTGCCTGTTGCTCTTGTCGAGTATGATGGAGAACAACACGGTTTTCGCAAGGTAAAGCTTTTGATCACTTGCATTAATAATTAAAACAAGTCTTAAGGATCGTAATAGTAATGAAACAGTGTATTATACTTATAAATTTGCTTAACAGGCTGAAAACATCAAATACACACTTGAGCAACAAATGGTGTTCTTTGCCAGAGTCGTTGGAGGGTTCAAAGTTGCAGATGACATCACTCCTTTGAAAATCGACAACTTCGACTCTTAAAAGAAAACAATCCTTAGATAGATATGTTTTTATAAAGATTTGCCTTTTTATTTAGAGAAAATCCATGGTTAGACTAATGTTTTCAGATCTTTTGTTTATGAAAAACTACTTAATTTGGCAGCTTTTATTTTTCCAAAAAGCTAATTATTGTTCTCTAGTATACAGTTTTATATCCATGTTGAAGCATCTAAGTAGTATTGCTTTGAGTTGTGGTCGGTTTATTTATCATCCAAGGAGACGAATTAACCCAAGTCGAATTTTCTGATAGTTTCTGATACTAATCGACCTTAAGATGAGTATGTGGGCATACCATTCTCTGCTTAGCCGTAGTCATAGAGCAAAGATAGTTTATTTCTTCTACGTTTCAGTATGAACAAGTATAATTATTGCAAAAAAAAATACTTTTGTTGAGAAAATAATTGTTAATTGTACAACTCTCTATTGCGAGGTCTGTTTGGAAACAGGACTACTTAGTTCTTCTTCTTCTTCTTCTCCTTCACATTCTCCTTGTTGTTCTTATTCTTAGTATCTGTCTCCGAACCTGAACCACTTGAAGCTGTGTTGTTTAGGTAGATGGAGTTGTAATGGTACTCTGCGAGAAAGCTCAAGTAAATAACTTTGTCGGGATGTTTCTGAGACTTGGGACGAACTTCAACTCTAGGTTTATCTTTGTATGATGTAATGACCACTATTATGACCCCATACAAATCTGCAGCTGCTTGCAAAGTGAGGTTATCTCCCCAAACAGCGTTATTTGACATATTCTTTACGTACTCGGAGAAGTTCATTGCACCAACAAATCCTTTGTAAGATTGTGGACGAGATTTAAGCTGTTTTACTACTTCTCGCCTAACTCGTCCATGAACATCCACAGCTTTAAAGAGTTGATCAGCTAAAGCACGGAACTGGCAATTTCCATCACTTTTAATCTTGGTTTCGGTGAATCCTTCCCACTTCAATCTTTCCTCAAGTCTTTCGTGATCATTAGGCATCTTATCAGAGTTGATTGATCTCGATGGTTGATAGTTGATACCAAAGTCGTCTTGCCTCTATCAGAAAATATGAGAGCAAGATCTAGGTTACTTGGGAATTGCGGCTAGTTTGCGTTTTTATCTTGAAACCCCAAAAGTTTACCACAAAAAAAAAAAAAAAAAACTCTCCACTTGTTAATCTTTTCTCTTTTATTTTTTTTTAAGATATAAAAAAATGTTACTCACTAAGAAATAATTAAAGAAAAAAAAATCTGAGAATAATTAAAAAAAAAAAAAGAAATAACATTTAGATTGATTATATAATGTAGATATTGTTGTATTTATTATATCCATATGTAAAGATTTAGTTCTATTTTAGTTTATGAAACTTTTTTACTATATATATGTAATTCAAAGTAAGCAAATACCAATTCTTGCCATTACAAACTCTCATGATCAACATTCTACTTGTCAAAATCTAAAGATCAAACTCTTTCTCTGTTAATTTTTTTTTTTTACCATTCACCTAACTTTGAGAAATTAACGACAATGGCGATGTATGATCTTCCAAATGATTTGTTGAAGGAGATAATCTATAGGGTTCCTGTAAAATCTATAAGAGCAGTAAGATCTACTTGTAAAAAATGGAACACTTTAACCTACGATGAGAGCTTTACAAAGAAGTACTTTGGTAAAAGAATAGAAACAAAGGAAAATGAGTTTCTTGTGGTGATGATGATGGATGATAAGGTTTATTTAACGAGCATCAATCTCAACGTCAAATCATATATAATGCATAAAGCTAAACTTATTAGCGTAAACGATGATCCATATTATCGAGTTGATAATATATCTAGAGTCTTTCATTGCGACGGTTTATTGTTATGCATCGAACATGGCATCAGGCTTGTGGTTTGTAACCCTTATTGTGGGCAAACAAAGTGTATCAAAACTAGAAATGCTTACTATCTAGATGACCAGTACGCTCTTGGATACGAGAAAAAGAAGAACAGCCTGCTTCGTAACTACAAAATCTTGGTATTACATGATAAATCCTTATTCCGAGGGTATTGGTCTGAAATCTACAACTTTAAATCTGATTCATGGAAGAAGTTTTATTTCACTCGTGATTGGGAATTACCGTTTTATCATATTGGCGTGTCTCTCAAGGGAAATACTTACTGGTTCGCTAGAGAGAGGTATATAAAAGGACCTAAAATAGATCTCCCTGATTTCTTGATATGTTTTGATTTTACAACAGAGAGATTTGGACCGAGTCTTCATCTCCCGTTTCACTCTCGTTCTAAAGATACTGTGACTCTCTCTACTGTTAAAGAAGAGCAGCTTGCGGTGTTATTTCAGTGCGCGGATACATTGAGGATGGAGATTTGGGTTACGACTAAGATTGACTCTAAAGAGGTGTTGTGGAACAAGTTGTTTTTAGCTGTTGATATAAGACCATTTGTTGGTTTTCGGTTTAAGTTTTGGGTTGGGAGTTTCGTCATTGACGAGAAGAACAATGTCGTTGTGGTGCCTGGTAAAGATATGTTGAACCGTACACGCAACTTAGCTTATATCATTGGAAATAATGGATATTTTAAACTAGTGGATCTTGGAGAATCTACAATCGAATATTGTGACCCACTTGTATGCTCTTATACATCTTCCAAGTTCAGTGCAATTCAAGCAAGCTGTGAGTGATGCAACATCATCATAGTGTCATGGGTGGTCTATTTAAGACTTTTATTTCCTTCATTGCTTTATTGCTTTTGAATTTATTAATCTTTGTGTTTAGTGTTTCCTTTTTCTCATCTTCGATTATTCATTTGTATGTCATGACTCATGACCATTGTTGTCACTTATCAAATAACTCAACATGGCCTTTACTTATCCTTTTATATTCCCGATGGATAGAGAATCAAAATACTTATCTAATCTAAATCCTTATCATTTGGCTGTTTCCATATCTTTATGAAACAGTTAAATGCATTGATCTTGGATTTATTCCTTAGAATCTTTCTTCAGCATTTGCTAATTAGCTGAAAAGAGAGGAATATTTGATCATGTTTCGTTACAAGATATTTCTTCTACTTAACCAACATCTTTCTCAAAATTCGGCAACGCCTATTTTATGTTTTAAAACGTGTACAATTGCGTCCTTTAATCATCATTATAGTTAGTCTTTGTAAAGTATTTTCGTTAAGTTGTTATGTTTTCAATGTCCCATTCCCACCATGTTGACACACAAACTTGTGTTTATATTTTTGACAAAATGTAACATTATTTGAAGGTCATGCATGGTCGAGAATCACGACGAGAGCGGTTGTTAAAGCTGTGTGGGATTGTCTACGTTGAAGACTGTTGTGGCTAAAAGATTTAGCAAAATTACCTTTTTTTTCCACTGTTTCTAGTTTTCGTTATCTATTGGAACAAAGAAATATGAGCAAAGAAATTCGAATATATTGAATTTACTCTACTTTAGAGATACCAAAACGCCTTTGATCATATAAGTTTAGTGCAAATTCATATATAAGTTCAGCAACATTTGTATTGCTATGAAAAATTTGGTAGAGAGAGGGAAATTTGACGTATCCCAATGAAAGTATATAAATGATCATAACGAGACATAAATTACGTAAAATTCAATTAAAAAACCCTAAAAAAAAAATTATGACAATATATAAAGAGATAATGTAATAAATAAAAAATAACAAACCAAAATAAATAGATATGAACTTTTTCCATATTCTTGATATGAAGAGACATAATTTTTCTTTATAACCATCAAATTTGAACTCCAATCTGTTATCATATCATAATGATAACGAAGTATTAAGATACGCCTAACTTCCCTGCATACAAATATACATTATACCATTCTTTTTCTTATCATTACTAATATAGAAAAGAATCATAAAGTTCGATAAGCTCACCTGGAATATGATTTGGCAAAAATTGTCTTTCAGCAGTTCTACGAAGAGTTTGTCATCATATGGTTTTTTACCCCATCTCCAACCTTCATATCAAGAAAGAACACAGACGACAAACCTTTTTCAAGTCTATAATAGAGCTTTTTAAAATGCTCATCCACAAGGAGGTAAGACTCCTCCACATCGTCTTCAGAAAAACTCCTCCTCCACAAGGAGGTAAAACATGGTTCGGTTTTGAACACTGAATACACAGAAGAAAGCAAGGATTAGAATATATCATTCCAAAAACATGAAAATTTACATAATAAAAAATAAAATTTGCATAATAAAAAGTAAAATTTGCAAAATATAAAATTCTTAAATTAATTCATTCAAAGACCTTGTTAAACCTCTAATCTGTAAAATAAAATAAGGATGCATATCATGTCCAGAATATCAATACAAATTTAAAGTTGAGTCTGCTGTAAAAAAAAAAAAAAAAGTTGAGTCTATAAACATAGAACATATTAGAACAAAACATAATTTTCATGAAATATTTAGCATCGAACAATTTGAAAGGATTGCATTTTTCGGATTTATGAAACTCATCATATGACTCATATTCTCTTTTTAAACTCAAAACACTATGTGGCAGAAATGAATGGTTAAGAGCTATTCTTGGGGGAGTGGAGTATGGCGCACAGAAAATGTACATCCAATCTTCTCTTATCTCTTAATATCTCTTATGCAGACATGTTTTAGAGTATTCTCTTCCTTTTCTTCCTCCTCTTCCTCCTCTTGATGTTTCACAAATCCATAAATATAGTCGGATAAAAATGTGGTGATCGCTTCAATCCAGATTCTTTTAATTTTCCTATGCAATTTGGAGTTTTTACCACCTTCAAAAAGTTTTTACCATTTTTGAGATGAAACCATCTAAGCTTAGAAAAAAAACCGAAAAAACAAATGCTTGTTAATCGACAAAACAAATATAAAATAATCAGAAATCTTTAATGACTGAAAAACATACATAAAAAAGTTCTAAATATTTTGCAAAGACTATTTCATTTTGTGATGAAGTTCTCTATGTTTTGTCTGTTCCTATTTTCTATAAGAAAAGACATGTTTTTTTTTCATTAGGTCCGTGTGATGACAATGGGTACAAAGGACTTTTCACTTTGTCATTTAGATAGACGAGGATGAAATAACGTATACAGTAGTCACATTAGTTTCATAAATTGTAGAGGCAGAGATGCCACAAAAGTTGAAGGGATTGAAAAAAAAATCAGCTAATATGGTGGAAAGATGTCAAACTCAAAATAATATCCAAAAATTGATGGAAGATTAAATAAAAGGTAACAATACGTAAATTTTGACTAACAAATTACTTTTATTTATAGAATATCTATTTTGACTAATATAACAATCCATAAATTTAAAAATCTGCAATTTATATATGGATTTGACAAGTCAAGAATGTTAAAATATACTTTGATAATTTAAACAAATTTTAATGAATAAAAAAAAATCTATTTTCCATATTTCACATTCAACTATATGATATCTATATACTATTAAAATAGAATTACATCTTGAATATTGGACAAAGTTTTTCTAATTTATTACCAAGCATGCCATTGAAATTTACAAAAGATTAGAAGGTTCACTAAGGATAAAAGTGTATTAAAAAATTAATGAGTTTGAAACGGGTCAGATCAATTTTATAAAATTACCCAAAATTTAACTAATTAGATCATGTTAATTCGGATCATCCATTCAATATGGATTATATCCGAATCAAATATTTCTCTATATAGAACGAGTTTATCTCAATGTAAATCGCATTCAAATATCAGCTACACGGATGCATATAATGTAACAAAGATTTTTGGTTGAATATAATTTTACATTCATTCAAAAAAAAAAAAATTATTTGAAGCTTATTTTCTGAACCAAAGTTCACTTTTGCAAATTTTAATTGTTTATATATTGTGACACGATTTCACACGATTTCATATATTGTATGAAGACTTTGTAAACAACTAATACTTTAGTTTGGATTTTCTTAATGAAGCTGGCTGATGACTTAAAAATGTTAAAAGAAGTTCATATCTTTGAATCTTAAAAATGACTCAAATGGATAGAAGAAAGCGTTTATCCTTAATTCAGTTTTTAAAATAGCCTGCCAAAATTCTTGAGTACGTATAAGCGTAGGAGATGAAAATGATTTAAGTGAGAGATCACTCGTCAATAAGTTATCTTGCCCCATCATCCTTTTCCTTTGTTCTTATATGTTCCACTCTTATATGTTCTTATATGTTCCACTCTTGGTTTATGACTTTATTCTATAATTATTTTCTAACTTTTTCCTCATTATCAGTTGGCATTGCGTGAATGATTAATTCTAGATTTGGTTTCTCCATTTGTTACTTACAATTTCTGTCACTTGAAAATGATGAGTTTCTTGTGGTAATGATGATGGATGATAATTAAGGTTTATTTAAGGAGCGTCAATCTCAACGTTAAATCATCTATAATGCATAAAGCTAAACTTATTAGCGTAAACGATGATCCATATTATCGAGTTGATACTATCTCTAGAGTCTTTCATTGCGACGGTTTATTGTTATGCATCGAACATGGTATCAGGCTTGTGGTTTGTAACCCTTATTGTGGGCAAACAAAGTGTATCAAAACTAGAAATGCTTACTATCTGGATGACCAGTACGCTCTTGGATACGAGAAAAAGAAGAACAGCCCGCGTAACTACAAAATCTTGGTATTACATGATAAATCCTTATTCCGAGGGTATTGGTCTGAAATCTACAACTTTAACTCTGATTTATGGAAGATGTTTTATTTCACTCGTGATTGGGAATTACCGATTTTTCATCTTGGCGTGTCTCTCAAGCGAAATACTTACTGGTTCGCTAGAGAGAGGTATATATATAAAAGGACCTAAAATAGATCTCCCTGATTTCTTGATATGTTTTGATTTTACAACAGAGAGATTTGGACCGCGTCTTCATCTCCCGTTTCACTCTCGTTCTAAAGATAATGTGACTCTCTCTACTGTTAGAGAAGAGCAGCTTGCGGTGTTATTTCAGTGCGCGGATACATTGAGGATGGAGATTTGGGTTACAACTTACGACTAAGATTGACTCTAAAGAGGTGTTGTGGAACAAGTTGTTTTTAGCTGTTGATATGAGACCATTTGTTGGTTATCGGTTTAAGTTTTGGGTTGGGAGTTTCGTCATTGACGAGAAGAAGAATGTCGTTGTGGTGCCTGGTAAAGATATGTTGAACCGTATACGCAACTTAGCTTATATCATTGGAAATAATGGATCTTTTGAACTAGTGGATCTTGGAGAATCTACAATCGAATATTGTGACCCACTTGTATGCTCTTATATATCTTCCAAGTTCCCTGCAAATCAAGCAAACTGTGAGTGATGCAACATCATCATAGTGTCTTGGTGGGAAGAGAAGGTATTATATATTAACTGTTTGGGGTATTTTGGGTTTCTTTATTTTTTTATGCATCTTTTCTTTGGCTCTGCTTTATAGCTTCTGATTTATAAAACGATATCATATTAATCTCAATCCCTTATTCCGACTCGTTCGCTTTTAAACTCACCATTGACCTGAATTCATTAGTAATGTACACTGCAACATGTTGGTATCAGAGCCAGGGCAACGCTCCTTTCATCATGGCAGAACAATGTCTAATCTTTGTGTCTAGTGTTTCCATTTTCTCATCTTCGATTATTCATTTGTATGTCTGGTCACTTATCAAATAACTCAACATGGCCTTTACTTATTCTTTTATATCCCCAATGGATAGCGAATCAAAATACTTATCCGATTTTTATCGTTTGGCTCTTTCAATATCTTTATGAAAGAGTTAAATGCATCGATCTTGGATTTGGCTTTGAGCTTGATCATCACAAGATTCGTTTCTGTTTTAAAGCTTTCCGGTTGAAGTAGAGGAATCAAAAACTTGATCTTGATCGAGTGAGGTGAAAAACATTCAAACAATGTATATATATGTGAGCAACAACAACCATCACCATCCATATAAATTGATATACTCCCTCCGTTTCTTTTTATTTGTTTTTCTAGGTTTGTGCACAATAATTAAACAAATAACTTTTTTAAAAAAATATTAATTAAAATATTAGTTAACAATAATTCAACCAATTACAAAAAAAAAGTTTAAAATACAATTGGTTACACATATTTAAATAAAGTTAAAGTTAATCAAAACAATAAATATTTTGAAACAAAAATTATTCTCCAAAACAACAAAAAAAAAAAAATGGAGGGAGTATTAGAGAGGTGATAAAAATAAATGGACACCTACTTAAGGTGTGGAGGTAGTAACCTCATCATCAGGCTTGGACAAGTTTTCCTGTTATATATATAACAAGTTGTAATTACTAATAATCAAAATCTTTGCCCAAAAAAAAAAAAAGAAAAAAAGAAAAGAGAATTCGAGAAAACAAATATTTCAGAAAAGTAAATTATATATAACCTGAATATAGTCAGGCTCTGATCGGAGACGGGCTGAACAAGCTCGCAGGGAAGCTTTAAAGCCTAGTCTTTCATTCATGCCACACTCTGAGGCCAATCTGTATATATGTGAGCAACAACAACCATCACCATCCTCATATAAATTGATATGCGACAATATTAGAGAGATGATAAAAAAAAGAATAAATGGACACCTACTTAGGTGTGGAGGTAGTAACATCATCATCAGGCTTGGGCAAGTGTTCCTGTCATAATATAGTTGTAAACTTGTAATCAAGAACAATTAACTAATAAAAGCCTAGCTAGATGACAGAAATTTTCTATATATGAAAATAGTAAGTAGATAGATTATATAACCTGAATATCAAATTTATCGGCCTGATCCGATCCCTTCAATTTATAACGTAGATTGGATCCGATTTTCCTTCTCATAGGTAAACGTACACCAGGTCGTCTCCGATGGCCCTCAGGTCGGACTGTGGAACGTTTCTTCCCCATGATTCTTTTCTATTGGTGTTGTGCCTCTAAACGATGACGGAAAGTCGGAAACCCTAGCTGTGTCTGTGTCTGTATATATGTGTAATTTGGGCCTATTATATTTTTCCAGATCCGGGCCGTACTATTTATTTTACCAGTTCTACCTTCTTTTTTCTTTTGGGCCCCTATAATTTGTTAATTAGACACATTTTTGCCATCCAAACTAAAAATTCTAAAATTTTAGTAATTCGTTTGATTATATGTATTTTCCAGTGTTCAATAAAGCGCTAAGCGCTAAGCGGACGGTGATCCAACGCCTAGCGCTTAGAGCGCTTAATCGGAAATCTAGACGATTTTAGGCGGTTTAGACGTTTATAACATAATATATAATATATTATAAATATGATATTATAGATAAAAATTATATAAAAATATTCATTAAAAAATCAAAATATTAAATTATAGACAAAAATTAAATAAAAACATTCCTATCAAATAATATATGAACGTTTATAACCATGTATATGGAGTTAGAAATTATAAATTTAAATTTGTGTAGTTAGAAGTTGAAAAAATATATTAGAAAACAAATTTAGTTACATAATAATTAATTAATATTTTTTTAGAACTGTTTTGAACTATTTATGACTATTTGAAGTTGATTAAAATTATTTTAATAATAAAAACGTATAATTAAACGGCTGGGTTCAAAGTTGCATATAACATCACTCCTTTAAAAATCGACAACTTCGACACTTAAAGAAAACGATGATTAGATAGTCTAATGTTTTATCAAGATTTGCCTTTTTATTTTACAGAAAATCCATGGTTGGACTAATGTTTTCAGATCTTTTGTTTATCAAAAGTTATTTGGCAGCTTTTGTTTTTCCAAAAAGCTAATTATTGCTCTTCAGTATTTCTTGACAGTTTAGATTTTTGAAGCATCTAAACTTTGAGAAATACACTTTCACTTGTTAACCTTTTCTCTTTTAATTTTTAAAGCATAAAAAATTACTCTTTAAGAAATAATTAAAGAAACAAAATCTGAGAATAATTAAAAAAAATTAACATATAGCTTGATTTATATAATGTAGAAGCATATGGAAGATCGGAGATCCACACGTTAATATGAAAAAATTGTTATATTAATTATATCCATAAGTAAAGATTTAGTTCTCTTTTAGTTTAGGAAACCTTTTTACTATATAAAGTTTATATGATTACGAGAGCAAATACTAATTCTTTCCATTACAAACTCCCATCAACATTCTATATGCTATCGGGAGTTTTGATCTAACGATCAAACTCTTTCTCTGTTATTTGCTTTAAGCCATTGACCTAACTTTGAGAAACGACAATGGAGATGTCCAATATTCCAAAGGATTTGTTGGAGGAGATAATGTATAGGGTTCCTGTAAATTCTATAAAAGCAGTAAGATCTACTTGTAAAAGTTGGAACACTATAACCTACGATCATAGCTTTCTGAAGAAGCACTTTGGTAAAACAATAGAAACAAAGGAAAATGAGTTTCTGGTCGTAATGATGATGGATTATAAGGTTTATTTAATGAGCGTCAATCTCCATGGAATTCAACAAAACTACAACAACAACGTTAAATCATCTATTATGCATAAAGCTAAAACTCACTAGCCTATAAGATGATGCATATCATCGAGTTGATAAAATATATGGTTATGCATAAAAAATGACATCAAAAATGGCATCAGGCTTGTGATTTGTATTTTGGGCAAACAAAGTGTATCAAAACCGAAAATGCTTACTTTCTAGATGACCAGTTTGCTGTTGGATACGAGAAAAAATAGAACAGCTAGCCCACTTCGTAACCACAAAATCTTGGTATTACATTATAAATCCTTCTTACGTGGTTATTGGTCTGAAATCTACAACTTTAACTCTGATTCATGGAAGATTTTTAATTTCACTCATGATTGGGAATTACCGTTTTATCATCTTGGCGTGTCTCTCAAGGGAAATACTTACTAGTTTGCTAGAGAGAGATATATAGAAGGACCATAATAGATCTGTTAAATTGGGCTAATACTGGGCTTCCAACTAAAAACCAATTGACAATTAGTGGATTGGCCCTAACCCTTTATATATTAGTATTAGTCCTTTCAAACTTCCCATGTGGAACTTGGATTGTATTCCCAACAAGATCTCCATGGTTTCTTTGATATGTTTTGATTTAATTTACAACAGAGAGATTTGGGCCGCGTCTTCATCTGCCATTTCACTCTAGTCGTCGTTATGACACTGTGGGACTCTCTAATGTTAGAGAAGATTATCTTGCGGTGTGTTATTCCAGTGCACGTATACATTGAGGATGGAGATTGGATTACAACAAAGATTAACCCTAAAGAGGTGTCGTGGAACAAGGTTTTCTTAGCGGTTAATATGGAACCACTCACTGGTTTTCAATTTAAGTATTGGTGTTGGAGTTTCTTCATTGATGAGAAGAAGAATGTCGTTGTGGTTCCTGGTAAAGATGTGAACCGTACACGTAGACGCAACTTAGCTTATATCACCTGAAAGAATGGATATTTTAAACAAGTTGATCTTGGAGAATCTACAATCGGACATTGTGAACCACTTGTGTGCTCTTATATTCCAAGTTTAGTGCAAATCAAGCAAGCAGCTCGAGTGATGCAACATCATCATAGTGTCTTGGTGGGAAAGGATGGTAGTATTAAGTTATTAACTGTTTCAGGTATTTTGGGTTTCTTTATTTTTATACATCTTTTTAAGTTATTTATATTTTAGATAGACTTCTCTTTGGCTTCAAAGTCTATTCATGGGAGTTTGTTTTTATCTAGGTTGGTCTATTTAAGAATTTTATTTCCTTCATTGCTATATAGCTTTTATATGTCTAATCATAATTGTTATCACATAACTCAACATGGCCTCTGCTTTTTTTACTTATCCTTGTATATATACTAGATTAGGACCCGCGTTATACGCGGGTTTATAATTTAAAATTTAAAATCCGTTTATATATATATATATAAGTATAACTTTTAAAAAATAAGACTGAATTTATAACCCGTGTAAGAAACAAAAAAAAATTAAAAATCACATATACGCGAGTTTATAACTAAAAATTTTATAACTCATATAAAAACAAAATTAGTTAAAATTAAAAATTTTATAATCCGTGTAAGAAACAAAAAATTAAATCAAGCGTATACACGGGTTTATAACTAAAAAATTTATAACCCGTATAAAAAACTAAAATTAGATATTATGTAAAATATTTATAAATTTCTTAATTTTATTTTTCAATTTATCTATTAATTATTTTCATAAATATTTTAATATATATCTTTTTTAAAATCAATCATATTTCAAAATTTTATATTTTCATCCGTTGAAATCAATTTTTACTCATCAACCTCCTGAACGTTGATAAAAGAAATCGTACCTTATTAAAGCGTGTAGAATTATACGAAAATATCACATTTGGATCAAAACCTCTATTATCACACAATATTTATATCAAATGTCTATAAACCCTCGCATCCACAAAAACATTAGTACACTAACCTTAAATAATCACATCAAAAGTAATAGACATTATATGCTAATAAAAAATTTACCTATTCATCAAATGAAATAAATCATAGGATATCCACATACTAAACGTTAACAAAATATTTCGACACCAACTATTGAAACATATAAACCAATACTAAAAGAATAAAGTTTTGACCAAAACTTACCTTATGATACGATGATAGCTTCTAAACCAATCAGTTGAAAAATCACCCAAATTTTCATGCATCGATACATATGGTTTGTTGCACATCGAAAATTTCTTAATTTATATAATCATTTTTCTTTTAAAATTAGTTATTTGAATTATAATTAAATATATAATTATCCTTTTACACTTTTTAAAAAATTTAATTTAAAATTTTCTTAACATTATCTTTTTATATTTTTAAAATTATTTAAGTTATAATTTTCTTAACATTATCTTTTTATATTTTTAAATTTATTTAAATTTTAATATCTTCTCGTAATTATCTTTTTACATATTTAAAATTATTAAAAACAAACTTTTTGACACGTGTCAAAATCTCGAATCGTTAAAATCGACACGTGTCGCGATCTTTTGAATTGCTAACTTCAAAAACCCAACTTTATATAATAAGATTCCCGAATCCGTATGGATAGCGAATCAAAATATATACCGTGTGTGATCTCGTTTGTCCTTTCCAACATTTCTATGAAACAGTAAAATGCGTCAATATTGGACTTATTCCTTAGAAGCTTAATTAGCTGAAAAGAAAGGTGTATCAGATCATGTTTCGTTTCAAGTAATCTATTAGAATTTCCATCAGAATATCCCTTACAAAGTTGTTTTTTATGAATACAAGTAACATAGATCCCATTAACTTGTGTGGAAGCCTTTACGGGATCGGCTGCAGCATAAACAATGGTTATTTTTAATATTAAATGATGTTTTTAAAAGTTAAATTAATAATTTTTTAGACCAATTTGTATTTTGCATATTGTTTCGATCAATTGCAATTTAGATTGGCATTAATAAATGATATTTAATTTATATTTTGTTTATTTAAGTAAATGTCTTACAAAAAAAACTTGAAACATCACTCAACTTAAGTAGCATTTGTGAAGATGTGATACTAATTCTGGTATACCGGTTTGGTCTGATGTCGACTTGATTGAACCGGGAATTGAATTTTGGTATCAATTTGAAGCTGGTTTAGTTTCTAGAAGATTAAAGAAGAAGCTGAAAGAAGTCGTTGCAGTTGTTGCGAGGAGCGTAACAAGATTCGTTGTTTGTTGCAGATCTTGTGAGAGCTTTAAATTCTCTTTCTCTTCCTCATTATCTTGTATCTGAAACTTTCTTCTTCTTTTGAAAAATCTCTGAGAGCTTGAAACACCATTGTTGAGCTCCGAGAGAAAACACTTGATTCTTATAGTGTATTGCTGGCTCGATCCAGCCTCAGACGTAGATCTCGTCATTCCGACGGATCGAACTCGGTAAACAAGTTTTCTTGTGTCGTGTGTTCTTAATTTTCTGTTCTGGTTCTTGCGATTTCAAGTTTGTGCGAAGCGATTGTTCAATTGAGTTAGAGAGAGAGAGAGTTGAGCTGAATTGAGTTTCTTGTGAGGTTCGATTTCGTGATTCAATTCTTAACAGAGTGGTATCAGATCCATTGATTCCGCAATCATGGCGAATCCGAGTCGAAAGGTGAAGATTCAAATCTTTGAAGAAAGTTCTGATTTCTCGTTGTGAAAGCGACGGATGATGGCTCATCTCGGGATTCTTGGACTCAAGGACGCAATCACTTACACTGATCTGAACAAGACGGTTCCGCTTACAAAAGCAGAAGGAAAGCAGATTCAAGAAGGTGAAGATCCGTCGGATAGTCCACAAACAAAGGTAGTTCGTGATCCTGAGAAGATAGAAAAGTCTGAACAGGCAATGAATGAGATAATCTTGCATGTTGATAATGATGTTTTGAGGAAGATAGAACTGTGTGAGAATGCTGCTGTGATGTGGAATACATTGAATGAGTGTATATGGAAACGTCATTGCCAAACCGGATCTATGTGCAGCTCAAGTTTTACTCATTCAAAATGATTGAGTCAAAGACCATAAACGAGAATGTGAATGATTTCTTGACTATTGTTGCTGAGATGAATAGTCTTGAGATCAGGGTTACCGAGGAGGTTCAAGCAATTCTTATTTTGAATTCTCTTCCTACTAGCTATGGTCAATTAAAGCACACTCTCAAGTATGGAAATAATAAGCTGACAGTAAATGATGTTGTTGCTTCTGCAAAATCATTGGAAAGAGAGTTGAATGAGACTAAAGAAGGTGCAAGCTCATCAACTGCTCTCAATACTACTGAAAGAGGCAGACCTCAAAACAGGAATCATCAAAAGGGTGAAAAGGGAAAGGACAGGAGCAGGTCAAAATCAAAGACTAGACTTACTTGCTGGTTCTGCAAGAAGGAAGGGCACATTAAGAAGGATTGTTTTGCTAGAAAGAAAAAACAGGAAAGTGAAAATCAGGGTGAAGCGGGAGTGATTACAGAAAAGTTGGTTTTCTCAGAAGCTTTGAGTGTTAATGATCTTAGGGTCAAAGACATATGGGTTTTGGATTCTGGATGTACGTCACATATGACTTCTAGAAGAGACTGGTTCAGTAGCTTTGAAGAGAATGAGTCAACTACAATATTGCTTGGTGATGATCATTCGGTGCAGTCACAGGGACAAGGATCCATTCGAGTTAATACTCATGGAGGTTCTATAAAGGTACTGAATAATGTGAAATATGTACCTAGCTTGAGGAGAAATCTCATTTCTACAGGAACTTTAGACAAGCTTGGATACCAGCATGAAGGTGGAGCTGGTAGAGTGAGATATTTCAAGGACAAGACTACTGCTCTAAGTGGCAATCTGGTGAATGGGTTATACATTCTTGATGGTGAGACAGTAGTAACAGAAAATTGCAGTGCAGAGGGTTCAAATACTAAGACTGCATTGTGGCATAGCAGATTAGGACACATGAGTGTCAACAATTTGAAGATTCTAGCTGGTAAAGGTCTGATAAGTGGAAAGGAAATCAAGGAATTGGATTTCTGTGAACATTGTGTAATGGGAAAGTCTAAACGGCTGAGTTTCAATGTTGGTAAGCATGATGCAACAGATGCTTTGAGCTATGTTCATGCGGATTTATGGGGTTCATCGAATGTGACTCCTTCCTTATCAGGTAAACAATACTTTCTCTCGATAATCGATGATAAGACCAGGAAAGTTTGGTTGTTCTTCCTAAAGACCAAGGATGAGACATTTGAGAAGTTTTGTGAATGGAAACAGCTAGTGGAAAATCAGATTGATAAGAAGGTAAAATGCTTAAGGACAGATAATGGCTTGGAGTTTTGCAATTTGAGGTTTGATTCTTATTGCAAGAGTCATGGTATTGAAAGGCATAGGACATGTACTTATACACCACAACAAAATGGTGTAGCTGAGAGGATGAATAGAACAATAATGGAGAAAGTGAGATGTTTGCTAAATGAATCTGGTCTAGATGAAAGTTTCTGGGCTGAAGCTGCATCAACTGCAGTGTATCTCATCAATAGATCTCCATCCTCTGCTATTGATCACAATGTTCCTGAAGAGTTATGGTTGAGCAGAAAACCTGGATATAAACACTTAAGGAGATTTGGATCAGTTGCTTATGTACACACGGATCAAGGAAAGCTGAAGCCAAGAGCATTGAAAGGAGTGTTCCTGGGTTATCCTACAGGTACAAAAGGATACAAAGTCTGGCTTCTTGAAGAAGAAAAATGTGTCATAAGCAGAAACGTTGTGTTTCAAGAAGAATTAGTCTATAAAGACTTGAAGAAGATAACAGATGATATGGTGACAGAGACTGCAAAGGAAATAATTCATGTGTCTAAAACTGTTACTGGGGTGTTTAAAAACGCAGACAAGGCTGAAGGAAGTTCAAGTCAAGGTGGAGTTATCTCAGAACATCAAGAGATAATTGATAGTGATACCGATGAAGAATCAGATGCAGGACTTGAAGTAATTCAGACACCAGCTAGCAGAGGTTTGTCAAATTATCAATTAGCCAGAGATAGAGTCAGAAGACAGATAGTGCCACCATTAAAGATGAATGATTATACTCAGTTTGCTTTTGCTTTAATGGCATTTGAAATTCTGAGTGTTGAAGAGGAAGAACCTCAATGTTATCATGAAGCATTGAATGATGCTAATTGGATTAAGTGGAATGGTGCTATGGGTGAAGAGATGGATTCTCTAATCAAGAATGGGACTTGGCTGTTGACAGATATACCAGAGAATAAGAATGTTATTGGATGCAGATGGCTGTTCAAGATAAAATCTGGAATTCCTGGAGTAGAACCTAAGAGATTCAAAGCTAGGCTTGTTGCAAGAGGTTTCACTCAGAAAGAGGGCATTGATTTATCAAGAGATATTTGCTCCTGTGGTGAAGCACATTTCAATCAGAATTCTCATGTCTGTTGTGGTAAATGAAGACTTAGAGTTGAAACAGATGGATGTAAAGACAGCCTTCTTACATGGAGACCTTGAAGAAGAACTTTACATGGAGCAGCCTGAAGGCTTTGAATCTACTGATGGTAAGGATAAGGTTTGTCTTCTTAAGAAATCCTTATATGGCTTGAAACAGGCGCCTCGTCAATGTAATAAAAGATTTGACAGGTTTATGACTGAGGAGAATTTCATGAGAAGTGAACATGATCAATGCGTGTATGTTAAGATGATAAGTGAAGAAGAACATGTTTATCTCTTGTTATACGTGGATGACATGTTAATTGCAGCAAAGGGTATGTCAGAGGTTGATAAAGTCAAGAGAAGACTCAGTGAAGAGTTTGAAATGAAAGACATGGGAGCTGCAAGTAAGATTCTTGGTATAGAGATCACAAGAGACAGAGCAGCAGGTACTCTCTGTCTATCTCAGTCTGGTTATTTGAATAAGGTACTTGAAAGATTCAACATGAGTGAATCAAAAGCAGTTAGTACCCCTATTGGTTCCCATTTCAAGTTGTCAGCAGTGCAGAATGATGAAGAACGCATTGACACAGAGAAGACTCCATATTCAAGTGCAGTTGGGAGTATTATGTACTCAATGATTAGTACACGGCCAGATATTGCTTATGCTTTGGGTTTGGTTAGCAGGTTTATGAGCAAACCAGGCTCAGCTCATTGGGAAGCCGTGAAATGGCTCTTGAGGTACATTAAAGGCTCTCAGAACTTGAAGTTAGTGTATACTAAAGGTAAGGGTCTGGATGTTGTTGGTTATTGCGATTCGGATCATGCTGCTGATTTGGATAGAAGAAGGTCTATTAGTGGGTATGTGTTCACTGTTGGTGGTAACACCGTGAGTTGGAAGTCTTGTTTGCAGTCTGTTGTAGCCTTATCGACTACTGAAGCAGAATATATAGCCCTCACTGAAGCTGTGAAGGAAGCTATATGGATAAAAGGCTTAATGGATGATCTTGGTTTTAAGCAGGATAAAGCTAAAGTTTGGTGTGATTCTCAGTCTGCTATTTGCTTGTCCAGGAACAATGTTTTTCATGAGAGGACAAAGCATATGGCTAAGAAGAGATCGTTTCTAAAAGAAGTTGTTGAAGGTGGTGAAATTGAGATTCTCAAAGTTCACACGTCTAAGAATCCTGCGGATATGTTGACTAAGTGCATCCCTGTGAACAAATTTGAAGCAGCTTTGGATTTTCTGAAGCTGATTCAATGGAACTGAGGTAATTCTCAGACTTTGCTGGAGGTTAGAGCCAATGTATAGCAATACACTGTGATGAAGAAGAATTTGTATCAAGGTGGAGATTGTGAAGATGTGATACTAATTCTGGTATACCGGTTTGGTCTGATGTCGACTTGATTGAACCGGGAATTGAATTTTGGTATCAATTTGAAGCTGGTTTAGTTTCTAGAAGATTAAAGAAGAAGCTGAAAGAAGTCGTTGCAGTTGTTGCGAGGAGCGTAACAAGATTCGTTGTTTGTTGCAGATCTTGTGAGAGCTTTAAATTCTCTTTCTCTTCCTCATTATCTTGTATCTGAAACTTTCTTCTTCTTTTGAAAAATCTCTGAGAGCTTGAAACACCATTGTTGAGCTCCGAGAGAAAACACTTGATTCTTATAGTGTATTGCTGGCTCGATCCAGCCTCAGACGTAGATCTCGTCATTCCGACGGATCGAACTCGGTAAACAAGTTTTCTTGTGTCGTGTGTTCTTAATTTTCTGTTCTGGTTCTTGCGATTTCAAGTTTGTGCGAAGCGATTGTTCAATTGAGTTAGAGAGAGAGAGAGTTGAGCTGAATTGAGTTTCTTGTGAGGTTCGATTTCGTGATTCAATTCTTAACAGCATTTTATCAAGAAGCTTTAAAAACAAACATTCAAATCAAAAGTTCATGCATGAAAAATAACAACAACAACAACAAAAAGTTCTCAAACACGTACGAGGATGATCTGAACATATAAAAATGGCATTTAACCAAACCAACGCTAAATAGAGCGCCTCATCCACTTTGCCCGAAGGGCTGTATCTGGCTCCCACCATTGCACAAGCCCATGAGAATCAGTTGATTCGTTCATGTTTATTATCATATCGCCTGATGAAAGAAGTTGAACAGATTCCGCTGAAAATGATGATAATGTTCCTTCTCCGAAAACTAGACTCCTAAATGAGATTCTATCACGAGCACTCACTATTTTCCTTAATCCGAAATAAGACATGCGGTTTTTGTGTTTGAAATCAACAATGTATTCCGAACAGATTATATCTGCTGAGTTCACATATAACTGAGGTATCTACGCTGCTATTCTTGGATCATCGTCTCTAATCTGTAATAGTTAAAGATTAAAAAAACAAAAAAAGGTAAATTCTATCGTCTATCATCACAATGCTTCTTTTTTTTTTTAACCCATTACGTTCTATATAATTTGTTTCCTACATCATTTTAAGAAAAAGAATGGTAGCTTTATTTTAGTAGCCTGGAGCACATTCTTCAACCTTTGCTTTTCCACGGTAATACGAAATACAAACAAAACAGTTTTTTATTTTTGATGGAAGTATACGAAATAAATAAATAAAAAATTTACCATTGCTCCTCTATCCTTTGCTCCTCCTCCCATTCTTCTTCTTGTCTAATCTTATTATATAAAGTTGGGTTTTCGAAGTTAGTAACTCACGAGATCATGACACGTGTCATATCTATCGGTTGGAGATTTTGACACGTGTCAAAAAAATAATTTGTTTTTCAAAATTTTAAATAGTAAAAGATAATTATGAGAAAAAACTAAAACGTAAGTAAATTTAAAATTGTAAAAAGATAATGTTAAGGAAATTCAAATCTAAATAATTTTAAAAAGGTAAAAAGATAATGTTAAAAAAAGTTTAAAAGAGATAAAAAAAAATTAAAAAAAGAGAAAGATAAAGAAGATTACATAATTAAAAATATTATTTTAAACAATATTACAATGTATATAGATAATTATAATAAAACTTTTGATTTTAATAATTTTTAAAATATAAATAAATGATTATAAGAAAATTTTAAATTTAAATGATTTTTTAATATAAAAAGATAATCATAAGTAAAATATGAATATTTTTCATATAGTTAGACTAATAATTATAAAAGAAAAAAGATTATATAATTAAAGAAATAATATTATTCTTAAGAAAAAAAGAATTGTAAACACTCACCTCTATATAATAGAATAGATGTTCTCATAATTTTCTTACTAAACAAAATATTTTTTTAGAAACACCATTGTTGATTCAACTTTGTTTTATTGATAAAGATTTTTTATTATGATTAAAGGTTTTGGGTGTGTAGAACCAAACCATATGTATCGATGCATAAAGATTTGGATGATGTTTAAATTGATTGGTCCAGAAGCTATCAATGTCAAAAATTTTGTTTGTTCATCTTCTCTGATCAAAACCTAATTATTTTGGTATTAGTTTATATATGTTTCAATAGTTGGTATAAGATTTTAATCTAAATACAAATTCGTTTGTCAACGTTCAGGAAGTTGATTGCGTAAAGATTGATTTCACCGGTGAAGATATAAAATTTTGAAACATGATTGATTATAAAAAACTATATATTTAAAAATATATTAAAATAATTAATAAATAAAGAAGAAAATTCAATTAAGTAATTTATAAATATCTTTCATAATATCTAATTTTATTTTTTGATACGGGTTATAAAATTTTGGTTATAAATCCGCGTACGCAGGTTCTATTTTTTTTTCTTACACGGGTTATAAATTTTTAATTATAAACCCGCGTGAACGCGGGTCCTAATCTAGTTCTATAGAAAGATTCCCCGCTGTTCAAAGAAGACTTGTCACTCTACTCCAGTTGGAGTATCTCTCACTTTCTGGAAATTGTCGGGGAAAAATTGTCAATAAGGAAAATTGTATAGATTTTCTATAGATTTTAACCAAAAAAAAAAAAAAAATTTTGCCTGATTTGAGCTTGATTTCTTCTTCATTTCTTATTGATTCCATATCGTTGATTTCTCTTTAATTATTTCGTAATTTTCTTAAAACAATTGTTTAAAAAAGTAAGTTTTTTTCGTTATAATGATCAGTACTTTTGTAAAATCAATTACAAGTAAAAAACCAATTATCATGTCTAACAGATAATATCAAAACTTTTCGATAATGTGAAAATCTTATAAATGAATTTTAACAAAAATTAATGCAAATTCAAAAAAAAAACAAACAATACACGAGTCATATTTCACTAAATTTTTTCATATATATAAATATAGTATGATATATTTATAAGATTATTAATTTATAGTATTAATGAGACCATATATTTACATAAGATTTTCTAAAAAACTATTATGTTATTATTTTATCGAATTGTGTCAAAATTTACATTGGGCCAACTCGTGACCAGAAAAATTTATTAATTTTTAGAGGTTATTAATGTGACACTCTGACCCGGTTGTCTTGAACTAATTAATTTACCAATTAATAATCTCACTAGGTCTTAACCCGCGGTACACCGCGGGACAAACATTAAATTTATAAATTTTAAAATTCATGATTTGAAAGTTTTCTTGTAACGTAAATATAAACTCTAATTGATCTATAAAAGATATTAAACGAATCAAAGACATAATGACCCGTTGATCTTTATGATACAAAAGCTTGTTTATATATTCTGATTTCAAATTTCAGTAATCCGCTGATATTTATGATACAATGCAATTTTTCCACATTTTTAAGTGATTATTTATTGTTTTTGATTGAATAGTTTTGTTCTTTATTTTTATTTTTGTCAAAATTTCTTTACTTTTTATTCAAAATATTACATATTTTTTGGATGTGTGTTAAATCAAATATTAAAATATTAAAATTCACTCTTTTTTTTACTAATTAAGTAAATTATGTCCGTTTTTAAAAATTCAAATCACAACATATATGAAAAATAAAATCTAGATTTTATTTATTATATAGACTATGTATTGATCCAATTTTTTAAAAAAATATGATCATAAAAAGATGAGAGATAAATTTTTAATAAAATTTTTGAAATATTTCTAAATTAAAGGAAAATAACTTTGTTAAGAAAATTAGAGGAAAGAGAAAATTCAATATTTGCTTAATTAAATTCAATAGATGAGAAGAGAATGTGAGCATGCTAGTTTATTTTTATAATTAATGCCGAGCTCTCTAGCGACAACACATCAGCATTGTTGGCAAAAATGCTTCTCTATTACTCCCTCCGTATTTTATTAATTGTCGTTTTAGAATTTTTATTTCTTTGAATTAGGTGTCGTTTTCAAATTTCTATGCAAAATTTATTATTTTTTAATGTTTTATAAACATCATAAAACATTAAAAAGTAATAAATTTTGCATAGAAATTTGAAAACGACATATAATTCAAAGAAATAAAAATTCTAAAACGACAATTAATAAAATACGGAGGGAGTAATATATAGGGGATAATTATATTTGGTTTTATAATATGTTTAAACATAATTTGAAAATTAAATTAAATTATTTTTTTATTCACCAAATTTTCAAGTTAATGATCGAATATGTGAACAGTTAATATAAAGTTTTTAGGTTTTTATTAAAAACTTCAAATACATATATGTATAGTAAAATTATTTTTTATAAGTACTTATAATAGGTTATATATATAAGGATACATATATATAATAATTTTCTTACCAAAAAAATATTTACATAAGTTATTTTATATTTTTTGTTGAAAAACAATTTAATTAAACACTATCATTAATATTTAGAAAAAGAAAATTGATGTTTGTTGGATCTCAATTGAAATAAATTTAAATAACAAAAAATATAATGATTTTGGAAAATATAAAATTTTTATAATTTTACTTTGATATTTTTGTGAGATTCATTGTCAAATAAATTAACAGAGAAACATTTTTGACCAGCATTAGAGAGCTCCGAAAGAAAACATTAATGTTGAGCTCTCTAATGTTGACACGTGTCAAAAATGTTTCTCTTTTAATATATAGGGGATACTTATTAATCAGTTCTACAAATTAAACAAGTCAACCAAACGACGCGGAAACAACCAGTACTCAACAATAAACAATAACTAATTAGTTAACCAGCAACCTAGCGAGTATTCTAATATAGGAATGGTTTCAATTCAACAACATAACAATAACAACAACAAACCCCTAGATCATCCTCCTCATCGCCATGATTCTACGATCACACAATGCCTTACCTGCACCACAACACAAATGAGATGTGTGAGTATTATCACAAATACTCAATGAGACGATTCTCCCATCTACGAGCTATACACACAAGCTAGATAAAAAAACTCATACAACACAATCAACAACAAACATGTAACCCCACATGGACACAACACAAGGATTAATGAGAAGAGTAACGTCGTAAAAGTTTTATATATAATTAGGAGGATGAATGAAAACTATGAACTGAATAAAAAAAATCTTGAAAATTTGTGATTGGATGGTAAGCGGATCGAAGAAGATGAAATTAAAAAAAAAATCTTTTTATATATCTTCTTTCTTTTTATAGAAAAAAATTAATTAAAATTTAAATTAATTAAACCAACATAATTCAACTATTTTACGTTGACAGATAACACTGTTCCGTCGTCTTTTATGGTGGTGCAAACAGGAAAGTTAATTTTATGGTTTAAAGTGTTAGTAAAATCATTTTTAAGGTTTATAGTGTTAGTGAAATTCTCTCAAGGTTTAAAGTGCTACTCAGTGACACTTTGAAAGTTTAAAATGTATTTTTGCCATATAAGTTTGTGGGTGAAAATTAGAAGAACAAACAAAAAAAAGGGACCTGTCAGACCGCCGTGCGACCACCCCAGCAAGGTAACCGAGCCAGGTAACGATCCTCTACAGCACCAAATGCATCCGAAGACGATTGTAGCTGTCAATCACGCTCTGATCGCCCAGTCTTGGATCATCAACCAGGGTTAAGGTCATGTCTCCTTTGAAACCAAGGATTCAGAGGTACGGCCTATAGGATAGATCCTGTTCAAGTAAGGTCGTAACCACTGATGCTTCCTAACCTTTTTTTTTTTTGTCAAATAAATATATTGATTGGCTCAAAAGAGCCAATTTTGCGAAATGTTGTTTACATAGGTAACAAAGTGCGGCATGGTACGAACATTTCGTGCCAAACGGTCCGCTTTTACATTCTCGCTGCGAGGAATAAGAGATAAAGAGAAAGATGAGAATTCTTCCCTATCAGAAGCAATGTCCTCTAAGTATACTGCGAATGCCGGCCAATCTGTTGGAAAAGACACCATCTTCACCAGGTCAGAGCAGTCTGTCAAAAATGCCACATGTAGATTGCCAGCTCCAATCATACATCTCATTGCCCACACCAGGGCCTCCATCTCCGCATGCAGGGCAGATAGACTTCGTCATCGATTGGTAGCCCCCATCGTTGTCACCATGCTGTCTGAAGTGCAAAACCATCCATAACCTGCAAAGATGTCTGTCGCTTTCCATGAACCATCCACGTAGCATCGATGACCATTGAAGGAGATCGGTAGAGGGTTTGAGCGTGGGAGAGGGGGGTTTCGATGTCCCAAAATAGGCGTCATTGTACCATCCTCCTCCACCTGTGCCTGCTGCGAGGCCCGAGATTCCGTGTCTGCCAATCTTGCCACCTCGAGGGGGTCCTCATCTATATTTTCAAAGATTTTGGCATTTCTAGCCTTCCAATTGTACCATAGAACCCAAGGATAAGAATCACTTTGGGTCTGATTTGGTTGCCGCCAAAAAAGGTAGTCCAGATTTGTAAACAGAGATGCCGAAGGAAACGACTGTGAACCTGAAGGGACTTGTGATAGCGCCCATACCTGACGGGCAGGTGGACACTCGAATAAAACATGATTAATCGTTTCTTCGAAGTGACCACATCTAGCACAGACCAAATCACAGTTAATTCTGCGTCTGCTAAGATTTGCAGAGACCGAGATACACCCAGTAAGAGCCTGCCACATGAAATATTGCAGTTTCGGTGGGCACTTAATTTTCCAGACATGAGCTTGTAGCAGTATGCAATTGGGCCCATATACTTGGGCAGGTACCATAGCTGGATCCGGAAGACGTGCCGTATGATATCCTGATTTGACCGTGTATTTTCCATTTTTTGTAAAGTGCCAACCAAAGGAATCCGGAATGTTGCTATAGCCTAAGGGAATCGCAGAGACTAACTCAACATCTAAAGGGTCAAGGATAGTCTTCAACCTGTCAAGATCCCATGATCTTGTCTGATGATCAATCAAGTGGTGAATTTGTAGAGAGGGGTCCATGAGGGACCCATTACTTGTAGCTGGTCTCGGCAATTGAGAGGGTATCCAGGGGTCATTCCATACCGAAATGGAAGCTCCAGAACCAACTCGTTTAATTAGTCCTTTTTTTACCAGAGAGCGAGCTGAGACCATACTTCGCCATCCATAGGATGGTGAGTATGATTTTATATCTTCCATAGGATCCGAATTTCGATAATACCGACCTTTAAAAACCATTGCAAATAATGAATCAGGCACATCCATCAATCTCCATAGCTGTTTCGCCAAGAGAGCCGTGTTGAAATCATTAACATTACGAAAACCGAGACCTCCCATCTGTTTGCTGCTGCATAATTTCTCCCACGCCTTCCAGTGCATGCCTTTTGATTCGCCTCCTGTGTGCCACCAAAAATCAGCCACCGCGCTAGTAAGCTTGGAGGTGACTGATTTCGGTAGTCGGAAGCAAGACATGACATATGTGGGAAGTGCCGCAGCTTCCTAACCATATATAAACAAGAAGTTTTTTCACCAGTTTGCCAATGTGGGATGGAAAATCAATAAGAAAATAAATCATGGGCTTCATTGACTAAAAAACTAGGTCTGATTGTTTTAAAAAGCCTATTTATGTTTTAAGCCCAATAAATGTGATTTTATTTATGGAGTTATTAGGAAAGAGAGTTTTAATTTCAGACGTTCCTTGTTTATGTATTGATCGATCATCTTTCTCAACTTCTCTGATGTAAAGTAGCCATGGCAGAGAAGAACAAGAAGCTTGAAGAGTTAAAGTATCAATCAGGTTTCGGTAACCACTTCTCATCGGAAGCAATCGCCGGAGCTTTGCCGTTAGATCAGAAGCAAATAAACTTGAAACGAAAACATGATATAATACTTCTTTCTTTTCAGCTAATTAGCAAATGCTAAAGAAAGCTTCTAAGAAATAAGTCTAAGATCGATGCATTTTACAGTTTCGTAAAAATGTTGGAAGGGCCAAATGAGATCACACACAGAAGTTTGATTCGCTTTTAATCGGGAATATACAAGGATAAAGTAAAGAAAGCTGAGGCCATGTTGAGTTATCTAATAACAATGATTAGACATAAAAATTAGTAATCAAAGATGACAAAAAGAAAACACTAAACACATAGATTAGGCATTGTACTGCCATGATGAAAGGAGCATTGCCCTGGCTCTGATACCAACATGTTGCAGTGTACAAATGCTAAATAATTGAGTTTAACAGTGAGTTTTAACGAACAAGTCGGAAACAAGGGATTGAAAGACTTAAATACTTTGAAGACTTTGTGACCAAAGACTTTGAAGCCAAAGAGAAGTTATCTAAAACATAAATAACTCAAAAAGATGCATAAAAAATAAAGAAACCCAATTTTTTTTTTTTTTTGTATGAATGTAAAATTTATTCACCAAAAAAACCGTTTTTGCAATGGATGCTACAATGAGTTAGAGAAGTTTGCTAAAAGTTTAAAAACAATAGCGAAGGCCTTCATCGAAACTTCCGTTTTCACGCATAGTGCTGAACCGATTACGGACGTGCTTGTCTATATGTCGAATGAGAACAAGAGCTGGGGTCGGCGAAACCCAAATTACCCGAAACAGTTAATTAATACTGCCATCCTTTCCCACTTGGCTTACTTGAACCTCACTGAAGGAATTAAGAAGAAGAACAGAGAACGATACTTTTTCGTAGAAATGTTACTGTTTCGTAGAAATGTTGGTGTTTGATTCAAAAAAACAGAGTATATAAGAGAAAGAATTAAGAAGAAGAACAGAGAACGATACTTTTACTTAATTAACACACAACTTTATTATTATTAAAAAACTGAATTGTTACAATACAGAGACATCGTCTTATATAGAACTTAACCGACACAAACCGAAACAACACAAACAATAAGAACACGACACTTAATGTACTTAATGTATGAAATTAATAAACCTAAATAAAACATTACTAAGAAACTCAATTATCTTCCAACAAAAGAAACATGGTATGAAATCATTTTTCTTGTTTTTCACGCTTGAGCAATTGCATCATGCATAATAATACTTCTTTCTTTCAGGCAGCTAATTAGCAATGCCAGAGAGAGCTTCCAAGGAAAAAAAGTCTAAGATGCATTAGGTTGTTTCAAAGAAATGCTGGAAGAGCCAACGAGAGAGATAAGATATATAATGTTGGATATGTGAGGATGAAGAAAGTGAATAAAGCAGAGAGATAGTGTCGAGAGAAACCAGATAACTGATAATAATAATAATGGTCGACATATGAATTAATGATCGAAGATGACAAAAATAAAACTGTAAAGACATAGATTAGGCTCTGTTAATGGACGAGTTAATCAATATGATTGCCTCCGGGTGCAGCTTGCTTAATTTTCACTGAGCTTGGAACATACGAGCACACAAATGGGCAACAATATTTGTTTGTAGATTCTCCAAAATCCACTTTATTGAAATATTCATCCTCTCCAATGATATAAGCTACCTTGCGCGTCTTCGTCTCTTTGTCTTTAGCAAAAACCGCGACGACTTTCTTCTCCTCGTCAACGAAAAAACTCTCATGTTTAAATGGGAATCGATCATAAGTAACAAGTGTTTTCATATCCACCGCTAGGAACAACTTGCTCCAGGATACCGCTTCGGGCTCAATCTTAGTCGTAATCCATATCTCCATCTGTAATGTATCCTTGCGCTGAAATAACACAGCAAGTTGCTCATCTCTAACACTAGAGAGAGTCACAGTATCTTTAGCATTAGAGCGAAACGGTAGACTTAGACGCGGTGTAAATCTCTCCGTTGTAAAATCAAAACAGAGTAAAAAGAACTCAGGGATCTCTCTTACTCGTCCTCTGAATCGTTGCCTTCGAGCATGCCACCAGTAGGAAGTATCCCTTTGATTAGTATGGTTTCGAGCAAGCCAGTAAGTATTTCCCTTGAGAGACACGCCACATTTAAAAAACCAAGTGCGACTATTGGAAGTGCGAGTAATATCCTTCCATGAATCAGAGTTAAAATTGTAGATATGAAACTCAAAAGATCTATATTCCCATCTATATCCATTATCTAAAAATCTCAAGATTACTTCTTCAGATCTCAAGATTTTGAGGCTACGAGGCGAGTTCTTCTTCTTATTCTCGTATCCCAGAGCGAACGAGTAGCTGAATGGGATGTGGTAACTATACTTAGTTTTGATCCACCTTGTTTGCCCACTATAAGGGTTAAACACCACAAGACTCGGTTCTTTTACTTTGGTGAGCAATAACAACAAACCACTACAGTGGAAGACACTTAATATCTCAACTCGATCTGTTGCACCGTTTAGGCTCACAAGTTTAGCTTTTCGACTTAGAAGTGGTTCAAAGTTGTTGCTACCGTCGTAGTCATTGTGAATTCCATGGAGATTAACACTCATTAGATAAACACTAGAATCCATCATCATGATTGCCAAAAACTCTTTCTTTTTCGTTGCTGCTCTTGATTTACGAATGTGCTTCGTATGTTTGAATAAAGTGTTCCACTTTTTGCAAGTAGTTCGCACTGCTCTAACAGATGTTAACGGAACCCTAGAGATTACCTCCTCTACCAATTCTTGTGGAAGATCGGACATCGCCATTGTTGAATCCGTCATCTCCAAGTTAGGTCAAATCTTCGGAAACTCCCTTTTTTCTTTTTTCTCTGATATCTTCCGATCCAAATCTCTCTTTTGTGAACTATATGTAAACTCGTTGGGCTTTAAATTCTAGTCGGCCTATTAATTGTGACGGGGATATTTTATGCGAACCTTATTATTGTCTGTTGAGAAAAATAAAGTAAAAGACTTTTAATCGTTAGCAAAATAATTATGAACTAGATAGTGACCCGCGGTGCACCGCGGGGTAATTTATGCTTCACGTTTGGTTAGGTGAGGATTTGTATATTGGTTTTTTAGTAACTTAGATGATTCAAGTATTAGGATTAAGCGCTCCACCGCGGGTTAATATTTTATTTGCATATAGTGTTGTTATATTATTTTAATATTGTGTGTAGTCTAAAAAATTTGATTGGTTGTCTTGCAACTGTTCGCAAACGCAACGCTCATAAACATAGTCATTGCTATCATTTAAAACCAATTACGGAAATGACTTTATACCGCAAAATGGCTAAAATAAAAATGCCTACATTTCAAAAACTCTCATCCGCAAGTGTTTGCGGTTGCGGACGGTAGCAAGTAACTTATAAAAAAAGAAAAAAGTTACATAAACAACAAAAAAATAGGAGTATGGAAAAATTGTCGATCAATTCATACAAAATATTTTTGACTTAATTATAATTGGTTACAATTAGAAAACTAAATAAATAAAAATTTAGGTAGTTTTGAAATTAATTCCAAAAAAATATATGAAAAAGATATAGAAAAAATTAATATATGATTAATATAAACTACTAAATACTTTAGCATTATATTGACAAAGCCATATAAAGAATTCTAGCCAACCCGTAAAATGATTTTGATTTTGTTGTGAAATGGAAAAAATATCAACACATTTGTTTATGATGAAATAAAAACTTATTAATTTATATAGGAGAAGTTTAAAGTATTGTGGATCAAATCTTTGCGAGGTAGCAAAATATCTTTGATTTATTTATAATTAGCTACAATTTGAAAACTAAATAAATTAAAATTTAGGTAGTTATGGAATTAATTCCAGAAAATATATAAAAATATATAGACAAAATGAATATATGATTTAAATAAACTAATAAATATTTTAGCATTATATTGACAAAACAATCGTTAAAGAACGCTAACCAATCCGTAAAACTATTTATATTTTGTTGTGAAATGGAGAAAATATCAAAATATTTTTTTATGATGATGAAAAAAAACTTATCAATTTAGAGCATAGTAATAAACTTGTGTGTTACAATCTTAACAAAGGAAACTAATAAGAGTCTTGTGTAGTTGTTGCAAATATTAGCTCGAATGGTTTTAGAGGAGGCAATGGTTTCGAGCTCAACAGATGAATAAGATACGAATTTTGTTTAAAAAAAAATCAAAATTCCTAAATTTTATTATCATTTTTCCATATAATGAGAAGATGATATATCAACCAAACTTTTTTTTTTTTGAATAAACACCAAAATTCTATATAAAAAGTTTGTAAAAGGATACATAGTACAAACTGTTAACCAATTAGATCATTAAATGGGTGGTATTGCATAAGTCAAATAGAATAAAAAAAACAAAGCCTCCTTCCATATTTCATAGTAATATGCAGCTGAGTTCATCGTCGATTATGGTCACTCCATTGTTGATATACATTTGTGAGTTCCACATTTTCAGCTCCTTCAAACCAGACATAAGGTACGTCTTAGATTGTTGAGGCAAACAAATAAGAAGACCCAAATCTCATAATAATGATAATAATCATTTTTTCTTAAATATGAACTGACCCGTCTCTCTCTTCTCCAATCTTGGCCTTAGTGACATAACAAAACAATGATTATTCTTGTTTCTATGTAGTGTAATATTTTGTTTGCAAATATTAATTACGTGGAAATATAACAATTGCTAAATTTGTGATTATCAAATAAGTAAAATATATGAAGAGAGTTTAAAGTATTGTTACAATATTTAACATATAATAGTATAGGAAGAGAAGTTTAGAGTATTGTTACAATAACTCATTAGTTTTTATAAGACTATCTTATGGAGAACAAATTCTTTTAAAATTGTACTCCCTCTGTTTCAAAATAAATGTCGTTGTAGAGAAATTTTTTTGTTACAAAATAAGTGTCGTTTTCGACTTTCAAAGCAAAATTTATTAATTTTATAGTGTAATTTATTTTTCTATTTGGTTGAAATGTGGTTAGGTGTATAGGTAATTGTGTTTTTATATAGAAATTATGTAAAATTAATTATTTTCTTAATTTGTGTGCACAAATCTAAAGTGACACTTATTTTGAAACAGAGGGAGTAATTCTTTAATATGTTTCTTTAATTTACTTGCTGAAAAAATTGTAAAATTGTATCCCTGATGGTGAAAAACGAAAAGAATTTCGAAACCTCATGTTTTAAAAAATAAACATATCAACATGTGACACAACTTCTGAATACAAATATGTGTGTATATATTTAATATCTCGTCCAATGACAATTATTACTAATATAGGGATACAAATCACAATTTAAAACTGTTTGGTTTATTTATACAACTTTACCAAAATATTATGTTGATAAAACATTTTTTTTGGACAAAATAGAGAATTTCCATTAAGTAGACGGGAACAAAGTTTTGGAAAGTCTCCTTTGTATGCGTAAACATCTATTTTTTGCTTTTTACTTGGTAAAGAATTGTCAAATCTTTTATAATAGCAAACAACTTCAAATGCAAAAGGTAGAAGGTGTGACAAATTTTTATTTATAATTAAATATTCAGAATATTTTCATAACCTCAAGATCGAATTCTATTTAAAAAAAAAGAGAGAAAATAATATCTCTTGAAATGAAACCAATATAAATAAAAAAATCAATATAAAAGCAAAAACTGGATATATAGAAGCCAACAAAGCTCAGACCCAGCAGACCCTTCAAACCTACAATACAGGAGATGTCAACTGGTTAACACAAATCTGGAACACTCACTGCCCTCCAAAACAGAAATTTTGTCTCTGGAAGGCCATGAAACAAGCTCTACCTGTGGGATCAACTCTCCTAGCTCGAGGCATCAATACCACAGGAAAGTGCCCATACTGTGATCAAGAAGAAACAATTATGCACCTGTTCTTTCTCTGTGACAATGCAGCCCAAGTCTGGGGGCAAGCCCCTTTCAAATCCCCTTTTGAACCAGCCCGAATCTCTTCCCTTCAATTGGGAATCGAAACCCTAAACAAACAGATCAACCTGTCACCAACGGGAATTGGAGAAGCACCACTCGCCCCTTGGATCTTCTGGTCTATCTGGACTTCTCGAAACAAGAGGATTTTCGAGAACAAAACCCTATCGCCACCAGAAATCCTCACTCATGCCATAGCTAATGCCTGAGAATGGATCTCAGTATAAATCCCTCCACGAACACCACCACAGGTGACCCAGCCCAACAGATCTAAACCCAGCACCACGGATCGTGTCCTTATTCACACTGATGCAACCTGGAAAGTGGATTCGAAGATTACTGGCTGTGGATGGGTGATCAGTAACCGAGCTACAAAGCCGGATCTCTTCTCCAAAGCCTCTGCAGAAAACGTTAGATCTCCTCTTATGGCAGAAGCAATCGCAATCCTTCTGGCCCTCCAACATGCAACAGAGCTTAACATCTCCACCCTCACAATAGCTTCAGATTCGCAAGTGCTAATCAAAGCAATCAAATCGAAGTCTCCAACGCCGGAGCTTCACGGGATTCTCCACAACATCCTATCTATCGCATCGTCCTTTGCAGAAATCGCATTCTCTTTTGTCTCTCGAAACGAAAATGAGTGTGCGGATGAATTAGCTAAGGAAGTTTTATCGTTTTTCTCCTTGTACCCGGTTTCCATCGGTTAACTATTTTAATTAATGAAAATCGAATCGGTTTGCACAAAAAAAAAAGGTTTTTTTGATATTTTTTCTGAATCAAAACATCACAGTACTCTAATGTGTGAGGAACACAATTTTCCTTCCATTCACTACACAAAAAGTAAAGTGTACTTCATCTTAAAAATATATATATATATATTGATTTCACGTTTCCGGTTTCAAAACTCGAGTAATATTATTGATCCGCATGTAACATTAGCATCTCCTCATTTGAGATAGGGAGCTTTGCACAATGACCTACTTTTCTCAAGTTTTCAATCACTTTACGTACTTTTTCTCACCAACATACTTTTCTCTTTCATCCACCCAATTGTTGGACTATTTTGCCCTTGTCAAATGGAATGGATTCTTTCAACAACTTATGTATCTCTCTTTCTCTTATTCTCTATTTTTTTCCACGACACTCTTACTCTCTCTCTCTCTCTCTCTCTCTCTCCCATAATAACTGATTTTGAAAGATGAGATCTGTTGGATTAATTGGGTTCAAATTGCTAATTTTTAAAGACGATGGAAAAAGAGATCTGGGTGGGAGAAGAGATCTGGGTAGGAGAAGAGATATGGAAGTTGATTGAAGCTGTTTGGCTCAAATCCATTGTCCATAAACGGTCATATATTGAAGGTGTTTGGATGAACATGCAAATGTGGACAAGCTGCATTGTTATACACGGTGATGTATCCACACAAAATGGTGTCTTGTCCACACATGGATCGTATATTGAATATTTATGTATGGACATGATGAGGTGGACAAGATGGATTGTCTGGACAGATTAAATGCAAATACGTTATCCATCCACGATGTCCATGTCAACTATCGATATATGGACAACTGTTTGGCTCAAATCCATTGTCCATAAACGGTCATATATTGAAGGTGTATGGATGGACAGGCGAATGTGGACAAGCTGCATTGTTATACACGGTGATGTATCCACACAAAATGGTGCCTTGTCCACACATGGATCGTATATTGAATATGTATGTATGGACATGATGAGGTGGACAAGATGGTTTGTCTGGACAGATTAAATGCAAATACATTATCCATCCACGATGTCCATGTCAACTGCCGATATATGGGCAACCTTTATTTATATTTTGTATGGACTACTTGGTGTGGATATATCCCCATATAACTAGGCAAGTAAGTTGTTGTCTATAAATTAATTTACCTATATGTGGACATATTCAATCTGTCCACACAATGCATCATGTCCACCTCATCCTATCCATGCATACACCTTCAATATACAACCTATGTGTGGACAATAAACTACTGTTTGGACACAGTACCTTATATAACTAAACTTGTTCTGTTGTTATCTAGACATATATTTTCCTTTGTTTGGATAACAGACGACTCTATGTTAACAAATAACCGTATGTAAGTAGAAATTTGTTTGTACACCCACATTTTGGACATCTTTATGTGGACATTATATGATTATTATATGTCCACTTGAGTTGTCCACGACAGTATCTCCACATATAATAATACAAACTGACTGTTTGGACATTGGTCATATATGAAAATTGTCTGTTTGGACTGATGATGATGGACATGAGGTATAATATGGATTGTTGATACAATAGAACGGTTGACTCATAAAAGCGTAGCAAATTGAAGAGTTGACTTAACCATGCGAAAACGTAAATGAATCCATGTGAGATACACCGACTAGACATGGTTTCGTGGATAACTTAAGAATTTTCAACATTAATCATAATTTATCTGTCCAAATTTCAAAAATATTAATAGATAGTTTTTGTCTACTTAGCGGGTGTACATATGGAATACACCGTCTGGACATAATATTGTGAATAAGTGGATCGGTTTCCGTGTACAATGACGCTCCGTGTTTAAATGGATAATGCAAAATGGACACCATAAAATGGACAACCTCGACCTCTTCTTCTCCATATTTCTCAGATCTTTCTCGGTGTAACAATGGTAGTTTCTTATTCTTTGTTCCTATCTAACCCAAAAATATAAACTCGGGATTTTGCCAAAAAGAATAAGGAATAAAGGAGGCAAAACAAAGAAAGGAAGAAGAAAATAAGGAAGAAGGAAGAACGAAGCGAAGAGGAAAAAAATCATAATTTGAAAAAATTTAGAAATCTCCAAAACGAATATGAGTTTCCCATTGATAATCTCCAAAACTGAGTTCAAGAGGAAGATGAAAGAGAAGTTGTAGAGGAAAAAGAAAGAAAATTGGAATGATTTTTAGTTATAAGGCATAATGGTAAAAAAACAATGAAAAACATAAGAAAGGAAAGAGAAAAGTATACTAGTGAGAAAAAGTATGTGTGAGTGAAAACTTAAACTTAAAAAGTAGGTCTAAGTGCAAATATCTCTTTGAGATATTAGTATATTACATGTGCCATTCATCTTTTATTTTCTATTTTAGTATTAAATTGTGTATTTTATTTATAATATTATTAACCACAACAATAATTTTTTTTTTTTGAAAAATTATTATTTGTATCTCTCAAAGTATTGGAAGTTATTAGTCTTAAATGAATTAATGAGAATTTAGATAATGATTTTTAGGTACTAAAATTATCTTTACTAATATTCGAAATAGAGATCTCTACATATAACTACCTGAATCTGACTCTTATTAACAAATTTAGAAGATAATAATTTTAAAAACGACACACAATTTACGTTATAAAAACATTAAATAACGCAGCTATATTAATATTCCCTCCGTTTTCGAATAGTTGTTGTTTTAGAGAAAATTTTTTTGTTTTTAATTAGTTGTCGTTTTCAGTTTTCAATGCAAAATTTATTACTCTATACCTTTTTATTTTTTATATTTATTTTTATTATGCAACTTGATTTACTATTGGTTAAATTATGTTTAGGTAGATAATTAATGATATTTTTTATTGAAAAACTAACAAAATTAATAGTTTCTTAATCTGTGTGTGCATATAATTAAAACGACAACTATACAAAACCAGAGGGAGTACTAAACACGAAGTTGATAATAAATATTTTTATAATAAAAAGAAAATTCTATATATATATATATATATTTTTTTTTTAAATCAAATTAAAAACACTTTACCTGATTAAAAATGCAAAAACAATAGTGTAATTTTAGTTTAGAATAATTTCTTGTAATATATGTAATATTTTTAAATATTTTATCTAACATTGGCATTTTAGAATTTCTTGTATATTTATTGTGTAAATATTTGATATACATCACTTGATCTGTTTTTACATTAAGCTCATCTGTTGGATCAAAAGATTTTGTTGTAAAATTGAACAGTCTAAGAGGAGATGAATCTATCTAAAGAGATAAATGAAAAAAGGAAGAAGCAAATCCTCAACATTCTAATTGGTTACAGAAGAAGCCATAGCTAAAGTGTACTTATGCTTAAGGTAAGCTTTGATAAAAGGGTCCAAGTCACCATCCATTACAGATGTGATATCAGAAGTTTCGTGACCTGTTCGGACATCCTTAACCAGTTTGTATGGATGAAACACATAGTTCCTGATCTGCTGTCCCCATTCAGCTTTCACTGCATCTCCTCTTATTTCCTTGATTTCAGTCGCACGTTGCTCCTCCGCGATCACCAACAGTTTTGCCTTTAGTCGAATCAGAGCTCTCGTCTTGTTTGCCGATTGACTTCTCTCCTCTGCAATATCCAACATGAAAAGGAAATTAAAAGGACGAGAAAAAAAGCCATAGGGATCTTAATCAACTACCATAGTCAGTACTGATACTTTGATTTACACAAAACAACATGCAGACAGCAATGGATCTTACAGGTTATTCAGGTCGTCACATTCATGGGGATGAAAGACAAACCTGAGCAACGGACAGCAACACCAGTAGGGATGTGAGTAATCCGAACAGCAGTTTCAACCTTGTTAACATTCTGTCCTCCTTTTCCACCTGCCCTCGTGAAACTAATGTCAAGGTCCTCCTCTGGTATTTCAATTCCCACTGCTTCCTCAGGCAGAAGCGGCATCACTTCCACACCCGAAAAGCTTGTCTGCGAGCAATACCAATATAAGCTTTTGGAGCTCATAGACCTTAACACTCAGCAATAGTGAGTAGCTTATTTTTACCTGCCGAAGACCTTTCGAATTGAATGGTGATTGTCGTACAATTCTATGAGTTCCTTTCTCCCCTGAAATGTAACCATATGCATAACGCCCTTCAATTTCTAAAGTCGCTGACTTAATCCCTGCTTCCTCTCCATTAGACATTTCAACAACTTTCGTCTTGTACCGCTGCTTCTCTCCCCATCTCATATACATCCTAAGCAGCATATCGGCCCAATCCTGCACTGGAAGTTATCACATTTTTTACAGGAGCTCAATTAACATCACAAAACACAGAAGCCTCTAATAAAAATTAAAAACACTTCATTGATATGAACTCAGTCTATAGGCTTATAAACTCATGAAAGAAGTCTCCACGAATATATCTATATCCAAATTGCTAAATTCACTAAAACCTCTAAAAAGTATAAAAAGCGGAATTGCGTAAACAGTAATAACCTGAGCATCTGTTCCTCCAGCTCCAGCTGTGATGTAAACTACAGCCCCTTCTTTATCATAAGGTCCTGATAGAAGCTGAGTTAACTCAAATCGATCTAAAGATTTATTCAACTCTTTAATGATTCCCATGGCCTCTTCAAGTAAGCTAACATCAGTAGAGTCCATCTCTTCTGTTAGTTTAACAATCGTGTCCGCATCTTCAACCTGCCTCAAGCAAACAACACATTATCACAAACCGTCACTCCATGTAAGCCTCACCAAAAACCGTAATCCCACACCATAACATAACCTTAGATATGTAACCACAAGAGATGACACCGAAGAAACACATTATCACAAAACCGTCACTCAATGTAAGCCTCGCGAAAAACCGTAATTCAACACCATAACATAAACTTAGATATGTAACACTGAAGAAACACATTATCACAAAACCGTCACTCAATGTAAGCCTCACCAAACACCGTAATTCAACATCATTACATAAAGAATTAGATATGTAACCATAAGAGACCAAATACACGAGAAGACACCGAGGAACATTACCATGGATTTGAACTCAGAAAGCAACCGCATTCGATCTTTAAGATCATTTAAAGCAGAAAGTGTTTCTTGAGCTTTGGCACGATCATCCCAAAAAGATGTATCAGTAGCTTTTGATTCCAAATTAGCAATTTCTTGTTCTAATTTCTGCAAATTAGCAGAATCTCTAATCTCTTCAACACGAGCTGATGCTACTTCAACATCTTTCCTCAATGTATAAAAATCTATTGAACAATATAAAATCTCAATTTCAATTTCAACTACAAAATCTCAGAATCAGTGAGATCAAAAATGGTGAAATAAACGTACCTTGCATCAACCATTCACTCTCATTCGATACACTTAAGTTACTCTCCTGTGCAGTGAATACTACTGAAACAAAATTTGAAGAAAAATTGTTTGCTGAATTTGAATTTTAGATTTGAAATCGTAGCGAGAGGGAGAGAAGAAACTTACTGGGAGAAGTGAGACGAGAGGATGAAGAAGAAGAAGAGAATTGGGGAAGAGAAATCGGAAGTGAGAGACGGAGAAGAGGGAGATTTGTTTGTTGAAGAAGTAGAGGTTTGGGTTTTCCGGTGATTGAGAAACTCCGTCCGGCGAGAGGTCCGAGAACGGTGAGCTCCATTGAGATTCTTCTTCTGCTCGAAGAAGCTTTCTCTCCAGATTTCTGACCTTTGCCAAGTTATCTAGACGATGGTAGACGCCACGTCATTAATTTTAATTACAGGGTTATAAATTGTGGAATATATTTAGTTAAAATAGAAAAATAAAGAATTATTAGTTGATTACTTTTGTTTTTTTTTTTAATTATGTTAATATGATATATTATTATTAAAAACATTTTATTTAGAGAATTGTCCTTAATTTAATCTTATTTTGACTATGAATCAATTATCGGGGGATTTGACCAATTTGACTTAAACTCTTACAAAAAAAAAATTAAGTGAATGAAAATTTGGTATATTTAATGTCTTTTTTATGGTGTTTAAGTTGTTTATGACTCTGTTTTAGTTTCAAAATTTGATATTTATGAAAAAGCGAAAGTCTTTATGAGAAAGAGAAAAACCTTTGTGAAAAAGAAAAAAAAAAAAAAAACAATTGTTTATGCAGTTTGAATAATATATCTCATTATGTTGTGTTTTTTTTTTTTTCACTATTGTTTCTTTATTGAATAAGGCCAAACATACAAAGCAAAGAAAAAGACCAACAACAGGCCTAACAGACAAAAACGGAAACATGTTTTAATAAAGGCCCAGACCAAGCCCATCTGTAAACACCGACTGAGAAGAATTGGGTGGATCAACATCATAGACACGCGTCACCTAAAGGATGTAAGCGAAGACACGTGTGCTGAAGAAGAAGAACAGGGACGAACCGCCGATCATCGCCGGTTGCTTTTCCGCCTGCGAGGAACTCCGAACCGCCGGAAACGTCTGTCATGAATCAACGAACCAACAAGCTTTAAAGTAGAGCTCCAAAATCTTCATCTTTGAGAACCTGGAATATGAAAATCTTCTCATCGAAACAGATAAGATCTAGACGCAGAGGCTTCCGCTAACAAAGAAACACCACTAAAGCCGATGAAAACTCAATCCATTCAATATCGCACCGGTTAGGGAAAAAGCCTCAAGCCAATCCGAATTACTACGAACGGAACATCAGACAACCAGAGAACAAGGTTGAATGAGAGAATCACAGCAATCAAGAGACAGAAGCAAACCGGAAACAACACGGAAAGAGAGGAATTGAAAAACAAAAGCCAGTCGAGAACGCCGGTCGAGAACGCCGGAGACGAGAGAGCCAGCCACCGCCGCGAAAGAAGCCGGTCGATGCCGGAGCCAAGAGCCAACCATCGCCGCTAAAGAAGCCGGTCGATGCCGGAGCCAAAAGCCAACCACCGGTGCTAAAAAAGCCTACCGATGTCGGAGACGAATTGTGAGGCGCTCTCTCTCTCTAAAAGATGCAGAGAGATAAGAGAGAGAAAGCTTTTTTTTAATTTTTCCAGATTCTTATCTCATTATGTTGTGTTATTGGTTAAAATATGGAATCAAAATTTTTTTATGACATTCTTATCTTCAAAATTCATTTTCATATAGAATCAAAATTAATATGCTATTTTTTTTTTTTTTTTTTTTTGTTAAAGGGTATTCAATATATAAAAATATATGCCCAATGGGCTACATATTTCCGGAATAGGCCCAATACATTAATTTCCCCGAAGGCCCAACCCAATTCATCAAACCAACTAACCAACTAAAACAATTAAACCGACCCGATTTGAAGCGAAACCCGAAATTAGGTTGAACCGGCTCAGTAAACCGGTCGCCTCAAAACCCTAATCTGTGGCCAAAGAACTTGACCACAGCCGCCGCCCTGTAACTGCAGATGCTCGCCGGATCAGGACCTCCGGGGAGCCGGACGACGCAGGCCGAACGGAGACGGTGATCCAGGATCCGTTTGCCGTCTCCGCCACTGTGGAATCGTTGAAAAGAAGGAGGAAGAGACCGAGCTTTAAACGTCGAGAGAAGGGACTCCGGTCGGCCATGAGAGAAGAAAACAGCAGGGAGTAGAGGACAGAGCCTTCGACAGTGGCTTAGCTCCGCCGGATCGAAACCTACCTCCCCCATCGGCAGCTAACCGGCGAAACCTCCAGGATCTCCAGCGCCGAACTCTATCTGCCTTCATCACGCACAACTCACCGCGATCTTCTTCTTCCACTCCACAACGCCACACCTCTGGGAAACCCCGTCGGTGTCGCTGGGAAGCTTCTTCTCGCAACAAAACCCGTGGTTTATTGTTTCGTTGCTTCACCGGAGGGATGAACGGGTCACGGAATGAAGCTCCTTGGACCGGCGGCTCCTCTCCAACGCCGGAATCGCCGAGGGAAGCCTCTCACGGCGCACGCGGTTGTGATCAGAAGAAGGAGAAGAGGAGAGAGGAGAGAGCCGCGAGTAGATCTCACGCGCTTCTCCTCTGTTTTATGTTCAAAAAAGATTTTGATTTTAATATGCTATTTTATTATTAAAAACTTTTAATTTACTCTTATTTTGATTAGGAATCAATTAACAGGGGATTTGACCTGCATCTTATTTTGATTAGGAATCAATCCTGCATTGACAAAGACTCACGTAAGGTGCGCAGTTGCGCATGGTGCAAAGAAGCGCCGAGAAGAGGGCAACAACATGTCAAGGCAAGACAATTACGCATAATAAATAATACGTGGTTGGGGGTTTTAGAAATGTGACTAAATATCCAGATTGTCCGGAGCATATTTAAATAATTCATAATAAGTTAACTAAATATATATATATATATATATATATATTCGAATGTATAAAAAATTATGAAAATTAAATAGCTTGAAATTTAATCATGCATAGCACGAGTTTTTACCTAATATTTATTTGAATAGTTACTTTTCAAATAATGTCTAGAGATCTTAAAATCCATAAATCAATAAAAATAGAATGTAAAATTTCAAAATCCTTTTGAGACGTAAATTATTTTGAATCTGATATTTTGATGTTTCACTGAGCCACTAAGTAATCATATCTCGCCATCCCACATTTCTGCAACATAATCTGATAATGTCTCATGATGTGGTTCATTGATTCATCTAATGCATAATACATATCATATTTGTTTTGTGTAAATTCACGTTATCAAAGATTGTGACTGGCTATCAATTGGTGTCCACTTTCAAATTATTCAAAAGATGAAATGTTATTAAAGAAGTTTTGACTTTTTCAAGTTTATATCATTTGTGAGTACATGTGCCTTTAAATTTAAATATTTGCCGAAGAATTAATAAGAAAAATTAGAGTGAGAAGTGGATTTACTTGATTGACGTTGGGTGGGATCTTGGCGAACGAGAGTGTTGGAGTTTCTTGCACGAGAAGTTACTTACTAGTTACTCCTATATATACACTTTGTAAATTGTAAGCCCAAGTCTCTCGCACTCCTCTATTTCAGACCAACCTGCTTTATAATCCAATGGCAGAAAAACATCTTTTTCAATGGGAAACTTGTATTTACCAGGTTTTGAATTAACCGGCCAATGAATTAGATAGAGGTCAAGATAGTCCAGTTTAAGACTTCTGCGAGAAATGGTTTACATTAAGTAATGTTACTACCGAAATAATATTCAAAATTAAATCATTTATTTTTTTGACACAAATGAACCGATGCAACTTACCTATTTTTTTGTAGTGCATGAAGCATTGTTTATCATCCAATCCTAGTCTCAAAGTTTTAAATTGTTCATTGATACAATATGTGTTCAAATCTTTACTTATATTAATTGCATATAAATTGTGTTCAAATCTTTAGTTTCGCTATGTATTACGTCTCTACATTAATGAGATTAATCAGCATTTCCAATCTTTTAAAGATATCAGACGCTTGTTCACTCGTACGTGCATTATTTTTTCTCATATAATCCCTATATAATCCCTAAAACATGATTTAATGAAAAATTGAATCTTACTTCAAACTCCGCTGGATCACTGGTACGATGAGGCCGCTATGAGCATCGGCGCACCAAAGCTTGGAAGTGATGAAGAGTTCAGATCTAGAATCCTAGATTGGACCATCCCGAGGGTAACCGCCTCCGCCAAGGCTTCGCCAAGCGGCTATTCCGTTTGGTACCTCGGAGACGTGTCAAAGTGGCGGTAACCGAGCTTGATGGCCTCCATCACCGCCAGTTTCAGCACCATTGGTTCTGGCGGCGGAGACGAGATGGTTCCTAGACCTATAACCGGCATCGGCTGATGGCTAGATAGTGATCCGAAACATTGGTCATGTTTTAAGGAGCGCCAAAAAGTTGTGTTATGAACTTATGAATTATGATCCTATTTAGGTTATCATATGTATATAAATACAAACAAACACTCTTTATCTAGAATCCCACATGAGCACAAAAAGAAATTTTAAGAAAAAAAATCTAGAATGTTTTTCCTCAATTGGAAATGCATTTCGTGTTCTTCTAATGAATGTTCTTATTTCGTGTTCTTATTTCTTAACCACACGGTCCACACCAAACCATTTGAATTGTTAAATATTGGAATTTAATAGTAAAATATGGTTTCGTGATCTTCTAATGAATTTGTAAATTTTTTCTTTAGTTAATGTGCTTTTTAGCTTAAGTAAATTTTTAAGAATTTTTAAAATACTTATTAGTCAAAATTTTGTTTAAGTTTAGTCAAATACGTTATGGGAATTCTAATGGTAAGATGAGTAGCTGAACCTTAATCGCAACTTAGCTTATATCATTGTAAAGGAATGGATATTTCAAACAAGTGGATCTTTATTTAAATGTTATTTAACGTGGTGGTAAGATTAATTCTCTAGGCTTCAACATTCGGGTGCAAATGTAAGTTTTGTAAACATATATATAGAGCCACCCTGCATAATATGATATATGATGTAAGACGAAAAAGAAACTCGTAATTTAATTAAGCAAAGTCTTTTCATGGTTCATGGATAATTCATAATTATTTTGCTCACGATTAAAAGTCTTTTACTTTATTTTTCTCAACAGACAATAATAAGGTTCGCATAAAATATCCCCGTCACAATTAATAGGCCGACTAGAATTTAAAGCCCAACGAGTTTACATATAGTTCACAAAAGAGAGATTTGGATCGGAAGATATCAGAGAAAAAAGAAAAAAGGGAGTTTCCGAAGATTTGACCTAACTTGGAGATGACGGATTCAACAATGGCGATGTCCGATCTTCCGCAAGAATTGGTAGAGGAGGTTCAGATCCTTAATTATCGCTACAAGATGTACAACCTCAAGGTGAGTGAAACTTGCATTACAGTAAAACCTCTATAAATTAATAATGTTGGGACCGTGAAATTTTATTAATTTATAGAGGTTTTAATTTATCGATAAATTAATAATTATTAATTTATAGAGAGATTTGTCTTATTTCGTAAATTTTTTTAAAAAATTACTTAAAAAGTTAAGTTTTTTTTGTTATAATCAATAGTTTTCTCAAATCAATTACAAATAAGGTAATAATTATCATGTCTAACCAATAACATCAAAAGTTTTTGATGCATTGAAAATATTATAAAAGAATTTTAACAAAAATTAATGCAAATTCAAGAAAAAACAGACAACACATGAGTCATATTTCACTAAATATTTTCATATATAACATATTTATAAATATATTTTGATATATTTATAAAATTATTAATTTATATTGTTAACGGGACCATACATTAACATAGGATTTTATAAAAAATTATTATCTTATTATTTTATCGAATTATGTCAAAATTTACACTGCTCCCAACTCGGGACCGGAGAAATTTATTAATTTATAGAGGTTATTAATTTATCGAATATTAATTTATAGAGGTTCTACTGTATATTTAGCTGAAATTAAGGATTCCAGATGAACATGGTAAGACAACATATTTTTATTTAGTCTCATACTGCTAATATACAACAACCTTATATTTTTATTTTTACTCTTTTGCAAAAATATTAAGAGTTCTGGTTTATATTTGTTATGGTAGAAAAAAGAAAGTGTGATACAGATAATTTGGTTACAAGAGAACATCTCCAAGAGAACCCAAGGAAGACAAATGTGAAGCTCCACCTGAGCAAAACTCATAATCATTAAGTGAAAATTATCGGATTAGGAGTTTTGTAATTTTAGGTTTTTTTATTTATATTGGTTTCATTTCAAGAGATATTATTTTCTCTCTTTTTTTTTAAATAGAATTCGATCTTGAGGTTATGAAAATATTCTGAATATTTAGTTATAAATAAAAATTTGTCACACCTTCTACCTTTTGCATTTGAAGTTGTTTGCTATTATAAAAGATTTGACAATTCTTTACCAAGTAAAAAGCAAAAAATAGATGTTTACGCATACAAAGGAGACTTTCCAAAACTTTGTTCCCGTCTACTTAATGGAAAATCTCTATTTTGTCCAAAAAAAATGTTTTATCAACATAATATTTTGGTAAAGTTGTATAAATAAACCAAACAGTTTTAAATTGTGATTTGTATCCCTATATTAGTAATAATTGTCATTGGACGAGATATTAAATATATACACACATATTTGTATATATGTCCAGTTGGCTTCTATATATCCAGTTTTTGCTGTGTAGTCCCCTGTCTTAGAAGGTAACCAAATATTCTTATCCTGAGCTCTCAATTTGCTAGTTCTGATCTCCAATATTTGAGATTCATACTGTGGGAGGATTTTCCTGATTTTCTCTTTGTCCCAGGTTAGAGTGCCTGGGCACATGAGATCAGCTACCTTCATGTGTTGGGTGTCCTATGTAGGAGGTCCCATTGGGGCTATTGGTTCATTGAGGCTGATCCATGGGGCTGCCCAGATGTTTGTTGTTTTACCATCTCCTATGGCTCTGCCCAGTTTACTCTTAACCAAGTCTCTTCCAATGCAAATACCTCTCCAGCCGTGGGAAGCTGTGGTAGACATATGGCAGTCCAGGAAAGAAGATTTAGAGCAGTATTTACCAAGGAGTGTTCTTGCCAAGAGACACGATGGTTTTGTCATGATTCTCCAGCTTATCTTGGCCAAAAGTGGCTCATTGAAGTGCTTAATATCTTTAAAATCGAGGCCACCATCCCGTTTTGATAATGTGAGTTTCCGCCAAGCAATCCATACCATTTTCTTTTTCTCTGCTGATGCATCCCACCAGAATCTGGTGAGGGCTAACTGGATTCTTTTGCATAGGGACATAGGGAGTTGGAAGCAAGACATAGTGTATGTGGGGATTGCGGCTAGACCTGATTGAGGCATTGTTGTTTTTCCAGCAGGGGATAGAAGTTTTGAAGACCAGCTGAGAGCTTTTTGCCGTATCTGGTCTATAATGCTATTGAAGAGGTCTCGTTTTTTCCTGCCAAATAGCTCTGGAAGTCCAAGGTATTTGCCTGCTCCACCCTCTTTCTCTATTCCCAACAGTTGCTTTGCCTTTTCCTTTACTATAACTGGGGTTTTAGCTGAGAAGGTTATTGCTGATTTCTGTTTGTTGATCATTTGTCCAGAGGCTGCTTCATACTTTTGTAGAATTCACACCAATTCAAGGCAGTTTGTGTCATCAGACCGACAGAAGAACATAGTGTCATTAGCAAATAAAAGGTGTGAGATTCAGGGGCTGCCTTTTGCCACTCTTATACCCGTGAGTCTTCCTGCTGCTTGAGCACTTGTGCACAACCCGGAGAGCACTTAACTATAGAGGATGAAGAGGTAAGGTGAGAGAGGATCTCCTTGCCTAATCCCTCTTTGTGGTTTTACCATTCCTTGTGTAGTTCCATTAAGGAGGAATGAATATGATACTATTGTGATACATTGCATGATCCAGGTTATCCATCTATTGTGGAAGCCCATTCTTTCCAGGACCAGCTTGATAAATTCCCATTCTATACGGTCATAGGCCTTGCTCATATCTATCTTGACAGCCATGAAGCATCTTTTTTGGGCTCCTGAAGTTTTGAGGTAATGTAATACTTCATGAGTAATCAAAACATTATCTGAGATTGCTCTTTGGGGAACAAATGCTGATTGGTTCTCTGCAATGATGTTGTGCAGGACTGGTTGGAATCTCAGAGTCAAGATTTTTGAGATGATCTTGTAATAAATCGTGCAAAGAGCAATAGGTCTGTATTCTGCAACCTTTTTTGGACTCTGGATTTTTGGGATGAGGCGCACATGAGTTTGATTGATATTTCTTGACAGGGTATTTGAAAAGAAGAAAGCTTGGATCTCTAGGATCACATAAGGGGCTATTGTTTCCCAGTTTGACTGGAAGAAACTTGCTGAGAATCCATCAGGACGAGGGGCCTTATCAGCATGGATAGAGAAGCATGCATTTTTTATCTCTTCTAGGGATGGGATGGCAATGAGGGTCAGGTTTGAGTCTGTAGAAATGCATGGTTTTAGAGCTTCTTGGACTGTGTTTGCTCTCTCACCAGCCTGTGAAGTGAAGAGATCTTTGAAGTAATCAGCTATTACTGTAAGTATCTGAGACTCTTCATACTGTGTATTGCCATCTTTGTCTTCAATGACATAGAATTTATTAATGGCCTTTCTTCCTCTGGTTATTGCATGGAAATAACCTGTATTTTTGTCTCCCAGGGCCAGCCATGTTTGTCTACTCCTCTGTTTCCAGAAAGCTTCCTCGGCTTGGTAAGCTAGTAGCAGTTTATTGTTCAGGGAGGATATAAGCTCAGGGCAAGGGGTTGGGCTGCTCATGGCTGCTTCTAGGGCTTCTTTATGCTCTTCTAACAGTTTCTGGCTGTTCAGGTGTTGTTCTCTTGACAAGGCTATTATGTTCCTTCGGGTCTTGCATAGTTTCTCTTCAATAGTACAATCTAGGTTGTCATTCCATGTTTCTTTTACTATGTTTGTAATATCTGCATTATCATTTAGGTGTCTATCATATCTACAGATGCCTTTTCTTCTTTTCCTCTTGAGATCAAAATAGGTGATGAGGGGCCTGTGGTCTGAGCCTTCAAATCTGAGGTACTCGCATATTCCTGAAGGATATAAGTCTGCCCAAGCTCCATTTGAGACAGCTCTGTCAAGTCTGCAGTGGACCAAGTGGTCATATACCTTTGTCCTCTCTAGGATAAGAAGTTACAAGAGTGTTGCAAGTCATATAGGTCGCATTCTGACATGAATGATCTAAGATCCACAAAAGAGCCTTCAGGTCTAATTGGCCCACCACTCTTCTCTGAAGAGTGTAGAATGTCGTTAAAGTCACCAGTGATGAACCAGGGAGCTTCTCTAGTTGTGCCAAGGGCTGTTAACTATTCCGAGATAAGTTTCCTTTTTGCTCTGTCGGGTTCTCCATAGAGAAAGGTTGCAAAGAAAGTTTTTCCTTCAGCTTTAATTAATGTGTCAATGTAATTTTGGTAGGCATGAAGGATGTCTAGTTCAATCTCTTGTTTCCAATAGAGGGTTAACCCACCTCCACCTGGGCTGTGAGGTGAGATGAGCTTGAAATTCGGATAAGGCATCCACTGAAGCTTATTGGAGACTTCTTCATCTGGATTTTTGGTCTCCATGACGAATAGGATGTCTGGGAGATACTTTTGTGTATCTCCTTCAACCGCTGGACTGTTATGGGATTCCCCAACCCACAATAGTTCCAGCTTACCAGTCTTAAGGAAGATGATTTGGTGGATTCTGAAAATCCACCCCTCCCTTCTTAATTGCTGGTATAAGTTGGATAGGAGGTAAGTCTTGAGAAGCAGCTTTGTTATTGTCATTTCTATGTGTGTTATGGTTTCTTGAGGTGCTTGCTTCAGCATTAGGGTAACTTAGACGGTTTCTTACTTGTCCTCTGCTTGCAGGTAAGCTTTCTTCGCTAGCAGTGAGTGATCTACCAGGTGTGGTTCTTCTTTTAGGTGAGTTTTGAGCTCTCACCATATTCCTCTTGCTGGATTTTGGACCTGTGAGTTTCACTGAGCTTTTAGGGGTAGATTTGTTCAAAGGTGGTCTGCCTCTCTTTTTCTTTGCAGGGTTTGCTGTCTGCTCAACAGTTGTTGGAAAAGTGGGCAAATTAGAGGATATTTAGTATTGGGGCTCAGCAAGGTTTTCTTCAAAGAGGGTTCTTTCTTGGTAAGATCCACTAGCTGCTGCAATGATTTGGTTTACTGTTTCCTCCATCATTCCCCTTTTTTCACCCTGATTCACTCTATGTCTTCTTGCAGCACTCTCTGTAGGGTCAGCATAACTAATGTACTGTATGGTGACTTCTCGGAGTTCTCCCAAAACCTGTTCGTTTGTGGGGATTTGGATTGGAGAGTGGTTTTCAGCATTCAAGTTTCTCTCTAGTGGGGGTCTCCTGGTACGAGAAGTTTCAGAGGAATCTGGAATAAACTGTTCTTTTGAGGGTGACTTCTCTCTCCACTGATGGGAGGGATTGTGTCTACTGTTTGTGTTCCTTTCTTTGTAGTTGGACCTCTCTCTCTAAGCTCTTGGAATCTCACTATAGGATTGTTCTCTAGTTCCTGAATAGGATTCTCTGTGGTTTGGGAAGAGCTGGTCTCTTGGTCTCCATAGTGTCTGGGATCTTTCTCCATCAGTTTTGTTGCTCAAGTGCCTTCTGGCTGAGTTGGATCTTTCCCTGGGTGTATTTGAGTGAGTTGATGGGGTTTGATGGTAGTTGGTTCTTCTCATTTCATTTCCAAGAGCAGCTGGGGGTATGTAGTTTGAACAAGGAGGGATTTTTGATTTTGTCTCACTAGACTGATGGGATTTGCTTGTTTGTGCAGCAGGTTTCTCAGGGCAGTCTCTTTCATCATGAGTGAGTTTGTAGCAATAAGAGCATAGGTCTCTCAACTTCTTGTATGTCAGGGTAACCAAGGCTTCACTGCCATCAGGAAAGTCAATGACTGTTTCCATAATCAGAGGCTGTAGTCCATCAATCATGACTTGAATTTTTGCTGTTACAGGAGAGAGTTCCTGGGTTATGTAGTCTCCAAGTTGGTGTCCAATGTTACTGAGCATTTCAGGCTTGGAGAGATGACTGGTTCCCATCTTTGGAGGATAACCATCCACTGGTCATAATGGTATGGTCGGTTTTCTAGCACCTTTTGGATATCTTCCTCATAGTCAAAATGAAATTGAAACACACCCTTCCTGAGATCTGACCCTATGGCTTTACCTCTCAGGTTCCAGCGGTTTTCTAGGAAGGGGAATTGATGAGTCTCAAATTTACCGTTTTCTATATAGGATTTAGGTTCGTTATTTGAGTCAATTAACATATATTAGATAGATATTAGGACTATATGCTTTACTTAGTGTATTTCAGGTCTGAGAAGCAAATATTGGAAAAGGAAGAGTTTTGGATTGTTTTGGATGCAAATACACATATGAAGATTCAGAGTCCAGCAGACCCGTCAGAAGTATGGCCTCAGACGAATACCTTTCCACCGTTGGATCTTGCTAAGATTTTGAGTCAAGATAGCTAAGGGAGTTAGCTTTCATCTCCAAGTGGTTTGAAGGAAATCTAACGGTGCAATCAAGAGTTATGGCCGATTTACTGAAGACATGTCAACCTGCTGACGAAGCCGACACGGACGAGAGTGAGGATCGACCGGTCCAATATTAGGATCGATCGATCCTGGGAAGAATCAAGGCCCAAGCCCATGAAGATGGAGACCGATCGATCCAGCCCATGGATCGACCGGTCCACCGCCTCTTTTGCCTCTTCTCCAAGATTTTTCATTTCTTTTGTTTCCTTTTGTTGCTCTCTCCTTTTACTATATAAAGGGGGCACGTCCCTTGTATTCTAGACGAGAATTCATTCAAAAACTTTTCTTTTGTTTGTGGGCAAGAGACCTCAAAGCTCTCTAGCTCCTTTTTAGTTTTATTTTAAGAAATAAAGATGTTTTCCTTTATTGAATTCTTTGTTTCCTTTTCCATGTCCGAGTAGTTTCCTTATTAGGTTTAGGGTTTCGAAAGGGATGTGATTAATTCGTTAGGTTGTTAGTTTGGGAATTTAGGTTTATAGTTCTTCATCTATTGTTGTTCTTAATGCTAGAATTAGACTGATCACCTATTTCTAAGATCTTAGGCGGTACGAAAATAATCGCTGGAATCAACATTAGGCGAGCAAGGTTTCATGACTTGAGGCGAAAGTCCTGGCCATGACATCTTGTGAACTTATCAATCTTATTCTTAATGCTAGTATTACTCTAGGGATCGCGCGAGAGCGGGTTGTCTAATATAGTATTACTAAGTAGGTATTTGCGCGAGAGCGAGATGTCTTATTATGAATTGAGTTCATGAACTATTCTTTAATATTCTTATATTCCAACCTGCTTGTTGTCTCACATCCTGAAAGAATACCCTAGACCTAATGCTTCTCTCACTATTGAATTTCCTTTTTGAATTAATCGCTTGCTTTAAACAAATCTTTTAAATTGCTCCTAGCTGTATTCAGTCTAATCATCTTATAGTGCAACTGTGGTCTCTGTGGATTCGACCCTTTAATACTACAACTGATTGCCGTATTTGATCCGGTAGTTGTTTATTTTAGGTTATTATTTGACCCAAGATCAAATTTGGCGCCGTTGCCGGGGACCAATAGATTGCCTCTAGGATTCTTAGAATTGAATTAAGTCTAGGTTTTAAATTTCCGTACTTTATTAATCTATTCTACTTATCTTTATTTAGGTGAACGATGGAGGAGGATAACCAAGGAACAAGAACCGTGGAACGTGACCAGGGCGCCCTTCTTCCTGCCGCTATGCCGCCCAGATCGATCGATCCATCTACAGGAACGATCGATCCTCTTCATACGCCGTCAAGACGCATCACTTTGAGAGAGCATAACGCACCGGATCAATTCTACGAGAATCGGTCTGCCATCTGCCCACCTACGCCCGAGGTGGAAGACTACCAGATCAAGCATAGCCTTATCTCTCTAGTCCAAAACCGTATCTTCAACGGTACTGCATACGATTATCTAAGACTTACTCTTTTCAAGTTCTCCTTGGGGGAGAAAGCTCTGAGATGGCTCAAGCTGCTTGAGCCCGGATCCATTACAACTTGGGAGCAATGTAGAGGAAAGTTTCTGAACCATTTCTACACCAAGTCTCTATCCGCGAAGATGAGGAATAGGATCGTTACGTTTTCGCAAGGGGAAGGTGAACCATTCTGTGAAGCTTGGGCGCGATTCAAGGAGTATTTGAGAGACTGCCCACATCATGGGTATGCAAGGGAGAACCTGATGAATATCTTTTATTGCGGAGTCAACTTCGACTATCAAAAGGCGCTAGACATAGGAAGCCGCGGTGACTTCTCCACCAATACGGCTGACGAGGCCACTCTCCTTATCGATAACCTAGCAGCAAGTAACAGTGACAAGATCGCTGATACACCTCAGGAGGACAACTACGCTTTCAAGGATCTCAGCTCTAAAGTGGACACTCTCCTACAAAGGAATCGGCGTGTCATACGTCGAAAAGCTCCCAATAATCTTGATCTTGACGAGACTGAAGAGCTCCACTACTTGGGTAGGCAAGCGAACTTCCACCGCAACAAGGTTTTCAACCTTACTCCCGTGCGTACCATGAGCCTAATCCGTAAGAAAGTAGACTCGAAGCGATGATGCGCACCCTCATGGATAGCCACCAGCAGAGCTCCAATAACATCAACGTCAAGATCGACAGCATGTACAATGATTTACACGGGAGGATCGAGACGTTAAGCACTCACATGCGTATACTCGAAAACCAGGTGGCACAATCCGCATCCTATGTTCGAGCACCACCAGGAATACTTCCGGGGAAACCAGAAGACAACCCAAAGGAGTTCATGCATGCAATAACGCTAAGAGGCGGGAAAATGTACGATCCACCCAAATGGCCAGAAGGAACCAGTCCACCAGCCGGATGGACCGATCGATCTCCACCACAGACCGATCGGTCTACGCAGGAAAGGAACCCCAGACAGGAGATAGAGACCGATTGATCCCCTACTCAGATCGACCGGTCTACCACCAATAACGCTCCAGCTTCAACAAGAGTCAACCCATTTGATGTGGAAGACTTTGACGAGGTCTTTAGAGATCCTGAGAATGAGGAACCCCCTGTCCAAGTTCCTAAACCAGCAAAAGCACCGCCACCAGTAGCTCAACGGAAGGCACCTTTCCCAGTTCGCAAAAGAAACGCGATGCGCGAGAAGGAGTACGACAAGATGAAATCAGTAGTGGGAGATCTCCAAGTGAAACTTCCATTTGTCGAAGCCGTTCAAATGGTGCCATGCCTTAAGAAGCTTATGAAAGACATTCTAACAAACAAGGCTAACTTAGAGCAAGGAGCCATGCATCTTACGCATGAGTGCAGTGCGATAATTCAAGACCAGCTGCCCGAAAAGCATAAAGATCCTGGTCCATTCACTCTGCCATGCTCAATTAGGGATTTAGACTTCAGGAAATGTCTTTGTGACTTGGGAGCAAGTGTGAGTCTCATGCCACTTAGTGTTGCGCAACAACTCGGTTACTTCTCCTTTAAACCAACCAGGGTGACTCTCATATTGGCTGACCGATCGACGAGACGTCCCGAAGGGTTTATCGAGAATCTACCAGTTAAGATAGGAAACAGTTGTATCCTTACCGATTTCATTGTTTTGAGGTTCGACAAGGAACCGCGGAATCCCATCATTCTTGGAAGGCCATTTCTCGCCGCTACTGGAGCCATGATTAACGTGAAGGAGGGGAAGATCGAACTCCGCATGGACAATCTTATAATGGAGTTCAACCTGGAGCGACTTGCCAAGAATCCCACCATAGATGGTCAAGCTTTTCAAGTCGACGCAATGGAAGAACTAGCAGACGAAGTATGCGAAGAGGTGTGCTCGACTGATTATGTTCAGACAGCCCTGACTAAACCAACTTACGAACTAAACTTTCACTGTTCGGAGATTGCGGAGTTGATGAGCCAACTTGACCAAGCACCAATAGCTGAAAGGGAAGTGTTCAGCCTGCCATTGAGTAACGGATCGACCGATCCAGCGAAAGGATCGACCGATCCAGTGTACGCCATCGACACAGGAGCCGAAGCGGACGGACCGATCGATCTGGACCTTGGACCGATCGGTCCCACTCTTAAAAACCCTTCAAAGCCAAAAGAAGATTGGAGCGAAGCATCCGCACCGAAGGTCGAGCTCAAGCCACTTCCTGCAGGACTCAAGTACGCGTACCTAAAGCCGAATTCCACCTACCCAGTAATCATCAATGCTAGTCTTAACAACGTGGAGATGGCACTTCTGCTCAGCAAGCTACGACAGTACCGGAAAGCCTTAGGTTACTCTCTCGACGATATCACTGGTATCTCGCCTGAGCTTTGCACGCATCGCATTCATCTCGAGGATCCATCTAAGTCCTCCATCGAGAATCAGAGACGCCTGAACCCCAATCTTCAAGAAGTAGTGAAGAAAGAGATTCTTAAACTTCTAGCCGCAGGAGTAATTTATCCAATCTCGGATAGCACATGGGTGAGTCCAGTCCACGTAGTGCCAAAGAAAGGTGGTGTCACTGTCGTCGCCAACGAGAAGAACGAGTTAATCCCGACTCGTACCGTTACAGGCCATCGGATGTGTATCGACTACCGGAAGCTCAACGCTGCTACAAGGAAAGATCACTTCCCACTGCCGTTCATTGACCAAATGCTTGAGCGCCTGGCAAATCATCCGTACTATTGCTTCCTCGACGGATACTCCGGATTTTTCCAAATCCCAATTCACCCTGATGACCAGGAGAAGACTACGTTCACATGCCCATATGGTACGTTTGCATATCGACGAATGCCTTTTGGGCTTTGTAATGCGCCTGCCACTTTTCAGCGGTGTATGATGTCTATCTTCACCGATCTTATTGAGGACATCATGGAGGTATTCATGGATGACTTTTCGGTTTATGGCTCATCTTTCTCCGCCTGCCTGAATAATCTCTGCAGAGTTTTACAACGATGCGTGGATAAACACTTAGTCCTCAATTGGGAGAAGTGCCACTTCATGGTCACCGATGGCATCGTTCTTGGCCACCGCATATCGGCGAAAGGGATCGAAGTTAACAAGGCAAAAATCGAAGTCATGATGAGTTTGCAACCACCGAAGACGGTGAAGGAAATACGAAGCTTCTTGGGACACGCAGGTTTCTACCGGCGATTCATCAAAGATTTCTCTAAGATAGCCAGGCCGCTAACCCAGCTTCTGTGCAAAGATGTCCCATTTGTTTTTGATGACAAATGTCAGGAGGCATTTCTCATTCTGAAGAAGGCACTTGTGTCCGCACCCGTAGTACAACCGCCAGATTGGACTTTACCTTTTGAAGTTATGTGCGATGCAAGTGATTTCGCCGTTGGTGCGGTACTCGGACAACGAAAAGATGGTAAACTCCACGTCATCTATTACGCTAGTCGAACGCTAGACGGGGCACAGACGAATTATGCTACCACAGAAAAGGAGCTTCTTGCGATCGTGTTTGCTTTCGAGAAGTTTCGATCCTACTTAGTGGGTTCGAAAGTCATAGTCCATTCTGATCACGCCGCTCTCCGCTACTTGCTTTCTAAGAAAGACGCCAAGCCAAGACTTCTGCGATGGATTCTCCTCTTACAAGAATTTGATCTCGAGATCCGTGACAAGAAGGGGGTCGAGAATGGAGTTACCGATCACCTTTCCCGTCTGAAGATTGAAGCGGACGTTCCTATCGATGATCGCATTCCGGTGGAAAACGTATACGTGATCTCACTCCTCAAAGAGCTTTACGAACCCGTCGCCGATGTTCAGGCGATATCTCGTGCCGTTAATGACATTCCCTAGTACGCTGATTACGCCAATTATCTATGTGCCGGAGATGAACCTCCAAACTTTACTGGATATGCGAAGAAGAAGTTCTTACGGGATGTGCGACATTACTTCTGGGACGAGCCATACCTCTATAAGCGTTGTGTGGACGGGCTCTATAGGCGATGTGTCGCCGAATCTGAGATGAATGGTATTCTCTACCATTGCCATGGATCCGCATATGCTGGCCATTTCGCTACATTCAAGACTGCTACGAAGGTTTTGCAAGCCGGACTATGGTGGCCTACCTTGTTTCGCGATGCACACACTTACGTCTCCAAGTGTGACACATGCCAACGACGTGGGAATATCAGCAAGCGAAACGAGATGCCCCAAAATTACATTTTAGAGATCGAAGTCTTTAACTGTTGGGGAATCGATTTCATGGGACCCTTCCCTAGCTCTTATGGGAATGAATATATCCTAGTTGCGGTCGATTACGTCTCTAAGTGGGTAGAAGCTATAGCCAGCCCGACCAATGATCATAGGGTGGTTCTCCATCTTTTTAAACACGTGATCTTTCCACGTTTTGGCATCCCTAGGATCGTTATCAGCGATGGCGGATCGCACTTTATCAATAAGACATTCGCCGGCCTCCTTCGGAGGTATGGTGTCACACACAAGGTCGCTACACCCTACCACCCTCAGACAAGTGGACAAGTAGAGGTCTCTAACCGGCAAATCAAAGCTATTTTGGAGCGCACAGTGAATAGTACGCGCAAAGATTGGTCGCTGAAGCTTGACGATGCGCTATGGGCTTATCGAACGGCGTACAAAACACCAATCGGCACCACACCATTTACGATGGTCTACGGGAAGGCTTGTCACTTGCCAGTTGAATTTGAGTACAACTCATTTTGGGCCACGAAGCAAATGAACTTCAACACGAAGACTGCCGCAGAAAAACGCCTGATTCAGCTTAATGAGCTTGATGAGATTCGCATGAATGCTTACGAAAGTAATAGAATCTACAAGGAACGCACTAAGGCTTGGCATGACAAGAAAATTGTTCCTAAGCACTTTGAAGTTAATGATCGGGTATTACTCTTCGATTCTCGTTTGCGGCTTTTCCCTGGAAAACTACGTTCTCGATGGGTCAGCCCGTTTCTGGTAACAGAAGTTCGTCCCTATGGTGCTGTGGTACTGGCACGCCCAGATGGTGGTAGATTTGTTGTGAACGGACAACGCTTGAAGCGATATCTTGCCGACGAAGTGATAGAAACACCGAGGTCACTTCGCTTGGCTGCTCCTCCACCTACCTAGCACTTCATCCGGTCAAGCTAACGACTTTAAAAAAAAAGCGCTTATGGGAGGCAACCCATTGAGTTTGTACATACTTTCTCTTCCTCTTTTGTTTTTGTTTCTTTGTTTTTATTTTTAGGATGTTTATTACGGTGAAATCAAGTCCAGTGTTAAGTGTTTTTAGGAATAGGTACTCAACGCAGACGATGCGAAACTTTTTGTTCCGAACACTGGAGACCGATCGATCTTGACGTCAGACCGATCGATCCCCTGGCGATTGACAAAGTCCGAGACCATAGACGATTCGGACCGATCGATCCCTCGCGAGGATCGATCGATCCCCTGCTCCTAGCAGAATTGGGACTCATGTCACATTGTCCAGACACACCTAACGTTTGATCACTGGTTTTTCCATCCTTTTCTTTTAGCTTTTGATTTTATATTATGTATATTATCACTATATTTAGTTGTCGGTTTCAATTCTTCCTTTGGTTTTTTCTTACACACCGGGACGGTGTGAAGTAAGTCTGGGGGAGGAATGTGACCATTTGCACTAACATTTTTATTTTTATTTGAGTCGTTTTATTGAGTCAAAATGGTTTGGAACTTGGAACTTCTTTTGTGAATTGGTTGTTCGTATTAATACCTTCTGCTATCTGTCATGATTATTCCTTTTGAAGAGCTGAAGATTGGAACGCCATAGCCGAACAACTCACCAGAAGTCCCTATCTCTTGGAAATCCGATTGACTTGGCGTTGACTCCACCTATGACAAGACGTTAATTTGGACTTAATCTTCTCAACTTGGGGCTTGGTATACATCGAACGCGACCTCTGACTCAAGCTTTCCGAGACACGCATAACTTCGAAAAAGTATGGTTTCTCTCTCTCTTCTCCTGAATAAGAAAAAGAAAAAGAAAAGAAAAGAAAAGGGATGTGGTAAACAAAGAAGTGGACTGAGGGATGCATGGTTACCCCCTTGCATACTTCGGATTCATGAAAACCAACCCCGGGCTAAAGAGAAAAGATGAAGGAGATCGATAGAAAAAAAAATAGAATGATACCCTAAAGAAGGGAGAAATCGATCCTTTAAAAAAAAAAAAATAAATAAAAAAAAAAAAAAAGGAGAAGAGGAGGAAAGGAACCATAAGAAGAATGTCTTGGAAGCTAGAGGAAGGTAAGCGTCTACGCGATCTTTGATCGATACTCCCTCGTTGAGACCGCATGAATGTAGGGAGTTAACAATGGAGATTTTGGAGCTTCCTTGAGATCTCGGGACATCAGTACGGAGAGTTGCTAAGCCAATGGTTAGTACATGTTGTAAGCTCAATCTTTTGAGTGATGGATTGGCGGAAGATGTACGGAGATTCTCGAGAGGTTGTAAGTTCCTGTTTTCAAACCTTTCTCTTTAAGATTTGTCTTTCTGATTGTTCTTACTTGAGGACAAGCAAGGATTCAAGTCTGGGGGAATTGATGAGTCTCAAATTTACCGTTTTCTATATAGGATTTAGGTTCGTTATTTGAGTCAATTAACATATATTAGATAGATATTAGGACTATATGCTTTACTTAGTGTATTTCAGGTCTGAGAAGCAAATATTGGAAAAGGAAGAGTTTTGGATTGTTTTGGATGCAAATACACATATGAAGATTCAGAGTCCAGCAGACCCGTCAGAAGTATGGCCTCAGACGAATACCTTTCCACCGTTGGATCTTGCTAAGATTTTGAGTCAAGATAGCTAAGGGAGTTAGCTTTCATCTCCAAGTGGTTTGAAGGAAATCTAACGGTGCAATCAAGAGTTATGGCCGATTTACTGAAGACATGTCAACCTGCTGACGAAGCCGACACGGACGAGAGTGAGGATCGACCGGTCCAATATTAGGATCGATCGATCCTGGGAAGAATCAAGGCCCAAGCCCATGAAGATGGAGACCGATCGATCCAGCCCATGGATCGACCGGTCCACCGCCTCTTTTGCCTCTTCTCCAAGATTTTCCATTTCTTTTGTTTCCTTTTGTTGCTCTCTCCTTTTACTATATAAAGGGGGCACGTCCCTTGTATTCTAGACGAGAATTCATTCAAAAACTTTTCTTTTGTTTGTGGGCAAGAGACCTCAAAGCTCTCTAGCTCCTTTTTAGTTTTATTTTAAGAAATAAAGATGTTTTCCTTTATTGAATTCTTTGTTTCCTTTTCCATGTCCGAGTAGTTTCCTTATTAGGTTTAGGGTTTCGAAAGGGATGTGATTAATTCGTTAGGTTGTTAGTTTGGGAATTTAGGTTTATAGTTCTTCATCTATTGTTGTTCTTAATGCTAGAATTAGACTGATCACCTATTTCTAAGATCTTAGGCGGTACGAAAATAATCGCTGGAATCAACATTAGGCGAGCAAGGTTTCATGACTTGAGGCGAAAGTCCTGGCCATGACATCTTGTGAACTTATCAATCTTATTCTTAATGCTAGTATTACTCTAGGGATCGCGCGAGAGCGGGTTGTCTAATATAGTATTACTAAGTAGGTATTTGCGCGAGAGCGAGATGTCTTATTATGAATTGAGTTCATGAACTATTCTTTAATATTCTTATATTCCAACCTGCTTGTTGTCTCACATCCTGGAAGAATACCCTAGACCTAATGCTTGTCTCACTATTGAATTTCCTTTTTGAATTAATCGCTTGCTTTAAACAAATCTTTTAAATTGCTCCTAGCTGTATTCAGTCTAATCATCTTATAGTGCAACTGTGGTCTCTGTGGATTCGACCCTTTAATACTACAACTGATTGCCGTATTTGATCCGGTAGTTGTTTATTTTAGGTTATTATTTGACCCAAGATCAGGAAGAGGGACCAAAGCCTTTGGATATTTGAGTTTGTGAGTCGTCCTATCATGGTAAGGGAGTTCTCCTCTATTAGATCTGAGGTATCCAAGTATGGGGCTTGTATTCTGATTCTTTTTCTTAGAGGAGGAGCTTCATCTCGCAAGATGCCTTTTCCTTTGGCAGAGTAAGGTATGCGATGAGACATTATTTCCAGCTCAGGAATAGAGGGAAGGAGAGGGTATGGCTTGATTTACAGACAAGATCTTTGGTTAGGGAGTAGCTTGTGGGGTTTGCAACATATGGTTGGGAGCAGGTTGCTTTACACAAATGGGGAAAAAGGTTTACAAAGGTTTACAAAGGTTTTCACACTCAAGAGCATAAGCCAGGGTTCTTTGCTCTAAACTGAGAGGGTTTGGAGAAGGTTAAGCAGTCGAGTATAGAGAAGAGAAAGACTTACAGAGGGTTCTGAGGAGGTCTAGGGCAAGAAGGTAGCTCCGGTGGTCGGAGGAGGCCATCTTTCCGGCGAGAAAAACCCTCTAGAGTTTGCTATTTTGGGAAAGTGTTTCCTTAATAGGCTAAAAAAGTGGGTGAGATCCCCTTTTTCAAACATTGTTTACTTCTTTGGGATTCTCGAAAAGAGCTTGGGAGAAACCTCTCTCTAACCTCTTTCTTGTCCAATGGATTTCATTATCCATTTTTATCATTGTTGTTTTCCATTTCATCAATATAGGTTCGTCCGTAAATGTACCTAAAAATCATTATCTCTATTTCGAATATTATCCTCAACTTTGTATTTGATCATATGTATAACCAAGTTTTATTGACTTTTAAGTTAAATCACTAATTTTTGTTAACTATGCCAAATTAGTCACGTCACTAAGTCGCATATCGGAAAAGTTACCGGTTCCGTCAACCCACTTAACGGTGGCACTAATTTGGCTTAATCAACCAAAGTTAACGATTAAAATGCAAAATCAGTCAAAATTGAGTTTTTTTTTAACAATTATAAAATTAGTTTTTTTTAAGCCATTTTTGAAAAATTATAATTTTTAAACATTTTTTTAATTAAAATAGAACTTATTACTAAACAAAAACAATTATATACAAATAAATCAAAAGTGCGAAAAAAAATAAAAAAGAAATGGCAATTATTTAGTTTTTTAATGAAAAATCTTTGTTGAAAATTACAATTATATTCATTCGATTATGCATAGTGGAGACAAAAAAAATGCAATTATTAATCCAAATAATATTCCTTTTCCGTTGAAATTCATTAGTTTTTTAAAAAGTATTATAAATATATAGTTCCAAAAGAAAATATGAATAAGTTTTGTTGTTTCAGACATATTTTTTAAATATTATATATTCAGATTTAAAGAGTATATTTGTCCAATAGCTAATGATTTCTTTTTTTTTGCCAAGTTTTTTCACACTCTTAATTTATTTTTTTAAGTAAGGTTTTTAACATTTTATTTTAGTAAAATAATAAATAAATAATTTTAATTTCCAAAAATGATTAAAAGTCCACAAACTTTCCAATTATTGAAAAAATCCTGAACTTTTATTGATTTTACATTTCATATTCACCAACATTTGTTGACTGAGACAAATAAGTACCGTCGTTAAGTGGTTTGACGGAACCGTTAACTTTTCCGTTAAGCGATTTAAGAACGTGACTAATTTAGCAAACTCAACAAAAGTTAACGATTAAATTGAAAAGTCAACAAATGTTAATTATATATTTGATTGAACGCAAAATTGATGTTTCTTTTCAACGAACTCGGTAAATTGAAGATATTTTTTTAACATTTATTCATACAACTTTGAGAGTATATATTAAATTATAAGTTAATCAGTTTTTTTGGAGGATTAGATATAGGAAAATCTGAAGACTCAGGACCGCGGTATTTGCAGCAACAAATATCCATATCAAAAACTTTTCTACAATATCCTTCAATTGCACCAAACTCGTTACATGAATCATTGCATTCCTTTAAGCCTATCCACCTCCCATGTGGAAGACATGATCTATCATACGAAGGACATGTTTCGCCTATTTGATTCATAAACATATATATTAGTACTATTGTAATTAATTTAATAATCTAATATGTAAATTGAAAATTCAAACATCCTTTTTTTTTGCATCTAGTGAATTTGGCTCACCAGGTAAGAAAATCTTGAATTTTGAAAAAACCAATGATTTTTTTATTTTATTTTATTTTTTGCATTTGTAGAAATTTAATCATTAGCAAATAAATGTTACCTAAAGTCATAGGCAGAAGGATGAGAGCAAACATCATCAACGAATGCAATAGAAGAGATGAAAACTTTAATATTGCCATTAGTTTTGTTTCTAGAGAATGCAACAAGCCAAAAACTGTGTAATATATATATAATTTTCTATATAGAATAATATGTAATGAGTTTCCATTGTAAATATATTGATTTTTAGTATTATTATGGTAATTTGACTATATATTTGGTCAAAGGGCATCATCATTTACTTATATTTTTAAATTCTGCTTACAGTCTTCTTTATATTTTATGGTATCCTACTTATATCTTCAAAAATAGAAAATTTAGAATTAAATTTATGAAATATCTATGCTTATCGTATAGCCCTGGGCATTCGGGTACCCGATGGGTTCGAGTTCGGGTTTCGGGTTTTTCGGGTTTTTGGGTTTAGACATATAAAACCCGATCGAGTTTTCTATAGGATCGGGTTCGGGTTCGGGTTATACCCGAAACCGAAGTAAAATTTGGAACACCGAGGATTTTCGGTTTTGTTAACCCGAAGTGCATATGAAACCCGAAATAAACCCGAAATAAACTCGAAAACCCGATGTACCTGTGAACATTTGCACTTCCAATACACAAAGTAATAGACATAAAAGCATAGAGAAGAAAGAGTAAAAGAGATTGAAATCTAAATCCAATAAACTTAAAAGGGGTTTCATGACAGTAATCCAAACTTAGAAAGCATAGTAGAGTATAATGACATAAAACCAAAGAGAAGAAAGACATAAAACTAAAGAGTTTCATCCATTGTTCAAATCTTCAAGAGTTAAAGAGAAGAGAGAATGTGACTAGGAGATTGAGACAAAAAAAAACTCTTCATGACTCTTGAAGAGAAACTTCGAACTGTCCCTGTGAAAGTGTAAAATGTAATGTGAAGTATATCAATATTCAATGGCGAGAAACAAGAAATGTGACAAGTGTAATCAGAAAACATAAACTCAAAAATCACCTTGTAGAAGCTTTTGAATATTTCCTGAGATTTCTCTTCTAGGTTTCAGAGAGTACACATAAGAAGACAAGAACATCATTAAACTTAACTTGCAAGAAGACGTGATCTGATTCATTCATCAACTTCCAATGCCTTTTAAAGAGAATAAAGAAACAAACTGACTCTAACGAAAAATGTAATGGTTTGACAAAGACAAGCATAAGAAACAAAGACTAAAACAGGAAGAAGAAGCAGAGACAAACGATTAGACTAAAGAACAATCAAACTGGTTTGACTAAAAAACAATCAAACATGCTGAAAACGATTACAGTAAACCAACACTGTTCTCATCTTTGGGTTCTTGTATCTTTGAGTTCAAACACAATTACAGAGAAACGAATGAACAAGAAGAAGAAGCAGAGCACCTGAAACAATTTGAAGAGAAGGAGAAGAAAACTAACCCGAGATTGTCTGCGAGAATTCTCAGACGGAGGAGACTGGTTATGAGCTAGGGTTTCCAGTTTGAATGATTGGGGATTAGTTATAAAGCCTCCTTTGTACCAAAAGCAGTCTCGATTTTGAAAAAGGGAAGTGGAAACGTCGAGCTTGAGAAACGATTCGACAAAGGAAAGAGCAAACATGAAAGGGGATTAGGGATTTTAATTGGAGTTTGTTTAGGTTCAGGTTAAACCCGATCGGGTTCGGGTTCCCGAACCAAAGGAAAACAAAACCCGATCGGGTTATTAAGCTGATCCGAACCCGTACCGAACTCCCTACTTCGAGTCGGGTTCGGGTTTCGGGTTTGGGGAATATGCCCAACGCTATAAATATCGTAAATCACAAATAAGTGAAAAACTAATATTTCATGCATTCGTCAATGATAGGGCTTCGTATTTTTATTTCTCTCATTAGATAGAATCATATCCTCCTAAATTTTGGACTTTAATGATGGTAATTTCAAATGTGAACAAAGTATTAGTGGTTATCCTTATATAATAAAACACAAATAAATTCACAACAAACTGCATCCTTATCTATTTGACACCTGTCTTTTAAGTCTAAAATTCGATACTTTCACTTTTTTTAAAAACAAAATCTATACGGGTAAAAACAACAAAAGAAATAAAACAATTAATAAACATTTGTTGTAAACCACTTAATGGATGGACTCCATAACCATGGCCCATGTCTTAGGAGGTTAGGCCCGTCGGCCCGTCCGTGGAGACAAGACCATAGGCGGCTACTAAAGACGGTTTAACTTAGGCTTAGTGGGCTTTTTTATACCTAGCCCATCTAGACTTTAACCTCCTCATGTACCTATATATATATGTGATGTAACCTCATTCATAATGATCAATAAGAAGAAGTCGGTTTATCACACGTTATCAGCACGAACTTGCTCTTAACGAAACCCTAGCCGCCTGAGCTAAAAAGAGATTAGGGTTTTAGCCTAAGTGAAAAAGACAGATTCGAGCTGCCATCTTTCACAGCGATTTCCCGGCACACCACAACGAATTTCGCGGCGATCCACACATCCCTGGAAAGCTCTTCGAGTCAGCTTTCGAGCGCCACCGGCCTTGATCCATTCCAGTCCGTGGGTAGAAAGATATCGTCGTTTTACTGAAACAGGTGCAATCTGTCCGAGTCCTCAGATCTTCCTTGTTACGGGGCGATTTTCCAACGAACCACAAGGAGTGTTGCGACGATTTACCCACCCACGAATAGATATTTGAATCAGCTTTCCATAGCCGCCGGCCGCGCCTCAATTGAGTCCACCGTTCGGGAGTTATGACCAAAACCGTGAAGTCGCTGCAGTCTGGCCGAGCCCTCCGCCGGCGATTCCGATCAGTCACCTTCAACGACGTTTTCCCGGAGACTCAGGAAGAATCAGGTGACGATTTGACTATCCACAGAAAGCCCTGGACGTCAGCTTTCTTGGAAGACCAGAATAGCCCCAAACGGAGTTGTACACTGAGAGATATGATGAGATTTATACAACTGGTGGAGTCTGCAAAAAAAACTAATCACCGATCTCTTCATATCCGTTTTCATGACTCGCGATTCTTCCAAGCCCCAAGCGTTCGTGATCAAGTTGAAAACCGAGGTCTTTAGCTTCTGGTTCATATCCGTACAACCCCATAAGGTGAAAGGTAACATCAAAACCCTAAAGTTTAAAGACCAACAATCGAACTTGAAAGTTAAGAAAAGTGAAACCCTAAAACGGATAATGATGATTGAAAGCGATTGTTGTTTGCTTGTATGGTTCGATTGATTGACTTGTTTAGGTTGATAGAAAGTTTATTATTGCTTAAGCTAAACTCGCCTAAGTTTCTAGAAAGTTTTATTGTCTAAACCTAAATCGAAAATCTGGAAAATACCTAACCCTGTCGATCGACACCCACCTGGGCGTGTCGATCGACACCATGGCCGAAACCTTAAGAAGACTAAAACCTAAAAGCTAAATCGGATCAAATCCGAAATCTCCAAATTAAAATCAGTTGTTTGAGGTTGTTAGGTTGTTTAGATTGATTGTTTCTATGATCGATTCATGTATAAGTTGTTATATTCTGAAATTAGAATTGCATGAACCCTAGAGAAACCTAGAGAACGAAGGATCCCATTGTGAATGGGAAAATCCTAGAAACCCTAAATCCTATTGTGAATAGGAAAAGTTAAATCCTAAAAGAAATTGGAAAATCTAAGTAAAAAGAAAAGGACTTAATTCCTATTGTAAATAGGAAATTCTAAAATCCATAAATCCTAATGAAATTAGGAAATTCATAAATCCTATTCAAGATAGGAAATCCTAAAAGAGGAAAACCTAAAAGAGGAAAATTAAACTCTAAAGGGAAAAGGAAAAGCAAATCCTTAAGATGTCGAATTACAACTTGTAATGCCCTAAATCTCTAAGGAGATAATTATTAAGAATGGGCAATGGATACTGAGATTATCCTAAAGTCAAAAGGACTTGGTTAATATATCATACAAGGCAATAATGCCAAATGAGATAGATACAAGGCAATATTAAGTATTGGCCACCATCTTATTGAGAGTCTCAAGATCAGTATATGACTATCCTATAGACCTTTGGATATAATTAGGGCCGAAAAGACCTAAGAGCCTAAAGAACCTCAGGTGACCAAGGAATCCAACTACGTCCACAGAGGTTACTTTCACGGGCGTGGCCGTGGCAGAGGACGTGGTGGAGGAGGTCATGGCAACTCCTACGGCCAAGGAAACTACCATGGTGGTAGAGACCGTGGGAACAATGGCCGAGGTAGAGGCCGCGGGAATGGTATTACTAAAGGCTATATGTGATTGGAAGAGTCTTAGAATCCAGGACTATAAGTCCGTGGATGAGTCTATTGCTAGAAAAGCAAAATAATGACATACTGATAAGAAACAATGAATTAAGACCTCATTGATTAACCCCATTACCTAACGCCAATAAGGCCGTAGAGGATAAGAAATAATCCAAAGAATCTAACCACGTCCATAGTAATAGACCACATGGCAGTGGCCGTGGTGGGTGGAAAGGACGTGGTCGTGGCCACAATAACTCATCCGGACCGTGGAAACCACAATAACCGTGGACCCACGACCATGGTCGAGGGCGAGGAGGCTGTGGTGTACTAAACCACAACACTCGACCAAATGAGTATGCCATAGATATGGAATGGGGAACCATTGGGCTAAGATATGTAGGACTCCTAAACATCGTTGTAACCTCTATCAAGAGAGTGTAAAAGGGAAGAGTCCTAAAGCCCATTTGGTATAAAGATGGTAAAGACGATTGAAAAAGAACCAAGTTGATAAATCTGAATTCGACATCAAGACATGATTCTTGTCCATATAAGAAATGGCCGAGGACAAGAACATACTTGTGGTGGATAGTGGATCAAGCCACAAGATCTTAAAAGACAAGAGACATTGAAAAATGCCAATATTAGCACCATAGCGGGTATAGCAAGTCTCATTGAGGGCTACGGCCAAACCCATATCTCATATTCACCTAGCTCAAAGATGAGCTTATTGAGTTTCAAAGATATAAGATTGAATGGTTTCCATCTTGAAACAAAGGGTGAAGGGAACAAAGAATCCCTAAATATAATTGAGATCACCCAAGGACATAAGAGTGTCCTAGAGACTATACCCGCATTATCCACTAGTCTCTACTATGTTAAAATTGATATGAAAAAGGCTAATATGACAATGAATAAGATGCTACAAGAGCATTTCACTTTATGGCATGACCGGCTTAGCCATCCGGGTCATAGTATGATGCGTAAGCTTATGATAAATTCAAAGGGGCACACCCTAAAAGAGAAAAGAGTTCTCCCTAAGAATCTCACGTGTAAAGCATGTTCACAAGGGAAACTCATTATAAGGCCACCACCGGCTAAAGTTAATAAAGAGACCTTAACAGTCTAGATAATGCCGGTGAAATCACGTCCCAAGCGTGTAATGACTACTGTATGTCCATGGGGGTAAGTGTGGAACATCCCGTGGCACATGTACATACATAGAACAGATTAGATGAATCTTTCATTAAACAGCTCGACCATTAGTTCTGAGGTCGAGGCTTCTAGTAGCCGCTTGGGGGCATGCAATATTACATGCAATAGAGCTTATACGCATAAGGCCATCTAGTGAACATCAAATATTCGCCATCCCAATTACTCATGGGTCATGAGCCAGACATATCCCATCAAAAGACATTCGGGTGTGCCGTACATATATGTACCGATTGCTCCACCACATAGAACAAAAATGGGACCTCAAAGGAGGATGGGAATATATGATTCTCCCACCATGATAAAGTATCTAGAGCCAACTATGGGTGATCTATTTAAGGCTAGATACGCGGATTGTCATATTAATGAATCCGAGTTTCCTACTATAGGTGGAGAGACGAACAAGCTGGGTAAAGAAATAAAGAAAATATTATAGAATCAAACATCCTTAAAGTGGCAAGATCCTCGGACTTTGATGTGTGATTCAGAGGTCCATAAGAAAGCTAGCTAATTAATTGCCAGATTCCTTGTTGACCCAAAGAAAGTTATAAAAGCGTACATACCAGCTTGTAATGCACCAGTACGTATTGATGTCCAGAAGGGAATCAATGAAATTGCTACCGAGTCTAACGCACGTAAGAAACGTGGTAGACCATTAAGTTCCAAGGATAAGAATCCTAGAAAGTTAAAGAAAGCTGCAATAGGAAACATAATAAGGAAACCATCCCAGACATAGAGATAAGGTTGGCCAGCTCTAAGGTACATGTACCATATAATGTGGCTTGGGACGCCAAGCTGCAAAGTATTAAAGGTCCTGTCCATAATAAATCTCAAATCGATTGTCATGTCTGGAAAATAATGGAACATATAAGAAATGTCGACATAAGATGATTTTGCATGCAAGGTAGCACTTGAATATAAATGAGGATCAGGAGCCCACGTAGAGTGCACTCAAAGACTTGATTGATTAAAATGGTACAAGACCATAAAACGTGGAGCTAAAAATCATTAAGAAAAGGGATGTGTTAAGGACACCATCCGAGATAAAACCAGTAGGACACGAGTGGGTCTTTGTGAAGAAGAATGAGAATAATGAAAGCGTGAGATATAAGGCACGGCTTATAGCACAAGGATTCTCACAAAGACCGGGGATAGATTATGAAAAATATACTCCCCTGTGGTGGATGCTAAGTCTGGCAATATAAGAGAAAGATTTGATTTTCGGCTAATGGATGTAATGCCTGCATATTTATAAGTCCACTGGATAATATATGAGATTACCAGAGAGTATTGAGCTCAAAGATAAGAAAGATTCTCGAGAATATCACTGCATAAGGCTGGACAAATCTTTTCATGGACTTAGACCAAATGGGCATATGGAAAGTTATAAATGACCCATTAGTCCATGTATATTCATAAAGAGGTTTGCAAACAAAGGATTTGTAATCATAGCAGTGTATATGAATAATCTAAACCTCTGGGTAATAGACCAAACAGTTGAGAAAGAGTCTAAAAGAAAGACCTAGGCAATAACAAAAGTCTGTTTGGATTACAACCTGAGTACGTGAATAATGGAATCCTTGTGCATCAAAAGGCATATACTAAAGAGTACTCAAGGATATTTAATAAGGACCAGGCCCACCCATTGACCAGGCCCAATGGTGGTGAGAAGCCTCAGATTGGACAGTGATCCATTCGGTCTAAAGAAAGACGAGAAAGAAGTTCTCGGTCCTGAAATGCCATACCTCAGTGCCATAGGAGTATTAATGTACTTGGCTAGCCACACTAGACCAGATATATGTTTTGCCGTGAACCTCCTTTGTCTGAATTTAGTTCATGATCAACCCAAAGGCACTAGAAAGGTTTGAAGGAAGGTTTGATTAAACTTTAAATTCTATTCTTCCTATGTTGTTTATTTGGGTTTATTCCATACTAATCTAACCAAAGAAGGTCAAGTTTGCTTTGGTTTAGTTTGTTTTGTTGATGCAGGAAAGATCAGATTATGGCATGGTCAATAAATGGGAACTACGTGTGAATTGATCCCTTCCAAGGGTACGTAGGCAGCCTTCCTCAAGGCGCAGCTACTACAACATCAAAGACCATCGCGGCCACTTCATCTAACCACGCGGAGATATTGGCAATGCATGAGGCCAGCCGTGAGTGTGTGTGGTTGAGGTCAATGACTCAACACATACGGTCCGATTGTGGAATGGTCGAAGACAAGGAGCCGACCATCATGTACGAGGACAACGTGGCGTGCATAGCTCAGCTCAAGGAAGGCTACATCAAGGGAGATCGGACGAAGCACATTCTACCTAAGTTCTTCTTTACGCATGATCTACAAAAGAATGGAGAAGTTAAGGTAGTGCAAGTACGTTCGAGTGACAATTCAGCTGATCTATTCACTAAGGCATTACCAGCATCAACATTGAGAAAGCTCGCGCATCAGATTGGGATGCGGAGGCTTAAGTACTTACAGGGATGACCAAATCAGGGGGAGTAATGCGTGTTGTACTCTTTTTCCTCACTATGGTTTTGTCCCAATTGGGTTTTCCTGGTAAGGTTTTAATGAGGCAGCATTCCCCTAGCGCATTACTGAGATCCCGTTGGCATCTACATGGTTATGTCATCCAAGGGGGAGTGTTGTAAACCACTCAATGGATGGACTCCATAACCATGGCCCATGTCTTAGGAGGTTAGGCTCGTCGGCCCGTCCGTGGAGACAAGACCATAGGCGGCTACTAAAGACGGTTTAACTTAGGCTTAGTGGGCTTTTGTATACCTAGCTCATCTAGACTTTAACCTCCTCATGTACCTATATATATATGTGATGTAACCTCATTCATAATGATCAATAAGAAGAAGTCGGTTTATCACAACATTATCTTTAAAAAAATATAAAAAATAAGAAAAAGTTTTTTTTTGTAACTGCTTACACGATCTCAATATTTCTCCATTTCGCCTATCTTCTTTTCTAACTTTTCTATCTTCTTACGTTGACTACTCTTTTTTTTAATTCAGTTTTATAAATTCTGACCTAGTAACTTATAAGTCACTGCTTTACCTTGTTTATATTTCCTTTAATGTCTTGTGTGGACGAGTTCGTTTCTAACAATTAATTAGTTTCTATTCAACACTCACTTCTCTTTCTATTAGATTTCAAAGAATTGTGCCCAAAATTTTCTAATGAATTCACTTAATATATTTGGGACTGAGTAAATAGCATATCCGACCTAAGCTGAAGATAAGAGTGTAGAACGGACGAAATCGGACGATGGCACATAATAATAATTTAATTGAAAGTCAACAAAAGTTGGTTATATATTTCATCGAACCAAAAATTAATATATTTTTTTTTATTGAAATCAGTAAATTGAAAATTTTTAAACATTTTTTTCAGTTGTGATTCATATAGACTCGTACATTAGATAGTGAACAAAGAATTTTATTTATATAGCGCTTGGATAGAATGATGTAAATATGTCAAATGTTTATAAATTTTTATTCATACAACTTTGAAATTATATATATTAAATTATAAGTTAATTAGTTTATAGGAGGATTAGACATAGGAAAATCTAGAGATTTAGGACCGCGGATTTTGCAGCAACAAAAATCCATATTAAAATATATTCTACAATATCCTTCTTTTCCACCAATATCGCTACATAATTCCATGCATTCCGATGAGCCTTTCCACCTCCCATGTGGAAGACATGTTCTATCAAACAAAGGACATGGTTGACCTATTGCATTCATAAACATATATATTAGTACTATTGTAATTAATTTAATAATCTAATATGTAAATTGAAATTTCAAACATCTTTTTTTTTTTTTTTGTATTTGTGGTAATTTGATTATTAGCAAATAAATGTGTTACCTGAAATCATGGGCATAAAGATGAGAGCGAAAACCATCAAGGAATGTAATAGAAGAGACGAAAACTTTATAATTGCCATTAGTTTTGTTTCTGGATGATGCAACAAGTCTCACCTGAAAATAGTACCTATAAAATAAAGATTAAGATCGATGTAAGAAGAATATTTGGTATAAACTAGATCTTCACCAAAAACAAAAAATATTTTTTGGTATAGTTGGGACATTTGTAATAAAAAATATTTGAGAAATTTAACATATTAATAATTTACATACCTTTTAGATTTTTGATACTTTGGTAGATTTACTGAGGATTGATCATTTTGTTGGTTTTGTGAGTGTGTATATATATATATATATATAAAAAGATAATCCATATAGAATAATATGTAATGAGTTCCCATTACAAATATATTTGTTTTGAATATTATTTAAGAATTTTGACTATATATTTGGTCAAAGAGTGTCATCATGTATTTCTATTTCTACTTAAAGTCTTCTTTACATTTTATGGTACTCTACTTATATCTTTAAAAATAGAAACTTTAATTTTAAATTTATGAAATATCTATGCATATCGTAAACACTCATTTCTCTTTCTATTAGATTTCAAATGATTGTACGTAAAGTTGTCTAACGAATTCACTTAAATACATATGGGACTGAGTAAATAGCATATCCGACTAAGTGGACCAAACAACTTGGACCTAAGTGGACAAAATCGGACGATGGTACACAATAGAGCGGACTTGGACTACTCAAAGCGGATAAACAACAGATCTTTTCTTTCAAAACATTATATAAATTATAAATACATGTCTTGGATAAAAAATTATAAATTAGAATTATTTTCAAAAAATTAAAAATTAATTATTTCGATTTTTTCTCTAACATATCTGCAGTACTTCATCAAATGTTTACTATATATTATCTATATATTTTTTTCGAATTTCTTTTCTATTCATTCGAATTATTGTGCCCATTTTCTCTATATGTGAGTGTAAATTCTTCTTAAAAATGATACATTTTAAAATATTTAAATTTCTAACAAAATGTTGGAGTTCAATTGTGTCGATAACCACTTTCATACACGTCCAAGTCATTTCTAGGATTACTAGACGACATGTCATGGTGAAATTCACCAATAATTTTTAATTTTGTCTTTGCTTTTTACATAAGTATGATAGATTATAATTAACTTTGAATGCATAATTACTATTATTTATTAATTGAAATACATAAAATCAAAAAGATATTTAAAACTAATATTTAATTTGTTTTCTTTTCAAGTATCGTAGTTGCATGTCAACACACACTGTCCACACAAAACTTGTTTTATTTTGGTTTTTGGACTTCCAAATCTATATCCTACATTCCTACATAAACAATCAACGTAATTTTTGTTTTGTTTTTTTGTACTACAGGCACGTCAAATTTTAGTTTGTGACATATCTTAATTTCGTAAATGATAAAAGTTTGGCTTTTTCTCTCATGCCAAAATAAATGAAAATGGTAGACCAACGATAACCAGACAAGTCGCACTCACAAAATCATTCACAACATAATCGTCAGTTTCAGTTCTGTCTGGTTTCTGCTGAAAATATCGAAACTTCGGAGCTAACAAGGTCGTTGAACGAGCTAACACACTTACCATTTGTGATTATCTTAATAACTTAATCAGTAATATTGACGGAGGTGACGAGAGACCCGTCATTCCCCTCGGACACGACGATTGTTTTGTCAGTATCATGCTTAAGTTTTTAGTGGTATATTATATTTTAAACATGTAATAGTCATTTTATTTAACATTTTTCCTGTTGTGATTCATGCATAAAATTTCATTTATATAGCATTTAGATAAAATGATGTAAATATGTAAAATCTTGATAAATATGTAAAATTTTGATAAATTTTTATTCATACAACTCTGAGAATTTATATTAAATTATATGTTAATTAGTTTTTGGGAGGATAAGACATATGAAAATCAGGAGATTCAGGAGCGCCGTATTTGCAGCAACAAAAATCCATATTAAAAACATTTCTACAATATCCGTCTCTTGCACCAAAATCGCTACATGAATCATTGCATTCCTTTAAGCCTACCCACTTCCCATGTGGAAGACATGTTCTATCATACAAAGGACATGTTTCACCTATTTGATTCATAAACATATGTATTAGTACTATTGTAATTAATTTAATAATCTAATATGTAAATTGAAAATTCAAACATCTTTTTTCTTTTTGGCATCTAGTGAATTTGGATCACCAGATGAGAAAATCTTGAATTTTTTAAAAAAGCATTTGAGAAACTTTAGTCATTAGCAAATAAATGTGTTACCTAAAATCATAGGCGTAACCATGAGAGCAAAAATCATCAACGAATGTAACAGAAGAGATGAAAACTTGATAATTGCCATTAGTCTTGTTTCTGGAGGATGCAACAAGTCTCACCAGAAGATAATAGCTATAAAATAAAGATTAAGATCAATGTAAGATGGCATAAACCCTTCAACAAAAACAAAAAAATAATTTTTGGTATAGTTGGAACATTTGTAATAAAAAATATTTGAGAAATTTAACATATTAATAATTTTATTTACCTTTTAGATTTTTGATATTTTGGTAGATTTACTAGGGATTGATTGTGTTGATTTTGTGAGTGTGTACACACACATATATATAAGATCTTCTATATAAAATAATATGTAATGAGTTTCCATTGCAAATATATTTGTTTTTAGTATTATTTGCTAATTTGACTATATATTTGGTCAAAAGGTGTCATCATTTATTTTATTTATTTTTTTGCTTAAAAGTCTTCTTTGCATTTTATGGTATCCTACTTATATCTTAAAAAATAAATAAAAAAATAACTTTCTAAAATATCTATTTCATATCGTAAACACAAATAAATGAAAAACTAATATCTCATGCATTCGTACGTCAATCATAGTTGCATGTCAACAACACACACTATCCACACAAAACTTGCTTTATTTTAGTTTTCTGGACTTCTAAATCTATCCAAAATATCGTCTTTATACTATTACCTAAATGCTTTTTTTTTTGTCAATACTATATTACCTAAATGCTATTAATTTTTTTTTTTTTTTTTTACTACACTCCAAATTTTAATATGTAAGACATATCTTAAATTCGTAAATGACAAAATTTGGCGTTTTGTCTCATGCCAAAATAAAAAAAATGGAAGACCAACGATAACCACACCAATCTCACTCACAAAATCATTTACAACATAATCTTTCAGTTTCAGTTCTGTCTTGTTTCCACTGAAAATATGGAAAAAGATGGAGCCAAACAATGGAACTTCGGAGCTAACAAAGTTGTTGGACGATCTAACTCACTTAGCATCCGTGATTATCTTAATACCTTAATCAGTAATCTTGACGGAGGTGACGCGAGACCCGTCATCCCCCTCGGACACGGTGATCCTTCTCCTTTCCCGAGCTTTCGTACCGATCAAGCCGCTGTTGAAGCCATCTGTGATGCTGTCCGCTCGACCAAGTTCAACAACTATTCTTCTTCTTCTGGTGTTCCTGTCGCTAGGACGTAAGCTTGCTTCTTCTTGTTCTTTGTTTTTTTTTTCTGTTTGGCCTATTTTTTTTTTAATCTTTTGATATCTTTAAGGGTCTGTTCTTGCTTCTTGAGTAGTCAAAGACAATAATTTTAAACGCGTTTAATTGGTTAAAATCACTGAGATCTTTTGTATGTTGTGATTACTGGTCTATACAAACTTGATTAAAGCTTTGGAGAAATGATTGATGAATTGTTCTTTCTTGTTATCCGTCTTGATAGGGCTGTTGCAGAGTACCTCTCTCATGATCTCTCTTACCAGATATCTCCAAATGATGTTCATATCACAGCTGGTTGTTTGCAAGCCATTGAGATTTTGATATCCGCGCTTGCAACTCCTGGAGCCAACATTCTGCTACCTAGGCCTACTTACCCGATGTATGATTCCCGAGCGGCTTTCTGCCAACTCGAGGTTCGTTCTTTTGACCTCCTACCGGAAAATGGGATGTTGATTTGGATGGAGTCGAAGCTCTTGCGGATGACAAAACCGTGGCTATTGTTCTTATCAATCCCTGTAATCCATTTGGAAACGTTTTTTCTCGCCAATATCTTCAAAAGGTGTCCACTTACACGGTAAGTTGAAGATTTTATTTAACATTTTTTCCGTTGTGATTCATGCAGATTCGTACATTAGGTAGTGAACATAAAATTTCATTTCTATAGCGCTTAGATAAAATTATATAAATATGTCAAATTCTTATAAATTTTTATTCATACAACTCTTTTTTTGGTAAGATTTTTATTCATACAACTCTGAAAGTATATATTAAATTATAAGTTAATTAGTTTTTTAAAGAATTAGACATAGAAAAATTTGGAGACTTAGGAGCGCGGTATTTGCAGCAACAAAAGTTGATATTAAAAAAATTTCTACAATATCCTTCTCTTGCACCAAAATCGTTACATGATTCATTGCATTCCTTTAAGCCTACCCACGTCCCATGTGGAAGACATGTTCTATCATACAAAGGACATGTTTCACCTATTTGATTGATAAACATATATATATTAGTACTATTGTAATTAATTTAATAATCTAATATGTAAATTGAAAATTCAAATTGCATCTAGTAAATTTGGCTCACCAGATGAGAAAATTTTGAATTAAAAAAAAAAATTGGACAAATACATTTATTTTTGCATTTGAGAAGATTTAATCATTAGCAAATAAATGGGTTACCTAAAATCATAGGCGTAACCATGAGAGCAAAAATCATCAACGAATGGAATAGAAGAGATGGAAACTTTATAATTGCCATTAGTTTTGTTTCTCGAGGATGCAATAAGTCTCACCAGAAGATAATAGCTATAAAATAAAGATTAAGATCAATGTAAGATGGTATAAACCCTTCAACAAAAAAAAATTATGTATAGTTAGAACATTTGTAATAAAATATTTGAGAAAGTTTAAAATATTAATAATTTTATTTACCTTTTAGATTTTTGATACTTTGGTAGATTTACTAGGGATTGATTGTGTTGATTTTTTTGAATATGTACACATATATAAGATCTTCTATATATATATAATCGTTACATGATTCATTGCATTCCTTTAAGCCTACCCACGTCCCATGTGGAAGACATGTTCTATCATACAAAGGACATGTTTCACCTATTTGATTCATAAACATATATATATATTAGTACTATTGTAATTAATTAAATAACTAATATGTAAATTGAAAATTCAAATTGCATCTAGTGAATTTGGCTCACAAGATGAGAAAATTTTGAATTAAAAAAAAAAATTGGACAAATACATTTATTTTTGTATTTGAGGAAATTTAATCATTAGCAAATAAAATGGGTTACCTAAAATCATAGGCGTAACCATGAGAGAAAAATCATCAACGAATGTAATAGAAGAGATGGAAACTTAATAATTGCCATTAGTTTTGTTTCTGGTGCATGCAATAAGTCTCACCAGAAGATAATAGCTATAAAATAAAGATTAAGATCAATGTAAGATGGTATAAGCCTTTCAAAAAAAAAATTATGTATAGTTAGGACATTTGTAATAAAATATTTGAGAGAGTTTAAAATATTAATAATTTTATTTACCTTTTAGATTTTTGATATTTTGGTAGATTTACTAGGGATTGATTATGTTGATTTTTTGAATATGTACACATATATATAAGATCTTCTATATAGAATAATATGTAATAAGTTCCCATTGCAAATTTATTTGTCTTTAGTATTATTAAGTAATTTTGACTATATATTTGGTCAAAGGTGTCATCATTTTTTTTTCTTAAAGTCTTCTTTACATTTTATGGTATCTAACATATATCTTAAAAAATAGAAAACTTAATTTTAACTTTATGAAATATCTATATATGCATATCATAAACACAAATAAATGAAAAACTAATTTCTCATGCATTCTTCAATCATAGTTGCATGTCAACACACTATCCACACAAAACTTTTTTTTTTTTTTTTTTTTTTTTTTTTTTTTTTTTTTGGAACACCCACAAAACTTGCTTTATTTTGGTTTTTGGAATTCTAAATCTATCCAACATAAAAAAAAAAAAAAAAAAAAAAATCGTCTTTATAATGTTGCCTAGATGCTATTATATTATTTCATTTTTTTTTTTACTACACTCCAAATTTTTATATGTAAGACATATCTTAAAATCGTAAATGACAAAATTTGGCGTTTTCTCTCATGCCAAAATAAATTAAATGGTAGACCAACGATAACCACACCAATCTCACTCACATAATCATTTACAACATAATCTTTCAGTTTCAGTTCTGTCCAGTTTCTGCTGAAAATATGGAAAAAAACGGAGCCAAGCGATGGAACTTCGGAGCTAACAAGGTCGTTGAACAATCTAACTCACTTACCATTCGTGATTATCTTAATACCTTAATCAGTAATCTTGACGGAGGTGACGAGAGACCCGTCATCCCCCTCGGACACGGTGATCCTTCTCCGTTTCCGAGCTTTCGTACCGATCAAGCCGCCGTTGAAGCCATCTGTGATGCTGTCCGGTCGACCAAGTTCAACAACTATTCTTCTTCTTCTGGTGTTCCTGTCGCTAGAACGTAAGCTTACTTCTTGTTCTTTGTTTTTTTTTCTCTTTTGATATCTCTAAGGGTCTGTTCTTGCTTCTTGAGTACTCAAAGACAATAATCTTAAATGTTTAATTGGTTAAATCATCACTGAGATCTTTTGTATGTTGTGATTACTGATTACATGATTTCAATTTCAATCTATACAAACTTGTCTCTGTCTAATTAAAGCTTTGGAGAAATGATTGATGAATTGTTGTTTCTTTTAATCCAATCTTGATAGGGCTGTTGCAGAGTACCTCTCTCGCGATATATCTTACCAGATATCTCCAAAGGATGTTCATATCACAGCTGGTTGTTTGCAAGCCATTGAGATTTTGATATCCGCGCTTGCGACTCCTGGAGCCAACATTCTGTTGCCTAGGCCTACTTACCCGATATATGATGCCCGAGCGGCTTTCTGCCAACTCGAGGTTCGTTCTTTTGACCTCCTACCGGAAAATGGTTGGGATGTTGATTTGGATGGAGTCGAAGCTCTTGCGGATGACAATACCGTGGCTATTGTTCTTATCAACCCTTGCAATCCATGTGGAAACGTTTTTTCTCGCCAACATCTTCAAAAGGTATCCACTTGCCTCTTAATATTCGGTTCCGTAGAACACACACTTTGCCCATCAAATTGGGATCTTTAGCTGTTTTTACTACAGAGTTGTTCTGACTTTGATATGGAAAAATTTATTTGTTGTCTTTATATGGTGGATGAAGATTGCAGAGTTGGCCTGCAAGCTTGGAATATTTGTGATTGCGGACGAAGTCTATGACCATTTTGCCTTTGGGGACAAACCATTTGTCTCCATGGCAGAGTTTGCAGAGATAGTGCCTGTGATTTTGTTAGGTGCCATATCTAAAAGATGGTTTGTTCCTGGCTGGAGACTTGGTTGGATAGTGACTCTTGACCCTCATGGCATCATGAAAGATTCTGGGGTTTGTTGAATTAACAATTGGGTTACATTTTGTTCATCTCTTCTCAAGAATGTATCTGTAATCAATCTTTGTTTCTTTATCTATTAGTTTGTTCAAAGTCTTAACACCGTCCTCAATATGTCGACGGATGCTGCAACCTTCATTCAGGTATGTTGATGTTATGTATTGGTGTTCAATCATGCATTATGTGTCTGTCAAGAAAAAATGATTTTTTTTTTTTTTTCGATCCGAGCTAGGGTGCAATGCCTGATATCATTGGGAATACAAAAGAAGAATTCTTCTCATCGAAACTCGAAATGGTAAAAAAATGCGCAGAGGTTTGTTATGAGGAGCTTATGAAGATCCCTTGCATCACTTGCCCCGTCAAACCGGAGGGGTCAATGTTCACAATGGTAATGAAATCAGTACAAATCAAAGTACTCATTGGTTAACCTCAAGCTCAAGCTCAGAGGCTAATACATTTGTTGGTGCAGGTGAAGTTAGACCTTTCGCTTCTCGAAGATATTAGTGATGATTTGGACTTTTGCTGTAAGCTGGCTAAAGAGGAATCTATGATCATCCTACCGGGTAATATTATAGTTTTGTTAACGAGTTTTGTTGACAGTCATGGGGAGTTGAAATAATAGATAACCGATGCGGTTCTTGCAGGTCGAGCTGTTGGGCTTAAGAATTGGCTACGTATCACCTTTGCAGTTGAGCTCGAGCTCCTCGTAGACGGGTTTTCCCGGCTAAGGAACTTTGCTCAGAGACACTCCAAGAAGCAGCTTTGAGAATTGAGACTGTTTCTCACATTCTCCACAGCCAAAGCAAATTAGATTTTGCGTATAGGCTTATTAATTACATAATAATGTTGGCTTTGTAAAATATTTGCATAAACAATGAATCAGTAATGCCAAGAAGCAGTCATGTCCTTGAGATTTTCTTTGAGTCTACTGTTCTTGCTCTGAATAGGATTCGATTATTTGAATATTTTTCGATTTTTGTGGTGGCAAACTATGAGAAGTATTTATAGAGAACACTTTATAGAATATGTTTTCTTGATATTATATGAACATATATAACTCATCACATTGGCAAAAAATTTTTTGGAAGATTCTACAAAGGAAGGTTTGCTAATAAGATAAATTTCATTGCACTTGATCAATAACATCATAAAGAGAATTACGTACCATTATATTACCGAGGAAGGTCTTCAATGTATCTAATGTGCTATGATGTACTAACGTACGTCAATGGTTGTTCCACTCTTCTCTTTTATTTCATCTACTAAGTACTTTGCGAGGACTAAATACCGGTTCCATAAAATCATAGCATCGCATCTCCAAAATACAAATAGACAGAATTTATTATCAAGAAATTATACCATAACATTCAAAATTATAGGATCAAATCCATTTAGTGAAGCAAGAGACAAGATATTGCATTTTCTATTGTGAGTCACTACCAGGGTCCAGTGTAGAGCTCAGTAGATTGGAACAAATATCTGCACATGTTCATCATAAAAGAGAATGGATTATATTTATAAAATCTACAAAAAGAGACCAAATCTTTAGGTTATAGGAAAATCTCATGATGTCACATTCAATAAGCTCATATTTTAGCTTTTCTTCGGGTAGTCCATAAGAAGCCAATGGAGTTTGTCACAAAGAAGCAATGTGCAAGAAGAAACATTTTTCTTGATACCATGAATGGCAAATGAACGATGTGCATATCCTAGTGTCCCTTATAGAAGTCTTGATGTTCATATCTTTAGTATAACTTTGGTCCTTATATATGGATTCGATTCCGCATATACTACTGTGCAATTCACATTGAAGTAGGATTTAAGCTTATCAGGTTAAAACTTGAGCTATATAATAGTTTATCTATTAGGATATTGATTTTCGTTCACAATTGAGCTCCAACTAAAGTGTCATTAAAGAACTTAAGAAAAATGATTACTAAATTAATTAATTTTTTATTATATTTCCAAAGATATTATAGTAGATATATTCATATTTATCTCTAGTTATAATTTTATTTTTGTGGACCTAAATAAAAATAAAAAGGTTTAAAATGAATTTTTTTATTGAATTAATAATAAAAAGAATACTAAAAAAGAATTAACAAAACGTTAAAAACTAGGAATGAAGAAAATTACATTTTTAAATTTCTATATTTTCGGATTTTCAAAATTTAGAAAAAAATTTCATTATTATTTCAAACACAATAATATTTTTAAAAAATAATAAAAACAAATTAAAAATAAAATAATCATAAATCTTATTATATAAAGTTGGGTTTTCGAAATTAGTAACTCAAGAGATCGCGACACGTGTCATATCTATCGGTTATAGATTTTGACACGTGTCAAAAAATATTTGTTTTTAATAATTTTAAATATGTAAAAATATAATTATAAGAAATTATTAAAATTTAAATAAATTTGAAAATAAAAAGATAATGTTAAGAAAATTATAAATAAAATAATTTTAAAAATATAAAAAGATAATGTTAAGAAAATTCATAGGGATGAATTTTCCCTACTTCATGAAAAGTGATTTTAAAAAAAAAAACTCTCTCGATAATTACGGGTAAATAAATATATTTTTTTAAATATATCGTCGAATTAATGAAAAAAAACTAAAATTTTCACTCCTACTTCTTGAAAAGTGAATTTTTTAAAAAATTTCTGTAAATAATTACGGGTAAATATATGTATTTTTAAAATATATCGTCGAATTAATGAAAAAAAAAAGAAAAACCTAAAATTTCCACCGCCTCTCAATTTTCTATATATATATATATATATATATATATATATATATATATACCTTGATATGTTTTCATATGAATTTATTGCGTTTTATAACTGCTACTATAATTTTCTAGAAATTATAATTATATTTTTTATTATGGTTGTAAATTTGGAGGATGTGGAACAAACTATATGTATCGATGCATGGAGATTTCAGTGATGTTTCAACTATTGGTCTAGAATCTATCATCGTATGATAAGGTAAGTTTAGATCAAAAGCTAATTCTTTTGGTGTTGGTTTATATGTTTGAATAATTGGTGTTGAACTATGTTTTTAACGGTTAGTAGGTGGATACCCTATAATTTATTTTATTGGATGAATATATAGGTGAATTTTTTTCTAATGTATTATATGTTTGACCTTTGATGTGATTATTTAGGGTTAGTGTACCAATATTTTTGTTGATGCGAGGATTAAGAGACGTTTGATATGACTATTGTGTTATAATAGAGGTTTTGATCTAAATGTGATATTTTCGTATGCTTCTACACATTTTGATAAGTTACAAATGCTTTTGTCAACGTTTAGGAGGTTAATGCGTAAAGATTTCACCGGATGAATATATAAAATTTTGAAACATGATTGATAGTAAAAAAAACTATTTAATTTAAAATATATTAAAATAATTAATAAAAAAGAGAAAAATTAAATTAATTAGTAATTTATAAATATTTTATTTTAAAGAATATCTAATTTTATTTTTTTATACGGGTTATAAAATTTTAGTTATAAACCCGCATACGCGGGTCCTAATTTATTTTTTTTTATACGGATTATAAATTTTTTATTTTAAACCCGCGTATACGCGGGTCCTAATCTAGTAATATAAAAAAGGTAGTGATGAAAATATAATGGTTAAAGCTGATTTTCTAATATTTATGGCGAAGAATCCAAAAATTTTTTAGATATTTTAATTTTTTTTTATATATTAATATATTTTTATTATAAAGATGTGAATAAATCTTAAATAAATTAATAATACTCTGTAAATAAAGATATTGGTGTCAGGCTCAAGCAGAAAAATATCCGTTCGCTTAGCAAGCTAATCTGGGTTGTTTACGTGTAAGTTCTAAATTTAAGATTTTCATGTCCGAATCCGATACCTAACAACTACTAACTAGTATGTAATTATGATGTTCATCACACATCTTACTAGTATATTACAATGCATTTATTATAAAATTTAAACGTGGTCTCGTCAGTTTTACCAGTAAAAAACGTGTCCGATCGTTAGTAATATATTATTATCCAACGTCCGCTTAATAAATTCATTAACCAAATGTCAAAAAAAAAAAAAAAAAAAAAATCCATTGGAGAACTGCTAACGCAAAAATCAAATAATGATGCGTGACCTGTCTTTCTCATCCTAGTATCCTACTTTATGTGTACGCTCAAAGAAAACAAGATTACACGTGATAAGCAATGATATTTGTTTTACTATCGCAAGTAATGAAAATATTGAATATAGGTTTGTGGACACGTAAATGCGTAATCCATTAGCCAATACCTCACCCTCAACTCTTATATATATATTAAACCCATCCACTGGCCACTGATCAATGATTTGTTCACAATCAAATTCCCTTATCCTCTCTCTCTCTCTCTCTAAACAGAAACGAAAGATCATTAAGGCATAATAGAAACCCACAACATGGGATCCCTTGTGAACACGTTTTACCAGGTTTTGCATTCTTAGTACTTGGCTTATGGCATTTATTCAACAACATAAAAATCTTCTGTCTCCATCCAAACACATTCAATTCATCAACATGGTTCCCAATTTCAAAGCTCAGACACTTAGAGCTTTATTTTATCATGCTCTCTTCATCAGTCTCTATATCCATGGAGCTCTTCATTGGACCTAGAAGACACCATCCCTTTGACACCGACGGAACCATTCCATCGAACCACCTTCGAAACTTCGAACACTCTTCCATCTCCATGTCCTTCTTAGTCTATGCCGTTATCGCACTAGTCCTTGATCGAGCACGGCCAAAAGCCGCCGCTTCTGAGGGCCTAACCTTCATCGCTGCAGTCGCTGCAGCCTTCACTCAGGAGCTAATTCTCTTCCATTTTCACTCTACCGATCATATGGGCTTTGAGGGACAATACCATTTGATTCTACAACTCGTTATCTTCGTCTCCCTCCTCACCACTCTCATGGGTATTGTTCTGAGACCCTAATAAAATATAGTATCTTAAACTTCTTCGACATATATATATATATATATATATATATGGAGATAGTTGCTACTTATGCTTGTTCTATAAATTAAGGTCGATACAAAACATATCCTGAATTTCAAATTTATGTGTTCTGATTTTTGTGTGTTTTCTATAATAAAATTTTTAAATCTTTGTTATATATATATATATATATACTAACTAATGATTTCCTTAACGTCAAAAGGTATTGTCTTGCCCAAGAGTTTTCTGGTGAGCTTTGTGAGATCTTCAAGCATAGCCTTTCAAGGAGTGTGGCTCATACTAATGGGTTGCATGCTTTACACACCGAGTTGGACCCCCAAGGGATGTTCTCTTATTCACGATGAAGGAAGACACCTAGTGGTTAAGTGTTCCACCGATGAAGCCCTTCACAGAGCTAAGTCGTTGGTCAACATCGAATTCAGTTGGCTATTTGTTACAAACACCATATTTGTTGTCATACTATATGTGATTCTCGATCGTCTTTACAATGAAAACGTAGAGTACTCTAGTTTAATCACCAATTATCAAACAGAACAAGATGATGAAGAAAGACAACACTTCGAATCGAAGTCGACTCAGAAGATGAGTTTTGTCCAAATGGGTAAACTCGTTGGACATGATCTGCAGAAAATGTGAGAAAGTTTCTAAAGTGGTGATGGTTAATGTTATCGGTTATGTGTGTAATAAACAAAATATGGTTTGTTTAAGTTCAAATAATAAAACAAATGAGTGAAATGACCGATAAGTAATATTTTGGCGAGTTTGTGTTAGTGCATGCAAAAAATGTGGGTTATGTGTTAAAGAGTATTTTTTCTAGACTTTAAATTATGTGATTATGGACCTTCATAATTGCTATGTGTTATCAATGGTTCATAAATCATAATTCATATAATTGATTAATTATTTAATTTTAAAACTTTGTAGTTGTTGCCTTGTTGGATGTACAACAGTTTCCGGTTCTAATAAAATAAAAGTAAATTACCACTACCACTACGAATCTACGATATACCATAAAGTTAAGTCTCTATTTATAAGATAATATGTATTGGTCATTGGGAACTGAATGTTTCACATTAGAAGTTATGCTAGTTGGCAATATATGTTTTATTAACCTTTGCATGAAACATGTTTCTTTTAGTCAAAGACGTTACGTAAATCCACACGATTAGAGCATGTGCATTGGCGACTCCAACACCCGTCCCACACATTTTAATTATGAAAATTAAATCAAATAAATCAAAATAAGGGAGAAACGTTCCTCCAAATGGGACGAAATTGTTGCGTCCTTCGAAGCACGTGGCAGCGTGAGTGGTTGGTATTGTTTGGGTAGGGGAAAATCAGGAAAGGGTTCTCGAGTTCATTTATTTGGGAAGGGGAAAATAATAATATAAAATACAAAGGATACAAAGGATTTTGGAATTGTCTTAACCGCTGCACATGGTCTTAGTCCTGTCCCTGGCTCTGGCTCTTTAAAAAAATAAAAATAATAAAAAGTGGGACACTATCGAAAATAAAGCAAGGGACGTTCGCTCTATTGCGACGTCCTTCTTCCTTGTCCTTCACTATTTGCGGGCCCCACTGACACGTGGCGGCCCGCGATTAGTTGCTTTTGTTTTTTTGTTTTTTTTTTTAATCTAAACAAAATAAAAATAATAATAAAAAATTAAAAATGGGACTAAAAAATGGGACAGTATTGTGTATGCTCTAACTTTCATTCTTAACATATAAAATGTTGAAAGCGGTTAGGGAGAAAGTTTTCTTTCATGCCCCAATAAGAAATATATTCCATTGGAGGGGAGCAAGACTGATCTGGTGAATACAGGACAAGCATTGATGGTTCTAATAATGGGTGGTCAGATGGAAAGAGACCCTTTACCGGTTCATCGTGGTGCAAAAGTTTTGATCGATTCGCAGATGGATAACGGCGATTTTCCACAACAGGTACTGTATGTTGTTTGTTATCACTTTCAAATTCAATATAATATTATTTCTTATTTATATATTATTTTTTTGTAGGAAATAAGAGGTGTTTACAAGATGAATGTGGTGTTAAACTATCCGACTTATAGAAACACTTTCACTATTTGGGCACTCACATATTACACCTAGGCTTTACGCATGCTCCTCCGATGATAACTCTACATGTGAAACTCATCACCAATGTTAATTATATGCTTTTCTTTTTCATTGTTTTTCGACTCAAAATGTAATAACAACGATACTCTGATTAAATATTTTCTAATTTTCAGTAACCGAATTAGATCTTGAGCTGAATCTACATTATCACTTGAAACCAGTAGAAAACTAGCACATAAAATGATTAATCTGGTTATGAGGGATCCCAAAGACTTTTGTAGATGGCAGGACTCGTCCTTTGACATAAACTTACATGGTGAGTGTTATTCCATGGGGAAACTTAAAAAACATACACAAGCCTCTGTACAAATTTTTTAAAGATTGAGCCTCAGAGTTTTGCACGATAGTTATATCTAGAGAGAAACCATCTAATTGAGACTTCTTTTTTGTTGATTATTTCAGCTTTAAGAGTTTTGCACTATAGATATATATAGATATATTTAAGAGTTTTGCACTATAGATATATATAGATATATATAGTTGCTTAAGACTATGAATCCTTTTTTCTCAAGTTTCAAAGCTTAGCTGAACAAAAATGATGGAGATGTGCTTTAGGTGTTTAGGTCTTAGAGCTAGAAAGCATCAAGGTGAAGGCCGACACACCAGCCACCACAACAAACAGTTCACTCACTTCTTCTCCTTCTTAATCTTCTTTATGAATTCTAGGATTTATCCGTTTGGTTATTATGTTGAACTTTGAACTTATGTCACATGATTTATGTTGGAACAATATGCTGATGTTTGGGATTTTGATTATGGATTACTTTTTGCGGTTAATAACATTTTTAGGTATCATATCATTTTGTTTTAGAATTTTTTTGTACAAATTCAGCTTTTAGAAATTGTTCAGCCAAAATCAAGGTGTTACTTAGCAGTCTCAAATAAGTCTCTAATTGTGACCATATTTTAAAACAAATGAGTCGCGGATTCACTAATAATTTATGTTTTTGTTTTTAAATAAGTATGATAGATTATAATTAACTTGGAATGCAAATATACTCAGTTTAAATAAACTGATGTAAAATAAATATTTACACAATAAAAATACAAGAAATTATAAAATGCCAATGTTAGATAAAATATTTTAGAAATACTATGTGTACACAATAAATTATTCTAAACTAAATTACAATATTATTTTTGCATTTTAAACATGTAAAGTGTTTTTAGTTTTATTTAAAAATATATATAATTTTGTTTTTATTGTAAAAATATATATTGTCAACTTCTTGTTTAATATTATTACTAGATTACGACCCGCGTATATGCAGGTTTATAATATAATTCATATTAAAAAAATTAAATACAAAAAAGAGAAAACGAACATGACTTATAAAAAACCTAAAGATTAATTATTTTGATTTTCAATTTATTTATTATTTGTTCTACAATTAATTTTTCTGATATATATATCTAAATATTTAGATTTTTTACTTCATAAGTGAATGAGATTATATTAACTGTGGTAAAAAAAAATACAAAACTATATTGGATGGCCCAACAATTTTGTAATATATTATTCTTCATTTCGGACCTTTGTGATACACATGTTAATCAATAAGTTTTGTTTTACAAATTTATTAGATTCTAAATATGTAGGTTTTTAATTATATATGTATTACAATTCATATACTATATTTAATCATTTTAATGATCTAACATAAATAAGAACACAACTTTTCTATCCTGAACTTGTATTAACTACATTTTATTCACCAATTTTATTGACTGAGCCAAATTAGTCTCGTCGTTAAGTGGCTTGACGGTTCTATTAAGCGATTTAAGAACCTGACTAATTTAGTCAAATAAAAAAATTAATAATTAAATTGAAATCAACAAAAGTTTGTTATATATTTCATCGAATGGACGATTAATGTTTTTTTTTATCAAAATTAGTAAGTTGAATATTTTTTTAAATATTTTTCACGTTGTGATTCATGTAAACTGGTACATTAGATATTGAACAAAGAATTTTATTTATATAGCACTTGGATAAAATGATGTAAATATATCAAATTTTTATTCATACAACTTTGAGATTATATATTAAATAATAAGTTAATTAGTTTATAGGAGGATTAGACATAGGAAAAACTAGAGATTTAGGACCGCGGATTTTGCAGCAACAAAAATCCATATTAAAATAAATTCTGCAATATCCTTCTTTTCCACCAATATCGCTACATAATTCCATACATTCCGATGAGCCTTTCCACCTCCCATGTGGAAGACATGTTCTATCAAACAAAGGACATGGTTGGCCTATTTGATTCATAAACATATATATATTAGTACTATTTTTTTTTTGTCAAATATATATTAGTACTATTTTAATTAATTTAATAATGTAATATGTAAATTGAAATTTCAAACATTTTTTTTTTGTGTTTGTGGAAAATTTATTATTAGCAAATAAATATGTTACCTGAAATCATGGGCATAAAGATGAGAGCAAAAACCATCAAGGAATGTAATAGAAGAGACGAAAACTTTATAATTGTCATTAGTTTTGTTTATGGAGGATGCAACAAGTCTCACCTGCAAATAATACCTATAAAATAAAGATTAATATCGATGTAAGAAGAATATTTGGTGTAAACCCTTCAACAAAAACAAAAAATATTTTTCGGTATAGTTGGGACATTTGTGATAAAAAATATTTGAGAAATTTAACATATTAATAATTTTATTTACCTTTTAGATTTTTGATACTTTGGTAGATTTACTGAGGATGATTGATCATTGTGTTGGTTTTGTGAGTGTGTAATGTGTATATATATATATAGAATAATATGTAATGAGTTCCCATTACAAATATATTTGTTTTTAATATTATTTGGGAATTTTGACTATATATTTGGTCAAAGAGTGTCATCATGTATTTATAATTCAACTTAAAGTCTTCTTTACATTGTTTGGTAGTCTACTTATATCTTAAAAATAGAAACTTTAATTTTAAATTTATGAATTATCTATGCACATCGTAAACACAAATAAATATATAAAACTAATATATAATGCATTCATCAATGATAGGGCTTCTTACTATTATTTCTCTCATTAGATAGAATCATCTCCTCCTAAATCTTACAATTTAATGATGGTAACTCCAAATGTGAACAAAGTATTATTGGTGATAAGTCACTCCTTTATCTTGTTTATATTTTGTTCGATGTATTGTGTGGACGAGTTTATAACTTAGTTTCCTACAGTTTCTAACTTAGTTTCTATTTAACGCTCATTTCTCTTTCTATTAGATTTCAAATGATTGTACGTAAAGTTGTCTAACGAATTCACTTAATACATATGGGACTGAGTAAATAGCATATCCGACTAAGTGGACCAAAATTGGACCTATATATTTTTCTCGATTTTTTTTTTATTCATTCGAATTATTGTACCCATTTTCTCTATGTGTGATTGTAAAATCTTCTTAAAAATGATGCATTTTAAAATACTTAAATTTCTAACAAAATTTTGGAGTTCAATTGTGTCGATAATCACTTCCATACACGTCCAAGTCATTTCTAGGATTACTAGACTACATGTCATGGTGAAATTCACTAATAATTTTTAATTTTGTCTTTTTATTTTTACATAAGTATGATAGATTATAATTAACTTTGAATGCATAAGTATGTAAAATCTTCTTAAAAATGGAATACATAAAATCAAAACATATTATTTAAAACTAATATTTTATTTGTTTCTTTTCAAGTATCGTAGTTGCATGTCAACACACACTATCCACACAAAACTTGTTTTATTTTGGTATTTGGACTTCCAAATCCATCCTACATAAAAAATCAACGTAATTTTTGTTTTGTTTTTTGTTTTTTTTTAATACATGCACGCCAAATTTTAGTTTGTATGACATATCTTAAATTCGTAAATGATAAAATTTGGCTTTTTCTCTTATGCCAAAATAAATAAAAATGGTAGACCAAAGATAACCACACAAGTCGCACTCACAAAATCATTCACAACATAATCGTCAGTTTCAGTTCTGTCTGGTTTCTGCTGAAAATATGGAAACTTCGGAGCTAACAAGGTCGTTGAACGAGCTAACTCACTTACCATTTGTAATTTTTCCCGTTGTGATTCATGCAGACTCGTACATTAGATAGTGAACATAACATTTTATTTATATAGCACTTAGATAAAATGATATAAATATGTAAAATTTTTTATAAATTTTTATTCATACAACTATGAGAGTATATAATAAATTATAAGTTAATTAGTTTTTTGGAGGATACGACATAGGAAAATCTGAAGATTTAGGAGCGCCGTATTTGCAGCAACAAAAATCCATATTAAAAAAATTTCTACAATATCCGTCTCTTGCACCAAAATCGCTACATGAATCATTGCATTCCTTCAAGCCTACCCACTTCCCATGTGGAAGACATGTTCTATCATACAAAGGACATGGTTCGCCTATTTGATTCATAAACATATATATTAGTACTATTGTAATTAATTTAATAATCTAATATGTAAATTGAAAATTCAAACATCTTTTTTTTTTTTTGCATCTAGTAAAATTGGCTCACGAGGTGAGAAATTTGTAGAAATTTAATCATTAGCAAATAAATGTGTTACCTGAAATCATAGGCATAAGCATGAGAGCAAAAATCATCAACGAATGTAAGAGAAGAGATGAAAACTTGATAATTGCCATTAGTTTTGTTTCTGGAGGATCAAGTCTCACCGAAAGATAATAATATCTATAAAATAAAGATTAAGATCAATGTAAGATGGCATAAACCCTTCAGCAAAAACAAAAAAAAAAATAATTTTTGGTATAGTTGGGACATTTGTAATAAAAAATATTTGAGAAATTTATTTACCTTTTAGATTTTTGATATTTTGGTAGATTTACTAGGGGATTGATTGTGTTGGTTTTGTGAGTGTGTACTGGGTATATATATATAAGATTTTCTATACAGAATAATATATTTGTTTTTAGTATTATTTGGTAATTTGATTATATATTTGGTCAAAGGGTGTCATCATTTATTTATTTTTTTGCTTAAAGTCTTCTTTACATTTTATGGTATCCTACTTATATCTTAATTTTAACTTTATGAAATATTTATGCATGTCACACTATAAACACAAAACTTGCTTTATTTTGTTTTTCTGGACTTCTAAATCTATCCAACATAAAAAAATGTCTTTATAATGTTGCCTAAATGTTTTTTATTTTTATTTTGACTACACTCCAAATTTTAATATGTAAGACATATCTTAAATTCGTAAATGACAAAATTTGGCGTTTTGTCTCATGCCAAAATAAAAAAAAATGGTAGACCAACGATAACCACACCAATCTCACTCACAAAATCATTTACAACATAATCTTTCAGTTTCAGTTCTGTCTTGTTTCTGCTGAAAATATGGAAAAAAACAGAGCCAAACGATGGAACTTCGGAGCTAACAAAGTTGTTGGACGATCTAACTCACTTAGCATTCGTGATTATCTTAATACCTTAATCAGTAATCTTGACGGTGGTGACGCGAGACCCGTCATCCCCCTCGGACACGGTGATCCTTCTCCTTTCCCGAGCTTTCGTACCGATCAAGCCGCTGTTGGAGCCATCTGTGATGCTGTCCGCTCGACCAAGTTCAACAACTATTCTTCTTCTTCTGGTGTTCCTGTCGCTAGAACGTAAGCTTGCTTCTTCTTGTTCTTTGTTTTTTTTTTTTTATCAGTTTGGCCTATTTTTTTTTTTTAATCTTTTGATATCTTTAAGGGTCTGTTCTTGCTTCTTGAGTAGTCAAAGACAATAATTTTAAACGCGTTTAATTGGTTAAAATCACAGAGATCTTTTGTATGTTGTAATTACGGATTACATGATTTCAATTTCAATCTCTACAAACTAGTATCTGTCTAATCCGAAACTTAACTAAAGCTTTGGAGAAAGGATTGATGAATTGTTGTTTCTTTTTATCCAATCTCTCGCGATATATCTTATCAGATATCTCCAAATGATGTTCATATCACAGCTGGTTGTTTGCAAGCAATTGAGATTTTGATATCCGCGCTCGCGACTCCTGGAGCCAACATTCTGCTACCTAGGCCTACTTACCCGATGTATGATGCCCGAGCGGCTTTCTGCCAACTCGAGGTTCGTTACTTTGACCTCTTACCGGAAAATGGTTGGGATGTTGATCTAGATGGAGTTGAAGCTCTTGTGGATGATAAAACCGTGGCTATAGTTCTTATCAACCCCAACAATCCATGTGGAAACGTTTTTTCTCGCCAACATCTTCAAAAGGTGTTCACTTGTCTCTTATTATTCTGTTCATTAGTTGAAATATGTTCTGTAGAACACACACTTTTCCCATCAAATCGAGCTCTTTCGCGGTTCTTACTACAGAGTTGTTCTGACTTTGATATGGAAAATTTTCTTTGTCGTCTTTGTATGATGGATAAAGATTGCAGAGACGGCCTGCAAGCTTGGAATATTTGTGGTCTCGGACGAAGTCTATGACCATTTTGCCTTTGGGGACAAACCATTTGTGTCCATGGCAGAGTTTGCAGAGATAGTGCCTGTGATTTTGTTAGGTGCCATATCTAAAAGATGGTTTGTTCCTGGCTGGAGACTTGGTTGGGTGGTGACTCTTGACCCTCATGGCATCATGAAAGATTCTGGGGTTTGTTGAATTAACAATTGAGTTACATTTTTGTTTACTTTGATTAATTTAATCTCAAGATTGTATGTGTGCTCAACCTTTGTTTCTTTATCTATTAGTTTGTTCAAAGTCTTAACACCGTCCTCAACATGTCGACGGATGCTGCAACCTTCATTCAGGTATGTTAATGTTATATATTGGTGTTCAATCATGGCTTGTGTCTGTCAAAAAAAATGATTTTTTTTTTTTTTTTTTTTTTTTTTTCGAACCGAGCCAGGGTGCAATGCCTGATATCATTGGGAATACAAAAGAAGAATTCTTCTCATCGAAACTCGAAATGGTAAAAAAGTGTGCAGAGATATGTTATGAGGAGCTTATGAAGATCCCTTGCATCACTTGTCCTTGCAAACCTGAGGGGTCAATGTTCACGATGGTAATGAATCAGTACAAATCAAAGTACTCATTGGTTAAGGTTAAACTCAAGCTTAAGCTCAGAGGCTAATCCATTTGTTGGTGCAGGTGAAGTTAAACCTTTCGCTTCTCGAAGATATCAGTGATGATTTGGAGTGCTGCTCCAAGCTGGCTAAAGAGGAATCTATGATTATCCTACCAGGCAATATTATAGTTTTGTTAACGAGTTTTGTTGACAGTTATGGGGAGTTGAAATAATAGATAACCGATGCGGTTCTTGCAGGTCGAGCTGTTGGGCTTAAGAACTGGCTACGTATCACCTTTGCAGTTGAACTCGAGCTCCTCGTAGACGGGTTTTCCCGGCTAAGGAACTTTACGCAGAGACACTCCAAGAAGCAGCCATGAGAATTGAGACTTACTCTCATATTCTCTACAGCCAAAGCAAATTAGATTTTGCTTTAAGGCTTATTACATAATAATGTTGGCTTTGTAAAATATTTTCACAAACAATGAATTAGTAATGCCAAGAAGCAGCCATGACCTTGAGATTTTCTTTGAGTCTACTGTTCTTGCTCTGAATAGGATTCACTTGTTTGAATATTTCTCGATTTTTGTGAAGTATTTATAGTGAACACTTTATAGAATATGTTTTCTTGCTTATTATCTGAACATAACTCATATCACATTGCCAAAGAAATTTTGGATGATTCTACAAAGGAAGGTTTGCTAATAAGATAAATTTCATTGCACTTGATCATTAACATCATAAGGAGAATTACGTACCATTATATTGCCGAGGAAGGTCTTTAATGTATTTAATGTCCTATGAAGTAATGTCAATGGTTGTTTCACTCTTCTCTTTTATTTCATTCACTAAGTACTTTGCGTGGACTAGGTACCGGTTCCATAAAATCATAGAATCGTATCTCCAAAATGCAAATAGGCAGAATTTATGATCAAGAAATTATACCATAACATTCAAAATTATAGGATCAACTCCATTTAATGAAGCAAGAGATAAGAGTTGCATTTCCTATTGTTAGTCACTATCACGGTCCAATGTATAGCTCATTCCTCAGTAGATTGGAACAAATATCTGCACATGTTCATCATAAAAGATAGCCCTGGGACGGATCCGGATATCCGGCAATTTTGGGTACATCCGGATCCGGATCCGCCGGATATAGGATTTTACTATCCGGATCCGGATCCGTTTCAACCGGATATCCGGTCTTAGGATATCCGCTTAAAATCTCGGATATCCGCGGATATCCGGATCCGAGAACTAAAAAAAAAAAAAAAAATCTTTGGGCTTAATCTGATTAAAGCAAAACTAAGTGTAAAAATAAAACTTATATGGGCCCGATTTTGATAAGTGGAAGCCCAAACTGATGTAATAATGGTAGGTGAGTGGATGTAAAGTACACTTATAAGACAAAAAAAAGTCCAACACCAGCATATATTATCGATGTGGGACAAAATTTTATTGGGGAAAGTGAAGTGCACAAGTCCCACATCGCTAAGGTTCAAAAAATCATCTCTTAGTGTCCTCTATATATATGGGTTACACGCACCCTTAATGTTTTAGATATCAGGATTTTAATTTTTATATACTATAAGTCCGGATCCGGATATACGGACATTGATTTTTTTGAGATCCGGATCCGGATCCGTTTTCAACGGATCTGTTATTTAGATATCCGGATCCGGGGTGTCCGGATATCCGGTTTTTCGGAGCGGATCCAGGCGGATCCCGGATCGGATCTCGGATCCCGGATATTAAGTCCCAGGGCTAATAAAAGATAATGGATTATATTTATAGAATCTACAAAAGGAGACCTTATTTCAAACACAATAATATTTTTAAAAAGTAAGATAAGAAAATAATTAAAGATAAAAAGTAAAAAAGAATCATATATCTATATTAACATTTTTGAAATATATTTTATAAAGTAACATTTGTTTGGATAAATTATTACAAAGAATGCTATTATTTATAAAGCAAAAAAATTAGCTCATTAAGGATATTTATAGCATAGAGAATTACTTATATCCATGTATCTAAACAACATTTATAGTTAATTATTTAATATTTATACAACCAAATACCATTAAATATTTATAAAATCAGAAATATTTATATAGACGAAAATTTTTAGACAATAAATTAAAACATATTATAAATAAGATCAAAACGAATCAACATCCGAATGAGCAGAAATCTTAACTTAACAAGCATCCAAATTAATTTTTTTTATCCGGTTTAATTCGGTTTTTAGTTGAACCGTTTATTACATTGGATATAATAAATGTTAACTTTATAAGAAATTTAAAATATTAATTATCGAAATATTTAAATTTTATTAAAGTTAAATGTTATAAATATTTTAAACTTATAAAACGGTTGATAATTTCACAGTACATGTTATATGATAGGACGGATTTGGATCGATACTAATATAATTTTTTTTTTTTTGATAAGTATGTGAATTTCATATAAAATGAAAGAGTTTGCAGAATTTACAAAATGTTTTATAACACGGATTAACACGATACTAATATAAATTTGAAATATCATTAATTCTGTTTTATAACACGGATTAAATCATCATCTTATTTTTCAATATTGTAATTTTAGACATTTTGAATTAGATTGATTTAATTAAAAATTATGTAAAAAATATTGTTATATGGTATATTACTGGTTAAATCGTAGTAATAAAATAAAAATAAAGATATTGATGAAAATATAATTAAAAGCTAATTTTCTAATATTTTTTGGTGGGAATATTAACATATTTTTATTATAAAGATGTAAATAAATCTTAAAATAATTTAATAATGCTCTGGAATAAAGATATTGGTGTTAGACTCAAGCAGAAAAAAATCCGTTCGCTTAGCAAGCTAATCTTGGTTGTTTATGTGTAAGTTCTAAATTTAAGATTTTCATGTTCAAATCCGATACCTAACAACTACTAACCAGTTAATTGTATATGTAATTATGATGTTCATCACACATATTACGATATTACAATTATTTTTGTTTCCTAAAATTTCATATCAACGCATTTAATTTTATTATAAAATTTAAACGTGTTATCGTTGGTTTTACCAGTAAAAAACGTGTTACCGATCGTTATCATATTATTATATATATAGTGTCTGTTTGTTTGAGAGATAAAATATCTATTATCGGGCCTCTCTTATCAGTCTAGGCCGAGCTATATTATTAGAGCAATCTTTAGTTCTATAAATGGAATCATATGTGTGTTACTTATTCAATTCGGTGGTACTTACCTAAGACTTAAGAGTTAACACTCAGAAGCTCGCTAGTCCAAGCCATCAGGGTGAGAGATCTGGAGTTTGATTGTTTCTAAAATTGTATTTATCTTCTTTTTTTTTTTTGCATCGAATTTTAAAATTGTATTTATTTTTTTAGAAAAATACAATATTTCGGCAAATTTTTCGACGTTATTATTAGAAAAAATATTACGTTTACAACCTTTTTTTATAGAAATTTGCAACATAAAATTTTAATTATCAAAGAAAAAGCTTTTGATAGTACATAATTCGATTACATAAAATAAATAAATTTAAAGACATATCTATGCTTGTTCTTTCTAGGAGATTTGATATAAAAATATGGAGGCTGATAATTGGAGCTAAGACAGGAGGTGACCCTCACTTGTACACCACCATGCAACCACCTCGGAAGGCAGATATGGGAGTTTGATGCCAACGCAGGGTCTCCAGAGGAACTCGCTGAGGTCGAAGAGGCGCGACGAAATTTCTCAAAGAATAGGTCACAGTACAAGGCTAGTGCTGATCTCCTTTGGCGTATGCAGGTGAAACATTTTTTTTTTTGTCAACCAGGTGAAACATTTAAATGCAAAACACATGACCGTAAATAAATTAGTCTAGTTATTATACTGCATAATAACTACAAATTTTTGCTTGCTTATTTAAAAGAGTTTCTAAGAGAGAAGAAGTTCGAGCAAAAGATTCCACAAGTGATAATAGAGGATGCAAGGAAAATAACACATGAAGACGCAAAGGCGACACTAAGAAGATGAATACATTATATGGCAGCGTTACAGTCTGATGATGGACATTGGCCTGCCAAAAACGCCGGTTGTCGTATGTTCTTCAACGCCCCCTTTATACTTTATAAATATCCTTAAAACATCTTGTACGTTATAATATATATAAATACTTGTAGTCCTGGGTGTTCGGTTTTGTCGGTTTAATCGGGTCTTCAAATAGTTATCATCCGGAAGTAAGTTATAAATCTTATAAAACATTTAAATTTTTCTAATTTAATGAGGGATATATATTGTATGTAAATAAACAATTGAAAGAGATATTTTAAAAAAAATGCACACAAAAAAGACATTTTACCTAAAATTTTAAATACTATTAATAAAAATTTTCATTTATTTCTTGGATCAGTTACCAACATGTGTATGTGGGTCCATACTAATTAATTATAATCATAAAGATATGCAATTGGTTTGTCTAGAATAATACACTTTAAGATGCTATCTATGATAATTTAGACAAATATATAAAATCTGCGGTTGACAAAATGGTAAACCTTTGAATATCAAACCTCTATGATTAAACAGAACAGTATAGAAAAATAAAACCATGTGACAGGCAGCCAGCTAACTCGGCCGTATGGCATGCTAACGTTGCTTATAATCATTTTATAAACCTCATTTTTGTTTATACATGGTAATTAATTAATATACGTTGAAGATTCTAACGCTTGATTATATATCATGATTATATCAAATGGAAAAATGTCAAAAAAAACCATAAACTTTCAAATTTAAGCCATTTTAACCATAAACTATCATTTAAGCCAAATAAACCGTGAACTTTTGTTGACTTTCTGTTTGGCCCATGAACTTTCGGTTGACTAAACCGTTTTAACCGTCCCGTTAAATCCACTAACTGAACTATTAACAGACGTTAATTGTCGTTAACTCTTCTCTGTCACTGCCCAAAACGACGACAATTAACGTCTGTTAATGGTTCAATTAGTGGATTTAACGGGACGGTTAAAATGGCTTAGTCAACCGAAAGTTCATGGGCCAAACAAAAAGTCAACAGAAGTTCATGGTTTATTTGGCTTAAATGATAGTTCATGGTCAAATATCTATTACAAAATTTTGAATATATATATATAAAAAAAAGTCACCTGACAATAATCTATATATGAAAGTAGAACAACTCTCTCTAGGAGAGCGACACGTCAGCACTCCAGAGAGTGACACGTGGATTTTTATTAAATTTTTATACATAAAATTTTAAAATGAACTTTTGGTTTTCTTTACATTAAAATTTTTTAAAAAATAAATTTTGGGCTTTTTATACCCAGCTGTACATTAGTATGAAAACTCACTTCATTTTTTACTCTTCTTCTTACTTTATTTAGGTTTAAGAGTATAAAAAAAAAAAACTCAAACACATTAGAAAACAAAGGATAGAGCGACGGATCGCTAAAGCAGGTCAGATGAAAATGTGGAAATGGTTGCGCGAGAAATTGTTTATTAAGCCAAAAAAAAAAAGAGAAAGAGATTAAGAGAAGGGGACATATAACGACTTACGTTGTCAACAAGGAAATAGAACCAATTTAGTTATCGCTTCATAACAAAAGATAATGGTAACGATGATAAAACTGACGAAAGCATATAAACTGGTCTAATCTAAATTAAAAGGAGACCTTTCAATCGTCCGCGGCGTAGCGCGGGTCTCAACCTAGTATATATAAAGAGAGATGTGTTGACCAAAAAAAATATATATATATAGAGATATCTTGGTCCTATAAATGCATATATTTGTGTTACTTATTCTTCAGCAATCTGAGAGCAGAGTACTTACTTAAGAGTTCAGACTTAACTCGGAAGCATTCTAGTCCAAGCCATCAAGGTAAGAGATCTGGAGTTTGATTCAGTTTGATTCTTTTCTAAATTATATATTTATATTATTAAAAAAAAAATACAATACTTGGGCGAAATTTTCCAAATTATTAGAAAACAAACTATGTTTAAACATATTCTTTCTTTTGAAAATTTAACAGAGCATTTTAATTAATAAGCACAAAGCTATAGTGTAGTATTCGATTACGTATACATATATATACAAGATAGAAATAAAATAAATCTTAAGACAAATATATGCTTGTTCTTTTTTTTTTTGGTTAAAAGGTTTTAATATATGCTTGTATTTTCTAGGAGATTTGATACAAAAATGTGGAGGCTCAGAATCGGAGCTAAGACAGGAGATGTCCCTCACTTGTACACCACCAACAACCACCTCGGAAGACAGATATGGGAGTTTGATGCCAACGCAGGGTCTCCAGAGGAACTCGCAGAGGTCGAAGAGGCTCGACGGAATTTCAAAGCCAATAGGTCACAGTACAAGGCTAGTGCCGATCTCCTTTGGCGTATGCAGGTGAAACTTTTGAATACGAAACACATGACCATAATTAAATTAGTCTAGCTATACAGCATAATAATTTCAATTTTTTGCTTGCTCATTAAAAGTTTCTAAGGGAGAAGAAGTTCGAGCAAAAGATTCCACGAGTGATCATAGAGGATGCAGAGAAAATAACATATGATGATGCCAAAGCGGCACTAAGAAGAGGAATACATTATATGGCAGCGTTACAGTCTGATGATGGACATTGGCCTGCCGAAAACGCCGGTTGTATGTTCTTCAACGCCCCCTTTGTGAGTTGGACACTTTCGACAACCCCTCTTAACTAAAATTTAAGTTTAAATATATAAATCTATAGCAAATGGTGCAAAATAATTTCAGGTCATATGCTTATATATCACTGGCCATCTGGATAAATTCTTCTCCCTAGAGCATCGGAAAGAGATGTTGCGTTACATGTACAACCATCAGGTACTTGACTCAATATTATTTTTCTTTAGAGGTTCATTTTATAGAATAACGTGTATTTCAATTATATAGCTAGATGTCTTTCATTTAAAAGTTAAACAAATTAAGTATTTAATTTGCCAAGTGATTTCATGTTTTTTTCCATTCTTTTCCAAAATTGATCAAATCTTATCATCAAGAACGACGATGGTGGATGGGGGATAGACGTGGAAAGCCACAGTTTTATGTTCTGTACGGTCATCAACTACATATGCCTACGAATGTTTGGAGTAGATCCCGATTATGATGGTGAAAAGAGTGCTTGCGCAAGGGCTCGTAAATGGATCATTGACCATGGTGGTGCTACCTATACGCCTTTGGTTGGAAAAGCTTTCCTTTCGGTATGTCACATATATAATCACCAACTAAACATAATCTCTTTTGCTTTTTTTAAGTACTTTGCACTAATTAATTTTATAATTCAAATTGTTAGGCTCTTGGAGTGTATGAATGGTCTGGTTGCAAACCCATACTGCCAGAGTTTTGGTTCTTTCCATCTTATTTCCCTATTAATGGAGGTTTGAACTTGAATAATTCGTATATTGATTATGGTTTTCAAAAATATTTTGCCACCATGGATTACATAACATATTTTAATACGCGCAGGCACTCTCTGGATATATTTACGGGATACTTTCATGGCATTGTCCTATTTGTATGGTAAAAAATTTGTTGCTACACCAACACCTCTCATTCTACAACTTCGTGAAGAGCTTTATCCTCAGAAATATTCCAAAATTGATTGGAGCAAAGCTCGCAATCAATGCGCGAAGGTAAAATATAATTATTACCACATATAATGCATTGTACGTCAAAGGTTAATTAGCTCTTTAAAATATATAAAAACCAATGAAGATTAATTGGTACAAAACAAAATGTGGTCATGATGCAGGAAGATCTATACTATCCACAGACATTTGTACAAGACTTGTTTTGGAAAAGTGTTCATATGTTTTCGGAGAATATATGTAATCGATGGCCGTTTAAGAAGCTCATAAGAGAAAAAGCTATCGGAATGGCGATGGAACTAATTCACTACCATGACGAAGCCACCCACTATATCACTGGTGGAGCTATACCAAAGGTAGCATCATTACCATTTTCTTTTTGCTAGCAACATACATATTATACGGGTTTAAATTCAAATGGAAACACACAATGATAATACTAATAAAAACCACTCAATTACATTAGAAAGAGGACAACAAAAAAAAACAAAAAGTGATATTTTTTTATTCATAAATATATGTATTAGGTGTTTCATTTGCTAGCTTGTTGGGTTGAAGATTCAGAGAGTGAGTATTTTAAAAAACATCTTGCTCGACTCCCTAATTTCATATGGATTGCGGAGGACGGCCTAAAAATCCAGGTTTGTCTTTTTTTTTTTCACAATACAAATCAGTAGACATGAAATTATTTACATAATGTGTAGAATTTTGGTAGCAATATTTCGAGATAACATTACATGATTTACATAATGTGTAGACTTTTGGTAGCCAAGTATGGGATACAGCCTTTGTGCTTCACGTCATGTTAGATGCTGATGTTGACGATGAGATAAGACCAACGTTCATAAAGGGATATTCTTTCTTGAAGAATTCTCAGCTTACAGAGAATCCTCCCGGTGACTATGTCAAAATGTTCAGAGATAAATCCAAAGGAGGGTGGACTTTTTCAGATAAAGATCAAGGATTGTTTGTTTCAGATTGTACTTCCGAGAGTTTAGAGGTATGCATTTTCTCTCTTTAAATTCTCAATATAATGATATGATGATTACTAATTTGCGTGAGTGGCCAGTGCTGCCTGATGTTTGAGAGCATGCCGTCTGAGTTTATTGGTGAGAAAATGAATGTGGAGAGACTTTATGATGCTGTCGATATAATTCTCCATATGCAGGTAATTAAATTGTTGTTAATTATATATTAATAGACTCCTAAGATTATTAGTAACTAATTATTCTCTTATTAACAGAGCAAAAATGGAGGTATATCCGTATGGGAGGCAGCACATGGGAAAAAATGGCTAGAGGTAGTTATCATTGAGTAGTTTCAAGTTTCATTATCTTTGGATATAAATGAAACAAAAATATATATTTCAATTGATCAAATGCAGTGGCTTAGTCCCATAGAGTTTCTTGAAAACACAATCGTCGAGCATGAGTCTCTAGAATGTACGGGGTCAGCGGTAGTAGTGTTGGCTCGCTTCATGCAACAGTTTCCAGAGCACAGAAATAAAGAAGTAGAAATGTTTATAACTAAAGGAGTGAAATACATAGAAAGCTTGCAAATGGAAGATGGTTCGTGGTATGGAAACTGGGGAGTGTGCTTCATCTATGGAACCTTCTTTAGTGTTCGAGGTCTAGTGGCTGCAGGCAAAAGTTACCATAATTGTGAGGCCATCCGAAGAGCAGTTCAATTCATTCTTAAGATACAAAATGTTGAAGGCGGTTGGGGAGAGAGTTATCTTTCGTGCCCCAAAAAGAAATATATTCCATTGGAGGGGAACAAGACCGATCTAGTGAATACAGGACAAGCATTGATGGTTCTAATAATGAGTGGTCAGATGGAAATAGACCCTTTACCGGTTCATCGTGCTGCAAAAATTTTAATCAATTCACAGATGGATAACGGCGATTTTCCACAACAGGTTTGTCGTTGTTTATTTGTTATCACTTTTAAATTCAATAGAATATTATTTCTTATTTATATATTATTTTGTAGGAAATAAGGGGTGTTTACAGTAGGAATGTGGTGCTAAATTATCCGACTTATAGAAACATTTTCACTCTTTGGGCACTTACACATTACACCAAGGCTTTACGTATGCTCCTCCCATGATAACTCTACATCTGAAACTCAACACCAATGTTATATGCTTTTCTTTTTCATTTTTTTTCCATTGTTTTTCAATTCGAAATGTAATAACAACGATACTCTGATTAAATATTTCCTAATTTTCAGTAACCGAAGTAGATTTTGAGCTGAATCTACATTATCACTTGAAACCAGTAGAAAACTAAGTAATTTTGGTGAGTCAGGACTCGTTCCATTATCACTTTTGTAGATGTCAGGACTCGTTCTCTGACATAAATTTACATGGTGAGGTGAGTGCAAATCATCAATTATAGTTTTCAAGAGAAATGATCGATAGAAAACATCTTCCAGATCTTTTATGGTATCCTAGCATTAGGTGTGATTTCTCCAAGTTAAAGTTATTCTTACCCAAGACTTAGGTGGAGAAGCTATAAAACAAATGCTGGGCAACGTTTGAATCCAAAGAGGTTTGGCATGCATGAGACAGAAGTATACATTTGTCTTCTCCTTCACGTTTTAGGATGTGCCAGTTTCTACTAGATGAATAAGTATGAGGGCGCGAGACTTCAAGTTATAGATGGGACGTTTTAAAAGTTAGTGTCAATGATTTTTCAAAGTTGTTTCGAATTTTCAATAGAGTTGTTTGTAGTATTCATTTGTATAATAATTTTCATTTCAATAAAGTTTTATGTTAAAAGGTAATGATGGTACGCATATGTGCAAAGGACCTTCATACTGGCCTCAGTTGTTGGTGGAATGTCTCAGGCATTATACCAAACCGAACGGTTGCCCCGATTGCATTTTTAGTATACATATTGAACTATATCTTATCTATTGTACTATATCATAAAAAATAACTGTTCTTTTGATTAAAACCTCTAATTTGATACAATCTACAAGCAATGCCATTAGAGAATCTATGCAAATATGAATATTTCACGTTATTTCATTGAAAATATTTTTTGTAAAATTATTATTAGTAATTTTTCTATATCCAATCTTACCATAATGATGTAGACAAGTATTTAAAACATTTAAGAACACATCATTTTTGAAAACACTACATGTGGAAGATTCTCTTGGTTTAGTGGTTTACAAGGTTATATTATTACTTTTACACTAGGTTCGATTACCAGAGAGTATAGTTTCTTGCAGGTTAATGGTAAAAAACTTATCGAGAATTTCAGAGTATTGCAGGTAGAGCCATCCGTCGTGATCTCGTGTGTTGCAGAGAAGGCTTGTACATCGTGGAGAATGTTGTATATGCAGAATCGTCCGTCGTGGATTCGAGTGTTGCAAGGATATTTGATTTAATCTTGTAGTATATGCGATTACGATGAACAGTTTTACGAACAACGATTCTACGATGTAATTCTTCTGCAATATCCGGATTTACGACAGACGGTTATGTATATACAACATTCTTACGATGGATATGCTCTCTCCACAACACACAAAACCACGACTAATAACTCTACCTGTAACATTTTATACCTCCGATGAAACTTGCATCCGTTCATCTGTAATAAGCTACATTTCTTACAAATTGAACCATAGATCTGATGTTAAAACTTTTAAATTCTTTACCACTAAAAATAAAAAAACGTTCACATATATTTTAAAAAATAAAATATTTAACCTGTATATAGCACGATATATCATCTCTTTTTTGAACGTTTTTATTTTCCAAAGGTAATTCAGATTTTCAAGTTACACTAAGGAGGTGTTATTGGTTTTGGAGTTAGAAAGAGTTTTAATGACTTTAAAAGTTATGTAGAATATGTTGCTATTCAATCAATACTTTTTAAAACTCTGTTACAATTTGGTGTTATTTGTTGTGGATTTATAAAAAGTAATCTAAAATCTTTATAAATCTAGTGTTATTGGATTAAGAGTTTTATAGAGTCATTAAAAGTTTTGTGTTATTCAATTAAAACAAAAGAATCTTGGATTGTTGATAAATTAAAATATTATGTTATTGGTTTAGGATTGTATATAATTTTCTTCATAAAAAATGATAAATGTAATACCCTGGTTTTAGGATGCATGCGGAGAGGTTTAAAAGAATTGATTTGGCCACCTATGTCACCAATTTGCACTTATCTTTTCGGTCAACCATCCCGTCAGAACTCCACAGTTAAGCGTGCTTGTGCTGGAGTATTATCATGATGGGTGACATTCCGGAAAGTGATTGTCGGAATCGTGCGAGTGAGGACAAAAACACGGGAAAAGATCATGTGGTGATTTGTAGGATCGGTAACAAGACTTTAAAACCTTCCGGACGTAGCAAAACGACCGTCAGATATGAGTGAGCCCATGGACCGGGAGTGGACGTGAGGCCCACTAAGAGAGTTGGGCCCATGGGCCGGGAGTGGACATGGAGCACACTGAGAGGTGACGGTCGGGGCGTTACATTTTTATAGTGAACACTTTATGGAATATGTTTTCTTGCTTATTAGCTGAACATAACTCATATCACATTGCCAAAGAAATTTTGGATGATTCTACAAAGGAAGGTTTACTAATAAGATAAATTTCATTGCACTTGATCATTAACATCATAAAGAGAATTACGTACCATTATATGGGTTACACGTACGATTATATCTAAAGTTTTTTTGTCGAGTGAAGAAAATTCTACCAGAATTTATATCGGAAATTAATTTAGTTTTTATGTCATGACGATTAATTTCAGATAACATTCTCACTAAAAGTTTTCTATGTATTATTTGGTATATATGGAATGATAAAATGTTCAACAATACAAATAGAGATCGACAAGATGTTTTTTTTTTTTTATTCCTCGTAGTTTGAATTTTAAAGACTTATATTTTAGCATGAATATTTTATTTAGTTCAAATCTGACAAATATTTTCGAATTACAACTTCTAGATGGAAATTATTCAACGAACATTTCATGGATTGATTCCTTCTGCACAACAACATAACCAACCGGAGAACAACGAGAATCTATATCTATTGATTTTAAAGTTTTTATTTTATATTGATATAATTATTTCGTTTTAAAAAATTTTAGTTACTTTTAGTATATGAAATTTATAATCGAAAAGCGATTAAGAAAGCCCATGAATGAAAAGCCTTTTTAGCCCAAAAAAAAAGAAATTTATAATCTAGAATACTTAAAATTTTTATTAGTTGTATGTTGTGGCCTTCGATAATTTTCACTCAAAATTATTGATCAAATCAACGGATCAACGATCATTTTAGGTAGACGCCAATATTTTTAGTAATGACTGATATAGTATTTTCCGGTATCGATATTCTTTTCGACGAACTTATCATCAGAAAAACATTTTCGGGTTCGGATAAGGTTCGGTTTTTTTATCCATATATATTCAAATATATCCGGATTACTAAAAAATACTAGAAATAAAACTAAAACATTGTTTACTTTTTACCCAAATTGTAGCCGAATATATCCAAAATGCCGGAAAAGAAACTACAATAGTGGTTACTTTTTAAATACCCGAATTTATAAGTATAAGTATTACCAAAAAGTTTAGATGTATTAATGTATACTTGTATTTCGGATACGCTCGGGTATCCACACGTATTGGGTTGAGAGGTTTAGAATCCATTTATCAGTTCGGTTTCGATTCGGGTATTTTTCGGGTCAGTTCGGTTCCAGTTTTTTTCAGCCGAGGGCTATTTTAAAAGTTATTTTATTATTTTTTATAGAAACAGTGATATTTAAAACCTAATATATTAAATCCTTATGAGAGAGCTTTCACTAGAGAGCAATTAATGAACACTCATGATCAGTTTGGTGTGTCACTGGGAAGCAATCGAGAAGATTTTTTTACGTAAACCTAAACTTACGTACGTCTATATTTAAAGCAGTTTGGTTTGTACACTAGAAACCACTCAAAAAGAATAATCCGAAAGCAAAACGAAAAAAAAATGTATTTGACAATCATATATCTCTTCATCAGCTTCATTCTTCTTTCTCTCCTATTCCTCCTTAGAAAACATTTATCAAACTTCTCGTATCCCAACCTTGCTCCGGGAAAAACTGGCTTTCCCTTAATTGGAGAGACTTTATCCTTCCTCTCTGTCGGCCGTCAAGGCCATCCGGAGAAGTTCATCACTGACCGAGTTCGTCGTTTCTCCTCAAATGTCTTCAAGACACACCTTTTTGGGTCTCCATTCGCGGTGGTGACCGGAGCGTCCGGGAACAAGTTTCTATTTACCAACGAGAACAAGCTCGTGGTCTCATGGTGGCCAGATTCGGTTAATAAGATATTCCCTTCTTCAACGCTGACAAACTCTAACGAGGAGGCTGTGAAGACGAGGATGCTTCTTTCACCGTCCATGAAGCCTGAGGCTTTGAGGAGCTATGTTGGTATTATGGATGAGATTGCTCAGAGACATTTTGAGACGGAATGGGCCAATCAAGATCAACTTATTGTCTCCCCTCTCACTAAAAAGTATGTATATGTTCACCTCATCTTCTTTTATATATATTCCCTCTTCCTGTTTGCGTTGCCTTCGATTTTGCGTTTAAATGTTTTTATAATTTGATTTTATTTTCCCAAACGAAAGTAAAGTTTTTATCTTACCGGGGCTGACCGGATCAGCCGTTAAAATTTATTTTAATATTTTGTAAATGAAACTAAACGGGATGAAGAATATATGAATTTTCTGTTTGTATTTGACTTTTACATTTACATTTAGGGTTGCCGCTATAAACCTACCCATACTTATCGCTTTCTCAGTTTTCCTATCCAAACTTTTCGGTCCTTCATAAAACTACCTAAATTAAATTTTTTTTCATAAACCAACATGTACTTTTCGTTTTATGTATAAACCTGCATCTCCAATTAATTTGGATAATTGCGATTTCTAGAGTTCTTCAAGATTTCAAATTAAACCAATAATCCGCGATTACTGTTCCACGTTTGACTTTATCCGGATGACTATCCGCGACCCGACCAAAACCAATCACATAAACGATGTCGTTTAGTTTAGAAAACATAAAATCAAATATTCAAGATAAATCGATTTCTCGGGTTCTTCAAGATTTAACGTTTTAAAAAATAAGTTAAATATATGTAAATATGAGAAATATTGACATTTGAAACAATCGCAACATATATGAATATTTCAGGACTAATACTATATCTTATGCAGGTTCACATTTTCTATAGCATGCCGTTTGTTCCTCAGCATGGACGACCTCAGAAGAGTAAGTAATTAAACTCGAAGAGCCATTCACTACAGTGATGGAAGGGTCCTCGCAATCCCAATAGATTTTCCAGGAACACGTTTTAACCGATCCATCAAGGCGTCAAGGTTACTCAGAAAAGAGGTGACCACGATCATTAGGCAGCGAAAAGAAGAGGTGAAGGCCGGGAAAGCATCAGCGGAATAGACATCCTATCTCACATGTTGATGCGTATAGGAGAGATCAAAGACGATGATTTGGCTGATAAGATTGTTGCACTGTTAATCGGAGGACATGACACAACGAGTATCGTATGCACTTTCGTGTGCTACAAGGTATGCGTCTCCCTCCTAGTGAATTTATTCTTTGAATAGTGGATTTGTGCGATAACCACATTGAGATCTTAGAAAGAATGTTACACATAATTTGAAAAAGTGAATAGCCATTTCATAGATAGTACTATCTATATATATAAAGTTGGATTTTCTCTCTTCTCTTAAGCCACCTCATCATCCTAATCATCATCCTAATAATCATGTTATTTAATTCAAAAAATTTATTTATACATTTTATCATTTAATTTTAAAATTTATACATATGAAAACAAGTTTTTTAAAAAGAAATATGAAAGGTTTTTCCTTATATTTAATATTATAGTAGGCTTTTCTCTCTTCTCCTTAAACCACATAATCATCATAATTATTTAATTATTCAATTCAAAAATTTATTTATACATTTTATCATTTAATTTTAAAATTTATACATATGTAACCAAGTTTTTTAAAAAGAAATATGGAAGGTCTTTTCTTATATTTTATATGTTTTTTAGTTTCATAAATAAAATAAGAAAAGACCTTTCATATTTTTTTTTTGAAAAACTTACTAATTTTCGATTATACTAACTAATTTATAAATAATATATTATATTTTCAAAGTGAATGTTTTATTATGAATATATATCTATTAAAATAATATGCAATAAAATATGAATAGACTAACACAATGTAAACTTAAATTATGATGAGATTTAACGGGAATATAACAAAAACAAGAAATTTTGAGAATATAAAATCTATCTAATTTATATCTTACAAAATTTCCAAACATAAATAAGATAGATTGAGACAAAAGTGAATTCTCATTGTAAAAACACGTATGAAAAAGTAACAATAAAACAATATTTTTTCACCAATACACAAAAATAAATAAATTAGATAATATGTAAAGAGATAATGTAACTAATCAAAACATAACATAGTAAATTAAATAGACAATAAAACTCCCGCGTGTAGCGCGGGCAAATGACTAGTAGTACATATAAAAATAGAAACCATCATTTTTTTCAACTTCAATTTCTCTTTGTGTATATTTTTTTCCCACCTTTCATTTTTTTTGGATATTGTGACTTTTTTGTTAGGATAATGAATCACTGACATGATAAATTAAAACCATTATTATTTTAACAAATGACACATAAAAATTAAAAATGAATCAACGAAGAATGGTACCTAGTAATTTTTTTGGTAATGTTGGTGTTACGTTACTATCAATGATTTTAGGAGATTCTGAGTTTTTATTAAAATCTCTTGTTATTCAACTAAGGATTTTAAAAAGTCTTCTAAAATCCAGTGTTATTGAACATGAAATTTATTTAAAATCACTTGAAATCATTTAAAATCCTCTGTTATTCAAACAACAAATTGTTAAAATCCTATCAAATCCATTGTTATTGAAAATGTTTTAAGTATTGGGATTTTAATGACTGCAGAGGATTTTAGAAGATTTTAGGGGATTTCCTTAGTTAAAAATACAAAGATCCAAATCTCATGGTTTTAGGTGGGATTTGAGAGGATTTTAATACAAAATCATAACAACTACTTTAAAATCATTCAAAACCATCAAAATCATCTAAAATCTCATTAAAACTCAAATCACTCTAAATGTCCAGTTCAATACACCCCTCTAAGACCATAGTTAAATTGGAATACCATCGCGACACATAAGAATCCATAATATTTTCCGGAACCAGAGAAATTTGATCCAGAACGATTTTAAGGAAGTGGTCCGAAGCCTTATAAATATGTTCCTTTTGGAGGAGGACCCAGGGTGTGTCCAGGAAGAGAGTATACTCGTCTAGCTAGAGATTCTTATTTTTATGCACAATCTTGTTAAGAGATTTAAGTGGGAAAAAGTGTTTCCAAAAAAAAAAAATTAGTGGCTGATCCTTTACCAATACCAGCCAAAGGTCTCCCTATTAGAATTTTTCCTCATTAATCTTGAGTCAAAGTTTGAAACTTGATGGATCATTGGTTATTGTGGAATTATTCGAATAGCCTATATAAGGATTGAGATTGTATCGTATCAAGTCTTCAATAACCGTGACTTGAAAGATTGTATCGTTTCGTGTTCTTCACATTCTAGAGTTTGTTGACATCATGAACATCTTGATGATCATATGTTTTTTAATTAAATCTCAACCGCTATTTTATTTATTAACTTGTCCATTATATTACATCTTTAAACGTCTTACATACCACATATTACTTACGGACTTACGGTTCAGTGTTACAACCTACCCAAAAACAACTTAGCCTAAACATGCAACGTTCACTAAAAATCAAAAATTAATTCAAATATTGGGTATTTGCAATTCTCCCTCCTTACAAAAGAATTTGTCCTCAAATTTGAACAATCTTCTTAATCAACCCTTCATTTTGGATTGGCTCGTTTTAGTTTCCTGATCTCATATAAAATATTACTTCCACAACTTTCCTTTTGGTGGTGACAAGTCTTCTCCACGATCACCTTGGCCTTGAATGGTGATGTCCGTTCGCCGGTGCTTTGGTATGTCGATCGAAGTGTCCATTAATAACACTTCATTTATGACATGTTTTGATATCTTATTGCGGGCAGTCACGAACCTATATAACTAGTTATCCGTTTGGATCTTAGAAAACGAATTAATACAAGAGATTAAGGCACAAACAAATTATACTCCCTCCGTTTTCGAATAGTTGTCGTTTTAGAGCATTTTTTTGTTTTAAATTAGTTGTCGTTTTAAGGTAATAATGTAACTTATGCCAATAACTGCCCAAATTACCCTCATTTAATTAAACACAAATTATTTGTAAATAATTACTTATCTTTTCAAGAGATTAATGTAGTAATTGTATACCTTTTCTTAATTTGTACAAATACAGTTAAAACGACAACTTATCAAAAACAGAGGGAGTAGTGGTTTACATTTAACGTGAGAGTTACATCTACTTTTCCACCGTTGTTGATATCATTAGTTTGTCAAATTAGTCACATCGTTAAGCCGCCTAATATAAAAGTTAACGATTCAGTCAGACCACTTAACATCGGTATTAATTTGACTCAATCAACAAAAGTTGGTAATCAAAATGTAAAATCAATTAAAGTTGAGATATATATATATTTTTTTAAATAGAAAAGTTAGATTTCTTTTTAAAGATTGACTTTTTAATATTTTTCTAATTTTTTTTAAATAAAATTTGTTTTGAAAAAAATATTATAGAAAAGATAATTAAAAGTATATAAAAAAAATTTAAAAATGAAAAGTAGCGATTATTTAATTTTTTTTTTAATGAAAAATCATAGTTGAACAGTTTTTTTCTGTTTAAAATTACCCTCTGTTTCTGAATTTCATTTTCCACGTCAGCACATTGGCATTATCAAAATTATCCTCAAGAACCCAAATCTCTGCAACTTCGCTGTATTCTCAACCTTACAAGCTCGATCACCAAAACGAAGCCAAAATCCACAGTTCTGGTTCACAAATCAGAAGCAAAGATTGTGATGACAACAGTAGCCTCCGGCTTCCTCTCTTTCTCACCGGCTCTGCTCCATGTAAGTGAGAATTAATCAACAATTCATCAATCAATCTTAAATTTCTCTAACATTCTCCCAAAATTGATAAATTCTCAGGCAAAATCTCGACGACCGTTTCCAAATTCCCAAATTCGCTCCACATCTCTTCCCATAGTTTCAGCATCATTAAACCACATAGAAGCAGACACAACAACAACAAATCTATATTCCAACATCTCCCAAACTCGAATCTTCTCAGACGAAGCCAAATCGATTTCTGTTATGTTGCATAACATTTCTCTAGCAGATCTTGATCCAGGAACAGCGAAGCTTGCTATTGGTATATTAGGTCCAGCTTTATCAGCTTTTGGGTTTTTATTTATTGTGAGAATTGTTATGTCTTGGTACCCAAAACTACCTGTTGAGAAGTTTCCTTATGTTTTAGCTTATGCTCCGACAGAACCAATTCTTGTTCAGACAAGGAAAGTGATTCCACCACTTGCAGGAGTTGATGTAACTCCTGTTGTTTGGTTTGGTCTTGTGAGTTTCCTTAGTGAGATTTTAGTTGGTCCTCAGGGACTTCTTGTTCTTGTTTCTCAACAACAAGTTAGCTAAGAATGAATCATTTTTGGTGTTTTTGTTATAGAGTAAGTCTTAGTCTCCTTGTGGCACACAATGTTCTCATATCATTCACATATATGATTGGACCGATTCACACATGTTCTCAATGCTTTTTTCTCTTTTGAGACTTAGGCTGATTTTTGGTGTTTATTCTTATAGACAAGTCTCCTTGTGGTACATAATGTTCACATATCACTCACACATATGATTGCTTGGGTCTTTACATTGCGTGATACCAATCACGATTTGCTGTTTAAAACCAGTTGGATTTTCATGTCATAACAAAGATATTGATGAGAAAGTTAATGGTAAGCAAATGGAAGAACTTAAGTCGCGTTCATGTCATAACAAACATATTGATGAAAAACTTAATGGGAAGCAAATGGAAGAACCCAAGTCGCGACTACGAATAGCCATTTATCTAGAGAATGGACACGGTATGAAGAAAATTCTCGAAATTTAAAGATAACACGAATGTGAAAATTTTTTGATGAATGAACCAGCCACTGTTTTCTCCATCAGGTTATGTTTTGTCTTTTAGAATAAAGAGGTCGAAACTTCGAGTAGAAATAGGAGGAACGGCATAATCTTGTGTATCTAGATGGATCACTTCATTGGTTCATCTAGTGTTAAGAAAAAAACCAAGGTATTATTTATCTTTCGATCTTCAAACCGAAACTTGTCATCTCTAAAACTCCTTTTGCCCATTTACGCAAGCCTCGCGATGTCCATTCTTGATAAGCACTTTTGCGTATTCGAGAAGAACTAGCCGTCCAAGTCATATGGTCGTTTGATTCTTCTGGTAGCAACAAACCATGGGAGTTATTTGTTCGATAGATCTCACCAAAACTTTTTCTTGGTTCGGGGAACAAGAGTGCACACTCTTACCAGTAACAATTCTCGAGAAGAAAAAGTTGTTACTTCATGGATACATGGAACCATGATTAAAAATTGGTGATACATAATCTCTATACCAAATCTTATGATTTACTCGACAATCCTACCACCATCGGACATTGTGCTTGTTATTTCCAAATTTTATTGATTGTTTTATCAAATTAACACATTGTGTTTGTTAATTCCAAAGTTTATTCACTGTTAAATTTTATCAAATTAACGAGTACAACAAGACTTGATACTTAATTCTTGTATAGGCTATTGGACACTAAAGTAGTAAAATAACAAGAACTTATCCATGAATTCTAAACTTTTGACTCAAGATAGAGAAAATATTCTAATAGGGAGACCTTTGCCTGGTATTGGTAAGGGATCAACCACTATTTTATTTTCTTTTGGAAACACTTTTTCCCACTTAAATCTCTTAACCAGATTGTGCATAAATATAAGAATCTCTATACGAGCAAACTCTCTACCTGGACACATCCTGGGTCCTCCTCCAAATGGAACATATGTATAAGGCTTCGGACCACTTCCTTCAAATCTATTTGGCTCAAATCTCTCTGGTTCTGGGAAGTAGTCTGGATTTATATGTGTCGCGGTAGCACTCCAATATAACTATGTTGATGATTCACACATATATCATTTAATGCATGAGCATGATATCTATATCAATCAATATATTTAAAGAGTTTGGATTACCTTCCATCCTTTGGGGATGTAAAAACCTTTAAAAGAGAATTGATGGATGGCCTCACGAAAACTGCCAGGAAGAGGAGGAACAATTCTCATCACTTCACATGCAACATTCCATGAATATCTCATTTTGTCAATGTCCTCCCACCTTAATCCTTCTTTTTCTTTCTTTTCCTTTAGTATCTCATTTTGCTCTGCAATTCCTTAGTGTGAGTAATTTTTTTCTTCTACATAAAATATACTCCCTCCGTATTTTAATAAGTGTCGTTTTAGAATTTTTATTTTGTTTGAATTAGATGTCGTTTTCAAATTTCTATGCAAAATTTATTACTTTTTAATGTTTTATGACGTCATAAAACATTAAAAAATAATAAATTTTGCATAGAAATTTGAAAACGACATCTAATTCAAAAAAATAAAAATTCTAAAACGACACTTATTAAAATACGGAGGGAGTAAAGTTTTAAATTTCGAGTTGAGTTAATCATTAGTGGCGACATGAAAAATAGGGGTAATTCTATACTGATAGTCCATTCATTTCAACATATATATTTGTCATTTTGAGAGTTTTAATACGAACTAATTAAGAAACTACTTAAATCTTTTTTTGTTTTTTTTTTGTTTTCGGTCAACAACAAAATAAAATTTATTGGTATCATAGAGACATGCTTGGTAAGGAAAAAAGTGGTCAAATCTATGATTACAAAATAGCAAAGCTAGTTTTATCACATATTTGATACCAAATAATAATTAGATTCATTTTGTAGTTTTTATTTTGAAAATCCATTATACTGATCAATATATAATGATTTTCGTTATGTGGATTTGAATCCAGACAAAATATGCTACATTTTTTTTATAATAATGTTAAAAATTATTTATACTATTTTCAAATTTTTTGACAGAAGAAACATAGATATACTAATAACAAGGAAAACCGAGGAGTTAAAAAAAACAACTAAAAACTAAAAACAAAACACTGCAAGTGAAACACAAGCTATAACCCTTCTAGGAGAGTTAGGAGAAAAAACACAAAGTATGCTATTGTCGGTTCACTATTAGTTAGTATTTGTAACGTTGTAACAATAGCATTTATTTTTATTTGTTCATTATCTCAAAAAAAAAATTAAAGTCATAAGATATGGATCATAAAATGAGAGTCAAAAGTTTTGTCTCGTTCTATTATTGAGGAAGCTGTCGTCAAGCAAAGTAAAAGTTAAATGAAGAAAGGTTGTACCTAAACATATTAATCTATTCAAAGAATAAAACAAGAGAGAGGCACGTACCTTGTAGCACACGTTGGTAGACATGAGGAAATTCGGCAAGAAAATTGACAACAAAAGTGCATACGATACTGGCTGTGTCATGTCCTCCGATTAACAATCCAATAATCTTATCAGCCAAATCCTCGTCCTTGGTCTCTCCTACACTCATCAACATGTGAGATAGCATGTCCTGTTTCTCTAATGCTTTCCCGGCCTTCAGCTCTTCTTTTCTCTGCCTAATGATCGTGGAAACTTCTTTTCTGAGTAACCTCGAGGCCTTGATGGCTCGGTTAAACCGTGTTCCTGGCAAGTCTATTGGGATTGAGAAAACCCCTACCGCTACCGTATTGAATTTCTCTTCTAGTTGCCTTACTCTTTCAGGGTCGTCCATGCTTAGGAACGAACGACATGCTATTGAAAACGTGAACCTGATTGAGATTTTTTATTAGTCATTGATATATTTTAACACGTTAGTAGTATATAGTGGAATCATTTTTCTAAAAACGTAAAACATTAGAATTTGATAAATATTTTGAATGGTAAAAGTAGCGGAATCACGTTTTCAAAACGTGAAAACGTGAACGGGTGGTATACCATTCAACCCCATAGTTTTGTAAAATGTAAATGTGTCATCTGCTTGCATTTAAAAAAGATTTTAAATTTGTTAAAGAAAAAAAAACTAAAAACTATGATTGGAAAGATGAGAAGCAAATTACGTACTTTTTGGTGAGAGGGAAGACAATAAGTTGATCTTGATTGGACCATTCCGTCTCAAAATGTCTTTGAGCAATCTCATCCATAACACCAACATACCTCCTCAAAGCCTCAGGCTTCATGAACTGCGAAAGAAGCGTCCTCAGCTTCTTGGCCTCTTCCTTGGAGCTTGTCTGCATGGAAGAAGGGAAGATCTTATTAACGGAATCTGGCCACCACGAGACCACGAGCTTGTTCTCATTGGTGAATAGAAACTTGTTTCCCGAGGCACCGGTCACCACCGCAGCGGGAGATCCAAAGAGGTGAGTCTTAAAGATACATGAGGAGGAGGAGGAGAAACGACGAACTCGGTCGGTGATGAACTTCTCTGGATGGCCTTGACGGCCAGCAGAGAGGAAGGAGAGACTCTCTCCGATTAAGGGAAAGCCTGTCTTTCCCGGAGGAAGGTTGGGATACGAGAAGTGTGATAAATGTTTTCTAAGGAGAGATAAGAGAGAAAAAAGAATGGAGCTAATGAAGAGGAATATGATTGTCAAGTACATATTTTTCTTTTTGTTTTCGGTTTGTTCTAATTTTGTTTCGTTGGGTACACAATGATTTATAGACGTAAGTGAGTTTGGGTTTGGGGTTGAGTAAAAATAATTTAATGTTGGTAAGTGAGAAAGGGTCTCTATCTTATAGGAGTTCACGTTAAAGAGTATTTGAAAAGAAGATATCTTTTAGGAAAATATTGAAATCTGAAGAATAGTATAGTTTTATTTTGTATACTTGAGAATGGGGTACTTTTTGAGTTTATGAGGAAGAAATCAACACTATAATAAGGCAAATGCCTCTCAAGAGTGTGACACATAGGATTTGAAAAGCATTGTGAGGTGCTACCTTAGTTAATGAAATTTTTTTTTGTAACCAATAAAAATAGTTTATTTGTACACATCATAATACAACTAAGTTAAGTCTCATTCATTTTATATTTTAAAAGATGTCAAACCCACAAAACCCACGGGTTGACCCAAATAGTATCACAGTAGAATGGTTTTATATATCGTTTTCTATAACCATATGTAATAGCAGGCCTCACGGGTAAACTCATGCAGAATACGGTTTTTGGCGGTTTATGTCCGCGGATTGACGGATCGGCCCGCGAACCACAAAATATTTATTAAAAATAAATATATTATATTTAAATTAATATTTTAACGTAGTTTAGATTTGGTTCAAATATTACCGTGCGGAACGGGTTTGGATATTGTTTTCTATGTCCATAGAATAGCTAGCCTCGCTGGCAAGTATATACGGAGTGCAGGTTTTAGCTGATGATGCCAATAGATTAGCGGGTCGTCCCACAGACCACAATTATTTATTAAAAATAAATATATTATATATTTAAATAAATATTTTGACATAGTTTTAAAATATAGTATGTGATTATTTACAGAAATTTAATATATAAGAGCAAATCTTTTAGAAGATGTCTGCTCTAATACCAATTGAAATGCTATAGACACAACACACAACAGATTTTGAATGCGCCAAAACCAACGCTTGTATACTTGTTTTATTGACAAAGAGATCTTTTACAAGGATCTACTAGTCTCGATACTTACATAACCTATTCTAGTCCAATAGATTAAACCCGACAAAACAAATCTAAGCAAAACTCTACTTTGATTTTATTCACCCGCTCGTGAATCACAAAGACAGTCAACAACACTCACTTCCTAAACCTGTTTTTTTTTTTTTTGTTTAACGTCGAAGTTACAAATCTCACCACTATAATCTAGAGTGTTCAATCAGACTCATGACCTCTCTGAACTATTTTTACAACCACGAAAACCCTAATGCTAAAGATCCTCGCGAATCTCCACGAAAGGCTAATTTGCTCTTCAAGCTTATATTTTCCTTAAGTTGTTGAAAATAATATTTCTTGAATCTCTACAATAACTTTTTTCTTCGACCACTTTGCCAAGTCAACTACAACTTCCTTGACAAATCACATTGTCGTCTCTACTTTCGCCATGTCTGCGTCCATGTCCATCATGTAGACTCCTGATGTGTTCCCATGCATCTACAATTTGTTCTTTATGATATAAGATTTTAAAGATATCAAAAATCGCACGTAGTGAGAAGTCAAAATAGTGCGTCCCTTTCTTTGGCCATGGTTTCAAATTTATCAACCAATTGATGATGCTTCTTCTAGGCAACAACATCAGTACATCACCATAATCATCAACTAACAAGTAACAACTACTTAAACATTTACTCTTGATTTGTACCATCACCGACCAACACCTAACAAATATAGCATTAATTTGATTAATCCTATTTAATATTTTTTTCCGGCCAATTCTATTTAATATATAATTAAACAAACATTATTATATATCCTATAACAAAATGTATACTTAAATTGACTTTATTGTATTAATATAAAGCGTGATTTTATATCACATTGAAATTGTTATTAATGTGATACGTTCATTAATATTGATCGAAATCATGATTTCCAATAATTAAATAGAGCTGCATATTAGTTTTATCCCTTATATACATTATTTGAGAAACATAAACAAATATTGATTGAAATGTTGCGACGTTAGCAAGTTTGAGAATTTTGTTTTCTTTGAAATTGGAAACTTTTATTCCTTGTAAGTTTTAGTTTTGTATAGTATAACATCGTCAAATTTCATGCATTAATATAAAATACAGCTTTTTAATCGTGGATACGTAATATTTTGGACGGATATAAACAAATAAGTATATAGTAGTACAAATGTGATAACATAGCAAGACTGAAAAGTTATAACATTTTAAATATATTATATAATATTTTTTTAAAGTGTAATTATTGGATATTTAAAACTTAAATTTTAGACACATGCATAATTTTTTTTTCCGTCAAAACAGATTTATATTAAATTTATAAAGTCGTACATAGTTGTTGGATCAAACCATATTGGCAGAGATACATAAGAGGCATCACATCCAAATAAATTTGGCTAAACTATGAGCCACATAATTACAACTTTTTCTTGTAAAAAGAAAACGTACAGTGGAAAATTTTGAAGCCCAATAATAGATGTCGTGGAGTAAGCTTGTTATTAACACATCTGTGGTTTGACCATTGATATTATGAATAAACCTTTCACAGTCACCTTCAAGTAACCTCAATCCAATTCCTCTTCTTCTTCCACTTGCTTCTCCATCTCCTCTAACAAAACCTAGAAACCAAATTTCCCAAGTCTAACTTATTAAGTTCCGACGAAGTAAGCAAATTTCGACAATTGTGTGACAGAATCGGCCGATTGTTGACTGATGGAATCAGATTATTGATTCTATTCCATTTATCAAGTATTCAAGTCTATACTATTTAAAAGAAAAATATTATTGATTATATTGTTTTAAACACTATTCAGCTCTATACTCAGTTCATTACAAGATTATAATATTAGTATAATTAAAAATACCTGGTTCAGAATTTTCTTCAAGGTCGACGCGTGGGTTGACCCGCCTACATGTCAGTAGGGGCGGTTTAGGCTTTCCTCATTTTGATCTGACAACAAAACTAATGGTCTAATTCTCGCACGCTTTTTCGTCTGCGACTTGGGTAACTTGTAGGAAAATGCATGGTAAGTGAGCAACCAGTTTGCTCGTATTTAATTATAGTAAAACTTTAATTTACTATTAGTAACAAAGCTTCAAAATTTTTAGAATATTTCAATTTTTAAAAGTATTTCGTCACTTTAAACTATTATAATAAATGCATAATTTTATATTATATACTAGATCTAAAATAGAAATCTCTTCGGATTTATATGAGATTGTGTTATCTTGATATAAATTGTTCTACTTCTCTTTAAAGTTGTTTGTTTGCCCTTTGATGGTAGTAGATTTATGTATGCATGTGGGATGGTTGTATCCATATTGAATTTAATTTTCTGACTTATTACAAAGATTTGACCAGTGTTCAAGAAAGCGCTAGGCGTTAAGCGGGCGGTGACCCAACGCCTAGCGCCTAGAACGCTTAAGCGGAACCTAGGCGATTTTAGGCGGTTTAAGCGTTTATAACATAATATGTTATACATATAATATTATAAATAAAACTTATACAAAAACATTCATTAAAAGAATAAAAGTGTTATATGGTAAACAAAAACATTTATATCAAACAATATATGAACATTTATAACCATATATATAGAGTTAAAATTTATAAATTTAAATTTTTATAGTTAGAAATTAGAAAAATATATTAGAAAACAAATTTTAGCTACATAATATTTAATTAATAATTTTTTTGAATTATTTTGAACCGTTTAAACTATTTAAAATCGTTTAAAATTATTTTAAAAATGAAAATTTATAATTACACGGTCTAGGCGGTCGTCTAGGCGTTACGTGAGCGCATAGCGCCTAAGCGGGGCCTAGGCGAACGCCTAGACCGCTTTTTAGAACACTGGATTTGACAATAGAAAAATCAATTAAAAGGCTAAAATACAAAATTAGTTTCTTCAAAGTTATGTTGTTCTAGAATTCTAAATTTTGTTTAAATGTCGTAGAAAACGTGTTTTGTTTACTAAATCAAGAAAATTTATCTGAAATTTTTATAGAATGACAAGTATCATACTTTTTACCCGAAAATTTAAAAGGATCCAAACTATCTTTCTTTAGTTGATAATAGAAAAAGCAATCTTATTCAAAATTATTAATTATACTAAATTAATAGAATTATATATATCATATATTTCCCAAGACATCAAATTAAGTTGTTTATAATTTATTTAATGATAAAATATTTACTACTACATTCTACAACTATATCAATACATTGTAAATATTTAAAAACTGAAATAAGAGGGAAAATAACAAATTGACTAAAATAAGCTAACTTTAAGCTTCAGCCCAAAAAAAAAAGCTAACTTTAAGCAAAACATAAGAATATCATGAGCAAAATAAAATAAAACATAATAAAAAATGAAAAAAATAGAAATGATATGTTCAGATTTTCGGATATCAAAATTAAAAGAGATGATTATTAATTATCCGCAACACCAAAAAATATAACAATAAAAAAATCAACAACTTTTGAGCTAACGAAGTTAAAGTTGAAAAGTATGGATGTTTCTTAACTTCATGTGAAAGTGCCACACTTTAGAAGAATAGTTGCAAATAATAAAGATAATCTGAACAGTGAGACGAACTGCCTTTATGGTCATCCGTAAATTGTAAATAACAAAAAATTAACTGTTTCGGTAAACCACGAAGGAGGTAAGAAGGATCAAAGAACTCTTAAGAGAAAGATCATGATGATATAAACAAGTAAAAAGATAAGAGATACTAAAGAGAAATATAGAATAAGATACTTTATTTACAACACTTGAATAACTCTTACAAAAGACTCTTTTAGAATTAAGGTTTTATTTCTCATTCAAACTTGGATACCTCTCTTTCCAAGCACATATATTTATAGTACAAATTCCAGCAAATATTACGTGAAATATTATGTGAAATATTTTACACACTCATTTATTACATTACATTATAACTATTCACTTATTCAATTCTTATCTTTAACTTACAAGTTACAAGTTACAACCATTCACTTATTCAACTTTTTATTTATCATGATATTGACTCTTGTGTAACTTATCTTTACTTTATTTTTTCACTGAGATTGTCATAGGTTTGCTGCTTATTGGAGGAGTAGCTATTGGTTTTTAATTGGTTATGAAAATGAAGCATTTTTATTGGATAATATAACCGAATGATGAAATCGTGACGCATGCTCAACACTCTAGAGATCATTAAAGCTAAGAATAATGTGATTTGAATTAATGTTCACTGGGATGCTACTACGACTTTGGCGATAATAACATGATTTTTTTTTTATAAAATACAAGCCAAAAAAGTTTTAAGTGTTATTTATGAAAAAAAATAAGTAACAAAAAATCTTAGGCAAATATTTAAAATGTTATTTATGAAGAAAATATTGACAATTTAATTCTATAAAAAAAAAAATTGTACATATTGTACTTCTTCTTTAAAAATGAGAGAAAAAAAAACTAAAGGGTTGTAAAAAGCCAAAATAGGGTTCAGCCCTATTATACACATTTTCAAAGTTCAAAAATGGTTAGGGCTCGAAAAGAACCGAGCTTTAATAAAATATGGCTGGGCTGGGCTGGACTTGAAAACCCTATATAACATCCCTAGTAAACTGCATAATGGAATAGAGAGTACAGTTAATAGGAGCATTGTAAAAATATATATGAATACAATATGAAGTTAGTATAGTATTGTCTGTTTTGGACAAATGATAAAATTTATTTTTTTTGCTTTTTCCTTAAATATTTTGTAGTAATTGGAGTTGGATCTGACAACTGTAATAGATTTTTTCCTAAATTTCCAAATACATGGTCGTTTTTAAAAATCCAAATCAGGTTATACAAAGAAAAAAAAATCTATGTTTTTTAAATATTGAAATATTTGAACAGTTATGAGACTTTTTTTTTTAACAGTTTATTGCAAACTGGCTCGAAACCGATTACATCATAAAAGAAATTCAACAATAAAAGACAAAGAGAAAGAAAACTAATGGTCTTTCCACACCGGAAAAAGAGATAGGAAGCATCCTTTGATGACACATAAGCAATACCACAATGCTCATTCGAAACATAAGGTAAACAATTAGACGTTCCCGTATCGACAGTAGCCGGCTGACTTCTAATACCTTAACGAATGTGTGGAAATGATTCTCAAAACTTAGATAGATTTTCATCTTTAAAATTACCAGATCTAGAAACTTAAGACACGGAAAACCAAATAAAAAGAGATAAGAAACTAATAACTGGAAAACTAAAAGCCGGAAACCGTAGCGATTATTGCCGGAATCCGTTGCTGTAGCATACCATCAATGACTCGATGACACAACCCCATAAGAGTAACCCCTCCAACAAGCACCACCGCCCATGGACCAGATCTGGATCTTCAAGAGGAGGCCAAGACTTCGACAAAACGGCAAGTAAAGATAATCAATGGCAATACAGAGACAGGCCGATGGGTAGAACGAGTGAGACGACTGAGCCTTCGAAATCATCAGTAGATCTACGCCTGGAAACCAGAGGATCTCCGCTTCTGATCTCGTTGAAGGAAGCCAATCCAATTCGAAAGCTACACGACCGAGAGAAAACCTACAAAAGAAGGAGAGACGAACACCTAAATACACAAAAGAGGCACAACGCCGGGGCTAAAAAGCCACCGGACGTTGGCCAAAAACAATTGGCAGCTGGTTTGGAGCGAGGAGAGAGGCGAGAGAGAATTAGGGTTTTAATAATAATTTGTCTCGAACAGTTATGAGACTAATTTGACATTTAAAATCATTTGGGTAATGTCAATTTTGACAATGTCATCACTATTCTCTCTCTTTTTTGACTCTTAACTCCATATATGTCACCTTCTCAATTTCTTTTTTCCACAAAATACCATTTTATTAAATATTCACCTTTTCAATTCTTTCTCCATCAATGCTTTATTTTTTTAGCCCAAATCAATCTTTTTTTTTTTGTCAACATTTGGGCCACAACTGGCCGGCCCATTAGCCTAATTTTTACAATTAAATTGTAGAGTCGGGGACTCGATCTCTGGTGTGATGGTGTCTGTCTTCTGTGGACTTATCATTAGCCACTAGACCAAGATCACTTCACAGCCCAAATCAATCTTTACACAAACTTCTTACGTTATACTTTCTTTATTTTTCAAGTTACAGTGCTATAAACTTAATTATATAAGTGAAAATAGATTATTCATGCAATTCATTCTAAATTTTACTATGAGCATGAATAGATGAATAATGGAATAGTTGAATAATTATTATTGAGGTAATAATTATTAAAAAGGTACTTTTAGTAGATTAATCATGTTTTTTTTCTACTTTTATTTTGAACATGTTATAAAGTATATAACGGAATCAGTTTTTTTCCAAAAACATGAAAATATAAAAACGTGAAAATTTAATGAATATTTTAAATAGTAAAAAGTTATTCTACTATTTATTTGACATACCATTCTGACCCTGTATATTCTAAAACGAGCATTGAAGAAATCGCCCCGTCACAAACAGAAAAATCGTTAGAACGTTCCGAGAATTCGGTAGATTACTGTCAGGGCTTAGGGTTTTGTGATAGATAAGACGGTGAGAGATATTTATTTTTCATTAAATTTAAATTATACTTAGCGATATGTTCATATATAATAATATCTTCTTATCTTCAATCTGCATTTACTCAAAGTTGCAGAACCAACCATTAATGCGTCATAGTTCGAGAAAGTAAAAACAAGTGGATATAAAGAGGAAGAAACACGTTTGTTTGTGAACTATGAAGTCTTCTGTTGTGCTGTCCAAATCTTAACACGTGTCCCTCTGTTTCTCTGGTCTTTAGAGAAGTTTTGCTACTCTTTGATGCTTTCTCTTCCAATGCCATCTTTGCTTATCCTTGTTTTGATCGCTTAATCAGGTTTGAGTCTTCATTTTCGAGAAATTTATAAATTGCATGCTCGTTAATTGTGTTTTTCAACAATAAAAATTTCTTAGTTAAAATGTTTAATGAGTTAATTCTAATGGTTTTTATCTCTTAGTCTAATGATTGTGATCAAGAGAGCTTTTACTGGAAATGTAGCAGATTCTATTAAAACATTTGTTCCTACAATTTGTATGTTACTAATTTAAGCAATGTAATAGGATGGAAGAAGGCACAAGAGTTGGGAAGATAGGTTGGATTTGGAGGAAAGGGGTTAGTGTGATTAAGAAGGTTCTTGCAACATGTTTTGTTCTGTTTTCTGCACCGGTCCTCGTTCCTGCGCTCGTTGTTGCCTCCACAATCGCTTTGATTTTGTCGCTTCCTTATTGGTTGTTCTTGGTGAGTTATGTTTGCATTGAAAAGCTGATGAGAAAACTGCTTCCTGCTACTGCTTTTGGTGGAAGATGTGATCATAAAATGATGCTACGCCCCAACAAGATCGGTCACGGTGATATTTATGAGCCGATTCTTGTTCAGATTGAGGAAGAGAGGACTATTGCAATAGCTTATAGGGAAGATGAGGGTATGACAAAAGAGTTAAAGAGTTGGTTAGAGAGTCTTAGAGATGAGGGTAGAACTAATCAATCAGTACTTGATAGAGGAATCTTTGAGAAAGGTTTCAAAGAGGAGGACAAAGATTCGATAGTTCGTAGTGATGCCAAGTCAGAGAAGGTTGGAGCAGGAAAGAAGCAAGTTTCTGGGGCTAGAGATGAAGGTATATATTTTTTTTTTGTGCAAGAGATGAAGGTATATATAATGTGTGAATTGCTTAAAATATTAGCTTATGAATCTTTAAGCTTTTTTTATTTTATTTTGCAGGGAGACTTGATTCCACTACAAATAAAGCATCTAGAGGGATGGATATGAGAAAATCTTTAAAGGAGGTTAGTTATAAGGCCATTAGTGTCGAACTTGTTCTGTTATGTGGATTCCCTTTGCTTTTGTGTTTACATGCTGCGTACCGGTGCCCTTATGTTACCAACGCTAGTAACAAGTTTTGTGCCCTCTTGTATATTGTGATGACTAGTTATAGGCCATTTGTGTTGGACTTTGTTCTGTCATGTGGATCATGAGTCATAGAAGGTAGACAACTTAGAAGCAACCTATCAACTATTAATTTGGTCTTGAAAAGAGAACAGCATAGAGTTTGCTTTTTAGTAAGTTGTTAATGAAAATGAGATATTCCTAAACAACTCTAGTCCTTGACGTATGTGTAATAGCTTAGCTTCTCGAACTCATTTTTCTGTATGTGATGATGGATTTAGATGTTTTTTTTGCACTTTGATTTGCCTCTATAATTCAAATGAATAACTCAAAGAACTGTTTGACTTGACTGTGTCAAAGTCAAGAAAATAGGTTCTCTATCGATTCAACAAAAGCTATACTTATGGGAAAGCGATAGAGAAAGAGTTTGTTCAAGACTTCAAGCATGAACCATAAGTATATTGTAAACATTTGTATTACATAGTGCAATAAAACTTATTCAAGAATCTTTAACCAACGCTTATTGTAACAGTAACTGCAATATGTTCCACGGTACAATGAGCTTGTATTGGTCTTGCTCGGCTTTTCTTTGTTTGGCTACTTCAATGGAGTTTTTTTTGGGTGTAGATGAAGGTGTTATATAGTGAAGAGCAAATATGGACAAAGATTGAAGCAATAAGGAAGGTAATTGGATACAATGTTGCAAGAAGCACAACATATTCAGAAGAATTGAAGGCGCTTTACATGTTTACGGGTGTGAAGTTGCCAACATCGATGTCGGAGAAAGAACATCAAGATATTACAAAAGTGAGTGAAAGACTTTACTTTCTAATGTCTGTTATTGGAATCAAATAAAGATATTGATACTTTTTTGTTGTATAGCTTCAAACACTCTGTTTTGGAACTGCATGACAATGATCGTTTCTTCTTGTGTAGTGATCCAACTTTGGCTTTTTGCGTTCTTGTTTGTGTTTCTTAAACTAGTTTTTCGTAGTTCGATATACCGAAAATATGTTAGGTCTAAGTGCAAGTATCATAAGGGAAGTCTAGCATTTGTAATTTAAGCACTAAGAATTTTATTTTGGTGACCAAAGTGTCAGTTCAATTGGTTAAGTATATCTCAAACAAAGCCTAGACCTCGCTAGCTTGAGTGACATTTGGAAAGAAACCATATTAAATGCTTCAAAAGATACATTCATCAAAGAATACTAATACGAAATTCCGATATATAGATGCGAGAAAAGAAGACAATATCAATGATAACATACTTTTTTTTGGGGGGTTTATTTGTGCAAAAAGCACAATGAATAAGCACTTTCTGATCAGAAGCCCACAAGCCATGAACTAAGGTTTGTTTTTTTTTTTTTTTTGTCTCAGTACAACTTTGTTCCCACACTTCCAACAAGAAGATTGCACACCAAGGGAAAGAACAAAATAAATGAGAAATAAGACTGCGGAGTTTAAGCAATACTTCCGTAGTCCATCCTTCCATGGGACGTCGATGATACATTCGGGACATGATTGTTAGTCCTACGTCCTACAAGATGAAACAGACAGTTTAATTTCCAGTCCTACGTCCTACAAGATCAAACATACAATTAATTTTCAGTCTAAGACCAACCAGAATCCGTAAACACAAAAAGTTAAGACGAGTGAAAGAAAGTACCCCAAGGGACACCATTGGTATATGAACTACTTCTGGGTGAGCGTTGTTGACCCCCAGAATTAGTGTTGGAAGGAGGAAGCTGAGCGTTGATGTGATTACGATCCATAGCTCTTCCAGCATTTGGTCTCCCATGATTGAACCGTTGAGGAGGTTGCTGCCCTAAGCGACTTGGAGAGTTCTGGGAGACATGAGGAATAAATTGAGATCCTGGCATATGTTGGCCAAACCTGGCATGAGGATCATTACTGGGTGGGCTGCCAATCTCTACTTGTGAAAAGGCTTGATTGGGCGCATATCTCCTGATATAGAATCAAAGTTACATCAAGAGAGAAATAGAAGTTCAAAGTTCCCTATCAGAGGACGTTCAAGTAACAACGCATGTTCAGCTGAATATCAACTGGGTCATACACATCCACCAAGTCCTGTCTACCTATGCTAATAGAATATAAGTCCTATCAAGATGACTATTTTCACTCAGCTAATATCACAAATACAGGGAAGATTAATATGGGACTTTCTGTGTTTCCGTATTCTAGTCGGAAATCCCTGGTCCAAATTGAACATCGTTCTGATACTCAAGCTACTACATAGTTTGCCGTGATAAGTTAATATGCATGGAAGATGTAAGATCTCAATATCACCAAAGTTGTTGGTCAGGTATATCTAGCTGCATGCCAACATTAAAAGAAAGACGGGTTCAGCATAGTTTCCCAAAGATGTCAATGTTACCTTTGGGTTGGCGGATTTGATGATGAGGCCGAGGCATTACTGTTGAACCTTCTGGAAAAATTGGAGGCATCTGTTGAACCAAGTTGCATACCTCTGTTGAATGCATTAGGAAGAGAACTCTCATCCGCGCTATCTTCTTCTAGAAGCAAATCATCACTGTACATGTAACAAAATTGTTCATATTAAAACTTCCAACCCGAATGATTGGGGCAAACATGTAAATCTAAAAAATAGAATTTCGACCTAAAGGTAATTTATGCAACTGCAAATAGCCAGAATGAAAAGTGTTAAATATCATTTCAGCAAACAGAGATCAACATCAGGTAACAAAGAATGATTGCCCATTAAATAGACACTAACATGAATGGTTCTAAATGTCGCTCTACTGATCGATTTTGATACAGTTTCAATGCCCACAAATTTGTCTATCAAGTTTAAAACCCAACTACCAGTTAACAAGAACTTGATCAGATATGGTAGGAATGGAAGAAGATACAGGAGCACAATATCACTCATTCTAGATTAAGCCTGGAAGAATTTTCAAGTACACCACATATACTCGCAGACAAAGAACCTTGACATTCTATTATAACCTGTAATATTAGAGAATATCTTGTTTACTTGCCTGTAATTTGGGTCCCAATCTCCTGGATCAGGTACTGATAAGGCAGTATCCGGATTTTCAAGATGTGGTCCAGTACTGGAAGGGTTACACATATTGGATCGAAGTGATGAGCTGGGAGTGTTATGAGTAGAGTATCCAGTATTTAATGTAGTGGATCCTTGTGTCTGTGTACGGTTTTTGACACCAGAATCCATTTGCCGGCGTGAAGGTGATCCAGAAAATTGTCCAGAATACCCGTCATTTTGATAAAAATTATCCATCCCATGCCCTTGCGCTTGTGCCAAGGATGAATCCTGCGACTGAGAACCTCCAGAATATCCAGCGCTCATTCTTCTGTTAATCTGACTAAATGCAGCCATCTTTCCTAAAGGAGAACCATGACAACTGTTTCTTACTGGAGATGTCGGACCATGGTGTCCAGGAGACCCAGATAAAAATTGATTGTTTGTATTTGGAGTAAATTGTGACGGACTAGTGCCGAGGGGTAGTGGTGCAAAATTTCCAGCAGATGGACTTGAACCAAGGCCATTTCCATGTGGGTATTGCATAACCCTACGTCTGGCATCAGGACTAGTTCCAAGCATTGGGGCACCACCTTTGTTTTGCATGTATAAGCCAGAATGATTCACAGGAGAATAATATGCAAACATATTGCCAGTCCCTCCATAGCTCCCATAGCTATTTTCCTGCATAGTACCATCATTGTAGCTACCATAGCTTCCAATACTCCCATAACTGTTTGCATGTGAATAAGGTATCATCTGAAAATGGGGACTATTGTGTATCGGCATTCTGGCCCTCCCTGATACCTGTCAAAGCATTAAATAGTATTAAAAAGAGGTGCACAAACAGCTTGAAAGTGTTAGAAATATTTGGAAGGGAAAAAGAACCATACATGAGGAGAAAGACCAGCGGCAAACCAGTGCCCTCCACCTGGATGATGGTCCACTTTGATATTTTGAGCAACATGCTACAAACGAAAGGGAAAGAGAACAAAAACCGATTCAGAGAATAGAGGAATGTTTCACACATGTCACTCCACAAAAAGGAATTACATTTGTCTTTCAGCTAATTTTCTGCAAGATTATCGACTGAAACATTTCTATCCACAACAGAAAAAGTTGAAACATCGGAAGAATGTGCTAGAACGAAAAGTATCTTCCATCCATCTCATGATTATTTGGTTTGGAATACTACGAAATTAAATTATCATTGGGAAATAAACATGAATCAAGGACAACACACCCACTGCTATGAACACCATTGGTATCACAACAAGGCAACACAAAATTTGAGACCTTGGAAGGAATTTCATCTGACTCACCACACGAGGTGTCTCTGGCGGAGGGTTGTATGGGCACGTAAAAGGTTCCCCAGTGATGAAAGGGTGCTTTGCTGCCTGAAAAAATGAAAGGTTGATGTTAATCCATTATGGCTAGCAATAATACATGAAGCCTTTAGAATTAAATACCTGAAAAGGTGACCAACGTTTGGCTGGATCAAATTCAACAAGTCCTCTCAGAAAATCAATAAGAGCTAACCGGATTTGAGTTTCTGTGACAATTCATGGAAAAAAAAAAAAAACCATCACCATGGAAAACAGTACAGTGATTAACCAAGCAAACTTAAGAGCATCAGAGCAACCTGACTTTACCTTTGACTACATCGTCCTCAGGCAAGTTTATCTTGTAAGGATAGCTTTTAACAATTTCTTCAAGGTTCTTATGGTGGAAGTACTCTTTCCCAATTTCCGGCTTTTTCTTTTCTCTCTGGAAAGTTGTAAAGAACAGTATCCAGAAAAATATCAACAGGGACAAATCTTAATGACACTATAAGAACTTAAGAAAATTAATCCCCTCGTGAAAAAACCTAAATCTTCTTTGTTCACTTATATAACTTTATTCCTGGTTTTCAATACTCATTTTTGAACTGCTCTCTTCTCCCATTCCCTCCTCTCTCTCTCTCTCTCTCTCTCTCTCTCTCTCTTTATATTTTTATTTAGCTCAGAGGTAAAGGAAAGAATTACTTACAGCTTCAAACTCTTCTTCAGTCAGTGCCATATAAGCACTTTTGAGGCCACCATAAGTTCCACCATTCCCTAAATTGTGGACACTCCCAACGCATTTAAAGAACTTATTTGTATTTTTTGCTTCCTTGAGCACATAATCAGGTGGTTGTTTGCTGGAAAAATATTTGACAGAAAATTGATACAATCACAAGAAAAAACCAAAAAGGCAAGAAACAAAATATGAAAAGCTCCTTGTTGCTAGAGATCTCGACACTTGTTGCTTAAATAGAAGCGAGGACTTCATAGTTGCACAAACGTTGAGAAGCTAAAATAGGGGTTGCTGAAGAAAAAGGGCAATAAAAGGATGACCATAAAGCACCAAGAATAGGCTAAAACCAATAAATTAGCGAACAATATATGAAAAAAAAAAAAAAAAAAAAAAGAAGCAAGAGTACGAGGATTGATAATCAAGAGTGCAGACCCTAAATAATCCCAGACCCCAAAAATTATAGACTGCTTGCTCATTTATAATTTACCAATTCCATAAAAAAGGATCATACCCCAGTATTTTAATCATACGCCTCAAGATATCGAATTCTGAACCTCCTGGAAACAGTGGCAGTCCAAGAAACAGCTCGGCGACAATGCAGCCAAAAGACCACATGTCAATAGCTGTAGTGTATCTATATGGTGGTTAAGCCTCCACATACAACCTCAAGAAATTTTTAGATACCATGTACCACAGGAAGAAAAAAGCAACAAACTTTAGTTGACTGTTAAATTAATGCACGATAGGAAAGTAACAATTTACTGGAACTATAGCAACAAAGTTAACGAAATTTGGCCAAATAGATCAATAAGAGTCGCATATCAAAGAAGATTATGATGATCTTAATGCTAAAACAAGCCTATCTCAATTGACATGAGACATTTCAGTGCCAAACACTATGAGAAAACATTTTAATTTTGTTCAGAAAACAGTTATTATCTTCGAATTCAAAAGGATACTGGTACCCAAGTAGGACTTCTGGCGATCTGTAGTAACGACTCTGTAAAAAGATTGACCAGCAAGCTTAGTTTAATTGTTTGGTATGACCTAATAGACAGATAAATAAAAAGCAAGATGAAAACCTGAATATATGAATAAACAGTTTTATCTTCCATGCACGCTGATCCGAAGTCAATTATCTTAATTTCAGTTGGTTTCACACTGATACAATTGAAAAAAAAATTAGCTTAACTAAAGTTATTAATTACAGTATTGTGTATAGGATTGGTGCTAGAAAGTAGACCTGGCACAAAGAAGAATATTCTCCGGCTTCAAATCACAATGGATTATGCCAGCATCTTTCAAAAGAGCCAAACCAAGTAAGATCTATGGGACACCATAAGAAAACAGTTGATACTGTAAATGAAGACAATTAAAACAGAAACAAAACAGTGAAAACATAGATCTAAAAAATATAAATACCTGCTTGGAGAAGAGCTTGACTATGCTTAATGATAGGCCTCTAAATTGATTGATCTTTATAAGCTCATACCTGAGAACCATAGATTACCAAGGACAATGGAACTATCATCAACAAACACTGTATACAGTGTGAAGGAAATCAGAGGACAAACATATAGTAAGATAGAAGGAGGAAAATACTTCAGTTAAACAACTTACAGATTCATGTCGAGAAGTTCAAAGCATATGCACAGATGACTTCGATGTAAGAAGTAGTCGTATATCCGAACAATATGGTTCTTATCCTCTGGATCATACTTCTTGTTTAGCTACACACCCAAGCGAAAAGTAAGAGACAGAGACCATTAACAATTTTCACTACGAAGAATATGAATACAAAGGATTATTCAAATATAGAATAGTTACATACCGTTGTCAAAATAGATACTTCAACCAGCGCCTGCTGATAGTATGCAGGCTGGTTTTTTATTACTTTTACAGCAACAAAGCTGTTTGTCTCAGGAACCCAGCATTTAGCAACCTGACCAAAAGTCCCATGGCCAAGAAGATCTTTGACAATGTATCTAAGAGAACGAGTGAAGCTTCATTAAAAGACAGCTTTCGTAGATAGTAAGAGGTTTAATTTTAGCCTCTGACAGCACAACAAAAGGAGGAACAGGATCGCTGAAAACAAAAAATTGATAATAAATAAGACAATAGCAAACCTCTGCCGTGAATCTGAACTGCAAAAATCATCATTTACAGCCAGAATTAGATCAGAGTTGACATTATCAAAGCCATCATTGTGCACACCAACTGATGGAGTTGTCAAGTACCGCTTAGGATTCAACTCTCCTCTATATTTGAACTGTGGGTCACATATTTTGTATGTCTCAACTAAGTCCCTTGTTAGTCTCACTACTACCTGCAAACAGACATATATAAAAAAGTTAACTTGAGCTCAGAAAAGTATTGCAACAGAGACAAAAATTTCGACTATTACCATCCTTCAGTAAATATAAATTTCTCCTGTCTTGTCAAAGTAATGGTTCAGTACAAGATAATTAGGTACATAGAGTATGACTAATAAGTATAACCTTGCTTAAGGTCAAAGCAAGAAGACAACAACATTTATCAGTTACTTCCAAAACCATGCCCAACTATCCCAGCAGAACGATGCGAAATTACAGCAGCTAGAAAACTAATGGGAGAGACTTGCTATATACTCCGCTAAACAGTTACACAACAAGGTCCAAATAGGTCATGTTAATGCAAACTGAACTCTGGTATGCATTCAAGTGATCCAACAAACCTACCAGCCATTTTCCTTAGCAAATAAACTATTCAAGTAAACTAATGTGCACAAGAATTCCCTACGCGAACCCAAAGATCATGACAGACTTCAACCAAGTAATCATCCACTGCCTGTGTTGCAAGTATATGCGCGCTTGTTTAGTAGAGTGAAAATCACATGGTTATGCCATATACAATCATTTAACCAGGACCCTTGTAAACCAACAATATGAAAATGGCTAACATTCGGATTGAATTCGGAAATGAGATGATTTAGGTTGGATTATGACACCTAAAAGCACGGCGGAGAACTGGATAACTCTAACCTGATGCTGCATTATCATTGACATAGTTGTTGAACTATATATCCTTCAACTAAAGGACTATGGTACATGCATTGAGCTATATGTACTAGGTAATTTAGTATTGTCCAATGTACACAGATTTTAAAAACGTTTTTCAGCAATTTGAGATATGATATAAAACTAGAATTACACATCATTTAATGTAAGCCTTCAATGAAGTCAAACAGCCTCTTTAGCAAGAATTCCAAGCATCACCTATTTTCCACACATCCAAAGCACTTGCCAGTGCGTTACCTACTTAATAACTCACCATATAGTAAAATCTCTGTAGATTTAGAGAGCAGAATCATCTTCTAAGCCTCCTTTACTACTAGTGTAAAAGAAAACACACTAAGCTATTCGTAAGACTGTCATGCATTACTGGACCAAGGTTGCTATTCAACTAGAAATTACAACAAGCCTAGAGCTAACTGGCAGCTTTTACAAACAACATTGGCCAGCAGACATCACTTGCCTTGTCTCTATCCAATCTCACTCTCTCCTATTTTGCCTTGATAGCTTTACAAAATTCAGAAATCAAAAACCACACAAGAAAAAAGCTTGCTTTGATGCATTCAAAGATGACATTAAAATCAACAGAGTCCATCCCAAAACAAAAGAGCAAATTACTAACCGGCTTCTTCACCGCAGCTCGAAATTTGCTATCAGACCCTTTCTGTGGCAAATAACGCTTAAAAACCAGCTGAATTGGCTTCCACGGTGTTGATACTCCAATAGAACCCATCTCATGAGCTCGTACCGCACCACCATCGCCCGAATCAATGTCATCCATGATCGTAACAAAACAGTAAAAAGCACCCTAAACCCTCAATTGACCAAACCCAACTCCTCTCTCATCCACGCAAACTTCGAAAATCAAAATTCGATACGAACACCAATCCTAATTCCTTCCTAAGAGCTCAGAAATCAAAAGTTTGCGATGATGATTAAAGAGAATATACCCAATTGACTCAAGTCCCATGCCCCTTTTCTCATCCAATCAAACCTCAAGTCAGCGCAAACTCGAAACCCTAAAATCGATCTCACAACACTATCGATTAAATCAACATAAATGTATAAAAAGAATCGACTTTTCTGGCGTCAGAACACCAAAAACAAGATAAAGCTTGACGATTTCAACTCTGATTCAGAGGATGAAATTGAAATCGGAAATTGGAAGAAATCGAAAAGCCCCAAGTGTTGGGGATTGCGAGGAAGAGGCAAACGACGGTAAAGAGAGAGACTTTCAGAGAGAGAAAGAGAAGGGTCGAGAGAAAAGTGAAGCTTTTTTTGTTGTCTGAGGAAGAAGAAGAAGATGAGTCGATGAGTTTCGTCTTCAAAATGCCAACTCCTGATTTTTGTTCTTTCTTCTTCTGCTTCCCTCTTGCAATTTCTTTATGTCTGGATTTTAATTATTATTATTATTAGTAGATTATTATTAATTTAAAATATCTTTAGTTATATCTAAAATTTGTATTTCATATTTTTTATAAAAAAAATATGATTCTATTTAATTTGTCAACAAATGTTGCTTCTATTTTTGAAGATTTATTGATAAATATCTACATTTAGTTTATATTAAAACTTATTAGTAAGTTCGAGAAAATTATTATTTATTAATAATTTATAGATATTAGAACACTTATTAGAGATAAAAATTTTAGTTTAAATATCGGTCATTCTTTAAATTAATCATGATGTGTTTTATTGAAAATATGGATGGAATGATTGAGATGAGATCATAATATGATATGTTCGAACACCAAGTTAATGTGTATTTTGGGCTGTTTAATACTGTGAATAATCTAAACGCAAGATAGGAATATTAGAATACACTTTGATATAGTTGTCATTGGTCATGCGATTATCATCCAATATATGTGGGTATTTGGATCCGATCCGAAACACATGATATCTAGATAAGACGGATTTAGATTCTAACCAAAATTTTAATTTTGTTATATTTTTGTCCTAAAAACAAAAATGATGATATTTTAGAAAATTGCCCAATTTTAAACGGATATCTAAACATAGAAAAAACTTATATTCAGTTAAAAAATAGAAAAAGGCCATATTTTATTAGCCTTATAATAAAATATTTGGATAGTTACTTATAATGCATAAACCCATTTTATAAGCTCATTATTTTGGGACTTAATTAGTACATGTCACCGAGAACTAAGTTAACACTTTGATTTTATGTCTCCATCAACGTCTAAGACTCTCGCCATCGCCGGTGAGATTTTTCGATTATTCAAACTCTTTCTCTAACATCAACAAGTGCAACGAGAGAAGAGGACTCTCGTGTTCACCATCCAAGTCTCATGACTCGACGGCGCTCCCGTTCAATGAAGAGGTCTGCAACTATGACATCCAAGATTATCTAGTCCTAGATGTCGCAGTCCTAGATTATCTAGTAACGTTCAATGAAGAGGTCTGCAACGCCCACCGCTTCCTCGCTCACATTTTCACATCAAAACAGAGAAACCAAATCAGTAAAATCAAAAAAAACAAACAGATATACACAAGAGATGAATTAAATAACAAGAAACACCAGTGATGGATAATTTAGTTCTTCAAGACTCATCAAAAGTAATCCAATCGTTAATAAGTTTCCCGGAGACGAATTCTTGAAGTTAGGAAGAAAACAAAATAGAAATCAAAACCTTGAATCTCAGGTTGAACATCAGCATCTTCAAACAATGGCTTCACTTCCTTTCTCTCTAGCAGATTTCTTCCCACCAAATAGAATACAAGCAATCTCTTTGCGCGAACTAATTGAATACTCAATTTTAACAATTTGATTACCCAAGTTTACGACTTCGAAACGGACGATTGGATTCAATTTTTTCCCGGTGACAGATGAAGACGACGATTGTTAGTAGAAGCATTGGCGAGATTGAGAGCAAATTGGAAGAGCAAACAGGTTTTGCTTCTGTACAGAAAAGAACAATTAAAGTTAAGAGGATATGAATTTAACGGAGAGAAGAAGAGTGAGATTTTGGGTAAAGTGTAATTTTATAGGAGTATTTGTTTTTGGGTGAAATAAGTTTTTTTTTTTTTTTTTTTTTTGTCAACGGCATATATTGATTAGCTTATAGAAGCCAATTTGGCGGAATGTTGTTTACAAAAGTAACATAGTGCGGCATGGTACGAACATTTCGTGCCAAACAATCCGCTTTTACATTCTCGCTTCGTGGGATAAGAGATAAAGAGAAAGATGAAAATTCTATCCTGTCGGTTGCAATATCTTCTAGGTAGACTGCGAATGCCGGCCAATCTGTTGGAGAAGACACCATCTTCACTAGGTCAGAACAGTCAGTCAAAAACGCTACATGTAGATTGCCAGCTCCAATCATACATCTCATCGCCCACACCAAGGCCTCCATCTCCGCGTGTAGGGCGGATAGACTTCGTCGTCGGTTGGCAGCTCCCATCGTTGTTGCCATACTCTGAGAAGTACAAAACCATCCATAACCTGCAAAGCTATCTGTCGCCTTCCAAAATCCATCCACGTAACACCGATAACCGCTGGAAGATACCGGCAAAGGGTTTAAGCGTGGGAGAGGGCAGTGCTGTTGCACCATAATAGTCGAGGCTACACCCTCATCCTCCACTTGTGCCTGCTGCGACATCTAGGACTAGATAATTTAAGTGTTGTACTAAAACATGAAATTTTCATATCATAGATTGTATGATCGATATTTGGACATCTTTACGTCCTTTTATTGTTGACCAGCCCCTTTTAATCCGTTTGACTAGCCCTGGGCATTCGGGTACCCGATCGGGTTCGGATTTTTGGGTTTAGAGATTTAAAACCCATTCGAGTTTTCTATAGGATTGGGTCGAGTTCGGGTCAGCTAACATCGGGTTCGGGTAATATCGAGTTATACCCGAAACCGAATTAAATTTCAGATAACTGATGATTTTTGGTTTTGTTAACCCGAAGTGCATATGAAACCCGAAAACGCGATGTACCTGTAAACATTTGCACTTCCAATACTCAAAATTATAGGCATAAAAGCATAGAGAAGAAAGAGTAAAAGAGATTGAAATATAAATGATTATATCTGAGTTATTAAGCTTCGGTTTGGCCAAAAGAAGCCTCGAAATCAGAAAATGGAAGTGGAATCGTCGAAGAGTGGGGGAGTTGATTCGACAAAGGGGAAATGGGTAAAGAGGAAAGGGGATTAGGGATTTTTAAATTAGGTTCGGGTAGCTTCTGGTTTAGTAAGGGTTTCGGGTAAAACCTGATCGGGTTCCGGGTAAAACCCAATCGGGTTCGGGTAACCGAATCAATTGAAAACTAAAACCGATCGGGTTATGAAGCCTTACCGAACCTGCACCAAACTCTTTACTTTGGGTCGGATTCGGGTTCGGGTTTCGGGTTCGGAGTTTATGCCTAGGGCTACGTTTGACATTAGCTCGATCACCTTTTGTCTATCCTTCACTTTATCAATAAAATGATCACACCTTTGAACAGCTTATGAGCCTTTAGAAAGAGAAAATTACCAAGAGAACACGTTTGTTCAATTCTATTCTCCATAAATAGTTTGAAATCTCTATGATATATTTCCTTGTAGTCTAAATTTGGAAACATTCTATTTTTATTTGCTCGAATCTAAAAAATTACTTGCTTCTGCTTGATTTGAGAACCTCAAATATCACACAGTCTTAGCATTGTTCTCCAGTTTAATTCCAAAAGGTCGAATCCCTGAAAAAATTTAATTTCTAGTAATCATTTTGAATGAGTGAGTAACTTATATCAAAAACAAAATCCTCTAGTTTCCAGCAGTTTTATAACAACCGAAGCTTTAAATCCTTCACACCTTAGAGCCCATGATCATCTTGTAATGGAAAAATCATCTTATCCCCATTATTTACTTTTTCTATCAACTCAAAATCTAGAATATAAGAGTTAGGTGTAGAGAACAAGGTATGACTTTTTTTTTTTTTTTGAATACAAGGAGGTTCTGGGCCAAACCCCGTAATCCCCCTAGACCCAAAACTACATCATGTAATATTAGTTTCGTCCCAAGCGTCACTCGAACCGGCGACCTCTAAGTTTTGCCTAGGATCTTTACCAATTGAGCTAACGACACTTGGTCAAGGTATGTCTTCTTAATTGTGCATCGACCATCACATCTTCTTTTATAGCTTTGTAATTCGGCACATATGAGTAAGATTGGAGAGACTCCATCCATTTTAAAGGGTCTTGACATAACTAAATTTCGAATTCATACGCTTCCGACATGGACAAAACAAGTTATAGCTTTTAAGAGTCAATAGTGTCTGTGAGAATGTGGTGGGAAATGTAATGTGTGTCAGTTTTCACCCGATTTTACTTGAGTTTTTAAATCTTTAATAAGACACAACTTTCACTGCAAGTGCACAGTTAATCGTGTGTAGTACTTAAGGTATCGATCCCATAGAGAGAGAGTTACAGGTTCGAATCCTAGAGCTCGAAATCTAACAAAGACTAAGATAAGAGAGGGGTTTGTTTGGTTTCCTAGAGCTATGCAACTATTGACTATTGCCTAATCTACTTCTAAACTACTTTTAAGCTATTTCTAGACTACTTCTAATCTACTACTAATCTAACTAAGGCTAACTAATACTACTTCTAACTAACTAAGACTAACTATCTAAGACTAACTACTTCTAACTAAGGCTAACAATTACTAAGGCTATGACTAACTAAGACTACGGTTTTGATATCAGGGCTTAAGGTGATTGGCGGTGAAGGGAACATCTCCAGGGAATTCACGTTTTCAGGGATTGAAAGGAAGCAGGAAAGATCGGTTTATGATTCACGAACCTCAAACACTATTGTAAAACTAATAAGCAATCGACATACTAACTATCTAAACCAATCGTCGATTCAGTGTTTATACTCTCGCATCACTTAACTCGTGAGGCTTGCATTACAATTGAACAAGTTTGATAAGTTCACTAAACCCTAGAGCTAGGCAAATCGTGATAACCCTAATGATTTAGTTCTTTTGGACGGGATCAGACTACACTACGAGATTTTGCCAAACTAGTGTGATCTAAGATATCGCTTTTCATGGTGATAAATCCGATCCATGCGTAGTTATAATAAGTCAGAATATTGAATCATGTAACAAACCAAACAGATCTAACAACCTAAGCAATCGATGAAACCATGAAAACCCTTTTGAATCACCCCATCAAACCCAACAAAGAAATTACTCAGACATATCAAATAAAACCATCAAAGAAATCATAAGAAGATATAAGATATCAAAGGGGGTTCAGAGAAACTTCTCTAAGAATTCAGAAGGAACATGTCTCCCCTAAACAACTACATAACCTCATACTCTGATTCTGGTGAAGTGCGTGAGTAATCCGAGGTAGAATCATCTGCGTAAGCGTATGAATCATCAAATCCTGATCTGCGGAGAGCTCTCTTCATCCTAGCTAGCTCTCGCTCTTGCTAAGCGAATTGTTCCTCAAGTGCTAGTCTCTGGGGTCTCTCCTCCTCTAGGGTAATAGTCTTTGCAGTTTGTGGTGGTACACGAGCACGTCACTCAGAACCCATGAGAGCCTTCACCTTTCTGTGAACGTACTGGCCAATAGTCAATGGCATAGTCTTTCCGGTCCTGAGGTTGAGGAACTTAACCTCTCATGGTATCCAACTGGTCTACCCATCGCGTAATCGCAAAACAGAAGTAGATGGTAGTAGAACGGTGCGACTTAGGTTTGGTGGGACTAGATAAGTGTATCCAAAACGGTCAGGTCCCATTACCATTACCCCCACTCCCCAAGTTTCTTTCACATTTTGAATTTGCCAGTATTACCAAACCACCCTCGTGTTTGTACTTGATTACAAGCCCAATACTAAGCTCAAATCAATCGAGCCCGTGTAAGGCCCCCCTATTTTCCATATTTAATCTATTTTATACATGTGGGTTACGACTACGTCTACATGCACAATTTTTTTTTTTTTTGGTGGGTCGTCTACATGCACATTTTATGCAACCTTTTCTCTCGTGTTTGTTAATTGCTGAATTCAGTGAATTGTAAAAAAATCTAGCAATTCGACTAAAAACGTTTTTCAGATGTTGACATGATTACGTTCGCCGATTAGAATTGTCTGATAAACACGAATAATCAGCTAGGGCCTTTTTTTCTTTAATGTCTAGCAATAGAAATGTTAATTACCGATTAAAGGTGATAGATATATCATTTTTTTTAGATATATAATATCTATAATTGATTTGAAACAATTGGTTGAATAACAAGAGAGGAAACTAATATATTTCTAGTCCAAAGATTTGAAGTGCTAAAGATCCAAAACACAAAAAACATTGATTGGAAATGTATGTGAAATGCCTCTTTTTTATTTATCTCCCTTAGGATCTTTTTTTTTTTTAACACTGATTTTATTATTCTATTACAAATTAAGAGAACTATTACATCTCCTGCATATTTGAAGATCCATATCCAGTGGTTGCACCAGCACCATGCTGAAGATCTCATGTAAACTTGACTCCGGGAATTGAAACCCAGACCTCCAGGTGGAAAACCCACCAATAAATCCTCCAAGTGGAAAATCCACCAATAATCGTAACATCTGGGGTTCGAACCCCAGACCTCTTATGTAGAAGCATAATCATCATCCTTGGTCTCAACCACTGGACCAAGGGAGCTTCCATCTCCCTTAGGATCAATGCCTCTTTTTTATTTTTATCGCACTATACATTTATCCAAAAATAGTCTTAGAAAAGAGAGAGAATATAAAATGTTTTTTATAAAGTAGTGAGAGAGTAGAAAATTACACCCAAATTTAATTTAAACTCTTTAAAAGATTAATATATGCACTATATTTTTTATCGGATGTCCCCGAAGGGACTAATATATGCACTATATATGCTTATTAATAGATTACCAAAAAAAATATATGCTTATTAATAAAATTTAGAAATTAAACTATTCAAGTAAAAATATTCGTGGTGATCTTTAACGACGGTGATAAAATGTTATTAATTCGGATGTTAACAAAAATGTTAGTAATTCCAAAATTGTTTGTAGTAAATAGATATAAGAGCCTCATACATACAAATAAATATATAACGAATTGGATTAAATACAACACGTGAAGGGGACAGAATCTTTCAAACTATGATTTTGGGCGGATAAGGCCAAATTATGTAGGGTGGATGGCAAGGAGGCACATCCACAACCCTATACCAAAACAAAGCTAACACAATTGATATATATATATTGTTTTTGTAAATCTTTGATATTAAGAGTTTCAGCATCAATTAATCTCACATGCTTTTTAGCGCCAGATTGAAACTAAAACCTGAGGGTTAAAACTAGTCATGCGGGTTCGGTGAACTGAAACCGAACCAAGCCGATTATCTTGGTTTTCTATTTTTTCGGTTATCAGACAATACTACCAAAATGAACTGATTAAATAATCGGTTCGGTTTTTGGTTTATTTTGGTTATTGAAATTCTATCGAATTGAACCGATTTTTGGGTTTTTTTGGTTAAAATCGGGTAAAATCGGTTAATTCGATTCGGATTTATATATATTAGTTTGATTCAGTTTAATTTCGGTATATTTTTGGTTATAAAAGAAAAAGACGAGCAACCGATTAGTTCGGGGAACGAACTGAATTGAACCGTAAACCGAACATGATTCAAAACATTGCAGAATTGAACCGATTGCTAATTAGTGGCAAAATTGAACCGAACTAATCTTTTCGTGGCAAAATCAAAGTCACGCTTCAGCCACTTTATTTGGTCGTGACAAAGCAGATAGCCACGTTTTTGCCACCTTTTTTTCCTGTGGCTAAAAATCGAATATATTCGCTGCTCCACTACTGCCACAAGTCTTTTTACTCAGATTGATTTGACATTTTTTTCGGTGCATTGGCCACGAAATTGCTACGAAAATTCGTGGCTTTTCTTTATCAATTATTTAATTTAAATATTCTAGTTGTCACGGACGGTTCGTAGATATATCGTGGCTTATTTAGTCACGTTTTTACCACGTCAACTGTTAGTGACTTAATAGTCACGTATTCACTGTGGCAAAACCGTGACAATAGTTGTCACGTTACTTTAGTGACTATTTCGTGGCTTGGTTTGTCACGGTTTGGTGACGAAAATGTCACGGTTTCCAGTTTTTTTTTTTTTTTCGTGGCTTTTTGTGACTTCTCTGTGGCTAAAAAAAAGCCACGGAACCACCGTGTATTTTCCATGGCTATGGGAGATATTTCTACTAGTATACCATGTTTTGTAGCCGATGACGATGCAGAGATGATACTTAGAAACATAATGGCGCCTGAGCAATGCCATGTAACTACATCATGTTCTTGGATTTCCTCATCAACACTGAGAAGGATGTCGACTTGCTTGTGGAGAAAGGTAACCCTTAACGTATTAGCTAGGTCTATATGTGTAAACGATCATGAGCTTCCAAATTATTAAGTGACAATTAGTAGATTGACCCATTTTTCTTGTATATTTGTGGTAGTATCTTCACACTTTATGATGATGTGAGATATATCCTAAATTTGTGTACGTGTGACTAATGATTCATGATGGTTAATTTTGGTATTTGTAAGGGATAATATACAATTGGCTTGGGCACCATCGTGCGGTGGCTAAAGCTCAGTGTGGGAGTCATGGACGTACGATGGCTCTTACTATTCTGATATCGCAACGCAAGTAGTGAAACACTACAACAACAAATGCAATAAGTCATGTGCCATCCTCAGGCGCGTGTATTGCAGCGACCTCTGGACAGGGACAGCCACTGTAGGCGCTACATATCTATTGCTGATGACTCTTTATCCAGACGGTGTCTTCTATCATTCAGATTATAAAGAAGTGAAAATTCTTCTCCCTAAACGCAGTTTATCAAGTTCTTTTCCGAGTTTATAGTTCATCCTTGTTCATATTATATAGCTAGGAGTTTAAAATATCACTTATCTTGTACGATTTCCAAAAGTATTGTGAAGTTGTAGAGTTTGATTCGGAGAGTTATTGCAATCCAAAAGCTAGTTGAACTACCTCATTTAAATTTAATGAAGTTAACTTCTAGTTAAAATAACTAGTAGACAAATGACATGTCCCAAGAGTATTGATTTAATGATTTCCTTACTTATGGATAGGCACACCGATAAAAATCTTGAAACTATCAACTCCGGCATGTATTTCAAGTCATCGTGAGGTATGTATTTGAAGTCACCCTCCATACCATTTGGAGAGAACATAATCGACGCCGGCATGGCGAACTACCAACTCCGCAAGCTGCTGTCATTAAGCAAATTGATCGAATAGTCCGAAATCGGTTACTCTCGCTTAACACGTCGCTACGCAGTAGTGGTCTACAGCTATGGTTTGGCACCCGATGAGTTTATCTGTTCTTTATTATGTTGTTTTTAAGCAACATTGAAAACAAGGACGCATTTCTTGTACAAAGGGCTTTTGGATGAATATAAATTTAACATTCATACAAAAAAAAAAATCTTGAAACTATCAGGTACCATATTTTGCAGCAAAGATCTAACGTGAGTTGTTTATAAGGGTTTGCTAAGAAGAAATTCAATTATTACAGGGCACTTGGCCAGACAGACAAAGCACATTTTTTGACCTCACAATGATTTGAAACTTGAAAATAAGGAGAGACAAAAGCTTCAAATAAATAAATAAGATTTGTATTGTTAAGCAGTGAAAGTGTTGAATGAATATATATGAATAAGATTCTTATTTATCTTTCACTAAGTTGTTTTTCTTCTTCCTCCTCCTCTTTTTTTCTCCAATGGCTTGTAGAGAGACTTTAGATTCTGAAGACAAGAATGGATCCGACCTCGAAACAAAGACGTTGGATCTTGAATCGGGCACGATCCATGAGCTGAATAAATCGGCTCCTGGGATGTGGCGATTTCCTACATACCCCGACCTCTGTTGTATCTACAGAGTCCCAACTTGCATCCGTCAAGTAAATCCAGAAGCATACACACCTCAGTTACTTCTCATTGGACCTCTTCACCATTCTTTAAAATCTCAAGCTCTCAAGTCTCTTGGAGATATCACAAACACAAAGTCTATGGACTACTTGAACATGGAGGAGCATAAGAAGATTTATCTAGAGAAATTCGCACAAAGGATTCAAGGGAAGAAAGCCACCGATGGGTTCAGGAGAATAATCGAAGAAGAAGAAGAGACAATTAGGGCAAGCTATGCTGATTCAACGGTCTGGATTCCATCTCAAGAGTTCGTGGACATGATCCTACACGACTCTGTTTTCATACTAGAGTTCATGTTGAGGACTTACGAACGACAACTAAAGAAAACAGGGGATCCACTCATGGACGAGCATTGTCTTACATACGCAGTCACAAGAGATCTCATGTTGCTCGAGAACCAGCTTCCCTATTTCATCCTTGAGAAACTCTTCGATCCAATCGTTCCAATACTCCTACCGGACCAGACATTCCGCGAATTAATCACCCAGCACTTTGGAATATTCCATAATGAGATTGTAGTCAACTCAAAGTTCGTACATTTCACTGATCTGAATAGGTGTGTCTATGTGGAGACACTACCGGATCATGCTAAAGGAGTTCCAATAGAAAATATCTGTATAGATAATATGCATAACGCCCGTAAGCTAGATCGTGGGGGAGTGAAATTTGAGAAGGTGGAAAAAAAAAATTTCTCGCTGGAGGTGAGATTTGTGAAAGGTTGTTTGAAAATGTCATGTTTAAGGGTTGAAGACGCTACGGAGATGATACTGAGAAACGTAATGGCACTTGAACAATGTCACTACCCTGGCGAAACCCACGTTTGTAACTATATTATCTTCCTGGATTACCTCATTGACACCGATAAAGACGTTGACTTCCTTGTCGAGAAAGGTAATCCTTTTCTCGTATATGTTCTATAACTCCATATGTATATATTGATTTATAGTGGTTTTTTGTTTTTGTAAGGGATAATAAACAATTGGATTGGCCAAAACCGTTTTGTGGCGAATGTGGTGAACAAGCTGTGTTTGGGCATTACCGACGAGGGTTCTCACTATTCTGAAATAGCGGAGGACGTCAGCAATTACTATTTAAGTCCAGTCAATAATTCATATGCCATCCTCAAGCGAGTGTACTTCGGTAACTTGTGGACAGGGACGGCCACTGTCACCGCCACGTTGTTGTTGCTCATGACTCTCATCCAGACGGTGGCTTCGATCCTGAGTCTTATGAATCCAAAATGATTGTATCTTGAAGCACTTTTGGCTTATGAATTGAAGTATGTTCTCTAAAGAAGTGTGTTTATTTGGGTTTATGTCACTTTGCTTTTGTTGTTAATTTAAGGTTTCGATCTCTTTCGATTCGGTTTCAAAATGTATGCTTTGTAATTCTAGGGTTTATCGTTTGTAATAAAAATGAGATGACCAAAAGAAAATCTAGTCATTCTTCACGTGTGCGGTATAAAAAAAAAAAAAAAGACAAGGTTTACTATAATAAAAATATGATGTTAGCACACTACATACCTGTATATTATATTGCTACTGACTCTTATCCAAACGGGAACTTCCACCATTCAGGTTATGGAGAAGTGAACTATTTTATCCCTGAAACGCACATTACGTCCGATTTTATATTTCATCTTTTGTTCAAATGATTAGGCTAAGTCGTACCATCTGTTCTCTTCTCAAAAATAAGTCTCCAAAATAATTGAATATGATTTTGGTTGGTAAGCTGTGAAAGTGTTAGATGAAGTTTCAGACAAAGACGATATATCTAAATTTTCTATCTATATAAACATACACGAATGGCCAGCAGCATCATTGAGGAACCTACCAGAGAGCTATTCCATGATCTCATAGTAAATCCAATAAAGAGTTTATAGAGCTTCAAGCTCGATCTTTTCATGTAAAAATAAATTTGATAAATGCCATTCTTCAATGATATCGTAGATCGGTTGTCTTCATCATTCATCACTACACACATCTACAATCATAATATATTTATAAATCATAGAACCAATAACACATGATTTTGATACAGATTTTAATATCAATGATTGAATAACACATGATTATTGTATGGATTTCCAAATCCATTTAAATCCATAAACCAATAAACCCAGTTTGATATCAAAACTTTTTTTCCTTTCTAACACTGAAAATATATTATTTCATTTACCATTTACCAAAAAATTAATGGATACAGAGGAGCGAGACAATTCTATGCATATCATGTACTATGATAAATGAATCAACAACCAAAAAAAATTATGAAAAGAAAACAAAATATTCAACTTTATCTTAATTAGATGCTAAAACAACTCATTTTCCCAGCAGGCAGGGTGTGCAGGGTTCGGTTCGGATCCTCGGGTCGGGTAATTATGCCCAGGCCTATCTATACCTATCATTCTGTCACCAAGATAAATTGTTGCAAACCTTCTATAAACTCTTTGTTACTGCATCATTCTTCGGATCTTTACGTTTGGAAAATTGTTGTTGGTGTGCTTATATTTCGTAATTAGAAGACATCTATGAAATTTATTAAGATCTCTCATAACCAGATTAGTCATTTTTTGTTTTTTTGGGCAAAACCAGATTAGTCATTTACTCATTTTATGTTCCAAAATTACCCAATTTTCTGTTGATTTCAAGCGATAATGTAGATTCAGCTCAAGATCTACATTATCAAAGTATATTCATTTCAATTTTCTCGTGAAAGGAAATGTTTAATCAGAGTATCTTTATTATTATATTTAGAATTACAAAAACAAGAAAAAGAAGAAAAAACATATACATTGGTGATGAGTTTCAGATGTAGAGTTATCATCAGGGGAGCATGCGTAAAGCCTTGGTGTAATGTGTGAGTGCCCAAAGAGTGAAGGTGTTTCTATAAGTCGGATAGTTTAACACCACATTCATCTTGTAAACACCTCTTATTTCCTACAAAATAATATATAAATAAGAAAAAAAATATATTATACTGAATTTCAAATTGATAACAAACAACATACCTGTTGTGGGAAATCGCCGTTATCCATCTGCGAATTGATTAAAATTTTTGCACCACGATGAACCGGTAGAGGGTCTCTTTCCATCTGCCCACTCATTATTAGAACCATCAATGCTAGTCCTGTATTCACCATATCGGACTTGTTCCCCTCCAAAGGAATATATTTCTTCTTGGGACAAGAAAGAAAACTCTCTCCCCAACCGCCTTCAACATTTTGTATCTTAAGAATGAATTGTACCGCTCTACGAATCGGCTCACTATTATGGTAAGTTTTGCCTGCAGCCACCAGACCTCGAACACTAAAGAAGGTCCCATAGATGAAACACACTCCCCAGTTTCCGTACCACGAACCATCCGCCATTTGCAAGCTTTCTATGTATTTCACTCCTTTCGTTATAAACATTTCTACTTCTTTTGTTCTGTATCCTGGATATTGTTTCATGAAATGAGCCAACACTACTACCGCCGACCCTGTACATTCTACATACTCATGCTCGAGAACTGTATCTTCAATAAACTCTATGGGACTAAGCCACTGCATTTGAATTGAAATATTTTTAATTTTATTTATATCCAAGTATAATGAAACTTGAAACTAATAAATGATAACTACCTCTAGGCATTTTTTCCCAGCAGCTCTCTCCCATATGGATATGCCTCCATCTTTGCTCTGTTATTAAGAGAATTATTAGTTACTAATCATCTTAGGAGTTTATTAATATATAATTAACAACAATTAAATTACCTGCATATAGAGAAGCATATCGACAGCATCATAAAGTCTCTCCACATCCATTTTCTCACCAATAAACTCAGACGGCATGCTCTCAAACATCAGGCAGCACTGGTCACTCACGCATATTAGTAATCAAATCTTTATATTGAAAATTTAAAGAGAGAAAATGCATACAATATAACTTTTATAAATTAATACTCGATAAATTAATACATCCCTAAATTAATATATTTTTTTTTATCCCAAATTAGCTTTTTGGTTCAATTAGTGTATAGATAAATTAATAATTTCGATGAATTAATAAAATATTATAAATTACTATATGGTTCCAACATTCTTAATTTATAGAGGTTTTACTGTACCTCTAAACTCTCAGAAGTACAATCTGAAACAAACCATCCTTGATCTTTATCTGAAAAAGTCCACCCTCCTTTGGATTTGTCTCTGAACATTTTAACATAGTCACCAGGAGGATTCTCTGTAAGCTGAGAATTCCTCAAGAAAGAATATCCCTTTATGAGCGTTGGCCTTATCTCATCGTCAACATCAGCATCTAACATGACTTGAAGCACAAAGGCTGTATCCCATGTTTGGCTACCAAAAGTCTACACATTATGTAAATAATGTAATGTTATCTCGAAATGGTGGATTATAGTCTACTGATTTGTATTGTCAAGAGAAAACGAAAAAAAAAAAGAAAGACAAACCTGGATTTTTAGGCCGTCCTCCGCAATCCATATGAAATTAGAGAGTCGAGCAAGATGTTTTTTAAAATACTCACTCTCTGGATCTTCAACCCAACAAGCTAGTAAATGAAACACCTATAGATGGTTTTTGGTTAGTAAATCATTTTTGGTTTTTCTTTTTGTTTGTCTTCTTTTTAATGTAATTCAGTGGTTTTTATTAGTATTTTCATTGTGTTACCATTTGAATTTTGTATAATGTACGTTGCTAGCAAAAAAAAAAAAAAATGGTAATGATGCTACCTTTGGTACAGCTCCACCGGTGATATATTGGGTGGCTTCGTCATGGTAGTGAATTAGTTCCATCGCCGTTCGGATAGCTTTTTCTCTTATGAGGTTCTTAAACGGCCATCGATTAAATATATTCTCCGAAACCATATGAACACTTTTCCAAAACAAGTCTTGTACAAATGATTGTGGATAGTATAGATCTTCCTGCATCATGACCACATTTTGTTTTGTACCAATTAATCTTGATTGTTTTTTAAATATTTTAAAGAGCTAATTAACCTTTGTTTTTTTTATCATAAGCATACTATGCATTATGTATGTGAATTATAATTTTACCTTTGCGCATTGATTGCGAGCTTTGCTCCAATCAATTTCGGAATATTTCTGAGGATAAATTTCTTCACGAAGTTGTAGAATGAGAGGTGTTGGTGTAGCAACAAATTTTTTACCATACAAATAGGACAATGCCATGAAAGTATCCCGTATATATATCCAGAGAGTGCCTGCACGTATAAAAATATATTTAAACGAATTTATATTGTGTAATCCATGGTGGCAAAGTATTTTTGATGATAACCATAACCAATATACGAATTATTCAAGTTCAAACCTCCATTAATAGGAAAATAAGAAGGAATGAACCAGAACTCTGGCAGTATGGGTTTGCAACCAGACCATTCATACACTCCAAGAGCCTAACAAATTGAATTATAAAAATTAGTTAGTGCAAAGTACTTCAAAAAGCAAAAGAGATTATGTTTAGTTGGTGATTATTTATGCGACATACCGAAAGCCAAGCTTTTCCGAACAATGGTGTATATGTAGCACCACCATGGTCAATGATCCATTTACGAGCCCTTGCGCAAGCACTTTTTTCACCATCATAATCGGGATCTACTCCAAACATTCGTAGGCATATGTAGTTGATGACCGTACAAAACATAAAACTGTGGCTTTCTACGTCTATTCCCCATCCACCATCGTCGTTCTTCGAAAAGAGTGGAAAAAAAATTAATAAATTTTGGAAAAGAGTGGAAAAGTGGAAAAAGACATGAAATCACTTGGCAAAAACTATGGAGATTAAAATGTTATAATGGGTGTGTTCAATACTTCAATTTTTTTTTTATCAAAAAAAAAATACTTCAATTTTTAAATGAAAATTTCTGTGGGGTTTTTTTTTTTTTTGGGTCAAATTTATTGGGTGTTATTGTGTTCATAATTTGAAACCCTCTAATCCCTTATCACTTGGCCAAGGAATGTACCATGGTAAATATTGTTGGTACAAAATTACAAATCATCAAAAGTAACGTTCCAATATTGTATTGTTTTTACTGCTAGTTCAGTAGAGTTTTAATCTGCGATACTCCTCAGATTCAAAATTTATTCTCAAATACTCCTCAACTGTAAAAAGAAAAAAATACCCTTAATGAGGGTTGATTCCGGGTGATAAGGGTTAAATATAATTAAATGGGTAAGTGTTCAACGAAAAACACACTAGCTCAGTGGTTGCGAGCTTCATGCGCGCACGCGCGCGTGCCAGGGTTCGAATCCCCCATGCGGGACTTAACGGGTATAACAAGGGTATATTTTGGTACAACTAGGTGGTGGTACAACTACGAGGTGGTACAACTGGTAGGTAGTTGTACCAGGTATACGTTGTACAACTGGTAGGTAGGTGTACCAGTTGTACGAGGTATACGTGGTACAACTGGTAGGTAGGTGTACCAGTTGTACGAGGTATACGTGGTACAACTGGTAGGTAGTTGTACCAGTTGTACCACGTATACCTAATAGAGGGGTAGTTTCGTCCTTTCATTAAAAGGAGAGAGTATATGGATTAGAGGAGAGTATGTAGATTAATTATTTGGCTCCGAGGAGCAATTGAGATTAATCCCCAGTTCAATACCGCCAAAACGGATGTTTTGTATTTTTCATTACAATATATTAGTTTTTTTCCAAATTTATCCCTGCAAATTTTAACTATTCATTATATACTGTATACTAGGTCTTAACCCGCGGTACACCGCGGGACAAACATTAAATTTATAAATTTTAAAATTCATGATTTGAAAGTTTTCTTGTAACGTAAATATAAACTCTAATTGATCTATAAAAGATATTAAACGAATCAAAGACATAATGACCCGTTGATCTTTATGATACAAAAGTTTGTTTATATATTCTGATTTCAAATTTCAGTAACCCGCTTATCTTTATGATACAATGCAATTTTTTCACATTTTTAAGTAATTATTTATTGTTTTTGATTGAATAGTTTTGTTATTCATTTTTATTTTTGTCAAAGTTTCTTTACTTTTAATTCAAAATATTAAATATTTTTTGGATGTGTGTTAAATCAAATATTAAAATCTTAAAATTCACTCTTTTTTTTACTAATTAAGTAAATTATGTCCGTTTTTAAAAATTCAAATCACAACATATATGAAAATTAAAATCTAGATTTTATTTATTATATAGACTATGTATTGATCAAATTTTTTAAAAAAATATGATCATAAAAAGATGAGAGATAAATTTTTAATAAAATTTTTGAAATATTTCTAAATTAAAGGAAAATAACTTTGTTAAGAAAATTAGAGGAAAGAGAAAATTCAACATTTCCTTAAATAAATTCAATAGATGAGAGGAGAGTGTGAGCATGCTAGTTTATTTTTATAATTAATGCCGAGCTCTCTAGCGACGACACATCAGCATTGTTGGCAAAAATGCTTCTCTATTAATATATAGGGGATAATTATATTTGGTTTTATAATATGTTTAAACATAATTTGAAAATTAAATTAAATTATTTTTTTATTCACCAAATTTTCAAGTTAAGGATCGAATATGTGAACAGTTAATAAAAAGTTTTTAGGTTTTTATTAAAAACTTCAAATACATATATGTATAGTAAAATTATTTTTTATAAGTACTTATAATAGGTTATATATATAAGGATACATATATATAATAATTTTCTTACCAAAAAATATTTACATAAGTTATTTTATATTTTTTGTTGAAAAGCAATTTAATTAAGCACTATCATTAATATTTAGGAAAAAAAAATTGATGTTTGTTGGATCTCAATTGAAATAAATTTAAATAACAAAAAATATAATGATTTTGGAAAATATAAAATTTTTATAATTTTACTTTGATATTTTTGTGAGATTCATTGTCAAATAAATTAACAGAGAAACATTTTTGACACGTGTCAGCATTAGAGAGCTCCGAAAGAAAACATTAATGCTGAGTTCTCTAATGCTGACACGTGTCAAAAATGTTTATCTTTTAATATATAGGGGATATCATTCCTTAGTTTTATAAATTACATTTATAGTGCGCACTGTACCAAACCATCATATAATTTTGATAAGAGATAATATGTCTAGCTGTATGTGCTTTTGTTAGAAACTAAATCAGTTTTGCGTAACAGTTCGCTAGACACACACACACACACATATATTTCTTAGTAATAATCTCTAAATTGAAAGACATCTAGCTAAACAATAAAATACACATATTATTGTATATAATGAATCTCTAAAGAGAAACTATATTGAATCAGGTACCTGATGGTTGTACATGTAACGCAACATCTCTTTCCGATGCTCTTGGGTGAAGAATTGATCCAGATGACCAGTGATATACAAGCATATCACCTGAAATTATTTTGCACCATTTACTATATATTAATATATTTATACTTGAATTTTAGTTAAGAGGGTTGTTGAAGTGTCCAACTCACAAAGGGGGCGTTGAAGAACGTACAACCGGCGTTTTCGGCAGGCCAATGTCCATCATCAGACTGCAACGCTGCCATATAATGTATTCCTCTTCTTAGTGCCGCTTTCGCATCATCATATGTTATTTTCTCAGCATCCTCTATGATCACTCGTGGAATCTTTTGCTCGAACTTCTTCTCCCTTAGAAACTTTTAAATGAGCAAGCAAAAAATTGAAATTATTATGCTGTATAGCTAGACTAATTAAATTATGGTCATTTGTTTCGTATTCAAAAGTTTCACCTGCATACGCCAAAGGAGATCGGCACTAGCCTTGTACTGTGACCTATTGGCTTTGAAATTCCGTCGAGCCTCTTCGACCTCTGCGAGTTCCTCTGGAGACCCTGCGTTGGCATCAAACTCCCATATCTGTCTTCCGAGGTGGTTGTTGGTGGTGTACAAGTGAGGGATATCTCCTGTTTGAGCTCCGATTCTGAGCCTCCACATTTTTGTATCAAATCTCCTAGAAAATTCAAGCATATTTTTTTTTGTCAACAAAATTCAAGCATATATTAAAACCTTTTAACCAAAAAAAAAAAAAAAAAAAAAAAGCATATATTTGTCTTAAGATTTATTTATTTTTATCTTGTATATATATGTATACGTAATCGAATACTATACTATAGCTTTGTGTTTATTAATTAAAATGCTCTGTTAAATTTTAAAAAGAAAGAATATGTTTAAACGTAGTTTGTTTTTCTAATAATTTGGAAAATTTCGCCCAAGTATTGTATTTTTTTTATAATATAAATATATAATTTATAAAAGAATCAAACTGAATCAAACTCCAGATCTCTTACCTTGATGGCTTGGACTAGAATGCTTCCGAGTTAAGTCTGAACTCTTAAGTAAGTACCAGCTTCTGCTCTCAGATTGCTGAAGAATAAGTAACACAAATATATGCATTTATAGGACCAAGATATCTCTATATATATATATATTTTTTTGGTCAACACATATCTCTTTATATATATTATTTTCAGGGGACTTTTTTTATATAGACATTCAAAATTTTGTAATAGATATCTTATATAGTCACGATAATCACGCGTTAGAATCTTCAACGTATATTAATTAATTACCATGTATAAACAAAAATGAAGTTTATAAAATGATTATAAGCAACGTTAGCATGCCATACGGGTTAGCTGGCTGCCTGTCACAGAGGGTTTTCTTTTTCTATACTCTTCTGTTTAATCATAGAGGTTTGATATTCAAAGGTTTACCATTTTGTCAACCGCAGATCAATTGCATATCTTTATGATTATAATTAATTAGTATGGACCCACATACACATGCTGGTAATGGTAACTGATCCAAGAAATAAATGAAATTTTTTATTAATAATTCAAAATTTTAGTTAAAATGTCTTTTTTGTGTGCATTTTTTTTAAAAAATGTCTCTTTCAATTGTTTATTTTCAATTGTATCTATATATTTTCGTTATTATTTGAACCGCACCGCATTTTTCCCACACCGCAAAACGCAATTACCATTCAGAGCTTTAGAAATTTACCTTGTATATGTTTTTATAAGGTTCTACGTATATTTCGATAGATCTAAATTTTAGGGACATTTTTGATAAAACTTTAGCGAAAAGGCATTTTTGTAAAGTTGTATTAAAAATGGGCATTTTTAACAATTTACCTAAATTTTATGTGGTAATCTACACAATACACATTCTTTTAGATTTTATCTGTTAAATTTTGTAAAATTGGATTTGAACTTCACAAATTTTATTTTCTTAATGGATAAGAGCTAAAGTTTTTATATAAAAAAATATGTGCATAATATCAAATTAATAACTTAGTTCGTATTATAAACAACTAAAAATTAACAAAACATAATTGGTAAAAAAAAATATCCACAAAAAGTATTTTGAAAACCGTAAATATTTTGAATATATTTTTCTATATGTTGTTAGCCTATAAATCTCATAATTAATAATTTTACTCCATGTAAAACTAATTTAAATGAGTTAAAATTTATAGAACCTAAAATAAAATATGAATAAAAATATACTAACATTTTGATCAAATAATCAAAAATTCATACTTATATACTAATTATTGTTTTCAAACTTTTGTTTTTTCAATTATTTTTAAAAAGCAAGACATTCATTAAAATTTCGTAAAATAAAACTTAACCAAAACTCCACTAATATTCTCATCAAGTAATAAAAAATCATTCAAATAAGCTCATTATTTTTTTTGAAAATTTTTTGTTTTAACTTACGAATAATAAACACTACATTACAACGATACATACATTTTTTTTTTTTTTGTAACACTCATTTTATTGATACTAAATATGTTGTGAATTACAATAGTCTTCATGAATCAAAGCAACAAGGAAATTTGGAACAAAATTAAAATAACTAAAACATGTCGATTGTCCCAGGGCCTGTTTTGCAAGCTTGTCTGCAACTTTGTTTGCATTCCTTGGAATCCATTGAAACTCAACCTCTTCAAATTTTGTCTTCCAATACCAGATATCACGTAACCAGTTGTGCACTCCAAAATTTAAATCTCTGCGATGGATCAGATTGAAGAGTTCCTGACAATCTCCTTCGAAAATAATCTTCCTATAACCTTTTATCCAACAGTGTTGCATTGCCTGGATTAAACCTTGGCATTCACTCTCTAAAACACTATTAACTCGTTTTCCCCTGGCTTGATTTGCGCCTTGGAATGTACCTTTGTCATCACGTAGTATCCATCCAGCTTGTGGAATCGAATCTACATTTAAAAAGGAAGCATCAACATTGCACTTAAACCACAAGGGCCTCGGTCTCCTCCACGTAGTACTCTGTGATCTATGTTGGGTTGGCCGACTAGAAGATGTTAAAGTTGCAATATATGCCTCTCTCTCCACCCATTCAGTTGTATCCCTCTGTGCATAGGTAAGTGTCTGTATCCAAGAGTGATTCTTTTGTTGAAAATAAAGCAGATTCCTGCTTTTCCATAAACGCCATAGACACCAAAGAGGAAGGTGCCTATGCATCTCATTGCCTGTTCCCCTGTTCATGTTGATTAATTTGTCCAGTCTCTCCTCAGTCGTAGTGTTGTTACCAAAGAAATTTGGAGAGAAACCAGCACCTCGCCACAATTGTTGAGCATAGATACATTCAAAGAACAGATGGTTAGTTGTTTCCTCTGCTTGGCAACATCGTTTACATAGCCCTTGTGATGCAATATGTCTTCTTCGTAAAGTTTCTCCCATAGGTAGGATATCAGTGAGAATTTTCCACACGAAATGCTGAATTTTTGGTGCTGTCTTCATCTTCCATATCTGTTGTTTAATCAGACGATTCCCATGAAGAGGTGGGATTAGTCCTTCATTGAGCTGCGTTGCTAACCTGTATCCAGATTTTACTGAATAAAGCCCATCCTTGGTGTAATGCCACCCCAAGATATCCACAAATGTTTGAGCGCAGAGCTTAATGTTCAATATATGTTCCACATCCAAAGGATCTACTCTCTCTATGATTTTCTCCAAGTTCCATCGCAAGGGTGATAACAGAAGCAGATCACTAACCTGTAGTGGTGAATCCCATCCTTGCTGTGGTGCAGGAGGTCGTGGTGGGGATATTGGTAGCCAGGGATCTTTCCATGCATCCACTGCCTCACCATTACCAATGATAAATCTCAAACCTTTACACAGAAGATCTCTGCCCTTTAACAGAGAAGCCCAGGCATAAGAAGCCTTTCTTTTCTTGATAGCTGTCAGAATAGTTGTGTCATGGAAATACCTTCCTTTTAATACCCTTGCCATTAAACATTCTGGTTTCTGCATAATTCTCCATACCTGTTTACCTAAAAGAGCATCGTTAAAAAGCTCTAGATCACGAAAACCTAAACCACCCGCAGATTTTGGAACTCCTATACGATTCCAGGACAGCCAATGCATTCCTTTCTGTTCATTACTCTTGCTCCACCAGAACTGTGCTAAACATTTGTTAATGTCTTCACAAACTGTTTTTGGTAACTTGAAAACATTCATTGTGTATATTGGCATTGCCAAGGCCACAGACTTGAGTAAAACTTCCTTCCCACCAGTAGAGAGAAACCTTTTGTTCCAACCTTGTGTTCGCTCCTTCACTTTCTCAACAATATACTGAAAAACTTCACACTTTTTGCGGCCAAATTGCTCTGGAATCCCTAGATATTTTCCTCCACCACCATCATTATGTATGTTTAGAATATGTCTCACTCTGGTCTTGTTGTGAGCTTTAACTTTCTTGCCAAATGTAATTGCCGATTTGCCCAGATTTACTGCTTGCCCTGAAACTTTCTCATAAAGACTAAGGAGATGTTTAATCTTTTTGGCAGCAGAAACATTTGCCAAGGAGAAGAATAAAGAGTCATCTGCAAATAGAAGATGACCAACTTCAGGGCTTCGATTGCTGATCTTTATTCCTTGCAGTTTCTTTTCAGTCATGTGGCGATTAAAAAGGTGGGAAAGCACTTCAGCACATAAAATGAAAAGATATAGTGAGAGTGGATCACCCTGTCTAATTCCCCTGCCTGGTCTGATATTTCCACGAGCCCCACCATTTATCAATACAGAAAAACTGACTGTTGAAACACACTCCATTATCCAGCCAATCCATTTATGATGAAAACGCATTCTCTTCATCGTTTCTTCAATAAAACTCCATTCAAGACGATCATAAGCTTTGGAGATATCTGTTTTGATGGCCATATAAGATGTTGCTTGACACGTCCTAGCTTTAAGACTGTGATAAACTTCATGAGCAATAATAACATTGTCAGATATCATTCTGCCAGGAACAAAAGCCGCTTGATTCTCGGATATTAGACTGGCTAGATGCTTCTTCAGTCTATTGACAAGAATCTTGGAGATGATCTTGTAGGCAACATTGCATAGAGCAATCGGTCTGAAATCTGCCATAGTCACCGGTGGAGTCACTTTTGGAATCAAACACAGGTTGGTGTGATTAAGTTCTTTGTCCAGGGTACATGTGTCAAAGAATGCTTGAACCTCATTAATAATATCTGGATTTATCTCATTCCAGAACTTCTGATAGAAAGCTCCAGTAAAACCATCTGGGCCAGGAGCCTTATGCGGTCCCACTGCAAACACTGAATCTCTGATCTCTTCGACACTGACTGGCCGTATGAGGTCCTCATTTATGTCATTTGTTATCTTCTGGTTGTACCCACGAAACACCTCATCATATAAATCATAGGAGCTATCATTTGCTGTATATAAATGTTGGAAATAATCCACTGCAGCAGCTGTTAACTCTGTGTCACCTCTATGAATCACTCCTTGATTGTCTTGAATAGAAAACCACTTTTGCTTTGCTTGTTTAATCTTGGCAGTGGAATGGAAAAAAGAAGTGTTACGATCCCCAAAATTCAGCCACTGGTTCCTGCTTTTCAGTTTCCAATGAACCTCTTCATCTATATAAGCTTGATACATACATTTTTTTTTTTGGTAGAAACGATACATACATTATTTTAAAAAAAATATTATTATTTTAAACTTCAACATTCATTGTTTATTGATTAATATCGATGGTAAATGAAATTAAAATTTTTGATATATTTCAAAATCCAATTGACCAATAATGACACAGATAAATTAGCATATCTAAATATTTTATTTTGTTAATTTTCCGTCTGGATATCATCCCAGTTGTTGCGAAGTATAGAACTTACATATCTTAACTTTGCATTTCAGATGCTATGTTGGTATTTACTAATTGTTTTTGGGTGATTTTACGAGGCTTTCTAGTTTTTCACTAATGAAGCGGGTGGCCAAGAGGCTGAATATTCCCTCATGTACTCTCCCTATTTGGTATCATTGGCTCCTTCTTAGTATCAAGACACTATATCATTTGTATTACGAGCCATTAATGGACCTTATCCGTTCTAAATATTTTGCAAAGCTTTCTGATTTGTATGTCAATGCCTTTATGTCCTCAATATTCACGTCGGGTAGGCAGTCAAGAGGCTGAGTATTCCTTCGCTTCGTCTTAGTATAAAGACAATATCTTGTTTGGATTACAAGCCATTAATTGACCGTATCGAACAAGAACCTTTCTTTGTGGGACGACATCCCTAAATCATAAAGCCAAGTATCAAGAGTGTTTTGAATTGAATCTCATATGGAGTGTTTTCTCAGTGTAAGACTCCAAGGGTAGCTTGGAAAAGGAATTATCTCCTGCGTTCTTTAGGGATTGTTCGAGAGAGATCTTATATGCTCAAATTTACCATCAGAGCTACTCTCTCAAATTAAGAGATCACTGTAGTACTTAGGAATCAAATCCACAGGGATTTAGTTACTCAATAGGTTTTCAATTTCAGATTAAGCTAAACAAAAAAGATGTAAATAAAGAACAAATTGCAGAAATAATAAATTGAGGTTGTAAACAATTGGAAGCAAACGTTGAATCCAGAGAATTCTCAGGAAATCAGGAATGATAAATAGAATGATTAGTCAGGATAAATTAAGCACTGTTCTAGAACTCAAACAAAAAAGATAAAATAAACCAACTCTCGATGTGAATACTTCTTAACCTAGAAACAGATAACCAAATCTCTTTGTGAAATCTTAGAATCTAAATCAGCATTAAGTTCAGGTTCAATATGTTCACAAAAGCTAAAACCAAATCTCTCTGTGAATTAGACTTTTGCTTACTCTAGATTCTTTTCAGAATCACACTCTCGCGCTAATCAATAATTCTAAGATCTAAATTCAGTTGATCAGACCAGATTTAGCATTAAGAACAATCACAGGTGAAGAACAATAAAGATAGACAATCCTTAACTAATCAATTCCATTCAATCAAACCATCAAACCCTTATGAGAAACACTAAATCTAACAGGTGAATTACTCAGACATAATCAAAGTAAAAACACAAGAGATATAGAAAGATATCATCATTAAGAGTAAAGGGTAAGAAATAACAGGGGTTCACAATCAGAACTGCAGAAGAACAGGTAACAGAAATATCTCCCCAAACCTCTCTTCTCAAAAACCTAAAATAATGACTTCATGTCTGTTCAAAAACTCTAAAAACGATATATATACAGCTAGGGTCGTGCTAGGTTTCAATTAGATTGGTCAAGGGCTTCTCGGCATCGATTTGGGTTTCAAAACTTTAGACTGCAATCTGTTGCCGGATGAGTGTCGATCTACACTGGTAAGTGGTGTCGATCGACACCAGCTCCGATTCTGGACAGTGTTGACTGCAAATATTCTTAAGTTTTCAAAATTCATTTTAAGCTCCAAATTGCACCAAATTCAATTCTTTTGCTCCAAGATAGCTCCAAGCATTACCTAACCTGTAAACATACCAAAACACTACCAAAACAATAAAAAGACTCTAAAAACTAATCCTAAAACATAGATAAAATATGTAAAATACTAGATATATCAAGACCCAAGGTGTTTAGGGTTTGGAGAAAGCACCCAAAAATTCGGGATAAGGCACTGATGTGCTTAGAGTTTGAACCCTTATATATAACTGCAAGTGCATATCATAGATGGTTAAAAATATTAGATTATGGAACTAACTTAAAACCAATTGGCAATGAGTGAAGTGACTCGTATCTTACATATACCACTTATTTAAGATCCTACTCAACTTCCAATGTGGGATGTTGTATCCCTAATAAAAAAAATATACAAATAGCATGTAGTTACGAGTCTAATGTATTAGGATTAAGTCAAGCCGGGATGTAGTGATATGTTTGTTGGTTTTGTGATGCAACATGTAACTAAAACTGATGTAAGCTATGATGATTGATGCGTAAGAAGAGAGGGATGATCGCAACTCGCAAGGAATCACAAAATCTTAAACAAGATGAAATATTGGGATCGAATAAGAACTGTTCTATTAACTTAAAAAATCCTCGGTTTTCTTTGGTTTTGGGCCAGAAACTCTAATCTCGCTCTGAAGTTACTTAGTAACAATTAAAACGAATCCATAAGACATTGTAAATACTTTGAGAATTAGAGTCAAACATGGCAAATATTATGACACATCAAGCTCCTAATTGTTTTAAATTTGAGATTTAGAATGGTGAAGGTGTCTTGTTTTGGTTTGATAACTTGATAACTCATGTTTTAACCTAGATGAACACGGATAGTGCATAACAATTAACAATTATATAGAAGGAAATGAATCTATAAAGAACAATGAAATATATATATACACACGAATGATCTTAAAGATTTGTTACTACCCTTTAAAATGGAACTATCCTTTTTGTGCTTCTTTTTTTTCAAGATTTAAAATAATTCGAATGCAAATAAAAGAAAGCGATAAATCACTTGTAAACAACAGATTATAAGCACTTGGCATATGAAATTCTTAGGGATTCAAATATAAAGAAAACAAAGTGTAGGACATGATAAGGGTTTCAGATACAAAGAAAACAAAGTCATCACAAATTTTCGAGGAATTCGTGTCCGTTAGAAATTCCGTCGAATTTCTTTCTGTTTTCTTGTAGTATACATACAAACTTAGATTTATACCTAAAAAATATTTACGACGTCGATTTGCTTTTTGGTTTCGTTTTATTCCAGACATGACTCAACTTGTTGAGATTTACTTTCATTATCATTCTCAGGTACCTGAATCTCTTTCTTATTCATGTATACATCTCTTCTAAAGTATTTCATAATTCTTTGTTTCCTTGGTGCCATATTAATTCTTACTCCTTTTCTTTTTCTTTTTCTTTTCCTATTCCGAGGATGCTTATTTATTGAACCCTATAAGTTTATCACGTTTCATATATATGACAATCTTTAGACTTACTTAGTAGTTGGTATTATCAATCTGGGACATTAATTTCAATTGAAGCACATTTGGTATAAGTGACTTTGTCACTAATGGTCAGTAAATACTTCTGGTATCTAATTTGCTAAGTTTTGTAAATGAATTATCTTTTAATTTCTAATTCACATTCTTTATCATTTTTATGAGTGCGCGATCATAAGCTTATCTAAGCGTTTAAGATCATATTGTTTGAGATATGTGGTTGTTGAATGGATTAGGGTTAAAACCATGGTTGATTGTTGTGTTTATCATGCCGGGATTGCATGTGTTTTGTGCTATGCTTGTGGGATTCAAGTTTAGTGCAAGAATTTTGGAGTTGTTGCAGGTTCGAAGGAGTTTTCTATGAAGTCAGTTTGACTTTTTTGATTGGTTGTGTGGCCTGTGGTGGTACATGTTTGCTTATTTGGTGTTGTGCTCTCTTTCATGGTTGTGTGTATACCTCGTAGATGGGTAGATCATCTCACTAAGTATTTTTGGTAATACTTACACATCTCTTGTTTTGTGATGCAATTAATGTTAAAGTGTGTTCGTGGAATCATGGTGAGGAGAGGAGGATGCTCTAGGGACTTGTTGTTATTGTTGTTATATGTGTTGAATTAGAATCATTCCATGATTAGCATACTTGCTAGGTTGATGGTTAGCTTATGAATTCTTGTTTATTTGATGAGAATTGCTTCTTTCTGTGATGATTGATTTACTTGTATTTTTAATTGGGAGAATTGGTTTATAAGTATGGGATTATTAACTAATTGATTAAAAATCCGGGTCGGGTGTTATAAGTGGTATTAGAGAAATTATAGTTGTAGGAGTGGTTAGCTGGAATGGTTCTAGGATGGTTTGAGAAATTTAATTGAATAAATTATTTTTCATGTTGTTGATGCATGGTGTTGAAATCATGGTTGTGTGCTGGAAATTGATTATCTGTTATGTAGTAAATTGATTGACCATGAAATCCTAGAATCATCCTCTTCGAGCTTTCAATGAGATTCCACGGTAAGTTGTGTGTTTGTTGTTGTAGGCTAAATGTTTTTAGCCTAGGTTCTTGAAATTGCAGGTGGCTTTTGGGAAGCTGATGAAGTGATGAGACACGCTGGTTGTGGATCCTGGATCCAACACTCGAATATAGTAAATAAAAGTATAAAGAAATTGGTTGAAAATAAGAACAAATTTGTAGAAAAAAGAGTATTGTATTGATGTAATAAATATTGATTTTATTCCTAAAATATTGGAATAAATTATGAATAAAAATACATAGATTGAAGAAATAATATTTAGTAACTATTGAAAATAACATAAGACATGTATAAAATTATGGTGTAAAATATAGAAGGTTTGTGTGTAGAAAATGTCGAATCTTCCAAGTCCCCCTTCTTGTAATCTTCTCCTCTCTTTTATAGTCTTTTTCCTCCTCCCAAGGTGTCATTATTTGGCCATTAATTATGGAATTAACTCACACAATTAATTATGGTAATAAATTCGTAAACTTGAATGACAAGTTTATTCATTTGACCATGTCAATTAATTTATGAATTAAATCACACATTAATGTCAATATTTGACCACCTCCTTTGTGAAATGTGGAACTTGTTGGGCTTCTTCTTGGGCTTCATAAGTCGATGGGCCTCCGATGCACTAAAATGATCCATGGTGCGGGATCCGGTATCAACACTGGTATTGGGGATACCATTGGTTTTGACTCTTGGAAGTGGTTGTACTGGGAATAGATTTTTGAGAAGTTAAGTTGGAGACTTACTTCGTCGAAGATGCCTTGAAGCAGTTGGGGATATCCATGGGCATATGGATAGGCAATGGATTACAAAAACGAGTTGATGAAATGTTTAGATGGATATCTAGCATTTCTGGTTTGTGGAGTCGACAAGCGGGTTCGGGTATATAAACCGTAAACTCAAGAAAGTATATGTGTAAACACCCTGAGTGATTGGGATGTTTGGAGCTAACCTGAGGATTGGTCAAGGATGTGTTGACATTTCAGAGTGGAAATGTGGTGGTGCGTATAACGACGAGAGTTAGTTTCGGTTTGGAAATACTTATAGACGTTTAAAATTGATTGCTATGAGGACGATGGTCCTGAACAACTCATGAGGAGATGGTGATTCTCCTGAGGGGATGTGTATTTCCCCTTAGTATTGATAGCTCGAAGGACGGAGGTTCCTAATAGTGGAAGTGGTACGTGTGATGGGATAAGTATTTCCCCTTGATACTGAGAGCTTGAAGGATGATGGGTCCTGAGAGTGTGAGTGGTATAATATACTGATAGCTTAAGAGACTTTGTCTCCTGAGAGTGGAACTGGGTGGTGCACCGATAGCTCGAAGGTTGTAGTGCCTACGAGTCTGAGGGGTGTGGTTATGAGTTGGGAACAATTAATGTCTAAGACGTGAGATTAGCATAGTTACAGGATGATAGAGGTTAGGAGTTGACCTCAGGATTGTTTTGTGCTGGTCGGTGGGTTAGGGGGTGCGAACCATTACAACAATGTATTTGAAATTGTGAAGGCAGTAGGATCGTTCTGCAAGATTCAAGGACGAATCTATGTTAATGGGGGAGAATTATCACACTAGTGAACTAATTTTTAGAAATTGATGGTGCACCTGATTTAATAGGCCTATGTTTGGCTTTTCATTACGGCCCGATTTAGTGGTTTTAGGGAATCCTAAATGTCTCTTATTAAAGGACAAGGCTTTAGTCGTTTTTAGGGTTATAAAACAAAAGCCTCCATTTTTTTAAAAAGAAAAATCAGAGAAATCCTTAGGGAGAACTTCATGTGGGAAAATAGAGAGTTTTTGAGGAGATTGTGTAGAGATCTACTTTTGTGGAAGAGTAGATCAGAGCTTTCTGAGCATGGGGGTGTAGTTGAATCTTGCTAGATTCGTTTTTCTCTCTGTCTTTCCAATAGTTAAGGTGAGTGAGTGACCATGAACTTATCTAAGCGTTTGAGATCTAATTGTTTGAGATATGTGATTGTTGAATGGATTAGGGTTGAATCCATAGTTGATTGTTGTGTTTATTATGTTGGGATTTCATATGTTCGGTGCTCTTGTGGGGTTCAAGTTCAGTGCAAGGATTCTGTGAAGCAAGTTTGACTTGTTTGATTGGTTGTGTGGCATGTGGTTGTATGATCGTATGTCAAATAATAAACCTAAATATGCAAACTACCAGATTAAATACGGTAATCAGTTGTAGCACTTTAGGGTCGAATCCACAGGGACCGATAAGTTATACTACGAATCTATGAGATTAAAGTTAAGCTAAGACAAAATAAAATAAGAGTTTGGTTTCTCTAACAACCTAACGAGAAATTAAATAATGCAAATAAATAATAAAAGAATATTAGGCATAGGGAAACCATCCGGGATGCGACAAAACAATTAAATCAATTAACAAGGAATATTAAGATATGTTCTAGAACTCAATTCACAATTGTAGTGGCAAGTCGCTTTCGCATCAAAAGCCTACTTAGCAATACTAAATTAAAGAACAGGCAAGTCGCTCTCGCATCAAATGCCCTCCTAACAAAGTAAAGCTAGCATTAATAACAAGATTGATATGTTCACAAGGTGCCATGGCAAGAATTTTCGTTGCCAAGCCATGGAACCTTGCTCGCCTAATGTCAATTCCAGCAACTAAACACACTCTCGTGCTCAGATTAATCACCTAGAATCTTAGAACAAGTTAGCTACTCAAGCCCTAAGCATTAAGAATAACATTAGAAGAAGAACTATAAAATAAATTCCCAAACTAACAACCTAATAATCGGTCACATCCCTTCAGAGTAACCCTACCCTAAAAAGGAAACTACTTAAACATAAAAACTAGAACAAAGATGAAACTATGAAAATATTTATAAAACTAGAGGAGAGCTACATATCTCAAAAGAGAGAGTCACTGCTCTGAAAAAGATGTGTTTGATTACAAGGTCGAGCCGTCCTTATATAGGAAAAGGGGAGAGCAACAAAAGGAAACAAAAGAAATGGAAAGTCTTGGAGAAGAGGCAAAAGAGTCGGTGGACCGGTCGATCATGGGCCTGGAATGGTCGGTCCATGGGCCGCATCGATCGATCCCATGTGTGGACCGGTCGATCCCATTCTCTGCCACGTCAACTTCGTCGGCAGGTTGACATGTATTCAGTAAATCGGCCATAACTCTTGATCACACCGTTAGATTTCTTTCAAACCACTTAGAGATGAAAGCTAACTACCTTGGCTATCTTGTATCAAAATCTTAGCAAGATCCAACGGCGTGAAGGTCTTCGTCTGAGGACATACTTCTGACGGGTCTGCTGGACTCTACATCTTTCAATGTATATTTGCATCCAAACTGATCCAAAACTCTTCCTTTTGCAATAAACGCTCTTTAGACCTGTAAAACACTAAGTGAAGCATATAGTCCTATTATCTATCTAATATAAGTTAGTTGACTCAATATACAAACCTAAATCCTATATAGAAAACAGTAATTATGGACTCATCAATTCCCCCATACTTAAATCTTTGCTTGTCCTCAAGCAAGAATGATCTGAAATCTTAAAGGGAAAGGTTTGAAAAATAGGAACTTACAACTTCTCGAGAATCTCCGTACATCTTCCGTAAATCCATCACTCAAGGGATTGAGCTTACAACATGTACTAACCATTGGCTTAGCAACTCTCCGTACTGATGTCCCGAGATCTCAAGGAAGCTCCAAAATCTACATTGTTGACTCCCTACATTCATTCTTTACAAGCATGCGGTTTCAACGAGGGAGTATCGATCAAAGATCGCATAGACGCTTACCTTCTTCTAGCTTCCAAGACATTCTTCTTATGGTTCCTTTCATCCTCTTCTCTTTTTCTTCATGAGATCGATTTCTCCCTACTTTTCTAGGGTATTTTATTTTTTCTATCGATCTCCTTTTCTCTTTTTCTCTTTAGCCCGGGGTTGGTTTTCATGAGTCTGAAGTATGCAAGGGGGTAATTACACATCCCTCGGCCCACTTCTTTGTTTACCACATCCCTTTTCTTTTCTTTTTCTCTCTTTTTTTTTCTTATTCAGGAGAAGAGATAGGGGAACCATACTTTCTTAGAAGTTATGCGCATCTCGGAAAGCTTGAGTTAGAGGTCGCGTTCGATGTATACCAAGCCCCAAGTTGAGAAGATTAAGTCCAAATTAACGTCTTGTCATGGGTGGAGTCAACGCCGGGTCAATCAGATTTCCAAGAGATAGGGACTTCTGGTGAGTTGTTCGGTTAATGGTTTTCCAATCTTCGGCTCTTCAAAAGGATAGTCATGATGGATAGCAGAAGACGTTAGTACGAACACACGATTCACAAAAGAAGTTTCAAGTTCCAAATCATTTTGACTCAATAAAACGACTCAAATAAATATAAGATAAAAGTAAAAATAAAAATGTTAGTACAAATGGTTACATTCCTCCCCCAGACTTACTTCACACCGTCCCGGTGTGTAAGAAAAAACCAAAGGAAGAATTAAAACCGACAACACAGGATAGTTATAGTATATAAGAAAATCAAAAACTAAAAGAAAGGGAAAGAAAAACCAGTGATCAAACATTTGGTGTGTTTGGACAATGTGACATGAGTCCTTGTACAACTCGGAGCAGGGGATCGAGCGGTCTTCGCGAGGGACCGATCGGTCTGGATCTATTATGGTCTCGGACTTTGTCAATCTCCAGGGGATCGATCGATCTGACGTCAAGATCGATCGGTCTCCAGTGTCTGGAACAAAAAGTTTCGCATCCTCTGCGTTTAGTACCTGTTCCTGAAAACACTCAACACCGAACGTGATTTCACCGTAATAAAATCCTAAAAATAAAACCAAAAATAAAGAAAAACAAAAGAGAAAGAGAAAGTATGTACAAACTCGGTGGGTTGCCTCCCATAAGCGCTTTTTTAAAGTCGTTAGCTTGACCCTGGTTTCAGGCGGCAAGTGGTGTGAGAATGAGAGCCTGACGCAAAACAAGCTCTCTCCTGGTGCGAATGCGGAAGTCCTGCGGAAAGCTAGACTCTGAGCTCGTGTGGAGATGTGTGGAAAGCCAAGTATGAGAGCGAGGAGAAGGGTCTAGAGCAGAGGGCTTAGAAGCAGCAACCTCGTCTTCAGGGACGGAGGTGTCCAAGTGAGCAGCGCCAGAGTAGTCAACCTCATGCTTCGGGACCAATGGGGGTGGATGTGTAGGCTCGCGTGGAGGTGGAGGCGGTGGTGGTGGTGCAACGCAGCAGAGCCATGACGCAATCCGAGTCAGCAAGGAGTTTTTCTGTTCGGTCGTATTATAGACCCAACGCTCAAACTCCGAGTTCGGCTCCTTCGGTGACTCCATGGCGACGTACTCGCTCATATCAAAGTGAAATGGAGGCAACTGAGAGGAGGAGTAATGCTGAAACGGTGGTGGTGCGGAAGTAGAAGGCTGAGAAAGGCCAGCCTCATTATGATGGCTGGTACGTGCTACTCTCCGGAAGCCACTAGTTTTCGGCGGAATGGGTTTCTCGTAAAGTGGCCCAGCAGGCGGATTGAAGCGAATGCTCCCTGGTATAGCGAGAGATGTCAAATCAGGGCGAGGCAGGCGAATGTACTTGTAAAGCCCATCATGACCCTAGAAACGGTAGACTAGTGAATGGCGGAGATGGATCTTGCTAGCGTACAAGTGCACCCGGTCGATGAATCGCGCCTTATGCTCCGGTGGGGGATGTGCGATGGTGAAACGGCAATATGTGATGATGGGAGTCACCAAGCTACCAATGAGAATCACTTTCTTCGAGACCGAAGTGCATTGTTGCGCACCTGGATAAACTCCTGGACATCATTGAGAATGTCCATCGCGACCAAGATATCGGTTTGTAGAAACCGAGTAGGCTCGAACTTTTAGGCTTGTAGCGCAACGGTGTCATCTCGATCCTTGCGTGTCCACTCTCGCTCTCTGGTAGTTGGTTCATGTCTGCTGCATCGTCTAGGAGCCATTGTCCTGGGTTGGGATCGATTGATCTCTGGTGTAGATCGGTCGATCTCGAGGCTTCTGTTCCTCGATGCAGATTCAGGTCAGACTGATCGGTCGTTTCAGCTGGATCTTCTCGGATCGCTTCTTAGAAGAATGAGTGTCTCCATCCAGGACTTCGTTGACATCATTCTCATCACCAAGGTCTCCTACCAGCATGACATCCACCGTCTTCTCATTGTCTATGGTGAGACAAGAGCCATATTGCATAGCTTTGTTTGAAGGGGTTCCGTCGTATAAGATTTTCTCATCGATGTTAGAGAAGGCGATCCTCTTATTAGGTAGATCAACAACGACACCCACTGTTGCAAGGAAGGGTCTCCCAAGAATCAAAGGTACGACATAACCTTTGGTCATCTCAACGACATGAAAATCGGTGGGAACTAAGCAACTTCCAATGCGAACATCTAACCTCGCTGCAATCGCCTTAGACATGAGGTTCACGCTAGATCTAGAATCACAGAGAGGATCTCCAAAATCCACTCCTAAGATGGAGCATGGTACAACAAACATCCTTGGATCGTCTAGCTTCGACACCTTAGTGAGCTTCGGGGTGGGAGTGTCCCTTCGCTTGGTTAACAACGCACCAATCTCTTCAAGATCTTCAGTTCCATCGACCACATCTCGAAAAATCTTCCTTCGGAAAGGTAGTTCTTCCAACGCTTCAGAGAGTGTAAGCACCTTGGTTATCTTGCTTGTTATAGAAACACGCGGATAATGATTCTTCGGCTTTTAAGGAACCACATTAGCTCTAGCAACAACTTGCGTACCGGCATCATTCGAAAACAGATCAAGCACACTCGGATCCATCATCGGGATCGATCGATCTGTAGGGGGATCGATCGGTCCTGTCTCTCTGGTCAGTAAATCATCAGCGTCGAGGAGATTGATCGGTCTAGGAGTGGGATCGATCGGTCTTTCGTCGTTTTTGCTCAGGACTCGTGGGTTTGCCGCAGTATGAAGCTTTGCCTTGGCTCCAGCATGAGTCGTAATTACGGACAAGTCAGAGAAAGGCGCATCGCCTCCAATCCCAACCTTGGAATTGGCAACAGGTGAAGGGATCAATCGATCTATAGGATGGATCGATCGGTCTGCGGTACGGATCGGGACTAGTTGGTGGCTGTCTTGGATCGATCGATCGTTGTGCTGGATCGATCGGTTCTGAGCTTCTGTGAAGGCTTGTATATCTTCAATCGCACTTTGAATCGCCAACTTCTCCTTTATGTCTCGTGCATTCTTGTTCTTCCCATCTGATAGCTGCTGCATCATGAGCTCAAGCTCATTCCCTTGTGGAGATGGCATATCATTGTGAGCTTGACATCCTCTTCTCTGGTCATTCCACCTAAGTGGATAGCGAGCTTCATAAAGATCCACAATTCCGTGAGCTTCCTACTTCTTAGTCTTGGTCCTTTGAGAACGGAATAGTGATACAATGATTCGAAGGCTTTGTGGATAAGCTGTAGGAGAAGAACGGGTTGGGTGGCTCGGGTTGGCAGCTCCTCGGTCCGTCTGTACCGTCTTCTTATTCCTTCGATATCTTTTGGCTCAGAACTCAAAATTGAGATCTGAGACTTGGCTTGCAAACTAGAGACTTAGATGTTTCCAATGATTTATGGATCATCATCTAGTTCCTTGTGGTTCGTTCTCAGATAGAGTTCGAAGTTGACACAGCTCAGCCTCGTACTCTTCTTCGATGGTCTTGGGAAAACAGTCATAACTTTCGAACCGTGATGCTAAATCACGTTCCGCTTTTTCCTGGTGCTCCGTATGACACTCTACTATATTTTCACCAAATTTCAGATTTATCTGTGGTCATCTGATATTCCGTTTGCTTCTTGAACCGGAACTGGTAAGCTCTGTCTTTCCTCTTCCTTTTTCCTTTTTTTTTTTTTTTTTTTTTTTTTTTGGTACATGCAAAAATAGAAAAACAAAACCCTAATTAGTAAAAATAAAAAAAATAAAAATCTTAGACTAAACCCTAATCTTAAACTCGTAGGCAAGCGTTATTGGTCCCCGGCAACGGCGCCAATTTGATCATATGTCAAATAATAAACCTAAATATGCAAACTACCAGATCAAATACGGTAATCAGTTGTAGCACTTTAGGATCGAATCCACAAGGACCGATAAGTTACACTACGAATCTATGGGATTAAAGTTAAGGTAAGACAAAATAAAATAAGAGTTTGGTTTCTCTAACAACCTAACGAGAAATTAAATAATGCAAATAAATAATAAAAGAATATTAGGCATAGGGAAACCATCCGGGATTCAACAAAACAATTAAATCAATTAACAAGGAATATTAAGATATATTCTAGAACTCAATTCACAATTGTAGTGGCAAGTCGCTTTCGCATCAAATGCCTACTTAGCAATACTAAATTAAAGAACACGCAAGTCGCTCTCGCATCAAATGCCCTCCTAACAAAGTAAAGCTAGCATTAATAACAAGATTGATATGTTCACAAGGTGCCATGTCTAGAACTTTCGTTGCCAAGCCATGGAACCTTGCTCGCCTAATGTTAATTCCAGCAACTAAACACAATCTCGTGCCCAGATTAATCACCTAGAATCTTAGAACAAGTTAGCTACTCAAGCCCTAAGCATTAAGAATAACATTAGAAGAAGAACTATAAAATAAATTCCCAAACTAACAACCTAATAATCGGTCACATCCCTTCAGAGTAACCCTAGCCTAATAAGGAAACTACTTAAACATAAAAACTAGAACAAAGATGAAACTATGAAAATATTTATAAAACTAGGGGAGAGCTACAGATCTCAAAAGAGAGAGCCACTGCTCTGAAAAAGATGTGTTTGATTACAAGGTCGAGCCCTCCTAATATAGGAAAATGGGAGAGCAACAAAAGGAAACAAAAGAAATGGAAAGTCTTGGAGAGGAGGCAAAAGAGTCGGTGGACCGATCGATCATGGGCCTGGAATGGTCTGTCCGTGGGCCGGATCGATCGATCCCATGTGTGGACCGGTCGATCCCATTCTCTGCCACGTCAGCTTCGTCGGCAGGTTGACATGTCTTCAGTAAATCGGCCATAACTCTTGATCGCACCGTTAGATTTCCTTCAAACCACTTGGAGATGAAAGCTAACTCCCTTGGCTATCTTGTATCACAATCTTAGCAAGATCCAACGGCGGGAAGGTCTTCGTCTGAGGACATACTTCTGACGGGTCTTCTGGACTCTTCATCTTTCAATGTATATTTGCATCCAAACTGATCCAAAACTCTTCCTTTTGCAATAAACGCTCTTTAGACCTGTAAAATACTAAGTGAAGCATATAGTCCTATTATCTATCTAATATAAGTTAGTTGACTCAATATACAAACCTAAATCCTATATAGAAAACGGTAATTTTGGGACTCATCATTGTACAAGTTTGCTTGTTTGGTGTTGTGATTTCTTTCTTACTTGTGTATATAGCTAGTAGATGGGAGGATCGCCTCACTAAGTATTTTTGGTAATACTTACGCATCTCTTGTTTTGTGATGCATGTAAAGTTAAAGTGTGTTCGTAGAATCATGACGAGGAGAAAATGATGATTTAGGGACTTGTTGTTATATGGGTTGAATTAGAATCACTCATGAATTAACATATTTGTTAGGTTGATAGTTAGGTAATGAATTTTTGTTTATTTGAAGAGTATTGGTTATTTCCGTATTTATTGATTTACTTGTATTCTTAATTAGAAAAATTGGTTTATAAGTATAAAATTATTAAGTGATTGATGAAAAGTCTGGATCGAAGTATTATAACGAACCAAACAAAAAGAAACATTAAAAGATTATGCCAAACAGTAAAATATTAAAATAATAATGACTTCAGTCACTTGATAGTTGATAATGCATTCTTTTTGAAAGAATCAAAACGAACCAAACAAAAAGAAACATCATATGACAAATAATAAGATCACAATTAAAGCTTTAACTAGGATCAATGATAAAGCAATATAACCGATATACGATACAGCTTGATTAATTTGCATGTGATATATATGAAGCATGTGGTGTATGTATATCATAATAAATTATTGTGACGATCACAATAATAAGATCGCAGACCTAAGTGACATAATAAATTAATAATGTTTTTTTTTTTTTTTTTTGCTATGAATAATTAATAATGTTTTTAGTAGTAAAGCATCAAACAACGTATGGGTATTGTAAAACATGCTTTGATCATAGGGCGTGACCGCGTGAGAATATTAAAACATGACATATGCTTATCTGGATGAGAGTGAGTGACCGGAGATCAGAGACGTAGTCGAAAACAAAGATGGTGTTGGCTACGAAACGCAGATCAGTTGGAATAATCAGATATAAACATAAAAAAAGTCGCAAAGAGAACGGTGATTTCTGTTTGCTCAGTCCACTAAGGTTTTACTTCGGTTAGGGCTCGTGCTGATAATGTATTATGAACAAAAAAGGTTTAGAAAATATTATCTCTGTTATTAATCTACTCCACAAAATATAACATATATATAAGGATACAACATAAAAATTTAGATTAAAGATCTAGTAATCTATAACCTTCTAATGGGTCTATAATGAACATCAACATAATACAATATTATTTGAAGTTAATAAAATAAGAGGAACGAAGGTACTCGACCAAAAGAAAAGGTTTACGCAACTATAGCTAATTAAGAATGCCATGTGATTAAAAACACAGTATTTGAGGTGCGTACCTAAATACGAATATACGATTAGCTGTAATAGCAGGTCTTTATTTCTTTATTCATCGTTTAAATCATCGAGGTCTAATTTAATTTAATCAGTCAACGTCAAATAATTTACCAATATGAATAGTTTACGAACGATTATTAAATAAAGATGCATATGACATAAACCACTAATTTAAGCATATTCAAGTTATCATATCTGATTTCACATCTATTCCAAGTCGTCTCAATTATAAGTCTACGGATACAATAAAGTTTAAGTGTGATTGTAATGGATAATAACCAGAATCTGTACTGCTTAATGTGTGAGGTAATTTTTTTAAAAATTGTAACACCCGCGAATCAAATAGTTGGTTCTGGATGTTGGTGAAATTGTAACAAGAAGCAATTTTGGGCCCAGACTGTTTATGTTGTAATCACGGACCAGATCAATGTGGACTTTAAGGAAAACTTGATTTAGATTATAATTGTGCGGACTCAGAGTTATGGAGGAGGAAAATCATTAGTGTTTTATTCCAAAATCATAGAGAAAGAGTTTTCTGCAGAGAAACCCTTCTAAAAAAGAAAAAAGGAGATTTCTAGGGAATTTTGAGAGATCTGATCGAGGAGAGAGTAGCTATGAGCAAGGAGAGAGTAGATCTGAGGTTGGTGAGTGCTAGCCTGTTGGAGATCTCATTCAGATTTGTTCTTCTCTCCGTATCTGAAAAGCTAATTAAGTTAAGTGCATGGCTTATATGAGCTTTAAAATTGAGATCTTTCTGTGGAATCTGAGATGTGTAGAATGGATCTAGGGTTAGATCTGTGGGTTGATGAATCGTTTCTTGTGTTTGGTGATTTCCTGTGCTTCTTCCCTGTGATTTGTTTGTTGAATCGAGTGATTTCAAGGAAAAAGGAGTTAGGGTTTTTGAGATTCGTCTATGCTGCGGGATGGTGTCGATCGACACCAGTCCGGGTGTCGCGAGTACGAGGCGTAGGGTGTCGATCGACACCAGAAGAGATGTCGATCGACACCAGATAGGGTTTTGGGGCGTTCGCGTGTGGGTGTCGAGTGACACTAGAAGGTTGTCGCTTGACACCATTGTCCAGTGAACGCAGTTCGTGTTTTTGGAAATTTTGTGTGTGTTTATTTATTTACATTCTATAAGACATGTGTTATGTAAATATTCCAGTCGTTGAACTATCTTTGTTCGAAACAAACCAAATATTGTTAAATTTTAGAACTTTATTGAACAAATTGAACCTATCTATTATACATATTATTATTTTTGAAGTATATTTTGAAGAGTAGCCTTTGTTTTGTAAATAATTACAAAGAATGCCATTACAAAATCTGTTTTAGGAAATCTTTTTTCAGATCATAAAGATTTGGTAACTAACATTAAAATCTAAATCTTTGCAGTTTTCTAAAAAAATGTTAAAAAAATTAATTTAGGAAACTAACATATAATTAGTTACTTAAAAGAATGTTTTTAAAAATAATTATGTGTCGGTATAGATCTTGAAAATCAGAACAAAAACTCAAACCAGTTTTCTTTATGTGATTGTTTCCTCTCGTAACGGGTTGTTGAGTCGAATCAAGTTGATTTAGTTAAGACTTAAGATTACGTGGAAAAAATTATTCCGTAGTATATCGCGGGTTGAATCCTAGTTGAGTAATAAAAATGGGTCCTAAAAACAAAAACAAAATATGGGACCTTAAGCAGCTGCTTCACTCACTTGTGCCCAGGGCCGGGCCTAGGTGGAGGAAAAAAAAATCTCCAAATTATTCAGCAAATTATACCGCGCTATCCTTAGAAAGAACCAATCAATGTTAAATTTGGATGCGTTGTGAAATAGTCACAATTACAATTGGTAGCAAATTGGGCAAATATGTGAACAACATAGTAAATTAGTCGCACTTTGTAACTAATTTGCTACCCTATTTTACAAGTCATAAACTTATACTGTATAATAATTCAATAACATGTTGATATAATTCTATCATCGGTTATATTTTTATTATAAGGTGAAACTCACTTCTTAAAGGGGATCCAAAACATTATAAGTAAATTTGTAGGTAGAGATTATTGTAAAATTTTAAGAATAACATCACATGTAATCTTTAATACATGTGATGAAAAATTTAAACATAGATTTTAAGTCTTGAATTTTTTACTTGCTATGAGGATATATTGTATATATTAATTCAAATATATGTAGAAATATATAGTGTAAGATATATTCTATTCCTATATTTTTAAAATTCTAAAAAACAATCTGTGGGAGTTACTAATAAGAAGCAAAACAATCACATATTCAAGTGGTAGTCACAAATAACTCAGGTGTTAGTCACAAAGTCGACATATCTTGTGACTGAACTGAGACTAAATAATTTAATACGAATTTTTCAATTTTTAGTCGCAAAGTAATTACAAAGTAGGGGGTAATTTGAGACTATTTAATGATGCTTACAAAAATAAAACAAAATTTGGTTGTCACGGATATATATATATTGATTTACTTGCTTCCGTGTAATTGAATTGGGATTGTTAATTTTTTTTAAAAGAAAACAGATACAGTTGCTTCAAAAACAACATTTTAAAATTTGATTATCAAAAATAGTTTATTATACTTTTATTATCCATGTATAATCGCTGGTCTAATAGTTTATTTTAGTGATTAGAAACACATTATTTGAGGTGCGTACCTAAATACGAATATACGATTAGCTGTCATAGCAGGTTTTTATTTCTTTACTCATCGTTTAAATCATGGAGGTCTAATTTAATTTAATCAGTCAACATCAAATAATTTACCAATATGAATAGTTTACGAACGATTATTAAATAAGCATGCATATGACATACACCACTAATTTAAGCATATTCAAGATATCATATCTGATTTCACATCTATTACAAGTCGTCTCAATTATAAGTCTACGGATACAGAAAAGTTAAGTGTGATTGTAATGAATAATAACCAGAATCTTTACTACTATGTGTGAAGTATTTTTTTTTTTTAAACTGTAACACCCGCAAATCAAATAGTCGGTTCTAGATGTTGGTGTCAATCGACACCAAAGCTAGTGTCGCTCGACACCAAGCGATTTTGGGCATAGGCGGTTTAGGTTGTAATCGCGGGCCAGATCGAAGTAGACTTTAAGGAAAACTTGACTTAGGTTATAATAATTGTGCGGACTCAAGGTTATAGGGGATGAAAATCATTAGTGTCTTATTCCTAAATCAGAGAGAAAGAGTTCTTTGCAGAGAAACCCTTCTAAGAGATAAAAGAGGAGGTTTATGGGGAATTATGAGAGATCTGATCGAGGAGAGAGTAGATCTGAGCAAGGAGAGAGTAGATCTGAGGTTGGTGAGTGCTAGGCTTTTGGAGATCTCATTCAGATTTGTGATTCTCTCCATATGCAGGTCAATTGGTGACAGCTTGTCCTGTGGAAAAATTATTAAAGGGTGAGGTCTTGGGTTCGAGGAACAGCAAGCGCACCAAAAACCTACCTGTGGAGCCAAGTGGGGCCTAAGAGGGGTCCAAAGGAGAGAGGTTAGGGTCGATGCGCTGCAGCGCCAGCAGGTTGCCACGTGGTAGAGTGGCTATGTGGGCGGATCCCACGGAGCGGGTTGTTACAATCGGGGTCGTCATGGCGATCTTCAAGATTGTTGATCTTTGGGATCATTTTTACGTTTAGGGTCGTTATTGCTTTTGGAGGTGATATACTTCAAAAATAATATTGATCTTTAGGATCGTTTGACCTCATGATTATTGTGGATTCGAAGCGGTATATTATCTTCACAATCATTTTGGCCTACGGGTGCGTTAATCTTTGAAATGGTTAGATGGCATTCAGGGTTGGCTGAGAGTAGCTATTTGTAGTTATGTGAAATCACGAGAGATTCATGTATTTCAGACTTGGGAGATTTCCAATTATCAAACGGAATTGTAACTTTTGGACAATAAACTATTTTGATTTCAAATTTCTAAAAAATGTCGGCATAGTACTCTTCTTTATGGTGCATTTTACATGTTATTTAAAATGTTACTTTTGGTATGGTTTTATTTTTGGATCGGAGTGTTTTTGATGTTCCATAAATTCTCGATTTTAAAGAACACAAACGAAATCCTTTATTATCCTTCGATCTACCATTATTAAGAACTTGATAACAATACAATATGAACCTTATATAGGCTATTCAAATAATAACATAGCAATAACAAGTGGTGCAGGATCAACTTCAAATTTTATTGAGGAAAAATTCTAATAGGGAGACCTTTGGCTGGAATTGGTGCAGGATCAGCTACTAGTTTATTTTCTCCTGGAAACACTTTTTCCCACTTGAATTTCGTAACAAGATGGTGCATAAATACAAGAATCTCTAGACGAGCATACTCTCTCCCTGGACAGATCCTGGGTCCTCCTCCAAATGGAACATATGTATAAGGCTTTGGACCACTTCCTTCAAATCGGTTTGGTTCAAATTTCTCTGGTTCCGGAAAGTATTCTGGATTCTTATGTGTTGCGGTTGCACTCCAATATAACTATATGTTTATTAGCACATGTATGATTTAATGCATGAGCAAGAAATGTCAGTAGATTTAAAAAGTTTGAACTCTTACCTTCCATCCTTTGGGAATGTTAAAACCCTTAAAAGAAAAGTTTTCGATGGCCTCACGGAAAGTGCCAGCAAGAGGAGGAACAACTCTCATCACTTCACATGCAACGTTCCATGAATATTTCATTTTCGAAATGTCCTCCCACGTTAATAATCCATTTCCTTCCTTTTCGTTTAGTATCTCCTTGTGCTCTGCAATTCGTCAGTTTGAGTATTTTTTTTTCTTATACAGTATATTCAAAGAAGACGAATTTGATCAAACAACCATAAAACAAATATAGTTCATATTTCTTCTCATTTTCTCTCCTTTCTTCGTTTAGAGATTTTTATTGATTTTTTTTCCTTTGCTAGAAATATTTTCGCATATTCTATGATTTAAATTTTTTTTTTAAAAAATAATAACTAGAGAAACGATATATTCTAAGTAAAAATATGTTAGTCTATACAAAACACACATAATATAATGCTATAACTATGATATTAACTAATATGTCATTCTATATAGGCGTTAATTTGGATCTTAGTTTTTTAATTTAGGGTTTAGTATTTAAGATTCAGAACTTATAGGGGTATAGTAAATAAATTAAAAATATGATTCTTTTTATGTGTTTTATATAGATTTATGTGTTTTCACTTATAAACTATATATATAATTGTTTTTCGAGTAACTTGTTCATTTTTAAAGATTCAAGGGGAATTTGCAAAAATAAAATTACATTTATTTTCAATAGGATCTCGAGCTTAAATCAGTGTTTGTCCTAAGATCGAAGCCAAGAGGATGAGAAGCATACCTTGTAGAACACGTTGGTGGATATGAGGGAACTCAGCAAGATAGTTGACAATGAAAGTGCATACGATACTCGTTGTGTCATGTCCTCCGATTAACAGTGCAACAATCTTATCAGCCAAATCCTCGTCTTTGATGTCTCCTATATTCATCAACATGTGAGATAGGATGTCCTGTTCCGCTGATGCTTTACCTGCCTTCACCTCTTCTTTTCTCTGCGTAATGATCGTGGTCACCTCTTTTCTGAGTAATCTCGACGCCTTGATGGCTCGGTTAAAACGTGTTCCTGGCAAGTTTATTGGGATTGAGAAGACCCCTGTCATCACTGTAGTGAATGGCTCTTCGAGTTTACTTACTTTTTTTAGGTCGTCCATGCTCAGGAACAAACGGCATGCTATAGAAAATGTGAACCTGCATGAGATTTAATATTAGTCATGAAATATATATATATATATAGTTTCAAATTCAGATACAAGCAGAAAATTCTTCTATTCCTCTTTCCGTTTGGTTTCATTTACAAAATATTAAAATAAGTTTTTAAGAAAACTAAAAACTTTAGTTTGATTTGGGAAATAAAATCAAATTATAAAAACCTTTAAACGCAAAATCGATGGTAATTAACGCAAACAAGAAGAGGGCACATTACATACTTTTTAGTGAGAGGGAAGACAATAAGTTGATCTTGATTGGCCCATTCCGTCTCAAAATGTCTCTGAGCAATCTCATCCATAATACCTACATAGTTCCTCAAAGCCTCAGGTTTCATGGTCGGCGAAAGAAGCATCCTCGTCTTCACGGCCTCCTCTATGGAGCTTGTCTGCGTTGAAGAAGGGAAGATCTTATTCACCGCATCTGGCCACCATGAGACCACGAGCTTGTTCTCGTTGGTGAATAGAAACTTGTTCCCGGACGCACCGGTCACCACCGCGAAGGGAGACCCAAAGAGGTGGGTCTTGAAGACACCTGAGGAGGGGTACCGACTAACTCGGTCGGTGACAAACTTCTCCTGCTGGCCTTGACGGCCAGCAGAGAGAAAGGATAAAGTCTCTCCGATTAAGGGGAAGCCAATCTTTCCCGGAGGAAGCTTGCGATACGAGAAGTTTGATAAATGTTTTCCAAGGAGGAATAAGAGAGGAAAAAGAAAGAAACTAACGGAGAGGATTATTATTATCAAATACATATTTTTCTTTTTGTTTCGGCTTAGTCTACTTTTGTTTTGCTGGGTAGACAGATTTATAGACGTACGTGTGTTTGGGTTTCACCGTTTCAGTAAACGTGCTTTTATTTACTTTCCACACTACACCAAGAGCGGATCTTGAGTTTTCTTTAATCAAATTTTGGTAGGTGAGGAAGCCCTTTCGTAAGGGTTTAATTATTATTACCTATCATGTTTAAAATATTCATTAGCTCTTAGTCCAAGACTCCAAGTAACATGTCATGTCATGTATGATGTATATAAATATATTCAGTCTTTCTTTTGGGCAATCAGACATCTTATCGCTCACACTAATGCTTCCATGAGTGATGCCTTATTGTTGACTTACAAACAATACCATTGTAACATGAACAATTGTAATTTTTAGGAGAAGAATTTTAGTAGACGAATGTCGAGTCCAAAAGTAAGTTCTCTCTGAACATTGTGATCCAACAATTGTTTTGTATGATACCATAATTTGACCGTATAGATGTCCGTATAAGCGGTCAAGACATTACGGAAGCTAAGAAAATAATTTTACGTATAAAGAAAATAGAGATTTAGTGTTTGAAAAAACAAAAGAAAAACATAATTTTATTGTTTTTAAAAAGTATAAAGTTATAAATGGACAAATACCAATTTAAACATCCTTAATCGCCATTTGCCCCTTAATTTCTTTAAATACATTAAAGATTCTTTAATCTATTAATCCACAATTGACCCGCGCGCTGTTAAATCCGGTTGACTTAGTAACCCGGCGACCCAGACACTATTACGGTTCATGTCCTGGAACGGGTTTAAAAATATTTGTTGTAACATAACAAAATTTGATAGTTTTAAAAGTAATTTGTAAAAATATCAATAAAATAAGTTTTTATTTTCAACTATATTATCACTTGTTTTGTTATTAAATGCTATAAATCCTAACCCAAGTAAAAAAAATTTAAATTATAAATTCTTAAAAATTATTATTAGCATTTATGCTATTTTTGAACTAAAAAATTTGTAATAATTTTTTTAAAATATTTTTAAAACAAAAATATAGTTTAAGTATTTGTTCAAAAAAAAAAAATAGTTTAAGTATATGATACAAGACATGTGATGTGACCATAAAATGTAGTACCTTGCTTGATTTTTTGTGTATAATATAGGTGACCGAAATATATTTTAATTAATTTGCATGTTACACGTTGAATCTTAATATATTTTTAGCTGAGATCATTTGTATCTTGATTATTGAGTAATAATAGAATATATATATATATATATATATATATATTGTTCATGTTACTTATTATTTTTAGTGTCTATTTAAAAATTCAAATCCTACTTGTTTACATTTTAGCCAAAATAAAATGCAGAAGAATCTTAATTCATAAAGATTCGTTAGGTAGCAAACCAATCTTTTTAAACCCGACCTAGACCATGAACTGTAGTAGTATCTAGGTCGCTGATAGAGGACCGGATAACATATGCGAAAAGGTTTGTTTAGTCTTCGAATACCCAAACGATTACGCCTTCTTGTGATCGTTGAGAGCTGAAAGCTCTGCCGAGAACAAGGAATTTAGAGTTGAAAAGCTCTTTGTATTAATCAAAAAATAAGTCGTGCCTCACAAACCAAGGGATCGACTCCTTTATATAGAGAACACCATGATTAAACCCTAATAGAAAAAGTAAAGTATCGTAGATGTATCTAGAACTGAGATTAAAAAGGAAAACCAAAACTCTTAGAGAAAAGGAAAGAAAAAACAGAGCATAAAGGAAAACACGAGAGATGATGATAAGCACCCTACATCAGGTCACCCGGGGTAGAGAAAGATTCGTCCCCGAATCTTCAACCTCATCCTGTGGAAAATGTGGAACAAGATGCTTCACATTGAAGACATCAGAACAACGAACCTCCGGAGGAAGACGAAGCCGATATGCATTTGCATTGATCTTCTCCAAAATCTCCAAAGGACCAATTTTTCGTGCCTTCAGCTTGTTATAGTCACGAGGTGAAAAACGATCACGAGTCAAGACTGCCCAAACTAAATCTCCGACATCGAATTGAACATCACGACGATGACGGTCAGCTTCAGCTTTGTATTTTGCGGAAGAGACTTTCAAGTTTTCATGGACCTGCGAATGAATAAAAGACAAGTTGACAACAAAGTCAATGGCTTGGCCGTGATCACGAGTAGTATCTGGATTGTCACCAAGATCAATAGGTCCACGTGGTACCACTCCATACACCACACGAAATGGACTAAAGTGAGTACTCCTATTAACAGCATGGTTATGAGCAAACTCTGCTTTACATAACACTGAATCCCATGATTTAATATTGTCACCCACCAAACACCGAAGCATATCACCCAAAGAACGATTGGTAACTTCCGTTTTTCCATCAGATTGAGGATGATAAGCCGAACTCATGTCAAGGCTAGTACGAAGCAAACGCCACAACGATCGCCAAAAGTGACTCAAAAACCGAGAATCTCTATCAGAAACAATGGATAAAGGGAGACCATGAAGACGATAGATTTCGCGAAAAAACAAGATAGCCACTTGAACTGCGTCAGTTGTCTTCTTGCAAGGTACAAAGTGGGCCATTTTCGAGAAACGATCAACAACGACGAAGATAGAATCATTGCCGCGTTGAGTACGAGGTAACCCCAAAATAAAATCCATACTTATATCCGTCCAAAGTTGAGTTGGAATTGGAAGTGGCATATACAAACCTTTATTAGACGCATGGCCTTTAGAACGTTGACACACCATACATCTCTCCACGAACCGAGCCACGTCTCGACGCAAAGACGGCCAAAAATAAGACTCAGACACTAGTTGCAACGTACGATCTCTCCTAACATGACCTTCCTCGTGACACTCTTTAATTAATTGAAGACGCAAGCTACACTCCGGAACACACAAACGACGATCACGAAACAAAAAACCATCTTGGAAGATAAAATCAGAATGAACACCCGCCTTCAAATCTGCCCAAATTCCTCCAAAATAAGGATCTTGTGGATATAAATCTCCCAATGTGGCAAACCCAGGAACATAAACTTGTAAGGTTGCAAGAAGATGACAACGTCGACTCAACGCGTCAGCCACTTTATTCATACGACCCGATTGGTGTTTAATTACGAACGTGAATTGTTGCAAAAATGCAATCCAAGAGGCGTGGCGTGCAGATATTTTATCTTGACTTCCCAAATGTTTAAACGCATCATGGTCCATGTAAAGGATAAATTCTTGATGAAAAAGATAATGTCGCCAATGCTTGATAGCCTGAACGATCGCATAAAATTCCACATCATAAGTACTATAACGAGCTCGGGAACCCGCTATCTTCTCACTAAAGAACGCCACGGGACGCCCTTGTTGACTTAAAACAGCTCCTATGCCAAACTTACACGCATCACAATGCAATTCAAAGACAATCGAGAAGTCGGGTAATGCTAGTATTGGAGCCGTAGTTAACTTTAGTTTGATCGTCTCAAAAGCTGCATGTGCTTCGGGAGTCCAAAAAAATGAAGAACCCTTCATACAATCAGTGAGAGGCGCCGTAATATTACTGAAGTGATGCACAAAGCGACGGTAAAATGACGCGAGTCCGTGAAAACTGCGTACCTCGCTTATCGACTTAGGTGTTGGCCAAGACTTAATAGCTTCAACCTTGTTAGGATCAGTGGCGGACCCACGTACAAGGAAGGGGGGTCATCTGACACCCCATTAATATATATGTCAAAGATTTCACTTAGGTACTAATGTGCTTCGGTGGCTAAATTGGTTGGTAATACAGTTATTGACCTAGAGTTCTCAGGTTCGATTCCCCTAAATAGTGTTCAAGTATCTATATTTTATATTTAATATTTTAAAACTTTTATAAATTGACCCCCCTAAAAAAGTTTTCTGGGTCCGCTAATGGTTAGGATCGACCTCGAGGCCACGGTTAGAGACAATATAGCCCAAGAATAGGACCTGAGCTGCGCCAAAGACACATTTATGACGAGCGGCAAAGAGCTTCTCTTTTCTCAACACGTGAAGCACTTCCTCTAAATGTGCTAGATGACTATCCAAGTCTGCACTAAACACAAGTATATCATCGAAGTAAACAACAACAAACTTGCCTATAAAAGGACGTAAAGCTTGATTCATGATGCGCATAAAAGTGCTCGGAGCATTAGAGAGGCCAAACGGCATAACCATCCACTCAAATAGTCCCTCACGCGTCTTAAATGCGGTTTTCCACTCATCGCCTGGACGAATCCGTATTTGATGGTAACCACTCTTGAGATCAAGCTTAGTAAAGATAGAGGCATGTCCAATCTGATCTAGAAGATCGTCTAAGCGAGGTATAGGAAAACGATATCGAACCGTAATTTTGTTGATTGCTCGGCTATCAACACACATTCGCCATGAACCATCTTTCTTGGGAATGAGTAAAGCAGGAACTGCGGTGGGACTTAAACTCTCACGGACGTGACCCTTATTAAGAAGATCTTCCACTTGACGACGCAATTCATCGTGTTCTTGAGGGCTCATACGATAATGAGGACGATTAGGCAACACCGCATTAGGAACAAGGTCGATATGGTGTTGAATGTCTCGAAGAGGAGGCAAACCTTCTGGTAAATCTGCTGGAAACACATCGGCAAAAGAGGTGAGTATTTCATCAAATGGTGAGGGTGTTGGACCAACCAACGTCTGGGTGAGCGGAGCAGCTACGATCGCCCAAACAACATCAGACTCTGTTAATTGCTTCTCAAAAGCAGCCTTAGGAAGAATCAACAGTGATTTTGAAGGCGTGGTGATAGGTTTTGAGGGAGGAGAACGACATTCTGGTTGTTCTTTTGATGGGAGAAGTGTTATCTTACGATCCCCAAATTCAAAATTGTAAGTGTTCGCCTTACCGTTATGTGTTGTAGCTCGATCATATTGCCAAGGACGACCCAATAACAAGTGACATGCATCCATAGGGACAATATCACAACAAACTTCATCCTTGTAAATGCCAATGGAGAAGGAAACACTAGCTTGTTTAGAGACCCAGAGTTCTGTACCAGTGTTAAGCCAAGCAAGTTGATACGGAGTAGGATGTGGTGTTGTTTTAATCCCCAATTTGCGAACGGCTTCGTCGGAGATAGCATTTGTACAACTCCCAGAGTCAACAATGACCTTACAAATTTGTTGGAGGCAAACCAACGTCCCACATCGAAAGATTAGAAAATAAGAGTCTAATATATAAGACAAGTCCAACTCCAACTAGTATGAGGCCTTTTGGAAAGGAGCCCAAAAGTAAATCCGTGCGGACTTGGCCCAAAGCGGACAATATCATACTATTGGACAAAATTGGATTATAGTTGGACTTGGAAAATTCAACATGGTATCAGAGCCCAAGGTTCGAGTTCTGGTGGGCCTAGATAAGTACATGCCTCAAACCCGAGCAAGGAAAGAGGGGGCCCAAGAAGGAAGGGGTTTATTATCGGTCCAAGTGGAGGATCGGTTCAAGATGATAGATGGAGTTATCATCTCGAGGAGGCGTGTTAAGATAATGTGGTCCTTGGTTTGAAGGGGAGAATGTTGGAGACAAACCAAAGTCCCACATCGGAAGTTTAGACAGAAAGTGTCTAATATATAAGTAGTGTCCAACTCCAACTAGTATGAGGCCTTTTGGGAAGGAACCCAAAACAAATCCGTGCGGGCTTGGCCCAAAGCGGACAATATCATACCGTTGGACAATTGGATTAGTTGGACTTGGAAAATTCAACAAAATTTTCCCATTAATAGTACAAGTTGTCTGAAACAACGTTGTACGAAGCCAAGACTCTGTTGTAACGCGTGGCAGAAGATAATTGCGACGGAGAACAAGGAGTCTAGACGGTGGACCTGTGTCTCCTGCAATACAATCATCATCGTTATCAGAAGCATAATCATCAAAACACGGTTCATCTTCGAAATCTGGTTCATGAGTCATCAATCCCCTGCGTGTTCGATTAGGACATGCAGTTTGAATATGGCCATGTTCTCCACAGCTAAAACAACGTAAGGCATTTGTTCTAGGCTGTCGTGATGCTGCAATTGACTCTAGAGGGGCTCCGATTTTTGCTTTGTCAGCTCGCGTGATTGACGATTCAGGTTGTTGAGTCGCGGGAGAGTCACTGGTAGAAGGTAATAAGGACCTACTTCGAGAACCAGAATTATTCCAGCTAGATCGATATTGAAGCTCCATACCAAGGGCTCTTTGATGCGCCTCCGACACCGTCGTAGGATTAAATTGTTGTAGTGGTAATTGTAGTTGCACACGGAGTCCTCCAATGAATCGAGACACTAACTGCTCTTCTGTCTCAAGTAGTGTTGTGCGAGCCGCCATTGCAAAAAAATCAGTGGCATACTCATCTACTGTGCGTGAACCTTGGCGGAGATTCTGAAGCTTAGTATATAAAGTTTGTTCGTAATTGTAAGGAAGAAATCCTCTGCGCATATATTTCTTTAGCTTTTCCCATGAATCAATTCGATTCTTTCCCGAACGGCGACGAGATTCCTTCAGTTGTGTCCACCAAGCCATAGCATGGCTTTTGAAACGAGTCGCTACAAGCGACACACGCATATCATCAGGAACCTTCTTGAAGTCTAAGATTGCTTCCACCATATTGAGCCAATCAATAAACTCTTCTGGATTTAAGGAACCTGCAAATTCTGGAATGTCCAATTTAAAACCAGATTCCCAACGTGAAGCAACATTGTTATTGACGATGTTGTTGTTAAGTGGCTGAATTTGTTGCCGATCATCTTGACGGACCGGATTGGCAAACAAATTTTCATGAATTTCTTCTTCGAACTCATGATCAGCCTCTGCTCGTGCTCTGTTCTCTTGATTTTGTAAGACCGTTGTCAACGCGTTTTCGACCGCGTGTTGTAACGCATCACGTAAACCAGCCGTAAAATTCTCCAACATATCACGAAACTCAGCTTGTTGATCTCCGGTTAGAGGCTTGCGTGGAGCCATCGTAAAAGAAGCTAGCTTACTGGATCGAGCTTTGATTGAGAAATCAAAGCGCTGGAATCTGATACCAACTGATAGAGGACCGGATAACATATGCGAAAAGGTTTGTTTAGTCTTCGAATACCCAAACGATTACGCCTTCTTGTGATCGTTGAGAGCTGAAAGCTCTGCCGAGAACAAGGAATTTAGAGTTGAAAAGCTCTTTGTATTAATCAAAAAATAAGTCGTGCCTCACAAACCAAGGGATCGACTCCTTTATATAGAGAACACCATGATTAAACCCTAATAGAAAAAGTAAAGTATCATAGATGTATCTAGAACTGAGATTAAAAAGGAAAACCAAAACTCTTAGAGAAAAGGAAAGGAAAAACAGAGCATAAAGGAAAACACGAGAGATGATGATAAGCACCCTACATCAGTCGCCAGGTCACTGCATCAACCGTGTTTAACCGCGGGTTAATTGTAAATTAATAGATTAAATATTGTTTAATGTATTTATAGAAATTATGTATATTACTATATCAAATTAAACACAAAATAATGTTATTCTATATTTAGCAAAATATATGAAGCCAAATAATAATTAAAAAGTGAATGAAAGTTAAGACATTAAATAAATTATTCATAATAAAACATAATCGATTGTTAAAATATACAAACATGATAATGAATTATTATAATAAAAATAATTTAAATTATTAGATTTTATTATTTTTAACACATAACATTGAATCTATAAGAATATACTAATTATGTTAATATATAATATACAGTGATCATATTGAGAAAAAAAAAATAATTTTTGAATGTATACAATTATCCTAGCTGCTGGTAAATTAGAGGACATGAAACAAATACATTAAAACCGTCTTCTCTCTCAAAAACCAGGCGACTCCGAGGGCGAAATAAGAAAACCGTCTTCCGTTTTGATACACTCTCCGGCCGACGTCGGCTCCGGCGTCGGCTGTACTTTTGTTTTCCTTTCTGTTTTTGTAATTAGGGTTTGCTTTGAATAAAACTTTGATGGTGATGGGCGAGACTGATTTACATCGGTTTCTTCTCCGACTTATCTTCTTCTTTCGGATGGTGACAGCATTGGGGCTCTTGATTGCAGCGGTGACAAACAATCACCAATCTCATGACGATTTGTTACCAGATCCGAAATCTGAAGGTATTAATATGCATCCTTTCACTCAAATCGATTCTCATGTCTTGTTTTTGAACCATCATGAGAACCACCGAGTTCTCCAGCACTTTCTTCCGATCACGGTTTGTCGAAATCTGTTGGTGTTATACATCCAGTCAAGATGAACCCGTCATCTCCGTGAAGAGTCTTTCGATTTTTCATGATGCCCATGGTCCACATTCCCGATCAATAACAGGAATTGAGTTTCAATTCATACGATTTCTATGGTATATCGATCAGCGGATGTGGAATCCAGGCATATCAAACTTACGGAGAATTGACGACACAGTGCAAGAGATGATATTGAGTTTCATCAATACTTTTAGTCAATTTCGGAGTTTCTTCCAGGAGAAGATAGCCAAGAGCGACGATCTCATTCTTTTGGGATTGATTCTGGAGAAGGAAAGAAACAGATTTAATAATCTGTTGGCGAGTAAGGCTTCGATATCGAAAGCATCGTGGAAATTCGCTTCTCCATCGTCTCTTTTAACAAGATTTTATGTGTTTATGGATATGTATTTTGATGTTCTTAGCTGTGATGTTCTCATGTATCAACTCTTGTACAACTCTTGAAATCAATGAATGAATTTGGTGTTAAAAAAAAAAAATTAATTTTTGAAAACAAAAAAGAGATAAAAAGACAAACTAGTTAGGTATGCTCGAGTCGGAACAAACGAGAGAAACCATAGAAAATATGAAATGTGTTGATTTCTTATATTGCCATTTGAAAAAAAAAATATCAAAAAGATCTAAAAATAACTATATTATAATTTTTTAATTTATTCACAAAATCAAAAGAATGTTTTTGACGTTTTATCAGGCCGGGTTTTTCTGGATTTATCGGTTTTAAAACTGTCAGATTTTAGTATTAAACCCGAACCGGAGTAGTGTCCAGATCGAGTGAAAACATTGTAGCAAACATGTAATCTTAATTTAATTTTTTTAAATGAACAAAGATCAAGTAAATGGCTAAAACATAATTTATTAAGTGATAGAGATAAACAGTAAATGCTGTCTTTTATTTGACACAAAATAATTATCATTTTAGTAATTATTATTTTCCATCTAATGTTTTTAATTTTCAATGTAAGATTAGTTATTTTTTTTTTTTGATGATTTATATTTTGCATGTTGTTTTATCATTAGTTGAATCCTATTTTAGGTAAATAATAATAATATTTTAATTTAAAAATAAAGACAAATTAAATGATTCTTTAATTTGTGTACAAAAATCTTAGGGGGTGTATTGAACTGGACATTTAGAGTGATTTGAGTTTTAATGAGATTTTAGATGATTTTGATGGTTTTGGATGATTTTAAAGTAGTTGTTATGATTTTGTATTAAAATCTTCTGAAATTCTACCTAAAACCATGAGATTTGGATCTTTGTATTTTTAACTAAGAAAATCCCCTAAAATCTTCTAAAATCCTCTGCAGTCATTAAAATCTCAACACTTAAAACATTTTCAATAACAGTGGATTTGATAGGATTTTAATACACCCCCCCCCCCTTAATTATCATATATCATAAAACAGATAGGTATTTAGAAACAAAAAACTATTATAAACTTAAAGAATCAAAAATATTTGATTAGTATAAGTTTAATATCTCGACTAAAACTAACAATTTTTCTTTTCTAAAAATTCTTTATTTCAAACACTTTTATGAATTTATTTTTCTTAAAAAAACTAATTGAATAATTTAATAGAAAATAGAATTTAAAAATATATTGTTTCAATATAATTTATTTTCTTAATGTTTGCCAACTGATTTAGTAGAGGGGATTAGTTGTTCAACAACATGGATAAAAGAAATTTAGTATAAAGATGTCTTCCAAAAATATTTTACCAAATTTTGTAAACTGACAATTTTTTTTTAAAAACTTTTAGTGACATTTTATGTAAATATGATCAAATTAAAGGTTGTTCTCAAAGACATTTTCCCTTTTAATATATAATATAATATCAATTATGATAGAGATTATCCTATTCTGGCGGATTGTAATACCCCGGTTTCAGGAAATATGGTGGTGCATGCGAAGATATTTAAAAAAATTGATTCGGTCACCTATGTCAATTAAGTGCACTTATATTTTCGGTCAATCATCATGAGAGAACTCTGAAGTTAAGCATGCTTATGCTGGAACAATATCAGGATGGGTAACCTTCTGGGAATTGATTGCCGGGACCGTGTGAATGGGGACAAAACACGGGGAAAGATTATGTGATAATTTGTAGGGTCAGTAACCAAGTCACTAAAATTTTCCGGACGTAGCAAACCGACTGTCAGAGAGAAGATGGGTCCACGGGCCGGAAAAAGACGTGGAGGCCCACGGTCCGGAAAATGACGTTGGGCCCATTGAAAGTGGCGGTCGGGGCGTTATAAATGGTATCAGAGCCGAACACATACGAGTGTCGTGTCAAGAGGGCTCGCACCGTCGACGGTGATGGTCTTGGTGCGCAACAAGGACGTTGCGATATGTTAGTGGGGGTGAATTATGACACCCCTGTTTGGAAATATGGTGGTGCATGCAGAGAGATTTTAAAAAATTGATTTGACCACCTATGTCACCAAAATCCATTTAATCTTAAGTTAAGCGTGCTTATGCAGGATCAATTTCAGGATGGATGACCTGATGGAAAGTGATTATCGAAACCGTGTGAGTGAGGACAAAACACGGGAAAATATCATGTGGTGATTTGTAGAATCGGTAAACAAGTCTTTAAAGCCTCGCGCCCTCGCGGACGTAACTAACCGATCTCATATGTTTACACGGATCGTTTCACACCTACAACTAACAAAAAATGAACAAAGCCTAAAACATTTCTCCACCGAGAAGAAATGAACATGTGTGGTGTTGGGATGGGTTTCTTATAATGTTGGCCCATGCTTTGGTCTTCATTTAACGTATTAGGTATGACGACACCGTTTTCTGCTAATTTATGTCTTAGACAAGACAAACCTTTGTCTTGTTTAATGGCTTCAAAGGCTTTTTGCTTTTGAAGCTTTTCACTACTCATCTCCAAATTCTTTTAATAACCCCAACAGAAACTCGCCTCTCATCAGAGAGGAGGTTATTGTAAAGTATATATGGAAATATGATTGTGGAAATATCTTTAACCTAGTTCTTCCTGTGTAATCTCCTATGGATCGTGTAATCTCATTTTAATACGAATCATTCAGTCTTCAATCCTATAGCTATACGGCCATAATGCCATTTGTCCTTCACGACACGCACCACCATTGTCGATCACATCTCTTATTCCTTTCATAGTTTTGTTGCTTTTTACCTTTGTTTAAGGGAGACGAATCCTTCCCTTTATAGAATATAGTTGAGTATTATGAACCCTAGTACTTGTTTATTAATGTTTATGATTTCGTTTCGCTTTTGCTCTTTGCTTTTGTTTTATCATGCTCGATTAATTGTTTTACGATGGGGATCTTTTGGATTGATTAGTTTAGTGGTAAATCTAGAATTATTTTCTATTAGGAGTTCTTCCTTTACGCTTGTTCTTACTGCATGTGGTTAGATTTGCAATCTAGTTATTGATCCTAGGGAGTAGACCCCTCATAAGTGCATGTTATATTTCTCTGAACTAGTTTGGGAGAGCCATTATATCAGAAGCGCATAAGTTATGTACTTATGTTATAAAACATCGTGAACAGATCAAATCTGAGTTTAATGCATATTAAGCTGCGTGGTCACCTGCGATTGTTGAGTAACAAAGTTGTTTATATATAGGTAATCAAATTCTAAAAAAATAGACTTAATACATAGTTGTGCTTTAATTGAGTTCTAAAACTTTGCCTAATCGATTTAGTATATCTATGTTCTCTAAACGAAACGATCCATAAAACCTATGTGAATCCTTTGATACCCAACACTTGTTTTTCTTATTTTTTTTCGTGTTTTATCTATTTACTTTTCTAGATTTAGTTGTTTGCAAACGAACAACAATATGTTTTTCTTAGCCTTATTCTACCTCGCATAGGTTTGTCGTACAACCTCTCATTACTTAATAGATTCAACCCCTAAGTACTACAACACACTAGTGCAATTGCACTTATTTCGGAGTTTAAAAACTCGAGCACATCAGTCCACTACACTAATTTTTCTGATTAAAACAGAAATTCATTTCGGAGAATTGTTTTCCAACAGAAATATGCAGAGGATTTACTTGTTGTGGAAGCTACGAGTGACTGTGCATCAACGCCATGTCCACTGCCAATTTCTCCTTCCATCGTCCTTGTGATTGTATAGGGTGCCAAGGGCTGGATTGCGGTTTCTGCTGTGGGTTTTAGAAGTAGCTTTTCGCTATTGTCTTCCGATATAAAGATTTCCTAGTTCTTAATTACTCTCTCGGGATCTGAAATAAGTGTCGTTCTAATAAATTTTAAGTAAATTAAAGAAGTGTGTAATTTGACTGTTTTGACCTTAGGATTAAAACTAATTATTTTCAGTTTTAATTATTTATGTTAGTTTAATTAAAATTATATTAATAATTTAGTTACAGTAAAACCTCTATAAATTAATAACGTTGGGACCGTAAAATTTTATTAATTTATAAAGGTATTAATTTATCGATAAATTAATAATTTCTTAATTTATAAAGAGTTTTGCTTTATTTCATAATTTTTTTTAAAAAGTTACTTTAAAAATTAAGTTTTTTTGTTATAATCAATATTCTTTTGTAACCAATTACAAGCAAGAAAATAATTATCATGTTTAACATATAATATCAAAAGTTTTCGATGCAGTGAAAAATACTATAATGAAATTTTAACAAAAACTAATGCAAATTCAAGAAAAAATAAACAACACACGAGTCATATTTCACTAAATATTTTCCTATATAACATATCTATAAATATATTTTGATATATTTTTAAAATTATTAATTTATAGTTTTAATGGGACCATATATTTACATAAGATTTCTAAAAAAATTATTATCTTATTATTTTATCGAATTATGTCAAAATTTACACTGGTCCCAACTCGGGACCGGAGAAATTTATTAATTTATAGAGGTTATTAATTTATCGAGTATTAATTTATAGAGGTTCTACTGTAGTATTATTACTTTGGAAAAAGAGAACAACACTTATTTAAAAAAAAAAAAAAATACTTCGAGAACGACATTTATTTTAAATCGGAGGGAGTACTATTAAATTGGATGTTGGGTCTTTGGTTTGAGTACCTCGTGCGCCTCGTGACACTCGTGGGTCCACTTGATGGTGAAGCAATAGAATGAGTTCGAGTATAGTGTCTATACATTAGGTTTAAGTTACTCTTGTTAATTACTACTCGACTACTCGTGGCTTTTAATCGTTTGTGAAGCAATATTGTAATGAGTTCCAGTTTGGTTTTTGATTTTTCAACCCACAAAATGTTTCCTGTTAAGAGGTTGGTTTATATTTTTTGGACCTGTTCGTTTAGTTAGCGTTTCCAAAACTCATTAAGAAAATTTTGAATTTCTGGATGTGTTTATTTAGTATGTTTTGTGATAAATCATGGTTTTTAGGGATTTTAACCATGATATTACTATCTATATATGTATGTTTTCGGTGTTTTTCTAGTGTTTCTATGTGATTACAGGTAATTTAGTGTTTGGAGCTACTTAGGAGCAAATGTGGACTATTTGGAGCTTTTTGGAGCTTATAAGGATTAGTAGCAGAGAAGACAGATTCGGAGGTCCAACTGAGCCCACCAGGACTTGGTGTCGATCGACACCATCCTTGGTGTATCGATCGACACGCTATCGCGGACCAGAAGCTGTCTCGAGTTTTCGAAACCCAAAGTTTTCCCGAAGTTTCCACAGAAGCCCAACACGACTTTACTCGTCTTTACATAGGGTTTTAGAGTTTTGTAATTCAGGATACACGTTTTTGCTGAGACAATTCAGAGAGATAGAGAGTTTTAGGTTTTCTTAAGAGAATTGGGGAGATTGATTCCTTCTGCTTCAGTTGTAATCTTGAATCCCCTTTTTGTTATTGATATCTTGATGCTTTCTAATTTATTCATGATGTTTTCTTCTCTCATTATGTCTGAGTAGTTTGCTTGTTAGATCTAGGGTTTCTCACAAAGAATTTTGATGGATTGTTGAGTTATCTATGCTAGATTAGGATTCTATACCTCTAGATGTTCTTCACCATAGGTTGTTCTTCATACTGATTTCTAGCCTGATCATCTAGACTTCTGATTTTAGGTTTGTTAATTGACACGACAGTGTAATTGAATTCCTGAAAGAACCTAGGGTGAGCAAAAGACTTATCTGCAAAGAAATTTGGTTTAAGGCTTTTGTGAACAAATCAAACTTGAATTAAAAGCTGGTTAGATTCTTAGGATTTACAAAGACATTTGATTTCCTAGTTTCTTAACTTAGATAGTTTTCGCAACGACAGTTGGTTAACTTTATATATGTGATTTGAGTTCTAGAACTGTTCTTCATCTGAATCCTGATTGTTTGATAACTTGATTTTCCTGATTTTTCCTAAGAATACATGAGATCTAGCGTTTGTCTTTAATTGATCACAACTTCATTTAATTTTCATGCATTATTTTATTCAATAATTAATCTTTTCTGTTTAGCATTAATCCGAATTAAATCGCCTATTGTGTATCTAGAGTCTCTGTGGTTCGACCCCTAAGTACTGCAATTGATCTTTTAATTTGAGAGAGTAGCTCTAGGGTAAATTTGAGCAACATCATTTTGTTACAGTAAACTCATCCAAAACCCAATATTATTTACAGTTTTACCTAGGGATGTTGTCATGTGTTTAAAGAATAGGGTTAGCCGTGCTAAAATATAGGGCCCTAAAACCTGCAATTTTTTGAAGGGTTAATAATGGGTTGTAAATTTTTAGCCCTTTAGATTTAAGGGTTAATTTTTAACGCTTTAAACAAATAAAACAAATACTCTTTTTATTTTTAGAAATAAAAAACAAACCAAAACCCTAATCTCCAATTTGTGTTATACCAAATTTTTTTGCGTGAAATTTATGGATTTCTGTATTTTGCGGGAAATTTGCGGATTTATATCTTTTGCGAAAATTTACGGATTCACATTTTTGGGGAGAAATTTAAAGATTCACATTTTTGTGGGAAATTTACGGATTAACGTTTTTGGCGGGAAACTTTTGGAAAGTTTTACCATTAACTATTAAAATAATATAAAAATTTTAAAAATTAAAAAAAAATTAAAAAATTCAAAAAAATTCAAAAATTTGAAAATTGGAAAGTTAAAAAGTTTAAAAATTAAAAAAATAAAAAGTAAAATATGAAAAAATTAAAAAACTTAAAAATTAAAATTAGAAAGCAAAAATTAAACTTTTAAAATTTTTCAGTTTTTTTTTTAATAATGAGTTTTTGATCATTTGACATAAAATGCGTCGAGATACAAATATTGAAATATCAAACGAACATATCTGCATCCAGATACAATTTCTAGACGCATGAACCAAAATTGCAAATGAACATTATCTGATTACTAAGTCCAATTACTGCGCTCAGATGCTGCATCTAGAAATCTCATCCAGAAAACAAAACGAACAGGTAAAAATTCTCGAAATGGTGATTAGCATCAATATTTTCACGGACTAAAAATCGCAATTTCTCTATTTGGCATTGTTTCCCTATTGAAATCTTGTCTATTACTTTCGTTTATTTGTATATTTCCTTTTTTGAGTGTTTATCTCTAAAATATCACCATTTTTCGCTGATTTATCATATTATTTGTATATTTCTTTTTTAGTTTTAGATAAACAAAATTCTTGCACTAAACTTGAGTCCAACAAGCATATCACATAAAACATGCAATTCCTGCATTATAAACACAACAATAATCCATGGATTCAACAATCACATATCCTCAATCAATCAATCTCAAACGTTTAGATAAGCCCATGGTCCCGCACTCATCATAGCTTTTCGGAAAGACAGAGAGAAGAACGAATCTCGCAAGATCCAGCAACACCCACACACTCAGCTAGCCCAGATCTTCTTTTTCACGAACATATATCTGCAGAATCTCCTCAGAAACTCTCTTTTTTCTCACAGAAAGTTCTCGTGTTTTCTAAACCTAAAAACGACTAACGCCTTGTCTTTCTATAAGAAACGTTTAGGGTTTCCCTAAACCCACTAAATTGGGCCGTAATTAAAAGCCAAACACATGTCCTTTAAATCAGGCGCACCACCAATTTCTAGAAATGATTTCACAGGTGTTACAATATATACGTATTTCGGAGCGGAGTGGATATCCGTCTCTTAAAATTTTAATATTTGTGATTTGATTCGATTTTGACGGATATTTATTTTAAGTATTTGGCTTGCTTCATAAAATTACGGATATCTGAATTTTTTGAATCGACTCGAACCAAGTAGCGGATCGAATCGAATATAACGGATATTTTGTTCATCCCATACCTGTAAGTAGCAACTGAGTTGGAGAAATGACATGTGTCGTGGGTGTAATGGGAGGCAAACATTGTTTTTTAAAAGTGGGCAATTTATTATATGTAGATCCATCTATCATTAAACTACGTTTATTTAATTATTTGTTAAAGAAAATTATCTCCAACTGACTCTATATTACTGATTGATAAAAGAAAACTAGTTTAGTGATAACTTAAGATACGTCTCTAATTTTTAATCCATATTGTACCCGCCATGTGACGGATGACCATATAAAGCGATATATTGCTTGATTTTGTGTATAACAGTTGACCGAAATATATTTTAACTAATGTGCGAGTTACACGTTAAATTTTAATATATTTTAACTGATATCATTTGTATCTTGATTATTGAGTAATAATAGTAAAATATATGTTGTTCACCTTTCTTATTATTTTTTATTATGATTGTTTATTTAAAAAATTCAAATCCTACTTGTTTACACGTTAGCCAAATAAAATCCAACAAATTAAAATAAATATTTTTAAAATTTTATGTTTTGTTTAAGCTAGTTGTTATTAGATTCCAACGACACTGTACCATATTATTATATTGTACCAACCATGCGATTCATAACCATGACACGCACCGTCTTGGAAACTGTGTATAGCAATTATATTGACCGAAATTTATTTTAAGTTTGAACTCATGTGCAGATTACATATTTAATATTTTAATATATTTTGAGGTTTTAACTAATAATATTCGTATGTTGACCAAAAGTGATATAGAAATATTATAAAGAAATATTTAATAATTAAAAATTTAAGAATTCATTTTTAAATCTCATATTCATTTAAAAAATACTAGAAATATTTGATCAATAATTATTCAGAAAAATTTATATAAAATCAAAGTTATATATATATATACATATATACATATATTATAATATTTTTCGTGTATAAAATAAATAAAATAAAATATAAGAATTGTAACGCTCCGACTACCACTCTTAATGGACTCCACGTCCTCTTTTCGGCCTGTGGCTCATCCTTATCCGATGGCCGGTTCGTTACGTCCCGGAGGTTTTAAAAACTTGTTTACTTATCCTACAAATGACCACATGTTTTTTTTTTTTTCTCACTCGCACAACTTCGACAATCACTTTCCAGAAAGTCACTCATCCTGAAATTACTCCAGCTCATAATCGTGTTTGGTTGTTTTAAATATCGTAGATGGTATTAGAAAATGATTGCTCGAGTAATTACCCGATATACTTAACCGCAAGGTAGTATATACGGGGTCGATCCACAAAAACTAATGGTACTCTAAAGATTTTCGAGAATTGTATAATATAGATTTGTATAATTTAGAAACTTATAGCTTCAATTTTTATATAATATAGATTTGAATAACTAAAAAAAGCACGTTGCACTAAAAACATTTCTAACATCACTGAAATAATATATTAATCATTTTACCAACCATGCTATGCATCACCATGACAAGCAGTATCTTTTGGAGATTGTGTATAGCAGTTGACCGAAATCTATTTTAAATTTTTAAGTTTTAGCTCATGTGCGGATTACATGTTTACAATTAATATATTTGAAATCTTTAACCAATATTCGTATCTTGACCAAAAGTTTAGAAGAGATCTTTATTTTATTATTTAGGAAAGAAAACCAGTATACATGTGTTATATTACATAAAATATTATTAGAAATCTAGTTAATATATTAGAGATTTAATTAATATATTGGAGGTTTTTATTTCTTTATTCGTCGTTTAAATCATAGAGGTCTAATTTAATTTTGTCAGTCGACATCAAATAACTTACTCAAACCTTTTATATATATATTTGTTGAAATATGAATAGATTTACAAACGATTATTAAATAAACAAGCATATTAACAAATACCATTAATTTAAGCAAATTCCAGATACACTATCATATCTGATTCTACATCTATTCCAAGCCATCTCCGAAAAATATCTAAACCGAACTCGAACCAATATTTTAAAATACCCGAAGGAGTCATAAATCTCTCAATGAAAAAACCCAGAACCAAATTCGAATCAAACCCGATACCTGTGGGTACCCAAATGTATCCGAAATATTTAAGTATACATCTAAGATTTTTGTTAATACTTATATTGATAATAACCAAGATACCAAACATTATAATTATAAACCCGAATATATTAGATATTTATGAGTAATCGGGATCTTTTTGGGTACATTTGAATAAAAATTAAAAAGGAACCAACATTTTAGTTTTTTTTCTGGGAATTTTGGGTTTTTTTTGGGTACATTTGGGTAAATAGTAAACAATATTTTAGTTTTTTTTTGGGTATGTTGGGTAACTTTTAAAATAATTTGGCTAGATTTATGTATAAATAGGTTGAAATACCTGAACCCGACCCGAATCCAAAATTATTTAGAGTATTTTCCGGTTCTCAACACAAGTATTTAAGTTTCCGAATGAGTACAAACAATCGAATTAGTACAAGACCAGAAATTAAAATATTTCGAGATTAACTGGGTTTAATAGTTTTTATTAACCCGAACCGTAGCCGAGCACACTCGAACTGATACTAAACCGAAATTTCAAAATATTCGAATGGGGTTAATATTTTGATATTTCAAAATCTGAACCCGAATTGCCCCGAACGGAACACGATTGGTGCTGAATGCCCATACCTAATCTCAATTATAATTTATAAGTCTACGGATACAAAAAAGTTAGGTGTTATTGTAATGAATAATAACCAGTTTCTGTACTGCTCTATGTGCGAGGTAATTGGTTTTGTCAAAAAAACATGTGAAGATTTGATTATGAAATATAGTATGAGATTGTCATTCATACAAACACATATATAGTTAAATCCAAAAGAGAAAAAGAGAAACTAGTTTGAAAAAAAAAAGAAATTGAAATAAGTAAAAAGCTAAACAAGAGAAAAAAGACCCAAAAAGCCAAAAAAGGAAACTTGACTTATGCCATATACCGATTTTTAGGGCCGTTGAATGAGATATACCCCGATAATTTCGAGAATACCTTAAGCGATGTTTGGCGATTGCCGTGATTCTCGAAGTAAAAGGTGTTCGCCTAGTTTACTCAACAACCCTGTCAATCTCAGATGCTGTGCTTATGGCTTGATGAAATTTACACATGATCTATTTGAGTTCGAGATGAACCCTTTCATACTCCATAAATGAAGTTAGATTAGGAACGCCGCATCACTTCTGCTCGCTCAGGATCGTCTGTGACTTGGTTTTGGTTATCATTAGGTTCAACGGGATTCTCCATAAAAGGAATGTCACTAGAGTTATTCCAATGTTTTTAAACCCGACCCGGAAAGCGATCCGAAATTTTTTTGGGTCACCGGGTCTCCGGATCGACCGGGTCCGACCGCGGGTCAACAATATATATATATATATTATCAATATGTTATATCTAGGTTATATGAATATCAAAACAGAAATTTCCATACCTTATCACGTTAAGTATATATTGTTGAACAATAATTATAAATTAGAAAGTGATAAAACATTTCAAACTCAAATTAATTCAAAGGAAAACAGAAAAATAATAGTAGAAGATTAGTAACTTTTAAGTTTTAAACAAATAGAGATTTCCAAGGTCGAGAAACAAAAAAATATTCGTATGATTGAACGAAAAGAAAGAAGCCATACTCAATTTAAAAATGTATTGTGTCCCACATCGGACTCTAGAGGAAAAACTACATGATTACTTCAATATAAAAGTACATAAGTCACTAAACCTCAAGAGTTATGATTGTTTGAAGACATACCTATCTCCACCGCGCCCGTGTCGAAGCTAGCCGCGGTCAAGTCTTCTTCCACCGCGCCACCAAGCCACGCTGGTGCGGCCAAAGCACTCTTTGGCGCGCCATGGATGGTGCAGCCAAAGTACTCTTTGGCGCGCCATGGAGTCACGCTGGTATGGCTAGAAGCTCCTTAAGTCATTTGCACCAAAACACTGTGTTTCGACGGGAAAACACTAAACCTAAAGACTGATGCCCCAAATCCTAAAAATACAAATCTCCACTTATGTTTTTGGTGTGCCTCACCAGTGCTTCATTCCAGAGCGACCAGAGCCTCCTCAGACCTCAAGGACGTCTCTTAAGCGCTAGATCTCGTCTCATCTTTGTTTCTTTCGTTCTTGCTTTGCTATTGTTTCAAGGGAGAAGTTCTTACATCTTTGTATTCGATATCGAGATGTAATATCTGAACCCTTTCTGTTTATCTTAATCTATTCATCGTTTATGACTTTGTATCGACCCCAAAACGTTTTGATGTTTTGCCCTAATATGATCGAGTAGTTTTTCTTATTGGGTTTATGGGGTAATTCAAGGAGATTTCATGGTCTAATCGATGTTTAGGATGTTAGATTGATTTTTTTTCTATTCTTACTGTAACAATTTATGCGAATTGGTTGTACACCTTGATGCATAGTATCCTAAGTCATATTAGTTTTGCAGAAGATCCTGATATCGCCTTATCTAGTCTAGAAGAGCATTATGTCGTAACAAACGATAGTTTAGTTGCGCAGTCTTGTGACCCTATCGAACTTGCTTAACTGAATTGTTGATTTCATTTGGCTAAAATGATAACTTAGGGGGGTGTATTGAAACCAAGATTTTAATAGATTTTGTGGAGTTTTGGAAATTTGGGGTTTTGAGAGATTTAAGTGGATTTGTAAAATATTTGGTAGAATTCATAGATTTTTATTGAGATTTTAAGAAATCACATAGGGTGATTTTAGGAGATTGTTAGAAAAAATATGGATTTAAAAAACAAAACTGAAACTAGAGAAGACGAACCTACACAAATTCCTAATTCACGACCAAGAAAACTTAAATTGAAATTGTTGTTTTGTTTTAGACAAGAACAACAAAAAAAAAATGAAATCCTTTTTTAAAACAAGTCTTGTTGATGAGACAGTACTACGTACGTTGATGACTTAACAAAGAAGTTGTCTCGACTTGTTTCAAAAGAATCCTGTAAATCTTGTTCCTCACTCTACCACAAGCCAAATCACTCACTCGTTTTATATATGAAACATTGTTTCTCCTGCTTGCTTGACTGCCCATCTCTCTCCACTTTGTTCCATTACTAATCTCATCTAAATACTTCTCAACACGGCTCAAATACCAACTTTTCCCTTCTTCCTTAAGCGAGTTTCTGAGTTCGCTCGATGCTTTGCTTAACCTTTCCGTTCTCTCTCCCAATTCTGGCTTTGAAGTAATCGGTTATATATTGGAACTTAGAGGAAAAACTTGGATCATATTATGTAGAACTAAAACAAACAGTAATTGACAAAAATGACTTGACTTACTTATCATGATGTTTACTCTCATCAAATGTCTCTAAAATAGTATAAACAAAAGTCTTTTACTCTCTGTATCATGACACTACTCTGCATCACGAAGATTTTGTCCACACCTTTTACATCATCACCGAAACCAAAAGCTTTCAACAGTCAAGTATTTAACGCTCCAACCACTCTAATCCAATAAATTACCAAGGCATCTTGTTCCAAGCAATAAGTGTCAACCCTCAAACCAATAGTTTTCAGAAGTCAAGTAACTCGAACCATCGCTAAACTAATAATTTTTTTTTACAAGAGTGACAAAGTATCATTGTGGTAGAAGTAACAAGAATCCTATAAGACCAAACTCTTTAACGTCTCGTTTCACTATTGACTCAATCCAAGAAACTCATAAAAGATAATATTTTCCTATTACAACCGGTGAGATGGACATACCTTTTTTTGCAATCTAAGCATCTGAATTCTATCTATATCATTGAGAAATAACAGAGTGCAACCAGAAAATTGACTCATGTGTAGACCCACCGTTGTATCTGCTTAATGGCCGAAATCTATTTGCTTTTGTAGCGTACGAGCGTCTATGGGGATGAACACAAACAACGGCTCTAGATTCAGTATCTGGAGTCAATCCAAAATTAGTTGGAGAATTCGGATTCAATCCAAAATTGTAAGTGGAGAATCTATAGAAATCATGTTTTTTTGGAGAGTGGAGAACAAAGAATATGGGAGTATGAGAATCTGAGATAGAGTAACGATGAGAAAGACGATGAGGATGAGTGAGAGAACAAAAGAAAAAAAGAACGATACATGTTTCCTATGATTACAAATCCTTCCAAATACCACCTATAGAGGTGTGATTTTTTCATTTTGATTTTACATGTAAAAGAGTATCATAAATCTCCTAAAATCACTGTTTTGGTTTTCTCCTAAAAAAGTTGATATGTTTTGAATAACACTTGATTTTATATGATTTTAATAAATTATTGATTGAATAACAGTGGATTGTAGGTTATTTTGAATGATTTTTAAAAATCCCAAATTCAATAACAGTGGATTTGGGAAGTGATTTAGAAATTACAAATTGAATAACAGGTGATTTTGAAAAAAATTTTAAATCTTCTAAAATCTTAGTTTCAATACATCCACCTTAATTAAAAACAAAAAGATTTGTGACTTGTGAAAAAAAATTGTGAGCTTACCATATGAGCACTAAAAACTCTGTTTTAGAGGACTTTAGAGAAAATATATTCATATTATTAATTAAATTATGTAATTCTTAAGTAAATATTTAGAGGAAAATTGCCTAATTTCATAATTTTTAGTTACTAAAATATTTAAGTTGTTTTGAACCTTTATAAAAGGTTTTTGAGGACATTATTGAAAGGCATATAAAATGTAACCAAAAAATTCTTTTTTAGAAAAAATACAAAGCATCAAAACACTAAAAACAAATGTTCTTCTTCTTTTCTCTTAATTCTTGATTTTGTGGATTTTCTTTTAAGCGTTTATCACAATAGTATTGTCGCGTCTCCGATTGCGTTCTATAATTATGCGTGCGAGATTTTAGAAATCATGAGAGATTCATGTATTTCATATTTGGGGAATTTCCAGTTATTTTATCAATCGGTATTGTAACGTTTGGACAATAAACTATTTTGGTATCAAATTTCTAGTAAAGTGGCGGCTTAGTATTATAAACTATTTTATGTCTCACAAATTCTCGATTTTAAAGAACACAAACGAAATCCTTTATTATCTTTCGATCCACAATTATTAAGGACTTGATAACAATACAATATGAACCTTATATAGGCTATTCAAATAATAACATAACAACAACCTGTGATCCATCAACTTCCAATTCAAATCAAGTGTGAGGAAAAATTCTAATAGGGAGACCTCTAAGTGGTTTTGGTGCGGGGTCAACCACTAGTCTATTTTCTTCCGGAAACACTTTTTCCCACTTGAATCTCTTAACAATATTGTGCATAAATACAAGAATCTCTATACGAGCATACTCTCTCCCTGGACAGATCCTGGTTCCTCCTCCAAAAGGAACATATGTATAAGGCTTCGGACCACTTCCTTCAAATCGGTTTGGCTCAAATTTCTCTGGTTCCGGAAAGTAGTCTGGATTCTTATGTGTTGCGATGGCACTCCAATATAACTATATGTTTATCACATGCATGTATGGTTTAATGCATGAGCATAAGCATGAGCATAATGTATGTTAATTAGTAAATCTAAATAGTTTGGAACCTTACCTTCCATCCTTTGGGAATGTCCAAACCCTTAAAAGAGAAGTTGCATGTCGATGGCCTCACAAAAAGCGCCAGAAAGAGGAGGAACAACTCTCATCACTTCACATGCAACGTTCCAAGAATATTTCATTTTCGAAATGTCCTCCCACGTTAATAATCCTTTTCCTTCCTTTTCGTTTAGTATCTCCTTGTGCTCTGCAATTCGTCAGTTTGAGTATTATTTTATTTTTTTTAAAGTCTATGCGTAAAATTTACCAGCCATTAAATTCCGAGGTCAGTATGTTGAATTGAAAAATAATATATCAGGTTTAGTTTTAGTTTGTGTCTTTGTTAGTAGTCGGACTCGAATTTAGGTGGTGATATAACAACAACATTACCACAAATTACTAGATATCATTGCATGGTCCATTTACTTTTAAAAGTTTTAGACATAAAATTTTCACAAATTATCAAAAAAACAAAACATTGCTTGGTACTTGATTTACTTTAAATTTTTAGACATGAAATTTGTTAGAATAATTAACATTAATTTTAAAAATGGTGTTATAGTAAATTAATATATATATATATGTATATTTGTTATTAGCCAAATCCTCGTCTGTGGTATCTCCTATAGTCATCAACAAGTGAGATAATAGGTCCTGTTCCGCTGATGCTATCCCGGCCTCAAGCTCTTCTTTTCTCAGCCTAATGATCGTGGAAACCTCTTTTTTGATTAAGCTCGACGCCTTGATGGCTCGGTTAAAACGTGTTCCTGGAAAGTCTATGGGGACTGAGTAGATCCCTGCCATCATTTTATGGAATGGCTTTTCGAGATTACTTACTCTTCCGACGTCGTCCATGCTCAGGAACAAACGGCATGCTATAGCAAATGTGAACCTGTATGTGATTTAATATTAGTCCTGAAAATATACATGCATATATATATATATATATATATATATATGTTGCGATTGTTTCATATGTCTTTGCATTATTTGCAATCATATTTACATTTAAATTATCATTAAATACATTGTAAAAGTCAAAATACAAACAGCAAATTCTATATTCCTCTTTCCGTTTGGTTTCATTTACAAAATACTAAATAAATTCGTTTAAAAAAAAAAAAAAAAACTTTAGTGTGATTTGGGAAAATAAAATAAAATCATAAAACCATTTAAACGCAAAATCGAAGGCAACACAAACAAGAAGATGAGATGCACGTTACATACTTTTTAGTGAGAGGGAAGACAATAAGTTGATCTTGATCGGCCCAATCCGTATCAAAATGTCTCTGAGCAATCTCATCCATAATACCTACATAGTTCCTCAAAGCCTCAGGCCTCAAGGACCGCGAAAGAAGCGTCCTCGTCTTTAGACCTTCCTCCACCTTGGAGTTTGTCCGCGCTTGTGAAGAAGGGAAGATCTTATTCACCGAATCTGGCCACCATGAGACCACGAGCTTGTTCTCGTTGGTGAATAGAAACTTGTTCCCGGACGCACCGGTCACCACCGCGAAGGGAGACCCAAAGAGGTGGGTCTTGAAGACAGCTGAAGAGAAACGACGAACTCAGTCGGTGATAAACTTCTCCGGGTAGCCTTGACGGCCGGCAGAGAGGAAGGAGAAAGTCTCTCCAATTAAGGGAAAGCCAATGTTTCCCGGAGGAAGGTTGCGATACCAGAAGTTTGATAAATGTTTTCCAAGGAGAAATAAGAGAGGAAAAAGAAAGAAGCAAATGAAGAGGAATATTATTGTCAAATACATATTTTTCTTTTTTGTTTTGGCTTAGTCTACTTATGTTTCGGTAGTCTAAAATTCTAAATATTTATAGACGAACGTGTGTTTGTTTCGGTAGTCTACTTTAATTTTTCTTAAACTATATATATATAAAACAGTGAACGTTATGTTGAATATTTTTATTACATTTCAAAGTTGTATTTGGTTCATATATGGTTTGGTAATCATGAACACTTGAGTTCGTTTAGGTACTCGGTTGTGTATAGTAGATTAACTCCCTCAACATATGTGTTATCATTTCCTATATACATGATGCAACAATGATATAATTCTAACACCAACTGCCAACGATAGCTTAGTGACTTCACCATCTACGCCACCAGTATCCAAAGTTTGAAGCACATAATTTACATCAAAAATCCATCTCAATTTCACAACATCATAGCAAAGAAAAACCTATAAATCTTCGTCAATCACCATGATGTAGGAGGAATTTAGGAAATTTACCTTTTCTTTTAACATTTACTTATTTTACGTTTTCTATTTTGTTTAGGGTTTTCTATTTTATGTTTTGGTTTTATTCTCTATATATAGAGAGATCCTAGGTTATTTACAAGACATGTTTTTGACTCTAATTAGTAAGAACAAGAGTTTTCTCTTTTTTTGGTGGATTCCAGACCCTTTTTCTGTTGGATTCCAGAGTTTTATCATCAAGTTCGTCGCTAGCGACTTATATCAATCTAAGTTTAGCGCTTGCTTAACCTAGAATTTTCCGACTACGTCAAATGGTATCAGAGCAGGCTTTCTCCTGTCTCTTTTTGAAGCTTGATCAGCCATGGGAGATCAACCGGTTACCAAAGCAGATTTCGAGGGTTTTGCGTCGACTATTACCACGACTCTTACCACGACACTTACTGCTTTGACCAATCAGATGACGTTGTTGACAACCGAGATCAGAAACGGCAACAACAACACAAATCAACAAAGAGGCAGAAGAGAAAAATCAACTAAAGATCTATAGAGTGGAATTGATTTTGAACATCAGATGCAGGTATTAATCAATAAGATTAAATATCAACAGAAAACTAGAGCGGAAGCGCTTCGGGTTCCACGAAAAGAAAGCAATCCTGTTGTGATTGATGAAAATACGGATTCTAATGAAGGATCCTTGAAGGAAGAGATTGGTCAAGAGAATCTACATAATAATTATGACTCTCACATGGATGTTGAAGAGGAACTCGTGAAGGACGAGTTTTTTGATCAAGGGAATAAACAAATCAATCGTGTGAAGACTGATATTCTATTATTCTATGGAATTTCAGAAGTGGATAAGACGTTAATTATTCCAGACGAGAAGCTAGTGGTTCAAAGGAATTTCAAAACGTTAATTGCAAATGAACATGAGAAGCACTACAAGGAAGATAATCCAAGCATAAAGAAATCAAGCGTTTTAGTTATGATTCATAACAAGAAAAAGCTAGATGCATATTTCAAGAAAACTAATGGGTTGATAAGTGTTGTTAAGATGAAGACAACAATCCAAGAGGATATGCCAGAGATTCTAACTAATTTGAGGGAGTTAGATTCAGATGGTTATCTACATGACTTCCCTCCTATGCGGGACAAAGCATATGAGATTCTTTATTTAGAAGAGAACTTGAGGACAAGTTCTTCGGAGGTGGAGGAGACTGATGTAGGAAGAATTTAGGGAATTTACCTTTTCTTTTAATATTTACTTATTTCACGTTTTCTATTTTGTTTAGGGTTTTCTATTTTATGTTTTGGTTTTATTCTCTATAGATCCTAGGTTATTTACAAGACATGTTTTTGATTGTAATTAATAAGAACAGAGAGTTTTCTATTTTCCTGGTGGATTCCATACCATTTTCCTGGTGGATTCCATAGTTTTATAATCAAGTTCGTCGCTAGCGACTTCATATCAATCTAGGTTTAGCGCTTGCTTAATCTACGGTTTTCCGACTGCCTCACACCAAATATAAGTCATAACTCACAAAATCAGACTTTCAAAAGGGCAAAATTCTGTTACATGGCAATTCAAAGTAATCACACACACACACACACACACATCTTTGTTTTTTGGCTTATCTCTCGCTGGTGATCCTTACGTTTCTTAACGATTTCAATATTACGTACATCTTTGTTTCTCCCTTCGGTGTTCCACAACCTGTTTCGTTTCGTTTCGCCTTTATCCTAGACCCCATGCCACTTTTTTTGTTTCCTATGAAATTGAGGTTTAATTGATGTAATCTTATTTCTCCCATTGACGTTTAATTGCTGGTGATCTTTACGTCTTTTAACGATTTAAATGTTACGTACATCACTGTTTCTCCTTTCGGTGTTGCACAACAGGTTTCATTTCAACTTTTTCGTAGACCCCACTTTTATGTTTCCTATGAAATTGAGGTTTAATTAATTGAAGTTCAAGTATTTTCATCCACCTTAAATCTTCTATGCTTAAGATTTGTTGTGGCACTCTCACCCGGTTTTTTCATGTTAATTAACCAATTAATAATCTCATACTTACTAATCAGTTCTTCCAATTAAATAAGTCAACCAAATAACGCGGAAACAACCAATACTCATCAAATAAACAACAACCCATTAGCTAACCAGCAACTTAGCGAGTCTAATCCTGGAATAGTTCGAAAACAAAACATAAAAATAACACCAACATGTCCCTAGATCATCCTCCTTCTTATCGCCATCTGCCCCTACTGGTCTCTGATGTCGGTCGACATCATACTACCTATGGCCTGGTGTCGATCAATACCTCCCTGGTGTCGGTCGACATCCGCCTACCTCTGGTGCCGGTCGACACACACCTACTGTCGGTAGCCACCAACCTGCTAGCAGCAGCCTGCGCGACGCCTGAAGCACAGATCTGGTCCCTCCTCGACCCAAATCTCTAAATCCATCGACCCAAATCCCTAAATCCATCGATTCTCTGACTCAAACACACCACAACAACCATACAAGGCCATCAAGCACCACAAAACACATTGGACACAAAGAATCAATCACACATCACGTGAAACCACCAAACCCATCATTCTTAACGCTTAGATAAGCCATGGTCACACACTCACCTCGAACTAGAAATGAGCTCTGGATAAGGAGATGACGATCCCAACAACCAAACACTCCCCACATTACAGCAACCCTCCAATCTCTTTCCTTACGAGCATATCTCACCAGAAACTCCTCATAAACTCTCATTTTCTCCACATAATTTTTTTTTTCTTTTTTTGGGACAAAATTCTCCACAGAAAATCTATGTTTTGTCTTTTCTAGGCTTTTGTTTTGTGACTCCCAAAATCCTAAGGCGTCAACCCTTTTACACATCTAGGGTTTTCCTATAAAACCCACTAAACCGTCACACGGTTAAAACTAATCCGTAGGCCCAAAGTCCATGTGTTGTCGAGCAACACTCTCCCTTTAGTGTCGAGCGACACTCCCACCACAAATTGAGAAATCGGTTCACGGGCGTTACATTTGCTGCTACCAAAACACATCCATTAAAAAATTTTGTTATATGAAAGTGTAACTTTAGAAGATAGTGTAATTTCTAGAAGAATGATTTTAGTAGGCGAATGACTGTTTTATAGGGTAAGTGCCTTCTGACCATTATGATCCAACAGTTGTTTTGTATGATATCCTAATTTAACCGTATACGTGTCTGATAGTGATCAAGAAGTTACGGAAGCAAAGAACATGATTTTATGTATAATGCAAATAGAGATTTAGTGTTTGAAAAAAAAAACATAGTTGTATTGTTACACGAGAAAAAAAATATAAATGGTCTCGTTAAAACTTGATATAATGACCAGTAAGGGGTGGGCACGAAGTGAATATCTTGGATTTTGGTGATATTTGTGATCCGTTCCGCTTCGTCTGGATAATTACTTTTGCGATCATTATTCGCTGCTTAAGGCACCAGATATCCACCATATGGATATTCGTTAGAATCCGAATTATTTGCCGGATATTCGATCCGCTTCGTAAAAGTTTTAAATAATTGTAAAAAATAGAAAAACATCAAAATTTCACCCTAAAATAGTAATAATTTATTAAAAATATTTTTTTATTTGTTAAACTTTAATATTTCAAAAAAATATACAATTTATATATGTAATTATCTCTATATATATATCAATATATATACGTATTTCGTGATGGAGTGAAAATCCAACTCTTAAAATTTTAAAATTTGTGATTTAATTTCAGTCGATTTTGACAGATATTAATTTTTAGTATTTGAATTGCTTCATAAATTACGGATATCCGGATTTTTTGAATCGAAACGAACAAAATAACAGATTGAATCGAATTTAACAGATATTTTGCTCATCCCCTACCAGTAAGTAGCAATTGAGTTGGAGAAATGACATGTATCGTGGAGGTGATGGGAGGCAAAAATTGGTTTTTAAAAGTTGGCAATTGATTATATGTAGATCCATCTATCATTAAACTACGTTCCTTTAATTATTCGTTAAAGAAAATTATGTCCAACTGACTCTATATCACTGATTGATAAAAGAAATTAAAACTAGTTTAGTGATAACTTTAAATACTTCTCTAATTTATAATCCATATTGTACCAGCCATGTGACGGATGACCATGAAAAGCGATATATTGCTTGATTTGTGTATAACAATTGACCGAAATATATTTTAACTAATTTGTGAGTTACACGTTGAATTTTAATATATTTCAGTCGAGATGATTTGTATCTTGATTATTGAATAATAATAGTAAAATGTTTGTTGTTCACGTTCCTTATTAATAATAGTCTATTAAAAATTCAAATCCTACTTCTTTACATGTTAGCCAAATAAAATCCAAAAAATTAAGAATAAATACTTTTAAAATTTTATGTTTTGTTAATGTCTATGTTATTAGACTCTGACGAATACTGTACCATTTTATTACCAACCATGTGATGCATCACCATGACAAGCACTATTTTGGAAACTGTGTATAGCAATTGACCGAAATATATTTTAACTAATTTGCGAGTTACACGTTGAATTTTAATATATTTCAGTCGAGATCATTTGTATATTGATTATTGAGTAATAATAGTAAAGTATTTGTTGTTCAAGTTCCTTATTATTTTGATTGTCGATTAAAAATTCAAATCCTACTTGTTTACATGTCAGCCAAATAAAATCCAAAAAATTAAGAATAAATACTTTTTAAATTTATGTTTTGTTAATGTCGTTTGTTATTAGATTCCAACAAATACTATACCATTTTATTATATTGTACCAACCATGTGATGCATCATCATGACAAGCACTTGGAAACTGTGTATAGCAATTGACCGAAATTTATTTTTAGTTTTGACTCATGTGTTGATTACATGTTTAATATGCTAATATATTTTTAAGGTTTTAACTAATAATATTCGTATGTTGACCAAAAGTGAAATAGAAATCTTTATTATATTATTTATGAAAAACAATAGCATTGCATGTGTTATATTACATAAAATACTATTAGAAAAATTTTAAAAACTAAAAATTTATTAATGTAAAGTTTCTTTATATCTTAACTTATATTCATATATTTAAGTAAGCAATGTCTTGCTTGGTATTGGTGTATAACAGTTGACCGAAATAATTTGCGTGTTACTCGTTGAATTTTAATATATTTCAGCTGAGATCATTTGTATCTTGATTATTGAGTAATAATAATAAAATATAAAATATGTGTTTACGTTACTTATTTTTTTTATTTTCTATTTAAATATTCAAATCCTACTTATTCACATGTTAGCCAAATAAAATCCAAAAAATTAAAAATAAATATTTTTTTAATTTTTTATTTTTATTTTATTGCCGGTTGTTATTAGATTCCAAAAAACAATATACCAGAATATCATAATTGTAGTATATCTTAATCCCGAATATCCGGGATAAACGGATCCGGATCTGGATATCAAAATGACGGATCCATCTACATTCAAATAGGCCGGATCTAGCTAGGCATAGTTGATATATAGTGTATGACCATACAAAACATATAGTTGGTGTCATTTACTATCTTATTATATAAAGTTGGGTTTTTAAAATTAGTAACTCATATGATCGTGCGGCACGTGTTGAATTTAACGATTAAAGATTTTGTCATGTGTAAAATAATAATTTTTATTTTAACAATTATAAACTATATAAAAATAATTACGAAAAATATAAATTTAAATAATTTTAAACAATAAAAAGATAATTATAAAGAAATTTTACGTACGTGGAAGCCCCCTTGACCTCATGGTCGACCAATGGTTGATTAATGCCTCTACACCAAGAGATCTGGGGTTCGAGTCTCAGATATTACGATTTATTAATAATTTGCATATTAATGGAGACAAATTTTCAGGAGATCTCCAGTGATGCGCAATTAAAGCTGTTTGCCGTGATTCATAAGGAAGAAGGAAGAGTGGGTTGTGGTGAATCTAATAGGATCGGAAAAAATTGTCTATGGTATAATCGTCAATGTAATAGTTCTCATAATTTGTAATAATTAATAAATCGAGATGACAAAAAAAATAATTGACGAATATTTTCCATATAATTAGATTACAATTCCTAAAGAAAATAATTACATAATTAAAAAAATTATAATAATTTTAAAATGTATAAAGACAGTTATAAGAAAATTATAAGTTTAAATAATTTTAATAATATTTAAAATATTTTAAAAACTAATCATAGTTAATCTATACATATATTGTCCATATAATTCTATTAATAATTCTTAAAGAAAAATATTATTAAATTAAGGAATTGAAAATACTAATCAAATAAATTGTCTAATATTTTCTTACAAAACAAAATAATTTCTTCAAAAACAGCATCTTTGATTCAACTTTGTTCAAGTTATAAAAATGTTCTTTTTACAATTTTATTCTATTATTACCATCAACGAAAGTAGCCAAAAAGAGCCAAATAAATATGCTGAAAATTTTTGCGTAATTTTCAGATACTAACCACTAATCTATTACCAAACTTCATGGTACAAACGTGTGCAGACATTCTACCCAAAAAAAAACGTGTGCAGACAAATTTATATTGACTACAATTACACGACAATTTTAAAGACTATCTTATATTATAACATGTATGTTTACATAATTTGTAATGCCCCGACCGGCACCTCTTAGTGGGTCCGACATCTACTTCTAGCGCGTGGCCCCACTCATATTTGACGGTCGGTTAGCTACGTCCGGGAGGTTTTAAAGACTTGTTTAACACATGATATTTCCCTTTGTTTTGTACTCACTCGCACAGTTCCAACAATCACTTCATGCAAGGTTACCCATCCTGAAACTACTCCAGCATAAGCACGCTTAATTGTGGAGTTCTCTCAGAACCCTTGACCGAAAAGATAAGTGCACTTTGGTTACAGGTGGCCAAATTTATTCTTTTAAACCTCTCCGCATGTACTTGATGTAATACCCAAGAACTAGATCGGTTCTGGGGGAGGGGGGTGGTGTCGATCGACATAAAGGAGGGTTTTGAGGATAAATATCATTTGTGTCTTTGTTCCTAAAAGCGAGGGTTTTAAAAAAATATTTTTTGAGCTATCTATTTTTTATAATGCCCCTTATTAAATAAAAAAGTTTATAAATATATGGTACTTGTGTATAGTAACTACTACTCGGAGACTTGATCCAAGTATTTATAAAAAAATTTATAAGTTATTTATAAGGTTTTAAAGGTTTATAAGGTATTTATAAAGTTTTATAAAGTATTTGTAGAAGTTATTTTATAAGGTATTTATAAGGTTTTACACACGTATACAAGTAGTTTATGTATGATTTTATAAGGTTACATACGTATTTTAGGTAGATATCAGATTTTTAAGAGCATTTTTATAAAATTTTAAGAATAAGGTATTTTTGAAAAGTGATATTGGAAAATAGACATTTTTAACAATTTACCTAAATCTAATGCCATATAATAGTTTTGAGGGGTAAATAAATTATTTTTCTAAAGAAAATTAAAAATTCCTAACTTATGTTAGATATCACATAGATGATACAATATATTATAATTTTTAAAATTTTATTACGCGAGTGAATCAATTTCCTTGTTATACACGTTTCTTGTTGGTTAAATAATGATAATGTAAAATATTTCCTCGTGCATTAGCATGGAGGGATTTTTTTTTTTTTTTTTTTGGTAAAAACATGGAGGATTTTTTATTGAGTGATGACATATAATTTGATTCTCGATTCTATCCTCGATAGTATTATAAGTAAGGTCATATAGGTCATATATTGAATGCACTAGGTATGTATGATGCGATAGTTTGCGAAAACAGTTGGCGGTAATTTCAACCGTGATTAAATAGTGATATATCATGGTTTTTAAGGCTTTTACCCATGATATAAGTCTTTATTCATTTATGTTTTAAGTGTTTTATTAGTGTTTTCAGGTATTTAGAGGTACAAGTGTGCTTGGAGCTGATTTGGAACAAATATGGACCTTTTGGAGCTTTTAAGAGCACTTGAAGATATGATCGAGAGAAGACGAAGTCACTGGCCTGAAAAGGACCTAGTGTCGATGTGGTTGATATGCTCAAATTTACCTTGAGCTACTCTCTCAAATTAAGAGATCACTGTAGTACTTAGAGATCGTTTTCACAGGGACTTAGTTACACAATAGGCTTTTAGTCTCAGATTATGCTAAACCAAATAAAAGTAAAAGAAAGAACACAATTGCAGAATATTAAAACGAGGTTGTAAACAAGCAGAAGAAAGCGTTAGATCCAGGGAATTCTCAGGAAATCAGGAATGATAAATGTATGATTAGTCAGGATAAATCAATCAATGTTTTAGAACTCAAACACGAATGTAAAGCTAACCAACTGCCGCTGTGAAAGCTTCTAAACCTAGAAACAGAATCCCAAATCCCTTTGTGAATTCTAAGAATCTAAATTTGCATTAAAATCAAGTTCAATATGTTCACAAGACCCTAAACCAAATTCCTTTGTGAATAGGAGTGTTGCTAATCAGAGATATGTTCAAGCTATCAATCCTACTTCCGCAGAGACTAACAACCTAAGTTCAAATTCAAGGTGATCAATCAAGAATAAGCAGTAAGAACAATCTCAGATTAAGAACAAATAAGACAGACAATCCTTAACTAATCAATTCATTAAATCAAACCATCAAACCTTTGTGAGAAACCCTAAATCTAACTAGTGAATTACTCAGACATAATCAAAGCAATAACACAAGAGATAGAAAACGAAATCATTATTAAGATTAAGAGTAAGAAATAACAGGGGTTCACAATCAGGACTTGAAGAATCAGGAACAGAAAGATCTCCCCAAAGCTCTCTTCTCAAAACCTAGAACAAAGTAGATATCTCTAGCTAAAGTTTAACAAAGTCTGGATATCTCTTTTAAAACTCGAAAAACATTATATATACAAGTCTCTGGACGTCTAGGGCTTGATTAAGGCGGTCTAAGGAATCTCAAATAGACTTGGAATCGATTTGGGCTTCAAACTCGAGCAGCTTCTGTTTTCGGGTCTCCTGTCGATCGACACAACTAATGCCTGTCGATCGACACGCATCGTATTTCTGGACAGAGAAGGCTGCAAATCCGCATTGATCTTCATTTCTTCATAAAAGCTCCAAATTGATCCCTTTTTGATCCTTTTGCTCCAAGTAAGCTCCAAACGTCAATTAACCTGTAAACACACTAAAACACTACAAAAACACTAGAAAGACTCTAAAAACGGGTCCTAAATCGTATAGATGGAGGGTAAAATATGAGGTATATCAACTCCCCCAGACTTAGCTTTTGCTTGCCCTCAAGCAAAACAGAAACTAAATCCGTGGAAAGAGGTTTGAAAACACGAAAACTCACCTTTGCCTTTAATGCTTTGCCTTAGTCATTCGAACCAAATCCATATGCCTTAACAAACAAGTCTAAAACGAACCACCATGTACTTCTCCGCTGAAATCACAATAAACACATGAAACGCCCAAGATTCTCCACACATTCATCAAGAAAGCCTTCATCACCGGGTCTCAATCAATGAAGTCAATGCACCAGAACCTTCTAGACTCATTCACTGTACTCTACCATGAAAAACTCAAGATATCCAACGCAGAGTAACCTTACTCTCCCCCAGACTTATTCTTTTGCATACTTATTCTCTTTTGTTTTGTTTTTTTTTTTTTTAATAGAAACCTCCGGGTGAAATAATGAGATCATCGATAATAATTTACCTACTCTTCTAACAACCCTGCGCGATCATTCCAGACAAGAGCAGAGTAATGGGATCATCGATTCGCATCTACCCTCTAGCTCGCAGGAAATCATCTCGTCTTTTATGAGCAATAACAATTTTATAGACTAGGGGAAAGGGGTACCATTGTTTTCAATGTAAGCCATCAGGTATGAACAAAGAGTCAAGTTCTTAGAAACACTAACCACATTAATGAGGTAAAAGGAAGAGCTCAGAAATTGACTCCGGCTTTAATGAATCTTGATGGGAATTTGTTTGTCTCTGGTTCACCGCTCAATCTTTGGATTTTTCATTAGTCGGAATCAGACTTAATCTGTAGCATTAATCAACCAGGCAAAACACAAAAGAAAAAGGATCATAGTTTTCAACAAAATTTTGACTCAATAAAACAAAAGAAAAAGACTCAAATGGTTAGTAAAAGAAAATCAAAAACCAAAATAAAGAAAAATACGTCAGTATTTTCCTCCCCCAGACTTAAGTAACACTGTCCCCAGTGGTAAAAAGTCTTAGGATCGGAGATAAAAACGAAAACTAACTTGAAATGAAAATTGAGGAATTTTTGCTAAATTAGAACCAGTTACCCCGTGGGCTGTCGATCGACAGGAATGGAGTGTGTCGATCGACAGACTGTTCGTGATCAGACAGAGCTGAGGCAAAATTTCTGCAAGATTGTTGGTGTTTTGTTGAAGTTTTCACACATGAATTCCCTGCTGTAAGCTGTGGAAAGACAATCAAACATCAAAGCAAAACCATAATCCTGAATTAGTGAAAAATCAAAAGACAAAAATCCTAAAAAGAGAAAAAGTGATAGAGTTAGAAAGACCAAACCAGTGGGTTGCCTCCCACTAAGCGCTTTTTTTCAGTCATTAGCTTGACTTGGCGGATTCTCAGAGATCTGGTGACTGCTGCGCGTTGGATGGCGCAGATTGTCTCAACTTCCAAGGTGGCGTGTATGCATTTGATGACTTAGAGAGAAGAGGTGGCTCAACATCCTTTGCAGACGGTGTAGAAACTTTTGGAGAATTTCTCTTCTTCTTTGACTTATGAGGTTTCTTTGCCGGAAGTGGTGGTGAAGTCTTCGGAGGATTTGTCCCGGGGTCCGTTGCAATGGTTGGGAGGATGGCTGGTGGATTCTCAGGAGGTGAAACCCGTGGCTTAAACGTATTGAAGTTCAGCACTTTGCCATCAACATTCAGAGACATATGACCTTTCTTGACATCAATGATTGCGCCCGCGGTGGCTAGAAAAGCGCATCCCAAGATAAGTGGGTCTTGTGGTTCCTTGTCATAGTCTAAAACCACAAAGTCAGCAGGTATGGTGCACTCCCCGATTTGAACTAGCACATCTTCAAGGATCCCGATCGGAATTCGCGTAGAACGATCCGCAAGAATCAAAGAGACATTCGTCGGTTTGAAGTCCGTTTTCCCAAGTCTCTTGGCTACAGAATGAGGCATCAGGTTAATGCTAGAGCCAAGGTCACATAGGGAATGGGTGAAGTGCTCCTCTGAGATCGAACAATCCAAGACAAAACGGCCGGGATCCGGTAACTTCTTAGGAAGCTTGTTTTGAATAACTGCACTAACTTGCTCGGAAACCACGACTTCTTGTTTCTTTTCTTGCTTCTTCTTAGGCACCTGAGTTGAGAAGACTGCACTGAGATCTCGTGTAAGCAAAGCTCCTTCCTCAAGAGTTAGACCATTCAAAACCATTCTTCGAACTAGACGCTTCATTGGAGATGGAATATCTTCGTTGTCACTGGTAGGGATCTCGGTCTTGATCTTTTCAAGCATAGCCTTACACTTCTCATCCTCAATCTCCTGCTTAGACCTCCTGGGTTTTGGATACGGAACCTTAGGAACGTAGTTGGTGGATTGCATGGATGGTGGAATCACGACATAAGGCAGATCATTCAGCGGGTCATGTCGATCGACAGCAGTTGAGGTCTGTCGATCGACACCCTTCGCGAAAGTTGATGGATGAGCTGAAGGTGTGTTTCTGCTTTCTGTCTGATTTCCCGAGACCTGTCGATCGACACCAACTATGGTGTGTCGATCGACACAGTGCTTCAAAAGCTGGTTGCTTGCTGAAGCAGCAGCAGCTAGTGCTTCACGTTTCCAAGCTCGTGGCCTAGTCAAATTAGATGTCAAAATCCCAGAGACATCCTCAAAAGTATCTTCCTCGTACTCATCTTCATCACTCTCTTCATATTCCCAAACTGCATCCCCTTCTCGGATCAAAATGGCATTGCAATGCTTGGGGTTTTGATCGGTTCTTCCAGGAAGAAAACCCTCTTGGCGTTTAACAGTCTCAGCAGTCTGCGCAACCTGAACATCAAGCTTCTTGACATGGGTGTTAAGAGCCTCGATTCTGTCGTTTAGAGTTGTGTAGACATTGTCAAGCTTTCCGTTTAGAGAAACTGTGAGCTTTTCTTGTCCTTCTACCAACTACTCGAACATGGCTGTGACGTCGTTCTTAGGCGGAGGAGCTTGGTAAGAAGAGTTACCATAGGTCCTGGTGTAGCTGGTGTTGTTGGTGTTGGCCTGAAAGTTCTTCTGAAAATCCGTCTTGGGAACATAACCTGGTGAACCAAAACGTTGTCCACTTGAGTTGTTGTAGCCTACACCATTCACATAGTTGACATCTTCTTCATCTCCTTGTTGTTCCGGCTCAATGGTCTCAACTTGGTCAGCAAAATTGACAGATTTCTTGCCCATCAGAAAGTTGGCAACCATATCAATCTTCGCATTCACTTCAGCAATTTCTTTTCCACTGCCAGTCCCTGCTAGCTTCTTTCGCTCAAGATCAGCATTCTTGGTGCTGTTAGCTTGCGACAAGTTCTCAATCAGTTTCATAGCTTCAGTAGGGTAGCGAGTGTTGAAATTTCCGTTACTTGCTGCGTCAAGAGCCATTTGGTGCCTCCAATCAATACCACGATAGAAGATTCCCAAGAGTTGGACGGTGCTAAACCCATGGTGAGGACAATCCTTTTGGTGAGATTTAAAGCGCACCCAAGCGGCTTTAAAGGCTTCAGCTGGTCCCTGGGTGAATTGAGAGATCTTCTTTCTCAGCTCCTCAGAACGCGCATCATCATAAAAGTTGCATAAGAAGGCGTTCTTTGTCTCTTCCCAGGTAGTTAAAGAACCAGGTTCTAGATTCTTCAACCATGAAGAGGCTTCTCCACTCAGTGAATGTGGGAAAAGCTTGCAGTACAGGTAGTCCATAGAGACTCCATTAGCTTTGATGTTGCTCGTAATGTCCTCAAAGTTCTCTATGTGGTCCATCGGATGCTCGTTCGGTAAACCATGGAAAGGATGTTGACCAACAAGAGTGTAAAATGCCGGTTTCAGCTCAAAGTCATTCCTCTAGATGGTAGGAAGACGAATGGCGGACCGGTTGGCATAGAAGAGGTCTGGACGATTGTACTCGGCAAGAGTCCGAGCATTTTCAGGATCATCAGCGCCTACAGGCTGTTCTCGTCCATTCTGTCGATCGACACGGCCAGGTGCCTGTCGATCGACACGCTGCGGGTTTGGAAGCTGATTGCCTCCTGCTGCGGCCAATGCTCTCGCATCAACTGGTGGTATGATCTGGCCATGTTCATCACAAACTTGGCCTGCTGCATTCAAATAGGTCCCATCAGCCTGGAGAATCGGAGCGTCTTGTCTTTCCATCTCAACTGATTTTTTGTTCTTTCTTCCTTCTCTTTCGATTCTCCCAAGTTCTTCGGTTGAATAGCTCAGTAACTCAGGATTCTGTGTACTTCTGGTTATGCGACTGGACATGCACCTGAAACACACAAGAAAAAAAAAGAAAAAGAGAAAGTGAGTAAAGTAAAAAGAAAAAGTTTAGACAAAATCCTAAACCGGAACCTAATGGTAGACAAAAAGTCCCCGGCAACGGCGCCAAAATTTGATATGCTCAAATTTACCCTGAGCTACTCTCTCAAATTAAGAGATCACTGTAGTACTTAGGGATCGTTTCCACAGGGACTTAGTTACACAATAGGCTTTTAGTCTCAGATTATGCTAAACCAAATAAAAGTAAAAGAAAGAACACAATTGCAGAATATTAAAACGAGGTTGTAAACAAGCAGAAGAAAGCGTTAGATCCAGGGAATTCTCAGGAAATCAGGAATGATAAATGTATGATTAGTCAGGATAAATCAATCAATGTTCTAGAACTCAAACACGAATGTAAAGCTAACCAACTCCCGCTGTGAAAGCTTCTAAACCTAGAAACAGAATCCCAAATCCCTTTGTGAATTCTAAGAATCTAAATTTGCATTAAAATCAAGTTCAATATGTTCACAAGACCCTAAACCAAATTCCTTTGTGATTAGGAGTGTTGCTAATCAGAGATAGGTTCAAGCTATCAATCCTACTTCCGCAGAGACTAACAACCTAAGTTCAAATTCAAGGTGATCAATCAAGAATAAGCAGTAAGAACAATCTCAGATTAAGAACAAATAAGACAGACAATCCTTAACTAATCAATTCATTAAATCAAACCATCAAACCTTTGTGAGAAACCCTAAATCTAACTAGTGAATTACTGAGACATAATCAAAGCAATAACACAAGAGATAGAAAACGAAATCATTATTAAGATTAAGAGTAAGAAATAACAGGGGTTCACAATCAGGACTTGAAGAATCAGGAACAGAAAGATCTCCCCAAAGCTCTCTTCTCAAAACCTAGAACAAAGTAGATATCTCTAGCTAAAGCTTAACAAAGTCTGAATATCTCTTTTAAAACTCGAAAAACACTATATATACAAGTCTCTGGACGTCTATGGCTTGATTAAGGCGGTCTAAGGAATCTCAAATAGACTTGGAATCGATTTGGGCTTCAAACTCGAGCAGCTTCTGTTTTCGGGCTCTTGTCGATCGACACAACTAATGCCTGTCGATCGACATGCATCGTAATCCTGGACAGAGAAGGCTGCAAATCCGCATTGATCTTCATTTCTTCATAAAAGCTCCAAATTGATCCCTTTTTTATCCTTTTGCTCCAAGTACGTAAGCTCCAAACATCAATTAACCTGTAAACACACTAAAACACTACAAAAACACTAGAAAGACTCTAAAAACGGGTCCTAAATCGTATAGATGGAGGGTAAAATATGAGGTATATCAACTGTGTCGATCGACACCCATGCACGATACGTCAAGGCCCATCACCATTTCGAAACCTAAAATTTTCCAAAAGTTTCCACAAAAACCCAACATGTTTTTATATCTACTTATTAGGGGTTTTAGGTTTTCTATGTGTATCAGACTCATACTTGCTTAGGCATATCAGAGAGAGACATAGATATAGGTTTTGATTTCAGCGTTTTTGGGAAGACTAATTATTGCTTCCATAAGTTGTAATCCTGAACCCGTGTTTTGATATTGAATCCTTTATGTTTTCTAATCTATTGATTATGTTTTCTTATCTAATCATGTTTGAGTAATTACTCAGTTGGATTTAGGGTTTCTCGTTAGGGTTTGATGGATTGTTAGGTTATCTGTTAGTTAGGATTCATAACTTTAGATGTTCTTCACCATAGGTTGTTCTTAAGGCTAAGATCTAGCCTGATCATCTAGATATCTGATCTTAGGATAATTGATTGGCATGAAAGTGTACTTGAATCATTTATGTTTTCTAATCTATTGATTATGTTTTCTTATCTAATCATGTTTGAGTAATTACTCAGTTGGATTTAGGGTTTCTCGTTAGGGTTTGATGGATTGTTAGGTTATCTGTTAGTTAGGATTCATAACTTTAGATGTTCTTCACCATAGGTTGTTCTTAAGGCTAAGATCTAGCATGATCATCTAGATATCTGATCTTAGGATAATTGATTGGCATGAAAGTGTACTTCAAAGAACCTAGGGTGAGCAAAAGACATATTCGCAAAGAAATTTGGTTTAGGAATTTTGTGAACAAATCAAATTTGAACTAAAAACTAGTTTAGATTCTTAGGACTTGCAAATAAATTTGGAATTCTAGTTTTTAAACTTAGATAATTCTCGCAATAACAGTTGATTAATTATACATCCGTGATTTGAGTTCAAGAACTGCGCTTAAACTGACTCCTAACTTGTTTGATAAGTTACTTTTCCTAATTTCCTCATAACATCATTAATGTGGATCTCGGATCCAACACTCAAATAATAACAAATTGAAAAGAGGAAAATGAGTGATAATCTAGAAATAAGAAAAGAATTTCAACAATAATCTGCTAAGAAAAGTGTAAAGTGTAAGTATTATTGCCAAAAAACAAGTCCTATTACATTGGGATCATCTTATATTTATACCCTTATTCTAAGACATTAATTGCATTAAATATAATTATTACAATTATTCTCATTAATTGTATCGGTTTTGATCCTTGTCTTTATCGTTGTAACAGTTATATTTGAATTCTTCATGGGCTTGGGCCTTTTATCTCGACCTCCCGAGCTCCTTCCCGTGTCCGAGCTCACCCTTTCTCCGAGCTGTTCTTTCTTTGGTCTTGTAACACGATTGATCTTTATTCGTTGGGCCTAAACTCGGGCCCAATCCTGAGGTCGGGATCCGGTATCAACAATTGCTCCCCAAGTCTTCTGAGCTGTTCAGCTCGGATGACTTGTAATTAAATGCTGATTTATTCGATTTCGTCCGGATTTGTTGTACTTTTCATCATTGTTTCGATTTTCGTGATTACAGCGATTTGATCTCCCTGACACTCGCCGATTTTTTCCTTGATTGATGACTAATTTTTATATTAATATCGTGGGGAAAACCGCTCCACTTCCCCATATTCTTCGTGGCAGTTTAAAAATAAAAACGAGAGTCCCAATTATTTTTGACCACTCCTTTTTCATCTTCTTCTATCTTAAACTTATTTTTACTGAAACTTTCTAAAATGTCGCCGCCTCGTTCTGCCGCCATTGTCCCAACTGAAGAAGAGCTTGCCATAATCGCGGCTGGAGATAACATGGCTAACCCTGGTGCTACTGACTGTACGCAACCGGGAAATGAATTCGGTCCGTATTGGTCAACCCTCTCTTCCGAGGAATCGCTCGACCAGCTCCGGCGTCTTTGCCATGTTCCGGAATGTGTAGAATTCGTTCTTCCGGCGCCGAATGAGTCTTCGAAGTCTGTGCGCCCTGGATATTGTTGTGTTTACGAAGTTTATTTTAAAGGTTGTGGTTTGTCCTTTCCTATTCCCGAGTTATTGCTTTTGTACTTGGATGCTCTCGGCATCGCTTTCCCGCAATGTACTGCGAATTTAATTCGTAATATTCTGTGCGCGATAACCGTGGCTATGGAGACGAATTTTGCCATTGGTCTTGATGAACTTGCTGAGTTATTCAGCGTTCGCATCGCTCGCGGGAGCGGTACTTTCACGCTTCACCCTCGCACAGATAGAGCGTTATTCGACGGTTTTCCTCTCAAAGATGAAAACTGGAGAAGATATTGGTTCTTGTTCAAGATTGACGAGTCCTCTCTCGGAGGTTTCAGCAAAATCTTCAGGACAAAGTTTCTGTCCGGACCAGGTAAAGAAACTGTTCCTTTTCTACCTCTTCCTATTTGCTTAACTAGTACACTCTATCCTTCTGGATTGCTGAGTTCGATATTCCTTTGTTTTCAGCGGACAATAAATTAAAACGTCCTGAATTTTATCAAGGTTTCTTCCACTTTTTCAAGGCTGCTTCGGAGCAGCGTATTCACTGGAACTCCTTTACTATCCAAAGGATTCATCGGGGTCTGGACATGATGAGGCACCATCTTGGTCGTAAAATTAAAGGTACTCTTGATGAGGATTGGAGTGAGTTGGGTCTTCGTGAACGGAGAATCAAAGAAAAGGATATGCTTAACGATGTTACAACCATTAGTAAAGAGAAAAAGGCCTCTCCTAGCGTTGAAGTTCACCGTAATGCTATCCTTGTCAACGATGGTTCCCCTGAAGCTCTCAGGGTTTTTGGTCGTCCCCCTTCTCCCCCTCCAGGCCTTGCTGCCCCTGTGGGAGATGACTTTGATGCCACTCTTGCCTCTCTTCCAAAGAAGACTTCGAGGAAACGGACCTCGGATTCAGCTGCTGATCCGATGGCGGATTCTTCTCAGCATCCAAAAAGAACTCGCCCCAAGATGCCTTCGCCGTCCGCCCCGGCTCCTCAAGCTCTTGACGGTTCGAACCAAGCCGGTTCCAACGAAGACCCTCAGGCAACTCATCCTGAAGTATCCTTTCCGCCCGAGCTAATCGTGCATTCCCCCGCTGACCCAGCTCGGATTGATTCAGGTGATCCAACAGTTCCTGCCTCGGAAATAAGGCCCCGTGCGGACAAGGACTCGCGAGCTCAATGCTCGAGGTCGAGTAGACTGCCTCGTCGTGGTCCTACCCCTAACCCCTCTTTTACAGGTAACCTTATTAGGCCTTTTATCAGTTTCTCCTTGTTTGGATGAAATATAATAACGAATTTTCTGTTTTAGCTCCTGAACGTGCTGCAAATGTTATAAAACATCTCGGGACTCAAGCGGGTGATCTTGTTCCTCAACTTGAAAGATGGAGGCCTGAAATTTGTGACCTTTACTCACGCTACGCGTATCATGCAGCTAAGGTCTAGTTTCGTCTTTTTTGAGTATCTTCTGAACTCATAACTGTTAAAGTTAACCCTTCAAACTTTTTTTGCTTTCTAGTGTGTTGGCTTCGTTACTAGCTTGGTCAGCTGTTACGAATCACGGGTTATTCCCAACGGTGCTAGGAGTGAGTCTTTGCAAAGGAGGATCGCGAGTCTGGAACAATCCGGGAAAGAACTCAAGGAGGCATTAATCCAATCAGAAGCTCGTGCTAGTTCTGCCGACGTTCTTAAAAAAGAACTCGAGAAAGCACATGACCTTGGAAAGGTCCAGGAACAGAGGATTCGGTTCTTTGCTGCAGATGCTTCCTCTTCTAAAGAATCGTGTGAGGCCATGAGCATTGAGCTCTGTAACCTTAAAGCTAAACTTGAAGAACAGGAATTGAAGAACGAGGCCTTAGCTAAGCTTCGTGATCGAGATTTGAAAGTATCTGCTCATTCAGCCCGGAAGGCGGTGAAAACCCGTGGTCAGATTCTCTTTGATGATATCTCCGAGTACCTTCGCCGTACCAAAGCTAGAGAAAGGGCCGAGAATGACTTGGTGGAGATTAATAGCAACAGACTGCTCCTTGTTCAGATTGCTGAAGGCAAGGTTTCTGCTGGCGATGAACTTGATGTTCTGGATAGAGAGCTGAAGAAGACAAATGAGAAACTCTCCTCTCTTCTTCTCGCTGATTTTGATCTTCAGAAGTATGCTGAGTACTTTGTTGACTCTCCTCCTGTTGACGAAACCGGGCCGTTCCTGGCCTATGAGGAAAACCTTATGGAAGGAGACATTGAGTCTTCTGAGAGAGTTGACCCTACGCTTGCTCCAACTTCTGTTGTCTTAGAGGTGAACTTTATAATCCCTCCTGCTATCTATCAATTCGGTTCTAATTTCCATTTACTCGGTTATGAACAGGTGTCCGAGCTTTGAACCCCTGCTGCTCCCGAGGTGAATGTCTAACATATTAGTTCGTAAGTTCCTTAACATGTTTCCGAGAATAATACCGAAGAAGTGAGTTTGGGCTTCGAAGACTCAACTCCTGAAAGCCGTTAATCATGCGGTTGCATTCGCTTTTTAGGGGAATGTCCCTTTATTTTTAAGACTTAATTCATTGTTCGTTTTGTTGCCCACGGGGGCTTTTATAACTTAAAACTTCATATTGCCTGAGGAGGCTTTTAAACCTTGAATTTTATTCAAACTTTTAGGTTTGCAAGACCTTTTTATTCGATTCAGAGGTTTCTTGATTGCGTAGTCTGTTGAAATTATTGAGGGCTGATCAGACCCTTTGGTCCTATGAAAAGTAGGATCTAACCTGACCTTTCGACCTTTTAAAATTGGTGGCGAAGTGTTTTCTTCGATTCACCTTTGAGCTCGGAGCTCGGATTTTGAATGTAGTGGGTTCAGAACTTGAAGTAGTCTTCCGGGTAAACCCGAACTCTTTGGTAATGACGCTCTATATATGGCTTTATTTTTGGGCTTGGCCTTTATTTCCAATAGGCCCATCCGTTTCTAGTTTAATTTGATTTGAAATCGATTTGACACAAGATAGCTAAGAGAGTTAGCATTCATCTCCAAGTGGTTTGAAGGAAATCTAATGGTGCGATCAAGAGTTATGGCCGATTTACTGAAGACATGTCAACCTGCCGACCAAGCTGACGTGGCAGAGAGTGGGATCGACCGGTCCACACTTAGGATCGATCGATCCCATGAAGAATTGCGGCCCAAGTTTACCTCGTCTCCAAGTTTTCCATTTATTTTCTTTCCTTTTGTTGCTCTCCCCTTTTACTATATAAAGGGGGGTTCGCCCATTGTAATTCACACATCTTTTTAGAGCAGTGGCTCTCTCTTTTGAGAGCTGTAGCTCTCCCCAAGTTTTATTAATATTTTTATAGTTTTATTTTATAGCTTTCTTTTTAGTTTTTATGTTTAAGTAGTTTCCTTATTAGGCTAGGGTTTCTCTGAAAGGATGTGATCGATTATTAGGTTGTTAGTTTGAGAATTTATTTTATAGTTCTTTTTCTAATGTTGTTCTTAATGCTTAGGGCTTGAGTAGCTAACTTGTTCTAAGATTCTAGGCGACTAATCTGGGCACGAGAGTGTGTTTAGTTGCTGGAATCAACATTAGACGAGCAAGATTTCATAGCTTGGCACGCGAAAGCTCTTGTTTTGATATCTTGTGAACATATCGATCTTGTTATTAATGCTAGTTTTACTTAGGGAAGCCTAGCGGAAGCGTACTCTAAATAGTATTGCTAAGTAGGTATTTGTGCGAGAGCGACTTACCTTATCATTGTGAATTGAGTTCTAGAACATATCTTAATATTTCCTGTTAATCGATTTAATTGTTTTGTCACATCCCGGATGATTTCCCTATACCTAATATTTATTTATTTGCTTTGTTTAATTTCTTGTTAGGTTGTTAGAAACAAACTCTTATTTTATTTTGTCTTAGCTTAACCTAAATCCCATAAATTCGTAGTGTAACTTATCGGTCCCTGTGGATTCGACCCTAAAGTGCTACAATTGATTAACGTATTTGATCCGGTAGTTTGCATATTTAGGTTTATTATTTGACCTACGATCAGTAAGCGTGACGCTCCTGGTCCCAACGCTGCTGGGGCTGGCCCCTCATCGTCTGAAGCCAAGCGAGTAGACAAGCGCCCTGCCGATGGGTCCTTTCTCTAAACTCTCTTCGTGATTTAGCTATGGGTCTGAGGCCTTTTTGAAACTTATGCTGTTAATGGGCCCGACCTTTTTAAATAATGGATCTTTTCAAGGATCCGAAGATTTGGTTTCCATATTTATCGATCGAATTTTCCTCATTTCCTTTATCGAGTGCTGATTTTTGCTTTTGCATTTACTTCTGATGAACATGATTTGCTCCGCAATTAAATAACTTCCCTCGCTAGATGATATCAGAGGAGTTTAAATAGACCCACTCAGTGTTGTCTCTTTTCATTAAGCAACAATGGGTAAGAGATCGAATTCCAAGCGTCGTCAGTCTAGACGTTCTAGAACCAAACGTTCGAGCCCTCAGGTTAAGGATGCTGAGACTTCCTTTCGCGAAGAGCTTTTCTGCGCCGATCCAGGGGCGGGTGAATATCGCCTTGGTCTTGGTACCGGTATGCAGATTCCTCGGGGAATGCTTGAACAACTTTCCAACGGCCATTACATTTCTGCGCATGGTTACCTTGAGAAGGTATGTTTTCTTGTGATTACAACAACTTGCTTGAGTATAAAGAAGATAACTGATTATGACCGATATTGCAGCTCGTAAACAAGTATAAGGGTCTTCGAAGCGAAAGGGAATTTCTCCAAAGAAAAGTGTTTCAATTTGAGAAAAGGATGCTTGAGATCTCGAAAGATCTATGTGTTCTAGAAGCTCATCCCGAACACTGGCTTGATCTTGGTTTCGATCAGTTCTTTGGTGGGATACAAGCTGGTCTTCGGGTGATAATTGACCTCGCAAGTCAAGGAGTCGAAGTGTTCGAAAGAGAAGACTAGATTCATATAAACCAAATCCTCAGTTGTAGTTTCTTTGTTTTGCTACGTGTTTTGCGCTTTTGAAAGCGCTTTTGAAATTCCTTGTAATCGAAGGAGGTGGTTTAACCCCTTCCCCCCCATTTTTTTTTGAAAATGAAATAAAGAGGATTTGATGGATTTTATTTAATAAAATAGCTGAACTCATCCGAGCTGCCTACGTACCCTTTTCAGGGATCAAGCCAAACCGTAGTTCATTTTACAAAAAGCAAAAACTTAAGCATAAAACTTTTTCAAATTTAGGATGTTCCATGGACGAGGAATGTCTGTTCCATCTTGCTCCTTTAGTCGATACACGCCATTGCGAACCACCTCGGAGACCTCGTAAGGTCCTTCCCAGTTAATTCCGAGCTTTCCTACACCGTCTTCTTTTTTATTTTCAAAAACTCGACGAAGGACGAAGTCTCCAATATTCAAAGGTCGATTTTTAACCTTAGAGTTATAATATCGAGCTGCAGTTTGCTGGTAATTCTGCAGACGAATTAGTGCACGATCTCGTCGTTCTTCGATTGTATCTAAAGTATCCTCGAGAATCTGGTTGTTTGTCGCGACATGTTGTGGTAACTCAGTCCGTCGTAGTCCAGGTACTTCGTTCTCGGATGGTACAACTGCTTCCATACCATATACAAGGGAAAAAGGAGTTTCTACAGTAGCTCGTCGTGGTGTTGTCCGATAAGCCCATCGTACTGGTTGTAATTCGTCGTACCAGCCCCCTTGTAAGCTGTCAAACACTTTTTTAAGATTGACAAAATCGTTTTGTTGGTCGCTTCAGCCTTACCATTTCCTTGCGGATACCGAGGTGTCGAATAGCTAATCTTAATCTTCCAAGAAGAACATAAATCTTCAAAGTCCGCCGAGATGAATTGTGACCCATTGTCAGTCACTATTTCAGATGGTATACCATGGCGACAGATGATATTCTTCCATAAGAAGGTTTTAACCTGAGAATCCTTTATTGAGACATAGGCCTCTGCTTCGACCCATTTGGAGAAGTAATCGGTGAGAACAAGCAAGAATTGTACCCCTCTAGTTGATCGATGCAATGGTCCGATGATATCCATTGACCAACGCATAAATGGATAGGGTGCTGTGATAGAAGATAAAAGTTCAGAAGGTTGATGAATTAATGGTGCATGCTGCTGACATTTCTTACAACGTCGAGCATATTTCTCACAATCCGTTATCATTGTTGGCCAGTAATAACCTTGACGCTTGATTTTGAACGTCATTGTTCGACCGGACGAATGACTTCTGCAGAACCCTTCATGTGTTTCTCCTATGACAACATACGTCTCTTCTCCATGAATACACAACAAGTATGGGTCACTCAGACCGCGTTTATAAAGTGTCCCCTGTATCAAACAATATTTCGCACTTTGTATGCGTAACTTTCGAGCTTTCCATTTTCCTTAGGCTGATGTATCAAATTGCCCCGTCCGAGGTTGTTGTTTTGGTTCTGGTGCTAAATTCGAAGTATCGACTTCAGCTGCTGCAGTGTCTATTACCTCTTCTCATACTTCTTTATCTACTTCGGAAGGCTTTTCTATAGAGGACTGTTGCACGGGATTCTTCCGAACTCTTTTGTTCGGGAGTGATTCTGTTTGGCTATTTGGATTCGCTCTAAACTTTGACCTCGTAACAACCGCTACTTGGTCTTTGATTGAAATGCTCGGAGATATAATACTCTCTACCGGAATGACCCTTTTAAGATATGGATCTGAAGTGGAGGCTAAGGCTGCTAACGCATCAGCCGAATTATTTTCACTTTGGGGGATTCGAATGAGCTCGAAATGTTTAAAGTTTGCAGCTAAACTCTTAACTAAATGGAGATAAGCTTCCATTCGCTGATCCTTAGCTTCATAATCTCTATTAAATTGATTAACGACGAGCTGAGAATCGTAGTAAGCTGTAAGTTCTTCTACATTCATGCTGGTTGCGAGGCGCATTCCAGCTATTAAAGCTTCGTACTCTGCCTTGTTGTTTGATGTTGGGAAGACCAGGCGAAAAGATTGCTCAATTACTTCGTTTCCGGACGCAACAAGCCTGATGCCAACTCTTGACCCATGCTTTGATGATGAACCATCAACATGGAGTCTCCACATGCTCTCAGCAGCTGATTCTCCCATCAGATTTGTGGTTGGTAATTCAGTTAGAAAATCTGCTAAGACCTGTGCCTTTGTGCTTGTCCGCCCTTTGTACTCTATGTCATACTCACTTAACTCTATTGTCCACCTGGCGAATCTTCCCGACTGCCCCGGACTATGTAGAATAATTCGTAATGGGTGAGAAGTTAACACCTCGATTGGATGTGATTGAAAGTATTGTCGCAACTTGCGAGCTGACATTACAACGGCTAGTGCTAACTTTTCCATCATTGAATACCATGTTTCTGCATCGAGAAGAGTTTTACTAACATAGTAAATTGGTTTCTGTTCGCCACGATCATCTCGGACTAGAACGCCGCTGACCAAATGACTTGACACTGAGACGTATAAATATAGCCTCTCTTCGGATTTAGGTTTGGATTATACAGGCGGTGTTGTTAATTATTCTTTTAGTTGAGAAAAAGCTTCCTCGCATTTGTCGTCCCAGATAAACTGTTTGTTCCCTTTCAACAGTTGATAAAAAGGAAGACATTTATCGGTGGATCGTGAGATGAATCTGTTCAATGTCGCAATTCGCCCTGTTAGCCTTTGAACTTCTTTGATATTCCGAGGTGATGGCATACTCAAGAATGCGTTGATTTGAGTTGGATTTGCTTCAATCCCTCTCTCAGTTACGATGTAACCCAGAAATTCTCCGGATGGAACTCCGAAGGTACACTTCGCAGGATTCAACTTCATGCCGAATTTGTTCAATATTGCAAAACATTGAAGTAAATGACTGACGTGATCAGTCGCTTTTAAGGACTTTACAAGCATATCATCAATGTAGACTTCCATCGTCTTTCCGAGGAGGTCATCAAACATTTTGTTCACGAGTCGTTGATAGGTTGCTCCGGCATTCTTTAGTCCAAAGGGCATTACCTTGTAACAATACGTTCCCCGATCAGTGATGAAAGATGTTTTCTCTTGATCTTCGGGGTTCATCATGATTTGATTATAACCCAAATAGGCATCCATGAAGGATAATCTCTCATGACCAGCCGTGGACTCGACAAGTCGGTCGATATGAGGCAACGGAAAGCTATCCTTGGGACATGCCTTATTTAGATCGGTGAAATCAACGCAGACTCTCCACTTCCCATTTTTCTTCTTTACCACAACTGGATTAGCGAGCCAATCCGGGTACTTTACCTCCCTAATGGACCCCATTGCTAGGAGTTTATCTACTTCGTCATTGACAGCTTTTGCTCGTTCTGGTCCGAGCTTCCATCTTTTCTGTTTCACTGGCTTGAAGCTCTGATCAACGTGTAGTTCGTGAGAAATCACTTCGAGACTGATACCTGGCATGTCCTTTGCTTCCCACGCATAAGAAGCCTTGTGATCTTTTAGCATTTGAATTAATGCTTCCCTTTCGTTAGTATCCATCGCGGTACTAATTTTTTCCTTTTGTTCGGGGTAATCTTCATGCATAATCACATCCTCAGTAGTATTCGCGGGATTATGAACTTTAATAGTTCTCGGCATAATCCCGAAGTTCTGTAATTGCTATCGTGGACGTAATTTGTGACTAGCGAGATAACATGTCCAAGCTGTTTGCTGATCTCCGTAGATAGTTTTTATTCCTTTGTTTGACGGGAATTTAATGCACTGGTGGTAAGTCGACGGTACTGCCTTCATCTGGTAAATCCATGGTGTCCCGAGAATCACGTTGTAGGAGGAAGGCTTATCGAAAACCGTTAATTCAATGATAGTTGGTACCCCTGCTGCGAGGACTGGCAATTTAATGGTTCCCAAGGACATCGAAGTCTCATTTGTAAAAGCTATCAATGGCATTGGAGTTCCCATAACGTCTGCCCGAGAAATACCCATTTTCTCCAGGGTTTAGAGGAAAATGAGGTCCACCAAACTGCCCGTGTCGATTAAGACTTTCGTTACTTCAAAGTTTGCTACATCCAAAGTTATTACGAGCGCGTCATCATGCGGTTTTGACAGATGAGAGGTGTCCTCTTCTTCAAAACTCACTACGGTAGCTTGTAGGGTGACAGTGGGTGCCCGTGATACGTTCATCACTGCTGCTCGCTGGTGTTTATTTATTTCACGAATGAAGTCTCTAAACAACTTAGATCCTCCCATGATAACGTTTATTCGCTGTTTCGAACCCTCAGATGGGGTTATTTCCATCACTTTAGGTCGTTCGTTACTTCTTTGTGATTCGCCTGGATTCTCCTTGGACTTATGATACTGTGCTATAAATTCATCAGTATTGAAGTTTCCTAAGGTTCCAGATGCCCATAGATCTGCCAGGTACCGTTTCAGGATTCCACAGTCCTTAGTTGCATGTTCATTGACCCTATGAATATCACAGTAAGCATTTTTATCTCGGACCCATGTGTTAAAAGAAGGTTTTTTCCCTTTTCTGAAGTTGGATTTTGAGATGTTGTTGCCGTGCGGGTTTACTCTGAGGCGTTTTTGGTCTCGCTGTTCTCTTGGTTCAAATTTTTTGTTCGGAAGCTGGCTATTTGCCTTGGTGGGAGTTTGCGAGTTTTTGAATTTCTTCGCAGTAGACCTCTTGTCTTCTTCAGCTTCGATCCAGCTATTAGCTCGGAATAATGCGTCTTGGATACAATCCGGCTTATTGATGATTAGTTCCTCTCGAAACCTCGATTCGTGCCAGAGTCCATGTTTCAAAGCGGAGATCGCCGTTGAATGGGATATGCGTGGTACTTTTGCAATAACTTCTTTGAATTTCGTGATATACTTACGAAGCGGATCGTTTTGTCCTTGTGATAAAGCCCAAAGATCTGCGTCCGAAGTTCCTTTCTCAATAAACATGGAGTACTGCTTGAGAAACTCTGATGATAAGTCTTTGAAGCATTTTATGGACTTGGGTTTGAGTTGGGTGAACCACAACAAAGCCGGTCCGGACAGATGCTCAGCGAATATTTTACAATATCCAGCTTCTTGTTCAGATTCTTCTAGGTCGAAATGACCAACTGCGATTTGGAATGCTGCTAAGTAATTTCGCGGATCACCTATCCCGTCGTAGGAAGGTATTTTAAGACGACGTGGGTTCTTGAGTCGCACATTTGCAATTTCCGGAGTGAATGTAGTTCGACAGGTCTCTTCAATGATACGATCAATCTTAGGAGCCTGACTAACCGCCTAATGAAATTTAGCTCGCATTTCTTTGAGCTCGCGCTGCACGTCTAAGAAGTCTGGACTCAAATGAGTCGCACGTACGGTCGTGTTCGGATTCTTCTGCTGTCCATCCGAACTAGTTGGGTCGATTGGGTTTTCCTCCCTGTTCCGCTGATCTGGGTTAGAGCTTTCAGGTAAGTCCGTAGGAATTTCAATATGTGACGACCGATGGACTGGTAGGACTGGAGGTAGGACCGCTGCTATTATCGGATTATTTATTGCTGTAGTCAAAGAATCTAGTCGGGCCGTTACAGTGTCATGATTTTTCGAGGCACTTTCTTGGCCAGCAGTCAAAGCAGCAATATTGTTCTCGAAAGTCGTAAATTTCGCGGTTAAAGCATTGATCGCATCCATCACGGGATCTGGTTGACTTGAACCGGTATCGTGAGACATGATGATTCGCTGTTGTGGCTGAACGAAGTTATCACAAAGATAGAAATTGCGTGAGTGAAGACTATGTCTCCCCTCCTTCTAGCGCCAAAATGTGGATCTCGGATCCAACACTCAAATAATAACAAATTGAAAAGAGGAAAATGAGTGATAATCTAGAAATAAGAAAAGAATTTCAACAATAATCTGCTAAGAAAAGTGTAAAGTGTAAGTATTATTGCCAAAAAACATGTCCAATTACATTGGGATCATCTTATATTTATACCTATTGTGTAACAAGAGTCCCCCTAAGTACTGCAACTGATATCTTAATTTGAGAGAGTAGCTTTAAGAATAAGAATTTGAGAACATATCAAATTTTGGCGCCCTTGTCGCGAACTCTTTGATTCATCATTAGATTTAAGTGAGAATTTAGTCTATGCTTTTATTCTTCCAATACTTCCGCATTTTGTTTTTGCTTTGTTTTCTTTTTTTTTTCTTGTGTGTTTCAGGTGTTACCTAATCAGATGACCATGAACAAGTACAGAACATGAACGTGAAAGGGAGCATCTTCAGCTTCACAAGAGACTATGTAGCTCGCTTCTACCAAGCCCCTCTCCACCCTCACCAATGATTGAGATGAAGTCTATTGCGAAACAGATTCATGAAACTCAGAAGAATACCTTCAGCGGATTCTTTCCTAGACGAACTGAGAACAACTTCACAAATTCTTGCCATACTGTTTTGGTGAGAGAAAAAGATGATGTCTGGGAAACTGAGCAGACTGAGATAAAGTCTATGATTGGGCAAATTCTTAAAGGTCAGCAGTAGATCACAGTGAACTTCAAATATAAGCTTGATGCGTTGAATACCGATCTCAATGGGAAATTTAATTTCAAGCACTGTACAACAATCTCCAGAAAATCGATGCTCAAATTTCCCAGGTTGCTGAGTCTGTGCAAAAACGAGATGAATCTCAAGTCCGCGAATCAGTGTCGTTCGATACAACTGAAGACTCTCGCTCGACACTAACCCAAACATCGACTCAAGACAGACCAAAATCGACCCCGATCGACACTATACCATCGACACTAGATTTCAGTGTCGATCGACACCACACTAGTGTTGATCGACACCCCTTACAGACAGAACTAATTTATCTTAGGATTCCGCCACCTGTTAAGAAGAATGTTTATGAGGCTAAGGTTCCTTTTCCAGAGCCTATGAGATCTATAGAGGAGATTGAGGAAGCTAATTGCAAGACAATGATGGATAAGATACGGGTTGAGCTACCTCAAGTTGATGCAGTGGAGTTTTCACCTCCGATTAAGCAATTAGTAAAAAGAATGGTATTGAATGGTGTAACTCCTTATACCAAATTGAAACAACCCATCCCGTTCTTTTTTTTTTAGTCTATTAACTAGTGATCTCATACTCACTAATCAACCAAACGAGCACCCAACAACACACAACAGTGATAACGAATAAACAGGGGAAATGATTCAAGCGAATTCAAAACAACTCAATTCCAATAACCAACAAACATGAACATCATCCATAATTCATGAAACATAAAACCAGCAACCTAGATGAAATCTCTAACAAACTGTTCAGAACTAACAACCTAGCAACAACAACTCAACATTGATCACAACACAACGAGTGCCTAGATCATCCTCTCTTCACTGCCACGGACGTCCAACAGTTACACTTTGCCTTTACCTGCATCACAACACAAATGAGATGCATAAGTATTATCATAAATACTTAGTGAGACAATCCTCCCAAACAACATGCTATACACACAAACGAATAAAAAACAAAAGCAAAAACAAGCAAACCATGCTATACCCCCTCCTTACAATCCTTTTTAAAAATACTTGTAATATTAATATAAGATATACTAAAATATATATGTAATTTTATTAAAACATACAAAAGTAATATTATATATACCTTATAAAATTTTTGTAGAGCCTTATATATATATTTTTAGTTGGAATATATGTGATGTAGATGACAAGGATGATTTTAGTTTTTTTTTTTTGGTAGGGACAAGGATGATTTTAGTTGGTGCATGTAGATGTTTTGTTTAACAAGTTATAATTTGGAAGTATATTTTCAACCTAAATATAAATTTAATTAAGTGGGACCTCATAAAACTTAGAAAACTGAACAGATGTTCTCTATAAAAGAAACAGTTCTCTTCGTCGAAAGAAGAGAACCCAAACCAAAAGAAAAATAAGGGAAAGAGAGAAAGATCTATCGATGGACACAATGAAGGTTGAAACCATTGGTAAAGAGATCATAAAGCCATCTGCGACAACTCCAAATGATCTCCGAACTCTTCAACTCTGTTTGATGGATCAAGTAATGCCTCCGGTTTACACCGTTGCCTTTCTTTTCTACACTAAAGATGATTTGATCTCTCAAGAACAAACTTCCCATACTCTCAAAACTTCCCTGTCCGAGACCTTAACAAAATTCCACCCTATGGCTGGAAAAGCCAATGGAGTCACCATCGACAGTAACGACGAAGGAGCCGTCTTTGTAGACGCACGAGTCGATAACTGCTCTCTCTCTGGTTTTCTGAGATCTCCAGATATGGAGTCCCTCAAACAGTTGCTTCCTGTAGACGGCGCGCCGACTCCTACAAGGCCATTGCTGGTTGTGAAGGTGACCTACTTCCAATGCGGTGGCATGGCCATCGTAATCTGCATCTCCCATAAGCTCGCCGATGCAGCCTCTCTCTCGACTTTCATCCAGGCTTGGGCTGCCACGGCTCGTGGACAGGGCGACTCGGTGGCCAGTCCTGACTTTGCTTCCACAAGGCTTTATCCACCAGCCAATGAGGCATTTCAAATTCCAGGGGAGGCTTTAGAAGGTAAGAGAACAAGTGTCACGAAGAGATTTGTGTTTGTAGCATCTAAGATCGAAGAGCTCAGGAACAAAGTCGCTAGTGATGCCGTGCCTCGACCCACGCGGGTCCAGAGTGTGACTTCACTTATATGGAAATGTGTTGTGGCTACATCGACAGACACAACTCGTGAGAAAATTCTGTTCCAACCGGTTAACTTGCGCCCCAAGATACCCTCCCTTTTGTCGGAAAACCTAATCGGTAACCTTGCGTTCAGCACCGTCGTCACCTCGAAAGGGGAAGGAGAGGTGGAGCTTGTAGAAACTGTTAAGGAACTACAAAAAAGGGCAGATGAAATATCCCGTTTGGTTCAACATGAGGAAGGGTCATCAATGACGATAGGTTCGAAATTGGTTGGTGAATTCATGAATTGCATCTTAAGCTACGAGACTCAAGACCCGTATGCTGTAACTAGCTGGTGCAAGATTCCGCTATATAAGGCTTGCTTCGGGTGGGGATGTCCGGTTTGGGTCGCTGGAAATGTTTCTCCGGTTGAAAACAATGTTATCGTGTTGATCGATTCTAACGACGGACAAGGAATCGAAGCATGGGTGACACTGAATCAAGAGAACATGTTATTGTTCGAGCAGAACACAGAACTGCTAACCTTTGCCTCCCCAAATCCAAGTGTATTGATCTAATCTTTAAGTCATAGTGACGAAACATGTCAATTTCTTATAAATTAGTTACTGTGCTGGTGATGATTGGATTTAAGATGTAACTTTCTTATAAATTAAAAAAAAAAAAACTTTCTTATAAATGTTTTTATAATAAATAAATACTGTTCTACCTTTGTCTCATATACATCACGTAATATAACTAAAAGCAATATATATATATATGCAAGATTTGCGTTTGTGAATCGAGTTGAATATGTATATGTTATTGCGGAGCTAGACATTTTTTAATAACATGAAATCAAAAGCTGGACCTGAACTGGATCAAATAACCAAAAATGAAACAAGACTGCCTGGTTGTAACAAAAAATAGTTTTTGATCAAATATCGATCCATTGCTTGTGGCGCGAACGCAACGGACGACGTCATGGTGAAACCCCTGTTCCAGTGGCTACACTCATCAAGCTCATAGACAAGAATGTTTGGAATCGTTTCAGCACCATTAGATCAACCGGAAAGTTCACGGAAGGACTCCAATATTGGATCCACACCCGAAGCTTAGCTATTCTCTCTTGATCGCATTTGTTTTTTCTCAGAAAAAAAAGAAAAAAACTTTCGGCATCATCTAAATCATGAAGCATTCATTGTACAAAATTTTTTTTGTTGAATAAATTTTACATTCATACAAAAAAAAAAGTTTTTGAAAAAAGTATGCATTTTATAATTGTGTATAAATAATAATTGAAATTTATAAATTTAAATATTAAGTCAACGATCGATATAATGAAGTTTACAGCTGTAATGGAGTAGTATTAAATAAGTGGTCTTTAATTAAACATTATGAAATCATCTCATCTCATATAATATTATAGGAGAAAATGAGGTATTTCATCGTTTGTTCTTAGCTCAATTGGTAAAGACACTAGGCAAAATTTAGAAGTCGCCAGTTTGAGTGACGCTTGGGACGAAACTAATATTACATATTGTGGTTTCGGATATGAGAGAATTACGGGTTTCGGCTCAGAACCTCTTTGTATTTAACAAAAAAAAAAGACATATTTCAATTCCAATAATTGTCGTGTTGCTTTTTCTATCAAAACAAGTAAACAACGACGTTTTAAAAATTCAAAAATCATACCTCAATACTTCAATTTGTGCGTAAATCTTAATAATCAATAACGAAAGTTAGTCAACCGTTATTGTGGATGATTCAGCTAACAAGGTAAAAATGCATATTTCAACTCCAACAATATTTCCTTTTTTTTTAATTCTATCTGAACAAAGGCTTATTGCCGTTTTCTTCCCAAATGACTTAAACATCAAGTTGGTTTGCTTTTTAGAATTCAATTTAACAAAATTGTGTAAAACTCATAATCGAACCCTTGACCTTTTAGACATGTTTACATACACAATACCAATTGAGCCACTGTAACGCCCGTGAACCAATGTTTGGTTTGGTAGTGTCATCGACACAGGGCTGGTGATGCTCGACACCAATAAATTTTTTACAGGGAGCGGTTTGTTTTCAAAAAGCGCTGGTTTGCTCGCTTAGGGTTTGAGAAACCCTAGAACTCGCCTATTTAAGAGGAGAACTCGACTTTAGGGCTTCTTTAGCCTCTGGTCGTTTTTCTGAGAGAGAGAGAGAGTCTTCGCGAGTCCCTGAGGCTTTCCTGCGAGTTGTTGTGCCGTTTTTTGAGAGATTCAGATTTCTCTCTGGAGAGGGAGATTTGGGCTTAGCTAATCGTGGTTGGGTTGTGGAGCGTGTGATGATCTGTGATTGTGTAGTGGATTAAGGTTGAATCCATGGTTGAATGATGTTTTTATCATGCTGTGATTGCATGGTTTTGCCTCTTGTGTTGGATTTGAGTTGTGTTGCAGGGTTTTGGAGTTTCATGGTGTTGATACCGAATTCCGCACCATGGATCATTTTTAGAGCATTTGAGGTCTGTCGACTTACGAAGCCTAACAAGGTCCATATTTCACAAAAGAGGTGGTTAAATATTGACATTAATGTGTGATTTAATTTAAGAATTAATTGTCATTATCAAAGGAATAAACTTGTCTACCAAGTTTATGAATTAATTGCCATGTGATTAATTTTGTGAGTTAATTCTATAATTAATGGCCAAATAATATCACCTTGGGAGGAGAAAAAAAAACTATAAAAGAGAGGTGAAGACTACAAGAAAATGGACTTCCAATCTTCTATATTTTCACACACAAATTTTTTATATTTTACACCATAATTTTTTTACATGTCTTATGTTATTTCTAATAGTTACTAAAGATTATTTCTTTTATTTATGTATTGATTTATATATTCATATTTTATATCAATATCTATAGTTTTATCTCTCTCATTTCTTTGCTATTTTTTTCTAATTTATATCAATTACTTGTGCTTGTCTCATGAAAGTTTTGATCCCATCTTTTACGTTGGTCATCGAATCTACCCGGATTTCATGGTTTCAACACATGGCCTAAGGGGCTGGAATTCGCAGAGTTGTGCTGTTGAACGAGGGGTGTGGATCGACACCATGGGTGGTGTCGCTCGACACAACTTTGTGGAACGTATGTGGAAGACGGGCAAGTGCCATTCGACACCAGGTCTGGTGTCGCTCGACACCAGTGTCTGTGAGGGTGTTTGGCCTGTTTTGGTTGCGTTATGATCCTGTGGTGGTACATGTTTGTGTATTGTGATTGTGTTCACTACAGGAAAATGTCACATATACAGCGTCCGAAAAACGCTATAATAGGATATCATAGCGGTATTAGGCACGCTATGTGTGCGCCCGTTATAATAGATATGGCACTTTACATAGCGTTTTTTCTGTCTGCTATGTTATTGTCTTTTTAGATAGCGTTTCTTTTATTGCAATTGTATATTTTATAATAGCATTTTATATTTGTTATTATTTATTGTTTTTCTGCATAATTTTTGGGTAGGCTATTTTTGTAGCATATTTATTTCTGCTGCTTTATTTGGATTATTAATGGAACATATTGATAAAAAACAAATAATATTACCATATATAAACACCATAGTTACAAACTTACAATAAATTACATTTACAAGAAACAATGAACTACAAAAACAAAACAAAAATCTATTTTCACTAACTACTAAACATGAGATTGTCCCTTGCCTCAATCTGTAGTATTAAAGTTTCAACTATAGCCAAAAAAGATTTGACCTTTTGAAGAAGCTCAGCAGCAGTACTTGTATCTGTCTGAGACTCTAGCCACATGTGTCCTAAACACTTGACACATAGCTTACTATGTCCTGTAATCGAAAACCAAAAACACAAACTTGAGAGACCTATGAGTGTCAGACAAAGAGAGATGGAAGTTTTCAGTTTCGGTTTATTGTGTTACCTCCATAAAGACAGCAAGAAGTTAACCCAACTGCTCCTCCGTATGCATCAAAGTCAGCAAACACCTAACAAAGAAAACCATACCATCAATAAAACTTAGAGAACCAAAAACGAATTTGACCATATCACATAACAACATGCTTAAATCATTACATGCTTGGCCAATTCTCTGGTCGGTAAAAGGACCAAAATACTTGGTGGCCTGCCATATCCATTCTTCCTTCTACTTTTTGCAGGTCCGTTGGTCAAAGACTCCAATATAGGCAACACAAAGGCCAGTGTTTTACCCTGCACCACACCACATTGATCAGAATGTTGCTAGACTTAGTGTCTTTGTGCACACATGATCTGAAACCACGATCTAGATGATAACCAGTGAGCATCCCATCTAAGCACATTGTAACAAATCAGAACTGAACAAACATTACTTATCATCAAAACACTCAAGTAATCAATAGAAGAAATTTAGTTCTTCCACCAATAAGAACGAAACTATGGATCTTAGAGCACACATTCAATCAATCAAATTTTGTGTTAAAACAAGAAGATATCTTCAAATGATGGAACTTACAGCTTCTCTGATTGATTTAGAAGCAATGTTTAGACTCTTGAGATCCTCATGATCAACACCACAAATCACTCGAATCTGTTAAGAATTAGATTGTTAAATCATAACAAATCGAATCAGATTAAGAAACTTAAACCAAACTAAATTTACCAAGAGATCTTGAGGCAGTGATTCAAGTCGAGACTTCTCAGAGGAAGAAGAAGGAACAATTGTTCTTCTGCTTCGTTGTCTCTTAACCGGCGACGAGTCAGGTGGTATCGGAATCTCAACGGCTGACCTAGACAGAGATTCACGAACACTGCTCGAAATCAGAGTCCTTTTCCTCCCTAAGCTTCGCGTGAACCAAACTGATCCTAATAAATTTCCGAAAACCCTAGATCTGAAACCCAAAACTGAAACGAAACCCAAACTGAAACGAATAACCTTAAAAAGTTGTCTCTTTCGAAAACGCAAACCCTAAGTGAAAGATAATCCCTAAATTTTCACAAATTTGTCAAAAAGAACTCAGATCTAAACATACTAGATACCATAAATCGATTATCCAACAAATATATAACATTCAATCGAACTCCTTCTCAGAATATATACCTTCGCTTTCGATAAATCGATTTGCAGACAAAACTTCTGAGAGAGAAGAGAATCTCGGAGAGAGATGAAGATTTCTGTCAGGTTTCGACAATGAGCGAGAGAGAAGAGAATCTCGGAGAGAGATGAGTTTTGTCTTTGAGAAATTGAAATTGAAAAACCCTAGCTCTTGAGGTTCTGTGAGAGAGAAGAGAGAAAAGAGAGAGTGAGTTTAGGTTTCGACAAAGCAAAACGACAGAGTAGAGAGGGAACAATGAAAAATATTGGGGGAAACGAAAAACTTTTTGCTAAGTACTTTACCCGGGAATCGAAAATTTTTGGTCCGCCTAAACTTTTTATAGCGTTTTATACCTTGTAGTGCTATCTAAACTACTCTTCTAAAAACTGTAACTTTCTAAAAACATAAGATAGCGTTTACAAATTAAGCAAACGCTATCGAAAATAAGCCGTTATACTAATTATAGCAGAAATGAAAAAAACGCTATCTTCATATGCTATCTTTACTACATTTTCTTGTAGTGGTTGTTCCTGTGGGGTTACAAGGTTGTTGTTTGATTTTGTTTTTGGAGGTTCTCTATCTAACTTGTGTGTATAGCTCGTAGATGGGAAGATCGTTTCACTAAGTATTTTTGGTAATATGATTTGTGTCAAACTCTCACCTGATTTTGATCAGACTTTTAACCTCTTATAAGACACAACGATTAAGCTGCAAGTGCAAAGCTAATCGTGTGTAGTACTTAAGGATCGATCCCACAGAGACTAATGAGTTACATGAAAAGTATGCGAGAAAAGAATAAGGCTAAGACAAGAATAAAGAGGGGGTTTTGGTTTCGTAATAACTAAGCTATCCTAACTGTTCTACTTCTAACTACTTCTAAACTAACGACTAGGGCTAATGCTACGACCAAGGTTATAGCTAAACTACTGACTAACGACTACTAGCTAGGGCTAACGATCTAATGACTAATGGTTTTATGAATCAATGAGCTAAGAGTCGGGAAGCAGGAAAATCTCTAGGAGACATGGATCGAATCATTCTAGGGTTTTAGACATATCATTGACCTTTTAAAGGTTCTCAAACTACGAAACACTAACGAATGACGGCTTCACTTCTTATGCTGCAACCACTTGACTAACAACCTAATAGCTTAACAAATCGCAGGTTTTCGTGAAGTTAGACAAGCATTAAGAACAAGTATGATTGGTTTATAAGGTTTTACAACTCAACAATCCGCTAGGGATGCAAAACAATACTCATCTACGCTAGATCAGCCAATAAAACTATAAAAAAAAAAAAAAAAACAAAAAAAAAATCATACATCTACACCTAACACAAGTCAACAAAAATGAAAGAGTAAATAATCTGTTGTAAATATTTTATTATTAAAAGTTATTAAAAATATTAATTACTGAAGTGGTTAATCGTAATTTGTCATTTTAAATTCTATGTGAAGGGCCTAAATTAAAAACTTATAGTTTTAATTTTTATATATAATATAGATTTAGATATAAAAAAAACACGTCGCACTTATGAAGTAAAAGCTTTTCTAACATCACTAAAATAATATATTAATCATTTTGGAGATTGTGTATAGCCGTTGACTGAAATCTATCTTAAGTTTTAAGTTTTAGCTCATGTGCGGATTACATGTTCACGATTAATATATTCAAAGTCTTTAACTAATAATATTCGTATCTTCACCAAAAGTTTAGAAGAGATCTTCATTTTATTATTCAAGAAAAAAAAACAAGCATACATGTGTTATATTACATAAAATATTAAATATTAATGATAATTGAGATTTTTATTATTAATAGAAAACTATTTGGTAATGTTTTCTAATAACGAAGTTTTACATTTAATTTTTATATGTTATAGTTTCCTTTTTATAAATATTTTTTATATAAAAATTACTAAAAATATTAGTTAATGAAATGATTAATCGTGATTGATCATTTTAAATCTCAAGTGAACCGGTTTAAAAGTGTATACCCTTAATTTTTATATAGTAAAAATTTAGATATAAGAAAGAACGCCGCACTAAAAACTTTTCTAAAAGCATCATTATAGGCATATACAAGGAAATAAATCTTAAGAGAATTAAATTATTAAATTACTAAATTAAATTATCAAAAATATTCTAGATCTTAAATTAAATTACTTCCTCTCTCTCTTCCTTGTCCGTTCCGCGACAAAGCCAAACCTTTTTTTCCTTTTCCAAAAATACAACCCAATGAGATAGAGACATGTGTAGCTAAGACTCTTGGCCAAAAAAATCTTCCCCAAGATTGACTCTTCTTCTAAACACACTATTGAGAATATTTTGAATTATTTAAATCCTCAGACTTCTCCAAAACATATGACCTAACATCACTAGAATAATATATTAATCATTTTAATATATTTTACCAACCATGGGATGCATCACCTGACAAGCAGTATCTTGGAAATTGTGCATCACCGAAATCTATTTTAAGTTTTAACTTTTAGCTCATGTGCGGATTACATGTTTACTATTAATATATTCTAATTTTTTAACTAATAATATTCGTATCTTGATCAATAGTTTGGAAGAGATCTTCATTTTATTATCTAGGGAAAACAACAACATACATGTGTTTTACATAAAATACTACTAGAAAAAATGAAAAAACTAAAAATTTTTATACCAGAAGTATTTACTGACCCAAAGTGATAATGTTATATATACCAGTTGTGCTCCAATTGAAATTGATGTCCCAGACGGATAATACCAACTGCTAAGTAAGTCTAAAGAGTGGCGCATGAAGCATGATAGACTTATTGGTTCCAATATATAAGCATCCTCGGAAAAGAAAAAGAAAAGGAGCAGATTTTAATATGGCACCAAGTGATGATGTAATAGTCTAGAAGAGATGTAGACATGAATAAGAAAGAGATTCATGTACCTGAGAATGATGATGAAAGGAAATCTCAACAAGTTGAGTCATGTCTGGAATAAAAGAGAACCAAAGCAAATCGACGTCGTACATAATTTTGCATGCAGTGAAGCAGTTGATGATGTTATAGATAAAAACGAGGATTGTAAACCGTAGTCAATAGAAAAATTTATTGAAAACTATATACAAAGTAATGATTGGCCAATCATGGAAATAATGGAAATAAGTTATAAAAATTTCTTGAAGAGAAAGTATTTGGACTAGTAGTCCGTACATACTAGAAGGTGTAAAAGTACTTTGACATAAGTGGATCTTTATGTGAAAGAGAAATGAATTGTGAGATGCAAAGCAAGTTTAATAGCACAAGAGTTCTAATAAATATTTGAAATTATTATAAAAAAATGTACTCTCCTGTGGTGGATGCAACTATTTAGATCCCTTATTCAGTCTGCCCAGAAGGTCTTAAATTATTATAAGAAACCTTGAAGGATTCTATTGGTGCCAGAAGCAAATAAATTTTAGTTCTCGAGAACATTACCATATGAAATTAAATCGAGATCGTTATGCATGAATTGGATCGTTTCAACCGAGACAAATGTAAAATAGTAACTTTAGATGGTACTTGTTAAAAGAATGCCACAAGGACAAGTGCAAAGTATGTTGATGATTTAAATATTATCGAGTCTTCTGTAGAGATTTCATATATTGTGGACTATTTGAATAAAGTTGAGAAGAAAATATTCTTCTGAAAAATACTCAGATCAGAGTATACACGAGATTGTGCAAGAATCCGAGTCTTCATGAAATTTGTCGGAATTAAAAATTGGACATCTAGCAAAAAAGATGTTGTTTCAAAGATCTTTCCCGGATTTTACATGGAAAATGCGCACATATCTTTGTTCCCGAAGAATCATAGTAAGAAGGAACGCTAAAATTGTAAGTTTTATAAGATGAATGTCTAGAACACTGACGTAAGAGAAGATTCAGGCCTGAAGTCCAAGTAAGTCTAAGTAGACTAATTATTATGTAAAAAAGATGTTATGGATTGAAAGTTTAATAACCCGAGAAACTGATAAGGATACGAGTTTCATCACTAAGAATCTACTCTTTTACAAATCTTTAAAGATGATATATATGATTGGAATGCAAATCCCGAAGATGATGCTTTCAGGGGGAGAAATATGATTATGTGAGTGGTTGTACTCTTTTTCCCTTATCATGGTTTTTATCCCACTGGGTTTTTCCATGAAAGGTTTTTAACGAGACAACAAAGAACACGCGAATGATGCACTCCAGAAGAGAAATATTTTGGTTTCAATGATGAAAGACTATATTTTTTCAAAGTCTTTACATACATTGATGAGATTGTGAGAAACAAAGGTAATGATCAAGATGAGTCACCTACAAGATCCATGAACTACAAAAGAATGGTGATGTACATGTCCTACAGATTCATTCAAGTGAAAATTTGGCGAACTAATTTACAAAGGTGTTTTACAACAACTACTTTCAAGAAACTATTTTATCAGATTGGATCGCGTCATCTCGAAAATTTCAAGTGATTTACTCATGAGGAAGAATATTTTGGATTATTAAAATCCTAAGACTTCTCCAAAAAATATGCCGTTACGGATGGCCTAACATCACTAGAATAATATATTAATCATTTTAGTATATTTTACCAACCATGGGATGCATCACCTGACAAGCAGTATCTTGGAAATTGTGCATCACCGGAATCTATTTTAAATTTTAACTTTTAGCTCATGTGCGGATTACATATTTACTATTAATATATTCTAAGTCTTTAACTAATAATATTCGTATCTTGATCAATAGTTTGGAAGAGATCTTCATTTTATTATTTAGGGAAAAAAAACAGCATACTTGTGTTTTACATAAAATACTACTAGAAAAAAATTTAAAAAAATAAAAATTTATTAATGGTAAATATTTCCTTATATCTTAAGTTATATTCAGACATTAGAGCATTTATTTCGGATTTCATTTTTAGAATAGAGAAGTATAATATAGTGTAATGTAAATACATAATAAAGTTTTATTTATAGTGTTTATAACATTCTAAATATACATATTATTGGTTAACATAGAAATAATAATAATCTATCATATTTGAATTAAAATTGTTGTATATAACTTTTAACTATTTTAGTAAAATTATTTTATCGAATTATTATAAAATTTTAAAATGATGGATAGTTTGCTGAGAAACTTTGCTTTATTTGCAGGGTAAGTGTCTGTTCGGAAACTTTTGCTCTCGTGCCCAACTTCCCAATTCTTGGATTCATGAACAAAGCCTAAAGCATTTCTCCCATGAGAGAAAATGAACATGTGTAGTTTGCAATAGAGTTGTACGTACATACATAACATGTCTAAAAATGTGTCAAATAGCCAAAAGATACACCTCGGAAACGATGAAGAACATTTCTTTGTTATTATCCTTAGGGTTTTGGCTACAATACTCTTGATCGTATATATAAAGCTTACAAAACAAGATGGTGACTAACAGTTGTCTCCTAAAACAAGACACGGGATCCGAGAACGTTAAACCGATTGGTGAATCAGATTGGTTGATCTGTACGTCAACTTCAAGTTTTTGTGTGTTGGCCTACTCTCATTCTATTCTTGTGCAAGTGACCGTTGTACAATGGGTGGCGGTTGTTGCAAGTGTTGGATGGGTTTCTTATATGATGCTGGCCCATGCTTTGGTCTTCATTTAACCTCTATTTTGTTTAAGGGCTTTATAGGTTTCTCCTTACTCTTTTGAATCTTCTCACTACTCATGCTCATCCACACCATCCCTCCCCCCCCCCAAAAAAAATTATTATAAAGATCTAATTAGTGTACGATTAGCTTGGATTCATCGTTTAAGTCATAGAGGTCTAATTTTATCAGTCGACATCAAATAACTTACCCAAATCTTTTATATATATATTTATTGAAATACGATTAGTTTTGCAAACGATTATTAATTAAATAAACATGCATATGACATAGACCATTACTTTAAGCAAATTCAAGATATCATATCCGATTCCACGTCTATTCCAAGTCATCTCAATTATAAGTCTACGGATACAGAAAAGTTAGGTGTGATCAGACCCGTGCCTATGAAGGGTAAAAAAAGGCATTTGCCTTAGGTCTCCCAGTATTAACCAAAATTTAGGGGCCGCAAATTTTAAAATTATTATTTGATTTATTAATAAAATACGTATTTTATTTAGTGTTATTTATTTTAAATTTGAATTTTTATATATTAAAAATAGGGAGATTTGCAAAAATACCCTTTCAGCCATGCCCTTATGCAAAAATGCCCTTTCTCTTTGTCACTTTGTAAAAATGCCCCTCAATTTGTGGTAAACGGACCAAAATACCCTTAATGAACAAAACACACGTTTCACGCGCTCTCTCTTCTCTCCTTCTACGTTTTTTCTCTTCACCATTGAAACCCAAAGCTCTATTTCTCTCGTTTCTTAATCGTTTTCATCGATTTTTGGCTCTAATCTACTCGTTTTTTTGTGTTCTATTCGATTCTAGCAACCCCAATCTCGATCTGCAAAGGTAAGTTCCTTGTTTTCCCTATTTTCAGTTCGAATTTAGGTGAGTTAGGGTTTGAAAAATTCGACTTGTGGATTGATTTGAACGGATTGGAGGTTGATTTTAGACTTGGGTATGCGTTTATGAGCTTAATCGTCACTAGGTTTGTTGTGTAATTGAAGAATTTCACTTAAGCTTAGGATTCTAGTTTGAATTAGAATGAAGAAAACGTTGGATTGAGTGTGGTCATGCGAATTGGACTTTTGATGGTATTGGTATAGAATAGCTAGAAATTTTGTTGCTAGAATCAAAAGGAAAAACATTGATTTGTTAGTATTTGTTGGAATACTTGTGAATTGAAGTTTTAATTCAATTTTAATAGGCTGAAGAAAACAGGAAAGACGGAGATTCTTCACTGAAAGATGTTGGTCGCAGTGAAGAACAACCTCAACCTAACAAGCAGGCTGCTGGAGAGAAAGGAGAAGAGAAAGAAGAAGATGATACTACACACGTATGTTTTATTTTACATGGTTTTTACTTGACTTTTATAAGCTTGTTAAATATATGTCTTTTTGTTATAGGCTGAAGTTGTTTTCTTTATTTAAGATCTTTTTCATGTTAACATGGTACTAATTATTATTCATCGTATTCAGGCATCATATGATAAATATCTACCAGTAGTTCTGGATTAGAAGGATAATTGAATGGAACTGAAGATCTAATCAATGAATGTATTGGTTAGTTTGATGCTTTTATAAGGTTTTTATAAAGCCTGTTTTTTAGTGTTTTAAAAGTTTTTATAATATTGTACATCGTTTCAATCTTGTGCAAGAAGAACCACATGGCAAAAGAGGAGCAACGGAAGAAAGAAGTAGAAGCAGATTTTGTTTTCCATTTGATAAACTTTTTGATTTGGTAACTTTGTAGTTTGCTAATGACATTGTGGTTTGATAACTTTGTAGTTTGATAACTTTGTAGTTTGGTAACTTTATGTAATGATTTTACAACAAATTTTGTTTAAATTGAGGCAGGATTAAATCAAAATACCGTGTAAAATCCATGTAAAAACCATATAAACAACTTTGTAAAAGCCATATAAAAATCATGTAAACAACCATGTAAACAACCATATAAACAACCTTGTAAAATCCATGTAAACAACCATATAAACAACCTTGTAAAATCCATGTAAAAACCATATAAACAACCATATAAACAACCTTGTAAAATCAATGTAAAAACCATATAAACAACCATGTAAACAACCTTGTAAAATCCATTTAAAAAGCCTTATAACATCCGTTTAAAAGCCTTATTGTAAAACTTAAACCTGATAATCATATATATAACTAAGCGTTACAAATGCGCATATTTTACAAGTGGCAAAAACCTTGTAAAATATATTAAATCATATAAAAACCATATAAAAACCTTGTAAAAACAATATAAAAGCTTTATAAAAGCATTATAAAAGGTAATAAATCATACAAAGACCATATAAAAACCATATAAAAACCATGTAAAAACTATGTAAAAACAATATAAAACCTTACAATAATTACCATATAAAAACCATGTAAAAACCATGTAAAAACCATGTAAAAACCATATAAAAACCATGTAAAAACCTTATAAAACCTTACAATAATTACCATATAAAAACCATGTAAAAACCATGTAAAAAAAAATATAAAACGTTACAATAATTACCATATAAAAATTATGTAAAAACCATGTAAAAACCATATAATTACCATATAAAAACCATGTAAAAACCATGTAAAAGCCATATAAAAACCATATAATTACCATATAAAAACCATGTAATAACCTTATAAAACCTTACAATAATTACCATATAAAAACCATGTAAAAACCTTATAAAACTTTATAATAATTACCATATAAAAACCATGTAAAAATCATGTAAAAACCATGTAAAAATTTTTCTAGTACTGATACTTTTTATCTTTTTGTCTCCATCATTTCATTAGAGAAACAATCGAGAGTGGTGAGGAAAGAGATTTGCTGCATCGATGTGCTATTGGACTTGGACATCAACCAATGGAGAAAATACAAAGGACTAGACAAGACTGGAAAGTAGAGAAACAACATGGATAGAAATATTAAGTGCAAAGCAAAGATAAGGTAAGATTTGTTTCTGTTATTCTCCAAAATAAATCCACTGCGAATAATTGTTTATAAAATTCTGATAATTGACTAATCAAAAACAAGAAAAGAAAAGTAAGTACTAATAATAAAAATGCGATTGTCACTCTAACTAACCCAAGCACGCCTCTCAGATCGTTGTTGAAAACTGTCCTCGAGACGAAGAGAGAAATATCCGGACGCATATTAAACAAAGTCCGGCTAAATTCTCTAACCGCCGCCGGAACATCAGCACCAACGGCGAGCGCAGCAAATCCATGAACCCAAGCTTCGTAATTAGCTTCCATAGCTGAGAAACCTAGGTGAAGCTCCGATTAAGATAAGCTTGGAGAAAAGCTCAGGCCAACGAATCGAAGCTATGATTCCGATAATGGCCAAGACAGAGTGGCCAACGTATTCTTTATTGCCAACCATACTGGGATTATCTACTAGAAGTGCAGTAAATGGCTGCCAAAGCCCACGGGAGTTCTCAGCTCTGCCTTGAACTGCTCTTAGTTTTGAAGCAGCAACCATCTTCATTGCCTTTGTGATCTTTTGGATGTTCTTAACACTCTTCATACGGTTACGCGCTGCCCAGAGAATTCATGGAGATTAGAAATCTTAGATTCTTAGAACACAATCCTAACTAGGCAAAACGAATCTCCAACTATCACTGAGACTTACCCACTTGAGTCGAGATAGATCGAACTCCAAGAAGACCATCCTATATTCCATCTAATCAACACGAAATGACAGCCAAAGCAAAATTAAATTGGATAGAGATGTTGGCAAATCAAACGCAAAAAATGAAGAAAAAGTTTTGCAGGTGGAAGCTGACTAAATATAACACAACATATCGCCAAGCTTCTGATACAAGAGAGATTGAATTCGTCTTGCAATAGGAAAAGGAGATTCAAAAGAAACCAGCTTTACACGACATTTCGAGTCTCAAAACTCCAAATAGAACAGCACAAACATCACACTCATTAGAGCTCCCGAGTCAAACAAACCAATTCGATTAATTTCTCTTCAATTCGAAAATTCAAGGAAATGAAAATGCTCTAACCCTAAACGATCATTCATCACAATTAAAGAAATAAAAACACCAACGACTCAATCAAAACCAAACGATTTCAAATTCAGAACAGAATCACAGAGGAACATCGAAAGGTTGGGCTTATACGCGAGGATAAGAATGAAAGAGAAAGAGATCTCACTGGTGGTCAGAAGAGAGAGGAGATCGGATAGCAGCGATTGGGCGAGCAACGATTGAAGGGAGGAGACGCCTCCCTTCGCGACGGAAAATAGCCATTGCCATTGAGATCTAACGGCGAGATCGACGGCGAGATCGAGATCGAGATATGACGGCGAGACAACAACGACCTAGATGGCACAGAGAAAGTAAGAGGCGCTGAATTAATTAAGGGCATTTTGGGCAAAACATTAGTATCATAAGGGGCAGGGGCATTTTTCCAAAGTGACATAGAAGGAGGGGCATTTGTCCCAATTTCTCTTAAAAATACAAGTATTTATTTCTAATATTTTAAATTTTTAAGATGTTTATAAATAAAATAGTGTTAATTAAAAAATATGTTACAGAAAATAGTATAAAATTATATATTTATAATAAATAGTATCAATCATTACTTTTATAAATTAAAAAATAATATTAATTATTACTCATTTACTGTAAAATAATACTTAAATTTTAGTAATAAATTATAATATATTTATCAAAAAATTATATATATATTTTTAAAAATTTGTCTTAGGCCACTAATATTCTAGGCACGGCTCTGGGTGTGATTGTAATGAATAATAACTAGAATTTGTACTGCTTTATGTGTGAGGTAATTTTTTTTTTAAACTGTAATACCCGTGAATCAAATAGTCGGTTCTGATTGTTGGTGTCAATCGACACCAAAGCTAGTGTCGCTCGACACCAAGCGATTTTGGGCCCAGGCGGTTTAGGTTGTAATCGCGGGCTAGATCGAAGTGGACTTTTAGGAAAACTTGATTTAGGTTATAATTAAGCGGACTCAGAGTTATAGAAGTTGAGTTAGGAGGTGTTAATGTCTAAGACGTGAGATTAGCATAATGACTGGATGGAGACTTCAGAGGTTAGAAGTTGACCTCGGGATTGTTTTGTGTTCGCCGGTGGGTCAGGGTGTGCGAACCGTTACAACAGTGGATTTGAAAATGTGAAGGCAGTAGGATCGTTATGCGAGATTCGAGGACGAATCTATGTTAATGGGAGAGAATTGTAACACTCGTGAACCAATTTTTAGAAATTGATGGTGCGTCTGATTTAATGGGCCTATGTTTGGCTTTTAATTACGATCCGATGTAGTGGTTTTAGGGAAATCCTAAACGTATCTTATAAAAGGACAAGACATTAGTCGTTTTTAGGGGTAGAAAACAAAAGCCTCCGTTTCTTAAAAATAAAAATCAGAAAAACTCTGAGAGAGAACTTCCTGTGGAAAAAGAGAGAGTTCCTGAGGAGATTGTTTAGAGATCTGCTTCTGAGAAAGAGTAGATCTAAGCTTTTCTGAGCATGGGGGTGTGGTTTAATCTTGCTAGATTCGTTTTTCTCTCTGTCTTTCTGATAGTTAAGGTGAGTGAGTGACCATGAATTTATCTAAGCATTTGAGATCTGATTGTTTGAGATATGTGGTTGTTGAATAGATTAAGGTTGAATCCATGGTTGATTATGTTTTGTGTTATGCTTGTGGTTTCAAGTTTAGTGTAGGGATTCTAGAGTTGTTGCAGGTTCGAATGCTGGTGTCGCACGACACCAGTTTTTTGTGTAACAAGTTTGACTTGTTTGATTGGTTGTGTGGCCTGTGGTGGTATAAGTTTGCGTGTTTTGTGTTATGATCTCTTTCTTGCTTGTATGTATAGCTCGTAGATGGGAGGATCGCTTCACTAAGTATTTTTGGTAATACTTACGCATCTCTTGTTTTGTGATGCAGGTAAGGTTAAAGTGTGTTCGTGGAATAATGACGAGGAGAGTAGGAAGATTTAGGGATTTATTGTTATATGTCTTGAATTAGAATCACTCCTAAATTAACATATTTTTTAAATTGCAGGTTAGCTAATGAATTCTTGTTTACTTCATGAGTATTGGTAATTTCCGTGTTTTTTTGTTTTGGTGGGATTGGTAATTTCCGTGTTTATTGACTGACTTGTATTTTTAATTGGAAAAATTGGTTTATAAATATAGAATTATTAACTAATTGATTAAAAATTCGGATCGAGGTGTTATAACGATTATGCCAAACAGTAAAATATTAAAACAATATTGACTTCAGTCACTTGATAATGCATTCAGGTTGAAAGAATCAAAACGAACCAAACAAAAAGAAACATCAAATATAGAGCGTATGTGTTAATAAGCATATGCATGTGTCGATCAATAATAAAACATGATTTGGGGTAACCAATTAATTATTATAAAATTATTACGATGGAGTCACGATTATACGCATACGAAAATTAAAACCAGGGATGATATCATAGGACAAACAATAAGATCACAATTAAAGCTTTAACTAGGGTCAATGATACAGCAATATAACCGATATACTATATAGCTTGATTAATTTTCATGAGATATGAAGCATGTGGTGTATGTATATCATAATCAATAAATTATTGTGACGATCACAACAATACGATCTCTGACAGAGGTGACATAATAAATTAAAAAAGATTTTAGTAGTAAAGCATCAAACAACGTATGGGTATTTTAAATACCATGATCAACAACTAAGCATGAATCAATAATAAAACATGCTTTGATCATAGAGCGTGAGAATATTAAAACATGAGAGTGATCAGTGACCGGATATCAGAGACGTAGTCGAAAACAAAGATGGTGTTGGCTACGAAACCGAGATGAGTGGGAATAATCAGATCTAAACATAAAAAACGTCGCAAAGAGAACGGTGATTTCTGTTTGCTCAGTCCACTAAGGTTTTACTTCGGTTAGGGTTCGTGTGTATTATGAACAAAGAGGTTTTAGGAAATATTATCTCTGTTATTAATCTACTCTACAAAATATAACATATATACATAAGGATACAATATAAAAATTTTGATTAAAGATCTTGTAATCTATAACTTTCAAATGGATCTATAATGAACATCCACATAATTCCCGGCTAAAAAGTACACTGAGTTAGGCGAGATAAGAAATAAAATTTTTGATCGGAATTATTCATAATAAAAATGAAGTTAATAAAATAATACGCAACTATAGCTGATTAAGAATGCCATGTGATTAGAAACACATTATTTGAGGTGCGTACCTAAATACGAATATACGATTAGCTGTCATAGCAGATTTTTATTTCTTTATTCATCGTTTAAATCATGGAGGTCTAATTTAACTTAATCAGTCAACGTCAAATAATTTACCAATATGAATAGTTTACGAACGATTATTAAATAAACATGCATATGACATAAACCAATAATTTACGCATATTCAAGTTATCATATCTGATTTCACATCTATTCCAAGTCGTCTCAATTATAAGTCTACGGATACAGAAAAGTTTTAAGTGTGATTGTAACGAATAATAACCGAATCTGTACTGCTTTATGTGTGAGGTAATTTTTTTTTTTAAATTGTAACACCCGTAAATCAAATAGTCGGTTCTGGATGTTGATGTTAATCGACACTAAAACTAGTGTCGCTCGACACCATTGACACCAAGCGATTTTGGGCCCAGGCGGTTTAGGTTGTAATCGCTGACCAGATCAAAGTGGACTTTAAGGAAAACTTGATTTAGGTTATAATTGTGCGGACTCAGGGCTATGGAGGACGAAAATCATTAGTGTCGTGTTCCAAAATCAGAGAGAGAGAATTTTCTGCAGAGAAACCCTTCTAAGAGAGAAAAGAGGTTTCTGGAGAATTTTGAGAAATCTGATCGAGGAAAGAGTATATCTAAGCAAGGAAAGAGTAGATCTGATGAGGTTGGTGAGTACTAGGCTGTTGGAAATCTTATTCAGATTTGTTCTTCTCTCCAGTGGCGGAGCCAGGATAATATATTATGGGGGTCATATATTAGTGTAACTAAATAAAAATATGTAATTATTTAATTTTAAAAATAATATTATGAAATAAAATTTAGCATTTTAGATACCATTTTTGACCTTTTTATCAATAAAATATAATTAAGAATAATATTAATATAGAGTTTTAGAATAATATATGTATTTTTCTTTTTTCAAGTAGGAACGAAAAAAATGAACAAAAACTAATTTGTAAAAAAGATAGGAATTATTATTAAAAACTTGAAAGATTAAAGAGAAAAATAGAAGGAAGGGGGTCAACGGAGACTTTGAACTTGAGACATGGGGGTCAAATTACCCAAATCAAACCAAATTTGCCATGATGTCATATGTAAATAAGCTTGAATTTTTTTTTTTACAAATGTTATGGGGGTCAACTGACCCCCCTCCTCATTACCTAGCTCCGCCCCTGCTTCTCTCCGTATCTGAAAAGCTAAGTTAAGTGCATGACCATGCATGGCTTATATGAGCTTTAAAAATGAGATTTTTCTGTGGAATCTGAGATGTGTAGAATGGATCCTGGGTTAGATCTATGGGTTGATGGTTCATTTCTTGTGTTTGGTGATTTCATGTGCTTCTTCCCTGTGATTTGTTTGTTAAATCAAGTGATTTCAAGGAAAAAGGAGTTAGGATTTGTGAGATTTGACACCAGTTCTGGTGTCGCGAGGAGGGTGTCGATTGAAACCAGAAGGGGTGTCGATCTGACACCAGCTAGGGTTTTGGGGCGTTCGCATGTGGGTGTCGAGTGACACCAGACGGGTGTCGCTTGACACCATTGTCCAGTGAACGCAGTTCAAATTTGGATGTGTGGTTTGTTTGTGTTTGATTGTGAAACACCCCAACCCATTTTTTTTTCTTTAATTAATTAACTCATCTCTAGTGATCCCATACTCACTAAATACTATAACACAATCAACGGGAAAGAGCATTTAAGTCTTAAAAATAAATCCAATAAATAATAAATAAATCTCCAGAAACAAAACATCATTCAAGATTCATGAAATCAACAACCTAGGTGAAAATTCTAACTCCTGAACTAACAACCTAGCAACAGAAAGCAAATAACAACAGCAATGATGATCACAACACATGAGCATCTAGATCATCCCCTCTTCCTCGCCATGATTCCACGATCACACTTTGCCTTTACCTGCATCAACAACACAAATCAGATGCGTAAGTATTATCATAAATACTTAGTGAGGCAATCCTCCCAAGCAACAGGCTATACACACAAGCAATAGAACAAATCACAATACAACAAACCACAAACAAACCAGACGAACAGTCTGACAGACGAACTCATGTCGATCGACACACGACCTCCGTGTCGATCGACACTGATCGCTACTGGTGTCGATCGACACACTTCCTCCGTGTCGATCGACACTTGGCCCGACTGGTGTCGAGCGACACCTCCCTTTGGTGTCGATCGACACCGATCGCGCAGGCACTTCTCCTGCGATCTCCACATCGCGAAATCTCTTTCTCCAGTGCCCTAATTCGACCATCGACTCACACATAGGCCACACAAGGACCCAGCAAAGCAATCACGACCAAGCAAACACACAAACAGTCAATAACTCATCGAATCAACACATAAACGGATCAAACAAAGGATCTAAAGCTTAGATAAGCCCTCAGTCATGCACTCACCTCTTTGACAGAACGATCTGAACGCACACAGGAAGAGAAACGACCCCTACAACCTTCTCAACGATCCATCGGACTTAGATCTCCCTTTCCACCAGGAAATCTCTCAAGAACAGGCTCAGAAACTCCCAGAAAAGCTCTCAGAAACTTTCTCTCTGATTTCTCTCTCAGGAAACGACAAAGGAGGCTAATGAAGCCCTAGGTCGCGTTCTCTCTGCTTATAAACGAGCCCATTAGGGTTTCTCTCCTTAAACCGAACGAAATCGCGCAATCAAAAGCCTAAAAGCCCAATTGCCGAAAACGTTAGTGTCGATCGACACACCCTTAGTGGTGTCGATCGACACGCCTTAACCAAATCCGGTTCACGGGCGTTACAGATTGTGTTGTTTTCTCTATCTTATTTGCTTGTGTGTATAGCCATAGATGAGAGGATTGCCTCACTAAGTATTTGTGATAATATTTACGTATCTCGTGTTTTTGTGATGTAGGTAATAAGAAAGTATGATCGTGGAGTCATGGTGATGAAGAGGATAATGATCTAGGGCATTGATTGGTTATTTTGGTGCTATTGTGATATAGGTTTTGGTGTTGGAACCGTCTTAAAACATGGTAAGGTTGCGGGTTAGATTTTAGAACCATTGGATTTGTTTTTTTGATTTATGAATATATTTATTAATGAAATTGTTGGTTTTTGTTTAATGCAAGCTTGATTTACTTGATCTACCACCGCGACCACCTCCTGATGTCACCGTTAGGGTTTGCGGTAATTATGGTTTGCAGTAAAACAGAGGTTATCGACGAGTGATTAGGGTTTGTGGTAAAAATAAAAGAGATCGAGAGTTACAGAAACTGAAAAGAGAGAGTTAGGGTTAGAAAGGTTGAAAAGGGGAGAGGCGCTTTTGGTGAGAGTCGATGAGTATGAGAAGTGATAAAGCAAAGGGAAAGTTTGCGGTAATTAGGATAAATTAAAAAAAAAAGTTACTAGAGTTATAGTTTGGTCGCAAATAAATTTTGGGTGGAGGCACAGTGCCGGTCCGGCTATTTATGAGACCCCAAGCAAAATAAAAATAAATCTTCCATATTTATTAACAAGAATTTAAAATTTTAACATACATATGGTTAATAATAATATTATATTTTTATGTTCTAATTTTAAGTAAATATTTAAAAGATATTTAAAAGACATGTGTTATGTAAACATTTTAAAATTTGATTATCAAAAATAGTCGGTTGTAAATTTATTATACATGTATATATATGGCTGGTATAATAGTTTGTTTTAGTGATTAGAAACACATTATTTGAGGTACCTAAATACGAATATAAGATTAGCTGTCATAGCGGGTTTTTGTTTCTTTATTCATCGTTTAAATCATGGAGATCGTTGACCAAAAAAAAAAATATATATATATCATGGAGATCTAATTTAATTTAATCAGTCAACGTCAAATAATTTACCAATATGAATAGTTTACGAACGATTATTAAATAAACATGCATATGACTAGGGGTGTCAAGTTGGGTAAACCAAACCAAACCAACTCAAACTCACATTGATTTAGTATTTAATGGGTAGTGAGTCAACCCAACTCAATTAGTAAATGGTTTGAGTTAACCCATAACTCATTTAAATTATTGGGTTAATGGGTTAAATGAGTTGATCCACTTATTATTTTTTTTTTATAATTTACATAATAATCACAATTAATAATTAATAACTAATCTACTACTTGACAAAAAAAAAAAAAAATTAATCTACTACAATGACTATCACCATCATCATCATCATCATCATCATCATCATCATCAACACCATCACCATCACCATCATCACCATCACCATCACCATCACCATCACCATCACCATCACCATCATCATCATCATCATCATCATCATCATCATCATCATCATCATCACGATCTATTCATCACCATCCATCAACAAATACGTTTTTAGCGGGAAAATTTGTGAAACCGTATTTTTTGACGAAAAATTTGTGAAACCGTATTTTTGGCGGGAAAATTTGTGAAACCGTATTTTCGGCCGGAAAATTTGTGAAACCGTGTTTTTTGGTGGGAAAATTTGTGAAACCGCATTTTTGGCGGGAAAATTTGTAAAACCATTTTTTTGGAGGGAAAATTAGTGAAACCGCGTTTTTGGCGGGAAAATTTGTGAAACCACGTTTTTGGCGGGAAAATTTGTGAAACATATTTTTTGGCAGGAAAATTTGTGAAAACGCATTTTTTGTAGGGAAAATTTGTGAAAACGCGTTTTTGGCGGGAAAATTTGTGAAACCGTATTTTTGGCGGGAAAATTTGTGAAAACGCGTTTTTGGCGGGAAAATTTTTGAAACCGCGTATTTTGGCGGGAAAATTTGTGAAACCTATTTTTTGGCGGGAAAATTTGTGAAAACGCGTTTTTGGCGGGAAAAAAATTGTGAAACCGCGTTTTTGGCGGGAAAATTTTATGAAACCGCGTTTTTGGCGAGAAAAATTTAAGAAACCGTGTTTTTGGTGGAAAAATTGGTGAAACAGTATTTTTGGCGGGAAAATTTGTGAAACCGCGTTTTTGGGGGAAAAGTTTGTGAAAACGTATTTTTTGGCGGGAAAATTTGTGAAACCGCGTTTTTTGGCGGGAAAAATTTGTGAAAACGTATTTTTGGCGGGAAAAAATTTGTGAAAACGTATTTTTGGCCAGAAAATTTGTGAAACCATATTTTTTGGCGGGAAAATTATGATACGATGATGATGATGATGATATAATAATGATGATAATGTGAAAATAATGATGATGATGATAATTATATAATAATAATAGTGATATAATATATTATACTTGATGAGTTAATAGTTAACTCATAAACCATTACAACCCAACCCATATGACACATCAACCCATTGAACCATTAACTCATTTGAACAATGAACTCATTATGACCCATTTATTAAAATCATTAAGCTAATGAGTTGGTTTGGTTTGAGTTGACCCATAAAATTTGACCCATTTTGACACCCCTACATATGACATAAACCACTGATTTAAGCAAATTCAAGATATCATATCTGATTTCACATCTATTCCAAGTCGTCTCAATTATAAGTCTACGGATACAGAAAAGTTAGGTGTGATTGTAATGAATAATAACCAGTTCTGTACTGCTGCTCTATGTGCAAGGTAATTGGTTTTTTAAAAACAACCTTTTAAAATTTGATTATCAAAAATAATCGGTTGTAAATTTATGGGAAAAAAGCTAATATAACCCAAATAAAGTATTTAATTACTAGAGTGTCTCTTAAAATTAAAGGGTTATTTGAGTTTTTTAATGTCTAAAATACCATTTTTTTCTCTTTGTTAGAAAAAATAATATTACAAAAATGCCTTTATTATTAATTTTCAGCGTGGCAAAAAAATCTATTTATTTACAAAAATGTCACTGGCAGATTTTTTGGGTGAATTCTAAAAGTCTACGGTTTTGTTATAACAGATGTATTTTTTCTAGCAGACTTAATATACCGTGACAGATTTATTTTGGCAGATTTTTTTTTCACGGACTTATTTGTTATAGTTATAACAGATTTATAAAACGTGGCAGATTTGTAATATGTGACAGACTTATTATAGGAAGACACCACAGCTTACCAAAATTGTGACAGATTTATTATTTAAAAAATTAAATCAACCACAGATTTTTTTATACGGCAGACTTATCATTTAAAGATATCACAAACTTACAAAATTTGTGACAGACTTATAGTTTAATAAACTAAATCTGTCACAGATTTATTTTATACGGCAGACTTATTATTTGAAAACACTACCGATTTAAAAATTTGCAACAAACTTATAGTTTATAAAAGTAAATCTGTCACAGATTTATTTTATACTACAAACTTATTATTTAAGGACATCACAAACTTTCAAAAGATAATGTCAAATTTTCTTTTAAAAAAAAAGTAGCATATTATAACAGATTTATTAAAATGATATATATGATAACATATTTGTTTTAGTTGAATTATAAGAACCATAATTCACGTATATGTGATATGTCGAATTGTTAGAATATATCATCTTACTTACTTTTTACATGTTAAGGTTTTTTAAAGAAGCCAATGGTAATGCTTGTTCATTTTTATTTATTTTTCTCTTTTTTTTGGGTTTGAATGGACTATGGAGATTAGAAGACGTTTTAAGTGGTATCAAGGGTCCTGCTCTGACGATTAGACATTTAGGATGCAGGAGGATTTGTCATGTGGGCTGGTAAAGATGTTTAGAAGAAGACGTAGTTTGAACATTTGACAAACATATCAAAGCGGAATAAGTATTTTATTTTATTTTAATTACTTAATTAATTAAAAATAACATTATTGATATTAAAAAGCTAAATATAGGGTTAACAGCGTCTTTTAACCAAAAAGTAGAGTCATTCTAGTAATCCCTTTCTAGAGAATGTTAATCTAGTTATTTTTGTAAAGATTAGAGTCAATCTGGTTAATTTTCACTAAATTTATTAAAGAAACTAATTATGATATTCTCATTCATACAAAAACATAAGACATCTTTTTTTTTTTTTTATCATCTGGATTTATTAACCTATTAGAGATTAGGAGAACTATTACATAGACGATTCTACCATGGACAATTCCTTCCAATCCTATTAGATTCACGATACACCACATTTCCTTCTTCATTCTCCATGCTAAATCACGGCGAACGGCTCTAATTGCGCATCACTGGAGATCTCCTGTATAACAGGCCTCCATCAATCTGCATAATTATTAATAAATCGCAATATCTGGGACTCGAACCCCAGACCTCTTGGTGTAAAAGCATTAATCAACCATTGGTCAACCACTGGGCCAAGGGGGCTTCCACACATAAGACATCTTTATATAGATAAATCCCAAAGAGAATTAAAAAAGAAACTATTTTGAAAAAAAAAAGTAAAAACCTAAAAAAAAAGAAAAATACCCTAAAAACAAGTCAAAAAGCAAAATCTATAGTATTATTTTTTAAGTACATTTTGAAGAGTTGTCTTTGTTTTGTAAATAATTGCAAGGAATGTCATCATAAAATCTGTTTTAGTAAATCTTTTTTCAGATTATGAATTTAGTTCTTTACTTCTTGAGGGGCTCGCTAGGGCCTTATGAAAGATTCCACCGATCTGCGTCCGAAATTAATTTCTCCATGATACTGAATATTCTTTAAAGAAGACAGAAGATAATTCGTTAAAACTATTGATCATTCTTGGTTCAATTGAGTAAACCACAATAAAGCCGAGCCAGACAGGTTCTCTGAGAAGAGTTTGCAATATCCGGCATCTTCTTCATGTTCCTCCTGATCAACTCAACCTACAACAAGTTGAAAGGCTGCGAGGTGATTTTTTGAGTCGCCATTTCCATCATAAGTTGGTAAATTGAGTTTTCGAGAATCCTTTATGCGTAGATTGGTGATTCTCGAAGTAAAAGGTGTTCGCCTCGTATATGGAGGCTTTGGAATATAAAATATTGATTAGATTGTAGAAAATCAATCTTTGTGAAACAAAATAAAAATATAGAAAATCAAACATTTTGATACGGAGAAAGTAGTAAAATGTGTTTGGTTATTGGTTTTAGAGTATAATAAGTATAAGGATAGGATTAATACTGTTTGCGCTAAAATGATAACTTAATTAAAGAAGAAAAATTAAAATTGTGAGAAAAATTGTGAGTTTGCCACATCGGTACTAAAAACTCTTTTTTAATATATAGAGGATTTAAAAAGAAAAGAAATCAATATTTTTAATGAAATTATCTCATTTCTAAGTAAATATTTAGTGGGGAATTGCCTAATTTCTTCACTTTTAGTTACTAAAATATATTTACGTAATTTTGAACCTTTTATAAAAGATTTTTGTGGACATTAATGAAAGGCATATAAAAAGAGAAAAAATCAGTAACCAAAAAAAAAACTAGAAAGAATACAAATCATTAAAACCCTAAAAACACATGTATTTCTGACTTATTTTATCAAACTGTATTGTAACTTTTGGACAATAAACTATTTTGGTATCAAATTTCTAATAAAGTGGCTGCATAGTATTATAAACTATTTTATGTCCCACAAATTCTCGATTTTAAAGAACACAAGCGAAATCCTTTATTATCCTTGAATCCACAATTATTAAGGACTTGATAACAATACAATATGAACCTTATATAGGCTATTCAAATAATAACAGAGCAATAACAAGTGATCCATCAACTTCAAATTTCAAATCCAGATTGAGGAAAAATTCTAATAGGGAGACCTCTTGGTGGTTTTGGGGCGGGGTCAGCCACTAGTCTATTTTCTTCTGGAAACACTTTTTCCCACTTGAATCTCTTAACGAGATGGTGCATAAATACAAGAATCTCTATACGAGCATACTCTCTCCCTGGACAGATCCTTGGTCCTCCTCCAAAGGGAACATATGTATAAGGCTTCGGACCACTTCCTTCAAATCGGTTTGGCTCAAATTTCTCTGGTTCCGGAAAGTATTCTGGATTCTTATGTGTTGCGGTCGCACTCCAATATAACTATATGTTTAATCACATGCATGTATCATTTAATGCAGGAGCATAAGCATGAGTATAAGCATGAGCATGACGTATGTTAGTAAATTTAAAAAGTTTGGAACCTTACCTTCCATCCTTTGGGAATGTTAAAACCCTTAAAAGAAAAGTTTTCGATGGCCTCACGAAAAGTGCCAGAAAGAGGAGGAACAACTCGCATCACTTCACATGCAACGTTCCAAGAATATTTCATTTTTGAAATGTCCTCCCACGTTAATGCTCCATTTCCTTCCTTTTCTTTTAGTATATCCTTGTGCTCTGCAATTCCTCAGTATGAGTTTTTTTTTTCTTCTTTTTTTTATTAAATCCCGATGTTAGTTTACAATTAATGTTGAAATGAAAAATATTATAGCAGGGTTTTTTGTTTTGATAAAAAATATTATAGCAGGTTTAGTTTTAGTTTGTGTCTTTTGTTAGAAGCCGAAGTCGAATTCAGGTGGTGATATAACAACAACGTTACCACAAATTACTAGATATAATTGCATGGTGGATTTACTTTTTAAATTTTTGGACATAAAATTTTCACAAATCGTTGTCCAAAAACCTTTTAAAGAACAACAACTCATGTATTGGAAAACAAAATCTAGAGTTTTTTTCGCATATGATATGATTTTAATTTTTGCAGAAATAAAATTACAATTATTTTCAATAGGATCTCGAGCTTGAATCAATTTTTGTGCTAATTAAGAAGCCAAAAAAAGCAGGGAGAGGGATACTCATACCTTGTAACACACGTTGGTAGACATGAGGGTACTCAGCAAGATAGTTCACAACAAATGTGCATAAGATACTCGTTGTGTCATGTCCTCCGATTAACAATGCAATAATCTTATGAGCCAAATCCTCGTCTTTGATCTCTCCTATAGTCATCAACAAGTGAGATAGGATGTCCTGTTCCGCTGATGCTTTCCCGGCCTTCAGCTCTTCTTTTCGCTGCCTCACTATCTCGGACACCTCTTTAGTGATTAACCTCGACGCCTTGATGGCTCGGTTAAAACGTGTTCCTGGAAAGTCTATTGGGATTGAGAAGAGCCCTGCTATCACTGCATTGAATGGCTTTTCGAGTTTACTTACACTTCCTTCGTCGTCCATACTCAGGAACAAACGGCATGCTACAGCAAATGTGAACCTGCATGAGATTTAATATTAGTCCTGAAATATATATATATATACTTGCAATCATATTTACATTTAAATTTCAAAAAGCAAGTTCTTAGAGCATCTCCGTTTAGAAACCCACTTGACGAAAAAAAAAAAAGAAAAAAAGAAACCCACTTGAGGTTCTAAATAAGAAAATATTAATATTTTAATATATTTTAGTTATAGAATTATTTTTTTATTTCTTTTTATAAAATTGAATCACAATATGCTGACAACTGTTGTAAGAGTGTCTTAAATAGTTTCTTAAGTGTTTCGTTATACACATGATAATTTCATTGTTAGCTTTTTATTATTTTTAATTTTTTATTTTTTATTTTAAGACATTTAGTTAAAAAACCTTCCGTTTGGTTTCATTTACAAAATAATTAAATTCGTTTAAAAAACTAAAAAACTTTAGTTTGATTTGGGAAATATAAAATAAAATTATAGAAACCTTTAAACACTAAATCGAAGGCAACGCAAACAACAAGAGGCACATATATAAAATATATTAAAAAAAAGATGAGATGCACATTACATACTTTTGGGCGAGAGGGAAGACAGTAAGTTGATCTTGATTGGCCCAATCCGTATCAAATTGTCTCTGAGCCACCTCATCCATAATACCTACATAGTTCCTTAAAGCCTCAGGCTTCATGGACGGCGCAAGAAGCACCCTCGTCCTAAGAGCCTCATCCGTGGAGTTTGTCTCCGTTGGAGAAGGGAAGAGCTTATAAACGGAATCTGGCCACCATGAGACCACGAGCTTGGTCTCGTTGGTGAATAGAAACTTGTTCCCGGACGCACCGGTCACCACCGCGAAGGGAGACCCAAAGAGGTGGGTCTTGAAGACACCTGAGGAGAAACGACGAACTCGGTCGGTGACAAACTTCTCCGGGTGGCCTTGACGGCCGGCAGAGAGGAAGGAAAAAGTCTCTCCGATTAAGGGAAAACCAATCTTTCCCGGAGGAAGGTTGCGATACCAGAAGTTTGATAAATGTTTTCCAAGGAGGAATAAGAGAGGAAAAATAAAGAAGCTAACGAAGAGGAATATTATTGTCAAATACATTTTTTTTTTTTGTTTGTTTTGGCTTAGTCTACTTTTGTTTCGGTAGTACTCTACCATTTTATAGACTAACGTGTGTTTGGATTTTAGCGTTTCAGTAAACGTGCTTTCATTTACATTTTTATAGTCTACTTTTATTTACCGTTTGGATCTTGAGTTTTTTATAATCCAAATTTGGTACCTGAGAATTTTTTATACTCCCAAGTAAACCTTAATGTCCTTTATTTTCATTTACATCTCTTGTAAGGTTTACTTGGGAGAATTGAAAATAAATGACATTTTTTTGTCTATTTGTCCATATACACCTTAATTTGTTAATTGTTCATTATGCCAAAATTACCCTTTTTAATTATTTTTGGCAAGTTTTAGATGAATTTATATGACAATAACATAGATAAGTAAGAATAAAGAAGAATTAATGAAGGAAGTTTGTGATTTTTTCGTAAAAATATTGATTTATAGATGGATAAAATTTGTTCTGAAATGTTTAGAATATGTATTCTTCGTTTTGTGTATGTTCTAAAAAAATTAGATTGTATATTCTAGGCACTATATATGTTTTACGAAGTTTAGAATATAAATGTGTTCTAAAAAATTCAGAAATCCAAAAAATTTCTATATTATACGAAATTTAGAATACGTATTCTACATTTTACACTATGTTCTAAAAAATTTAGAATATATATTCTAAAATTTACTCTATGTTTTACGAGATTTATAATATATTTTATACGCTTTACTCTATTTTTTACGAAAAATTGGAATATGTATTCTGAAAAGTTTATAATGTGTATTTTACAAACTTTAAATCGTAGTAAAATAAGTAAATTGAATAGCAAAATAAGGAAAGTGAATATGCATCTTATAGCAAAATAAGGATAGCGAATATTCATCGAATTATTTTATATAAATCGTATATCTTATTATATAAAGTTGAGTTTTCGAAGTTAGTAACTCACGGGATTGCGACACATGTCATATCTAACGGTTATAGATTTTGATACGTGTCAAAAAATATTTGTTTTTAACAATTTTAAATATGTAAAAAGATAATTATGAGAAAATATTAAAATTTAAAAATGTAAAAAGATAATGTTAAGAAAATTTTTAAATTTAAATATTTTAAAAATTCTAAGAAGATAATTATAGGGATGAATTTTATTCTACTTCATGAAAATTGAATTTTTTTTTTAAAACTTCATCGATAATTACGGGTAATATAGATATATTTTTTAAATATATCGTCGAATTAATAAAAAAAAAACTAAATTTTCACCGCCTCTTAGTTTCTTATATATATACCTTGATAGGTTTTCGTATGAGATCATGTGGATTTATTGTGTTTTATTATAGTTGTAAATTTGGAAGATGTGGAACAAACCATATATATGTATCGATACATGAAGATTCCGGTGATGTTTCAACTGATTGTTCTAGAAGCTATTATCGTATGATAAGGTAAGTTTTGATCAAAACCTAATTATTTTGGTATTGATTTATATGTTTTAATAATTGGTGTCGAACTATTTTGTTAACGTTTAGTAGGTGGATACCCTATGATTTTTTTCATTGGATGAATAAGTGAAATTCTTTATAATGTATAATATGTTTTACTTTTGATGTGATTATTTAGGATTAGTGTACTAATATTTTTGTGGATGCGAGGATTTAAAGATGTTTGATATGACTATTGTATTATAATAGAGGTTTTGATATAAATGTGATAATTTCGTATGCTTATACACGTTTTGATACGTTACAATTTTTTTTGCTAACGTTCATGAGGTTGATGCGTAAAGATTGATTTCACTGGATGAAGATATAAAATTTTAAAACATGATTGATTATAAAAAAAACTATATAATTAAAAGAGAAATTCCTCAAAACACCACCATTTTAGTTTTCTTTCCAAAAATATCACTAATATCAAATTATTGTTCATAGGTATTTGTGCAAAAAAACCCTCCAAATGAATCCTTTTTGCAATTTAACCCTCTAAGTCGAACTTGTGCAAGTCAATACCATGAAATCGAAAGTCACCCGCAATATAACCCTTCCATGTATTGATGACGTGGCATCCGTTAAAAACATAAGGTTTTGTGCAAAAAAACCCTCCAAGTGAATTTTTTTTGCAATTTAACCCTCTGAGTCAAACTTTTTTTTTTTTTTTCTCTAAGTCGAACTTGTGCAAGTCAATACCATGAAATCGAAAGTCACCCGCAATATAAACCTTTCCCGTATTAATGATGTGTCATCCATTAAAAACATAACGGTGGCCAAAACGACACCGTTTGAGGGCTCATCGGGTAAACCCACATAACCTGTAACCCGCAACGGACATACCCGCTTTTTTTTGGGCACATAAACTGTTGTCCAACCCATCCCGCAAGAGTACTAAATGGGCCAGGCCCGCGGGCATGCAGCCCGTTTGACACCCCTACTCCCACATATTCATTCTATTTACACCATATAGCCTATCAGCATAACATACCTTTAACTTCTGAGTCTGGAACCATGGAGATATCATCTTTTTAGGGTCTTGGTCAGTATTCTTCTCATGTCGTTTTCGAACCCAACAAAAGGGTGTCGTTTTGGCCACCGTTATGTTTTTAATGGATGACACGTCATTAATACGGGAAAAGTTTATATTGCGGGTGACTTTCGATTTCATGGTATTGACTTGCATAAGTTCGACTTAGAGAAAAAAAAAAAAGTTCGACTCAGAGGGTTAAATTGCAAAAAAGATTCACTTGGAGGGTTTTTTTGCACAAAACCTTATGTTTTTAACGGATGCCACGTCATCAATACAGGGAAGGGTTATATTGCGGGTGACTTTCGATTTCATGGTATTGACTTGCACAAGTTCGACTTGGAGGGTTAAATTGCAAAAAGGATTCACTTGGAGGGTTTTTTTTGCACAAAACCCAATTTTAAATCTTTGGTTTGAGTTTATTATTTTGCAATTTAGGGTTTAGTATTTATGGGGTAGGGTTGGGGTAGGGTTTAGTGTTTAGAATTTAGAATTTAAAGTTTAAAAATTAAAAAATTTATTTTATTTTGGTGGTTTTTTTGTACTAAAAACAAAAATGGTGGTATTTTAGAGAATTACCCTAATTAAAATATATTAAAATATTTAATAAACAAAGAGAAAATTTTAATTAAATTATTTATAAATATTTTACAGAATATCAAATTTGTTTTTTTTATACGGGTTATAAAATTAAATTTTAGTTATAAACCCACCTATGTGGGCATTATTATTTTTTCTTACACGGGTTATAAATTTTTTTATTTTAAACCCGCGTATATACGGTCTTAAATCTAAGTATTGTATAAATCGTATATAAATTGTATCCTTTTTAAAACCGATATATATTCAAGTATATAATTTTGGGATATTATTACAGCATCTCTCGTTTCATTACTTTACTATACAATGTAAGAAACAATAACTAACTTTTTAAATTACATGATCGTAGTTAAATAATTATCCGGAAATCATATTTTTAACCTTCAAAGTATCAGTGAGTATCACTTTAAACTTTGAGAGAATTTCACTAACACTATAAACCATAAAAATGATTTTACTAACACTTTAAGCCTTAAAAGTAGCTTTCATGTTTGCACCCTCACAAAAGATAACGGATTCGTCAGTGCAAAATAGTTAAATTATGTTAGTTTGATTTAAATACTTGTTTAATTAAATTTCAATTAATTTAATTCAATTTTCTTATTTATTATGATTAATAAAAATTTTGAAAAACAAAACAAAAATAAATAAACTTTATCTTCTTCGTCTATTCACCGTCCGACCATAAAACTCTCGTCCAACCCTAATCTCAGCTGTATCACGGTTTGAATCAGAATTTAGTGGACATGCATCTATCGCAAGGATTAATGTGAAAAGTAATGCCGTAAAAGTTTCGTCTACGAGGAGGATGAACGAAAACTATAAACTGAATAAAAAATCTTAAAAATTTGTGATTGTATGGTGAGCGGTTCAGAGAAGATGAAGTTTTTTGAAAAAAAAATTTCTCCTCTTTCTTTTAATAGAAAAAAAATAATAATTTAAATTTAAATTAAACCAACATAATTTAAATATTTAGTATTGACGGATAATACTATTTCGTCATCTTTTATGGCGATGCAAACAAGAAAGTTAGTTTTAAGGTATCACATGGATTATATATAAATTGTCTTAAATTACAGTTTAATCTGTGACTGTGGTACACAAAAGTAAACCCAACCCACTAAAGTAGGTGTTAAGTGTCCATTGTTGACCAATATGATTTCAATCCATATTCAAACAGTATATTATATGTCAACAAATCAAATTATAAACATGGATTTTTTTTTTGGTAAGGAAATTTTAAACATGGATTGAAATCAAGTATATTAATTTTCTCATTTTTTTGGTCGATTGTCTTTTATCAGAAAAGAAGAAGTAGTAGGAATAAGTGGTGGTTGGGGAAATCAAGAGATAGATTTATAGGATTTAGGGGTTTTTTCTTTACTGAAATAAATAAAATCGGGATACATGATTTCTTTTGGATTTTGATTTTTTTTAATTGAATTATATAATCTAAATTAAGGGTACTTTTGATTTTCATTTAATATAAAACCTATTTCACCAAACTTTTTTAAATAAAAGTGTATACATAATTTTTTTAATTAAATCTTAGTCCAAGACTCCTATTAAGTAACATGTTACATATATATATATATATATATATATTAGGCCGACATCAGCACTATACCGCATGACATTTTTTATTTATTATTTTTTTCTTTTTAATTGTTTTAATTTTTAGGTCTATTTTATTTTATTTTTAATGTGTTTTTCTTAAAGTTTATATATATAAAGCAGTAAATGTTATGTTAAGATTTTTTATTACTTTTCAAAGTTGTATTTGGTTCTATAGTGTTTTCGTAATTAAGTTTGGGTCCATTTTCTTCTCCCTTTTTTTTTCATACCGAAAAGAATGAGATATACATGATTCCTTATGATGGAGAGATTGTTGATGATCTCTTTGTTTTGTCCAAAAAAAAAAAAAAAAAAAAGATCTCTTTGTAGACGATATTCTTGATTGATGACGTTTTCTGTTGCTTCACTCCAAATGTGCATTTCTTTTTTTGAGGTTACCCGAGATAGAGTAACATATAGTTGTCCCTAATTGAAAACAGATTTAGGTAGATAAATACATATATTTTGTAAAGTTGGGCGTTGACTTTTGTTTATTGTCATAGCATAACAAACTTTGATAGGGAATAGCCTTCTTCTCAGCTTTTATGGACAATTTGTATATGTGAATCCTTGGTATAAAGATTCTCTTGCCCACGTTCTTTCCTACTAAAATCTCAGCTTCGAGTACTCTGTCTTACAAATGCGTAACCACCAACCTAGTGTCATTGCATAGTCCTTCTTTTTGGTGTATGTTTTGTAGTAGTAACACCAGTGGGTTCTGCTTCAATTGGAGTCAATTAATGAGTGGATTGACCCTAATCTTTTATATATTATTCATGATCTTACTCAACTTCCAATATGGGATATTGTATCCCTAATAATCATTACCTATATCTTTCTATATACATGATGCAACAATGATATAATTAGTGACTTCACCATCTACGCCACCAGTATCCAACGTTTGAAGCATATAACTTACATCAAAAATCCATCTTCACAGCATTATAGCCAAAAAAAAGCCCTATAAATCTTCCTCTATCACCAGAATTAAAAGTCATAACTCACAAAATCAGACTTTCAAAAGAGAAAAATCACGAAAATTAAAAGTCATCACTGTTTCACCTTTCGGTGTTTCAACAGGTTCCATTTCACCTCTTTCTTAAACCCCACTTTTTTGTTTCCTATGAAATTGAAGTTCAATAGTTCATAGTTTTGTCATCCGTCTTACATCTAGCACGCTATTAGTCGAATTTAATACTTCTACCAAAACACATCCATTAAAAAAATTGCTATATGAAATAGTGTAACTTTAGAAGACACTGTAATTTCTAGAAAAATGATTTTAGTAGGCGAATTACTATTTTATAGGGTAAGTACCTTCTGACCATTATGAATTATGATCCAACATTTGTTTTCTATGATACCCTAACTTGACCGTATACGTGCTCGATAGCGGTCAAGAAGTTACGGAAGCAAATAAATTGATTTTTATGTATAATGAAAATAGAGATTTAATGTTTGAAAAACAAAAGAAAATCATAATTGTATTGTTATAAGAAAAAATATATTAATGGTCTCGTAAAAACTTGATATAATGATCAGTAAGGAATGGGCACAAAGTGAATATCCTGCATTTTGGTGTTATTTGTGATCTGGCCGCTTCGTCCGGATAATCACTTTTGCGCTCCGTATTCGCTCCATAAGTCACCGGATATTTGCCGTCTGAATATCCGTTAAAAACCGAATTATTTGGAGAATATGCCATCCGGTTCGTAAAAGTTTTAAAATAAATTATAAAATAAAAATAAAATTTGACCCAAAACAAATAAAAATAAAAAAATAAAAATTAAACATCAGAATTTCACCCAAAATAGTAATACTTTATTAAATTTTGTTTTATTTGTTAAACTTTAATATTTATAAATCTTACATATAGAAATAATAATACATATCTATATATATATATATATCAATATATACACGTATTTCGGAGCGAAGTAGATATCTTTTTTTTTGTCAACATATATAGATTAGCTTAATAAAGCGAGAGAAGTAGATATCTATTTGTTAAAATTTTAATATTTGTGATTTGATTCGATTTTGACAGAATTATGGGTATCCGGATCGAATCGAATCTAACGGATATGTTGCCTACTTCCTACCGGTAAGTAGCAACTGTAATTATTTTTTTTACCAAAAAAAAAAAAAAAGTAGCAACTGAGTTGGAGAAATGACATGTGTCGTGGGAGTGATAGGAGGCAAAAGCAGTTTTTTAAAAGTGGACACGTTATTACAATGTAGATGCATCTATCATTAAACTATGTTTATTTAATTATTTGTTAAAGAAAATATCTCCAACCGACTCTATATCACTGATTGATAAAAGAAAACTAATTTAGTGATAACTTAAAATACTACTCTAATTTTTAATCCATATTGTACCTGCCATGTGATGGCTGACATGAAAAATGATATTTTGCTTGATTTTTTGTAGAGAAATGGCTACAAATGTTCCTCATTCCTTGTCACTTTTCAAAAAATACCCCTCTCAGATCTATCCCTCTATAATTTGTACTAAAAAGACCATTTTGCATTTATGTTATAAACTTAAACGGTTAAACCTTATTTAAAAAATATTTATATTCAAAAAATAAATAATTACAATAATTTTTGGCGGAATAAATTATGAGATTATTTTTCCACCCAAAAAATTACAGGAAAATTTTGACGGGAAAATTTTTTTTTGCGGAAAAATTTTGTCGAAAATTTTTTTTGGCGTGAAACTTTTTGTGGTTTACGTGATTACTTTTCCCTCCAAAAAGTTGCGGGAAATTTTTTGGCGGGAAAATTTTGGCGGAAAATTTTTTTTTCGGAAATTTTTTTTACGAAAAAACGTTTTTTGGCGGGGAAAATTTTTTTCGGAAAAAATTTTTGGCGGGAAAAACAATACCTTTTACATGGTTTTTATATGGTTTTTTTACATAGTTTTTACATGGTTTTTACATGGTTTTTATATGGTTTTTTTACATGGTTTTTTTTACATGGTTTTTACATGGTTTTTATATGGTTTTTTGGCGGGAAAAATTTCGAAAATTTTCGCGGGAAAATTTTCAAATTTTTTGGCGGGAAAAACTTTGAATTTTTTGGCGGGAAAATTTTGGCTAGAAGTTTTTGAAAAAGATAGGATTTTGAGTCTTGAGGATAGGGTTTTGATTATTAAGGGCAATTTGGTCTTTTTGCTACAAAATAAGGGGTATTTTTAAAAAGGAACAAAGGAAAATGACATTTTTAATTATGGGCATGGTTGAAAGGGTATTTTTGCAAATCTCCCTTTTTTGTATAACAGTTGACCGAAATATATTTTAAACTAATTTACGAGTTACACGTTAAATTTTAATATGTTTCAGCTGAGATCATTTTGTATCTTGATTATTAGTTGTTCACGTTACTTATTATTTGGTTGTCTATTTAAAAATTCAAATCCTACTTGTTCACATGTTAGCCAAATAAAATCCAAAAAATTAAAAATAAATATTTGTTAAATTTTATGTTTTGTTAATGTCTGTTGTTATTAGATTCCAATGAATAGTGTACCATTTTATTATATTGTACCAACCATCATCATGACATCACTATTTTGGAGACTGTGTAAATTTATTTTTAAGTTTTAAATCATCTGCAGATTACATGTTTCATATTTTAATATATTTTAAGATTTTAACTAATAATATTTGTTTGTTGACCAAAAGTGAAATAGATTTCTTTATATTATAATTTAGGAAAAACAGCATTAATGTGTTATATTGCATAATTTTCAAAATAAATGATATAAACTAATCAAAATAAAATATTTTAATTATAAAAAAATTATTAAATAAACAAACGAAAATACTTAAAAACCGACCTATATATTAGAGAAGTAGAAATGCACCAAAATCAAAAATCAAAAATACCTTTAATGAAAACACTATTAGTTTTGATTTTAGATTTTTAAGTGAGGGTAAATTGGTTATTTGTTTGCTTTGATTGATATATGGAAATTCTGATTTTAAAGTTTTTGAAAATGGAAGAAAAACACTAAAATGCATTGAGGATATTTGATCCGAGAAATTTTTTATTTGTGAAAATGTAATTTCTAGAAATATATTATAGCGGTTTTCCCTATAGCATCGGCGACAACATTAGATATCGCGGTTGATATTATGTGTTATGATTTTTTATATTAGAAATCAATTAGATAGTGTTGATATTATGGTTATTATATTGTTTTGATTCTTTTATAATTGAATTTCTTATTATGCGTTATGATTTGTTTTTAAAACATTTCTGTCTAGGTTGTATTCTTTGTGTTATTTAGTTTTTCGTGAGCTCTTATTATTTTACTATGAATCAATATAAATATTTTTTTATTGATTTGCTTTTTTTTTATTTATGTTTAGGTTTACAGTTCATATGAACTTGATCTAAAACCATTGATGTTCCTGCTGTGAATGAGACCAAATCTACGTGTCGATGGATATGATTTGAAAAAATTGAGATTGTATGAACAAGTAGATAAAGGAATGAAACAAAAAAATCGATAAGGTATTTTTTTTTTGGTGGAAAAAAAATCGATAAGGTATTAATAATTCTGTTTTTGTTTTTGTGTGTTTATACGTTTGTTTATTTCAATACGGTTTAGTTTTATATATATATATATATATATATATATATTTTTTTTTTTGGTTCTAACGAATCATATTTGCTAATTGTGATTATGTTATTTTTTTTCCAGAGTCTGTATCTCTACGATCCTTATTCGACCGTCTAGCTAATTCCTCATCAGAAGAAGTAAGTCTTACTAATCGTGACTCGTGAGTCCTCTTTATTTTTTAGTTAGAACTTCTTATATGCCTCTTCATTAATTACTTTCAATCTCAAATCGTCTTAAACAAAACTTGCATAAACAATAATTTAAAAGTTACGTTTAGTTTGACCATAAATATTATTATATTATTATGTTTATCTTCTTTTTAAGATGAAAAACATATTAAACTCTTATTATTATCGCTAATTTAGTGATTAATATGTTTTATTTAGTTGGTGAATTATGTCATATATATTATGCCGATCGATAATTCCAGTCACCATCCTTTTTTCGTGTCCGGTTTTGATTATTGGGAATCTCTGATCGGTAATGATGTTTTTTGTGTGTTTCCTATTGGATGTGGTTAGAAATTTTAATTTACGGTGAAGAAAAAATAGATTAGATTAAAAAAAGAAATCACGTTGATGTTTGAATATTTTTGCTTTGATTATTTTCAGGTTTGTATCCTGTATTAAGCATACCGTGTTCTAGATCACAGCATATCGACTTTCAAGGTAAAAAAATTATAATGATCGTGATCTTTTGATATAACTATATATCTTACTATAGACTTAATCAATTATTTGAAATTCTTACTTTCGGTATAATCATGAAGTTTAGACCCATGAAGCTCTTAGATCGGTGTATTTTTCCCACACAACTGCAGTCTCAACCCTGATATGCGAATGAAGTTCGATGGCTCATCAACTGCGACGTTTCATATAAAGTAAAAATAATTGGTAACTAACATACACATTTTTGGAGGAAATTTTTAGGCTTTAAAGGAAAAAAACATAAAACTTATTATAACATTATTATGAATATTTTGAAATTTGAAGTATTGTGCATGGAAAGAATATTTAGATAAATTCACTTTGGTATGGTTGCAAATTATAACAAATATTGAGATTATACTAAACTGGACATAAAAATAGAATATTATTTAAGAATCAAAATAAAAATAGAACATTATCAATTAAGATATTGAAAAATAATTTGAAAACCAAAAACATAGAGAGATGATAAGGAAATCTGTGTGTGGATTTAAATTTTGCTAATGGTTTTTTCTTTTCCAGCAATGATTAGTAGATTGTCGAGTTTATACTCTAAACGTTTGATTGTTAGTATTGACGCTTTCAAACTTGTGAATAAGATATCATCAATGTTTTTTTTTTTTGTTATTTGTTGTGTTTAAAATACTATCGGTTGAGTATTTTTCCTCCTGCTTGTTTTTTTTTCGTGGTAAAACCGCCAATTTCTTTTTTTTTTCTTTTTTTTTTCAAAAATTTTAGTAAATATTATTGCTCACATAAATGACGGTTATGGTGTTGGCACCATGTCGTATGTTCGTTCGGGGATTTTCTTATGTGATAGCAATATTTCGTGTAGTTAACAAGACCTTTATATTGTTTATATGTGTAACCATGTGATGACGTCTTCTTCGTGTAGCTGACAAACATTTTTCCTTTAATTTTTACGTGAAAACTCAAAAAAATAAATATTTTTAAGAATAGTAGTAATTGAACAAGTATACGTTCGCCCTAAAACTCTCCCAGGCACACATACTAAAGAGCCGCCTCCTTTGACGCTATGAGCTTCTTCCTCCGAGGTTGCTCCTCCGACTGCCTCCTCTTCTGATTGATACTTGGTGTTATGGTGAGATCTCTCAGATGGACCTCCGTTTCCGGTCTCGTGGCTGTTTTCCGGCGAGATTTTCACCTGAGATGACTTCCTTGCCTCTGTCACTTTCGAGCCATTCTCGTCGCTTTCCGATGTCTTCGGTCTCCTTCCTCGATCTGAGGCCTCCTCCGGCTCCACCACCGAAGCCTCCTCCTCCACCTCCACCAGAGCTTCTTTCTCCACCGCCTCCACCAGAACCACCGGATCCACCAGACGCTCAGATCTACCTCTTCTTTGGTGAAACTCTTCTTCAACCGCCGGCGAGTCTTCCACTCCCTCCTACAAAACCGCTCTCTTCCGTTATGCTTCTCCAGCGTCACTTGACAAGTTTCGCTCCAAGCCATCTCACCTCATCAACCAACGCTTCCTTTTCAGCTCCATTGTCAGCAGATCTGCTTGCTCGTTCTCCGCCTCAGTCACCACACTTACTCTCCCGTTCCCTCAGCTCCATTGTCAGCGGATCTGCTTGCTCGTTCTCCGCCTCAGTCACCACCCTTACTCTCCCGTTCCCTCAGGTATGCTCATGTTCTTCTCTCTCTAAGACTTCTGCTTTGAGAAGTTATTGGCTGGGAGTTAAGAATAGGGTTTTGATTTTGTGGAATTCGGGTATGAGTCTTACCTTGCTGATGAATTTCGATCCTTTTGGATCCCCATTTGTGCTCTCTGATGGCACCCTTATCGCCTTAGTGCGACCCTTTACTGCAGTATGCAGGCCTTTTACTGTGATATGCAGTCCCTTTACTGCAGTATGCAGTTCCTTTCCCGGATTCATTTTGGATATTGGTAATATAAAGATTGGTTTACTTCCTTTGTGGCATATTGGATTGACCATTTTGATGTCCATTCATCAAGTGAATTTGGTTGGTTTCTCCTCCGTGGAGTATGTTCCTAAGGGCTTTGTCCCGTTTATTCGTATGGGCATCTATGGTTTTGTAGATGTGGCGTGGGAAGTGCAGTCTCTGTTTAGGGCTGAGCCTCCTCATTTTGGTACCCGCCGCCAAGTTCTCTTCCCAAAATTCCCTCTTGTTTGGAGTGGTTTGGATGATCAAGCGTCTCCGGTATTGAAAGGATCTTCCTCCCGGCTGATGGCTTTCTCTGCACTTGTTGCAGAGTTTGTAACCCTTTGGGTTGCATTGGATGCAGTCATACTTGAAGCTTTCGGGATCGTTCTTTTTCGATCTCCTTTGGTTTTCTTTGTTGAGTTGTATTCTCAATCTATCTCTATCCTACCTTATTGTAGTGTACTTTCATGCTTTTCTTGCATTGTTATCTTGTACTTCACCTTTGTGATGGTTGTAATCCCTCCTCATTTGAGTGAGGTTGAGACTTAAGCTTAATGAAAATTGTGAGTTTGTCCAAAAAAAAAAATATTTTTGAGAATAAAAAGAGTATTTTGAGCAAAAAAAAAAGAATAAAAAGAGTACATTTTTTAATCTGTTAAATGACAATTTTCCAAAATTTAATTTACACACAACCAGTTGTGCTACTAAATTCTTTCTTCTCTTAAACTGCAAAGCAAAAGTATATGATTCGTTGATTATGTAGTTGTTCTAGAAGTTGGTGTTCCAATGAGTGTATTGTTGCTTCACAAAGAATGCAAATCATGACACATGGTTATTCTAGGTTTTATAAACGATGCAAGAAAATAGTAGTTTCCAAGAAATGTGGTTGAAATTGAACATATTCGTTAACATCATATATAGAGAGATAGATACTTTATAAAATTATACAGAGCATAAAAGCGTTTATTATAGAAGATGTTAAAGGACTCCACACATTCGAAAGAGAAGAGATTGTCCTATATAACAATCTGATTATTAAAATTTGGAAACTGCAGGGTTCACTTGGTGGGAGACTGGGAGATGTTTATAACTAGTTCCTTTGTGAATTTAAGGAATGGTGTAAGAGTGACCTCGCAATCTTGGACCAATGAGAAATCGTAATAGGCGACAAGATGATGAAGGAAGATTGCGATCTGAAGCCGCGTAAATTCTGCACCTGCACAAAGTCTCACTCCACCTCCAAACACCATGAAAGTTTTAGACCCCCATATCATTTCTTTCCCCTGCCAACCAAATCCCATATATATATCTATGTTACAAAGGATGATGGAGAAAAAAAAAAAGCAGCTGAAACTAGAGTAAGTGTATAAGACCTCCCATCTCCATGGATTAAACTCATATGGGTTCTCATAGATTGCAGGATCTAAATGAACCACTGAAGGTGAAACCGCTACAATCCAACCTGCCGGAATTGTATATCCTGCCATAATGAGAGCTTATTAGTTTTAGTGATTCATAATATATTTTATATATAACCTATTAGGTCGATACCAGAGTATTTAATATGGTTTTCTCCCAAGTAATTGAAGTAATACTTGCCTTTGATCTCAATATCGTGCACTGCTTTTCGAAACAATATAGGGGTAGCGCCGTTTGTCAGGCGAAGCGACTCATTGATCACCTACAGATTAATGTCATATCTTCAACTTGTGAAAATCCACTTATCCAGGGTAAATCCAGAAGATATACACAACTATATATAAGGTTTAATTACCATGTTGGTGAAACTCATATTTTGTCTGTATTCTTCCCAGCTAAGTCCAGCTTCCTTATCTTTTCTGTTATCTATGATTGCCTTATGTTCACGCTGTGCCACATTATATATATGCCCCGATGAACTCTATCCGTACTTGTTTTAAGATGTTACCAAAAGTGAAACTATATATAGATATTACCTTGAGTTCTGCAAGCACTTTCGGGTGTGCAGCTATGAATTTTACAATCAACGCAGTCAAAAAAGATGGAGCTTCTCTACTGGCAACTGCAAGAATAAAGATGAGATCTATAGCCGATGCTTGGTTGAAAATACTACCATCTTTCTCCAGTTCTTCTAGCATCGTGTTGAGGAAGTCTCCACGCTTCTCTCTCGACTCTTTCCTCCTCCAGAGAGCATCTTTCATCACCTTGATCACTTCTCCGCGTGACTTGATACAACAAGCATTTAGTAGAGAAAACATGTGTTACTTATAATTACTAATATCAAAATTTCAGAGAAACTAAACAAAAGATAACACTAATATGTTTAGTCAACTTGCGGACTTTGATGACAGCTTTCCAAGTAGATTTTTATAAGTTTTAATTCATTTTTTCAAAGATATTTTTTAATAAGCATTGTAAATAAAATGTTATAAAAAAAATGTTTATGTTTGTTAGATCTTCAATTAAAATAATTTTAATAACCAAAAAAATGAAATTTACTTTTTAGATCAAAACCCAATATTTATGAGAGTTAAATAAATGTTAGGTCATATACTTAACTGTCAATTTTTTTTAAAAATTTTTTAGTAAAATAGGAAATAATCAATTTAGTTTTAATTAAAAATTTTATTTCATGACATATAAGGAATCTGGTTTGACAAAAAAAAAAGACATATAAGGAATCTTTCTACGTAAATTAAATATTAAAAAAATCAAAAATATTAGTTTTGTAAGTTTATTTAATGTTTAAATGTGTTTGATTTCTAGTTTTAAAGTAATTAGTATAAGGATTATTTAAAGTGTTTGGTAAGTAAAATAGTAGAATTAAAAAAAAAAGTGAAAAAAATTATGGGTTTGCCACATAAGCACCAAAAATCGTCTTTTAATATATAAAAGATTGAAATAATTAAAAATTAATGTGAGATCCGATCATAAATAAATGGATAATCCAAATTAACATGATCCGATTAGTCTAATTTTGGTTTATTTTTTAATTTTGACCAGACCCGTTTTGTTTAAATTAATTTTTAATAACTTTTTACCTTTAATGAACCTTCTAATCTTATGTAAATCTTAATGGCATACTTGGTAATAAATTAGAAAAACTCTGTCTAGTATTTAAGGTTTACTTCTCTTTTAATAGTATAAGAATATAATAATTTCAGAGAAACTAAAGAAAAGAAAAAATTGTGAAGTGATCTTGGTTTAGTGGCAAGTCCACAGAAGACAGACACCATCACACCAGAGATCGAGTCCCCGACCCTACAAATATGTAGGAATTAGGCTAATGGGCCGGCCAGTTGTGGCCCAAATGTTGACAAAAAAAAAATAAAGAAAAGAAAAAATTAATATGTTTAGTCGATCACCTTGTGGACTTTTCTGATAGCTTTCCAGGTAGAGAGACTAAAAAAGGACTCAAGCCATTCAAAACCGACGCCGTTGAGATTATCTATAACGTTTGATTGAGTCTCTGGTTTGAGGCTACTTATCAGCTTCGGTGTCATGTACGTTACTACCAACTGCAATTAAGGGAGAGTCTATTAAATTCGAGTTGAAATTCGTCAGACAAATGAAGATGTGTATACTTACATTTTGCACTTCTTGCCGAACATTAAAGCTCCCCTGGCCAGCCTTCAATCTAAAATGGTCGCGGGTCGCTTTGTCCATGTATTCCATCATTGTTTGCTTCAAACTTTCGGGGCCGATAAATTGTGTAGTGATTTTTCTTAGGTACTTATGAACGCCTCCAGTCGAGAACGGATTATCTTTTCCAAATACTTTGGTAAATATGTCTGGATAGCCTAACTCGAAAGACTTGTTATCTTCCCGGAAAATTTGGAAGTTCACATCTGCGTCCGTCGAAATCACGGTTTTGGAACCGAAAATGTTTGTCCGAAACAACGGCCCATACCTAAAAAGATTCATACAAACACAAACTTTCATATATATGTATTCTTCAAAATAGCCACCAAAGACAACAGCCCAACTCGAGAAATCCATCGACAGGGTGATCCGTAACAGACTACTCTCTCTCAAGAAACCAGGCAGCTCCAAGTTTGAAGATGGTTTACGAATTTGGTTAGCCACCAGATTCTAGACTTTTTCTGTTTCAACTATATTTGTCGTTCAATTTCCTACTATACAAGCTTAAAAACTCTCTAGGACATTTCAAACCAAGGTTGCACATGTTTTAAAAAGGTTTTTTTGGTTGAATAAATTTTACATTCATTCAAAAAAAAAAAAGAGTTTTTTTTTTTCAAAAATACAATTATTAATTTAATTTTCCAAAAATACCAAAGTACATTCAGTTTTTTTTTTTTAAAACTATATATATATATATATAACTACACAAGTATTTGAATTTAACCTTATCATTCTCTTCGTTAAAAAGGGTGGAATATCGTTGAATGCAGAAGGCGTAAAAAAGTCAAATGTTTCTCCGATGATTGGAAAACCCATTGATCCCGGTGGTAGCTTGCCGTTGCACTTAGGGTTTGACCATCGGTAAAGCCAGTGGCTGATCTTCACAACTACTAATGCCATAATCAACATTGCAACGTCCCACATGGAACTCATCGTGCGCTGCTCTCAAGTGTTTTTTTTTTTTTTTTTTTTGATAAATTCTGCTCTCAAGTGTTGATCACAGCTACAACTTTTCTTGAGGTTAACTATAAAGAAAATCTCTATGGACGTTATATATATAGATTTAGATATAAATTCAATAATGAAATATTCAATCACGTTTTGTATGTAATTGACAATTTCTAATAGAATAATACAGTAAGTAACTTGAGGGTTGGGATCTCTCGGGAATCGCATCTCCTAATTAATTATTATAAGTGTAAAGAGATATTACAACCATTTTGAGAATACTAAAGCAGTATGAGGCGGTCTAGAGTCAACAAATAAATTTCTCAAAATCATCAGTTCAATTTGGTCATAAGGTGGAGGATAATCTTCGAACCGAACTAATGGATACGTTGGGCATAAGAAATATTGGTGGTATGAGCTCTTACCTAGCTCTCCCAAAAAGTTTGGGAGGATCAAAAGCGCGGATTTTCTCCTTTGTTCGGGAAAAATTACAAGATAGAATCAATGGGTGGTCCAAGAAATTCCTATCAAGGGGAGGCAAAGAGGTGATGATCAAATCAGCACTTCCAACTTACGTAATGTCCTGTTTCAGGCTCCCAAAATCGGTCACCTCTAAACTTACAAGTGCAATAGCAAAAATCTGGTGGAGCACAAACGGACAACAACAAGGTATACATTGAAAGGCCTGGCATAAGTTATGCACTAGCAAAGCGGAAGGTGGTATTGGTTTTCGAAGCTTCAATGATATCAATACCGCCTTACTGGGGAACAACTATGGCGTTTACTTACTGTTCCAGATTCTTTGTTTGCCAAAGTTTTTAAAGGAATATATTATAGGAAATCCAATCCATTGGAACTAAATCGATCATATTCTCCATCGTATGGGTGGCGAAGTATTATTTCGGCTAGACCTCTGGTAATGAAAGGGCTGATTAAATGAGTTGGTTCTGGAGCGTCCATCTCTATATGGAGAGACCCCTTGATACCAGCTCAACACCCGAGGCCAGCATTATGTAAGGGCAACATAGTTGATCCTTCTCTTACTGTTAATCATTTAATTGATTCACCGACTCGAACGTGGAATCTGGATTTAATTCAGACCATGATCGATCCTAAGGATGTGCCGCTGATCTGGACGATCCATGTGGGTGCGATATCACAACCGGATTCTTTTGTATGGCATTATAATAAGTCAGGTAAATATTCTGTGAAATCTGGATATCATACGGAAAGATCAATCGACCATAATACCCATGTCTCTTTTATAGGACCCACCATTCAGGCTCTACAATTTCACATGAAAATTATAGTGCCCTCCAAAGATAAGGGATTTTGTATGGCAACTACTGAATGGATGTGTTTCAATAACTCCGAATCATAAGGCAAGAGGTATTCAATGTGATACAAGATGTGCTTGATGTGGAGCGGATGTTGAGACACCAAATCATGTTATTTTTGAGTGTCCACCAACGTTACAAACCTGGGCGCTGTCTCCAATACCATCAGCTCCAGAGATTTTTCCATGTGCCTCACTTTCTGAAAACATTGATTTCTTATTTTGGAGATTGCCAAAGGACACTCGGTCAATGAGTTTCCCTTGGATTATTTGGTACATATGGAAAGCTCGAAACAATAAGATTTTCGAGAATTTAGGATTTGGATAGAGATCTCATATGCTCAAATTAACCCTCAGAGCTACTCTCTCTCAAATTAAGAGATTACTGTAGTACTTAGGGATCAAATTCATAGGGACTAAGTTACACAATAAGTTGTCAATCTCGGATTAGACTAAACCAAAAAGATGTAAAATAAAGAAAGCAATAGCAGAAACATTAAATCGAAGTTGTGAAAACAGTAGGAATCAAACGTTAGATTCAGAGAATTCTCAAAAAATTCTCAGGAAATCAGGAAAGATAAATAGAATGATTAGTCATGATTAATTAATCAATGTTCTAGAACTCAAACAGAAAAGTAAGTAAACTAACTTTCGCTGTGAATACTCCTAAACCTAGAAACAGAAATCCAACTGTTATTGTGAAATCTTAGAATCCAAATCAGCATTAAAGTTCAGGTTCAATATGTTCACAAGACCCTAAAACCAACTGTCGTTGTGAATTAGGAGTGTTGCTCACCCTAGATTCTTTTCAGGAAATCAATCACACTGTCGTGGTAACCAATAACCTAAGATCTAAATTCAACTAGATTAGGACCCGCGTATACGCGGATTTAAAATTAAAAATTTTATAACTCGTGTAAAAATAAAATCTAAACTTTTGTAAATATTTTTATAAATTAACCAATTTAATTTTAAAAATTTTTAATTATTAAAATTGTAACTATTTTCATATAAATTATAACCCGTGTAAGGAAAAAAACTTAAGATCCGCGTATATGCAGCTTTATAACTAAAACTTTTATAACCCATATAAGAAAACAAAATAAAATATTCTGTAAAATATTTATAAATTACTTAATTTAAGTTTTCAATTTATTTAGTAATTATTTTCATATATTTTTTGATATATAGTTTTTTTTATAGTCAATCATGTTTCAAAATTTTATATATTCATCCGTGAAATCAATCTTTACGCATCAACCTCCTCAACATTGACAAAAGAATTCGTACCTTATCAAAATATGTAGAACCATACGAAAATATCATATTTGGATCAAAACTTCTATTATCACACAATAGTCATATCAAACGTATTTAAATCTTCGCATCTACAAAAACATTAGTACACTAACCCTAAATAATCATATCAAAAGTTAAACATATTAAACGTTAAAAAAATTCACTTTTTCATCTAATGAATAAATCATAGGATATCAACTTACTAAAAATTAAGAAAATAGTTCAAAACCAATTATTGAAACGTATAAATCAATACCAAAAGAATTATGTTTTGATCAAAACTTACCTTATCATACGATGATAGCTTCTAGATCAATCAGTTGAAACATCACTCAAATTTTCATGCATCGATAGTTCGATACATATGGTTTATCCACATCGTCAAAATCTACCACCATAATTAAAAAAATAATTAAAATTTATATAAAACTATAATAACAATTATAAAACGCAATAAACCTATATGAGCTGATACGAAAACCTATCAAGGTATATATATAGAAAACTCAGAGGCGGTGAAAATTTTAAGATTTCTTTCATTAATTCGACGATATATTTTAATTTTTTATTATATTTACCTGTTATTACCGATAAAGTTTTTAAAAATTTTTAATTTTTATAAAATAGAAAAAAGTCATCCCTATGCGCTCATAACTTAAAACTATAATTAGTAATTATATTTATCTTTTAACACTTTTTAAAATATTTAAATTTAAATTTTTCTTACCATTATCCAGTTATATTTTAAAATTATTTAAGTTATAATTTTCTTAACATTATCTTTTAATATTTTTAAATTTATTTAAATTTTAGTATTTTCTCATAATTATTTTTTATATATTTAAAATTTTTAAAAACAAATATTTTTTATAAGTGTCAAAATCTCGAATTGATAAATATGACATGTGTCAAGATCTCGTGAATTGCTAACTTTGAAAACCCAACTTTATATAATAAAATTGATCAGATTAAACTTAGCATTAAGATCAATCACAGGTGAAGAACATACAAGATAGATAATCCTTAACTAATCAATTCACTCAATCAATCCATCAAACCCTAATGAGAAACCATAAATCTAACTAGTGAATTACTCAGACATAATCAAAGCAATAACACAAGAGATAAAGAAAGACATCATTATAACGATTAAGGGTAAGAAATAACAGGGGTTCACAATCAGGACTTGAAGAATCAGGAACAGAATTATCTCCCCAAAGCTCTCTTCTTAAAACCTAAAACACAAGTTATCTCTCTCTCAAGTTCTCTCAAGTAAAGCTTAGATTAAGACTTGACAAAAGACTTTTAAAACTCTAAAAAACACTATATATACAAGTCTCTGGACGTCTAGGGCTCTTGATTAGGTCGGTCTTAGGAATCCAAACTTGAGTAGGAATCGATTTGGGCTTGAATTCTCGAACAACTTCTGTTTCACGATGCCTGTCGAGCGACAGGGTTTAGTTATGTCGTTCAACACAACCCTCGTTTCTGGACAGTAAAGGCTACAAATCTCTTAAGCCTTCAAACTTCGCTTCAATGCTCCAAATTGCTCCTTTTTGGTCCCTTTTGTTCCAAGTGAGCTCCAAACGTACATTAACCTGTAAACACACTAAAACACTACGAAAACACTAGAAAGACTCTAAAAACTAATCCTAAAACATAGGTAAGGTGGGTAAAATATGGGATATATCAAGATCCACGAGATATACTCCAACTTGAAAGAGTGAAGCTTAGACATGGACAGTAGCGCAAGCTGATAAAGCCAGTGTACCAAATCCAATTATGGCCTCGGCAGGGGATGTGAGTAACTTTACAGGTTTTCGTTGCTATATTGGTGGTTCGTGGAAGGATCAAGACCCTTTTTCAGGTTTAGGATGGTAGTGTTCCAAGATGAATGACGAAGAGCCAACTATGGGAGCATGTAATCTTCGCAGGAGTCTTTCCCCGCTGCATGCAGAGTTGGAAGCTCTATTGTGGGCAATGAGAAGTCTGATCGCGGAACACAAAACTGACGTTTCTTTTGTCACATATTGCTCTTATTTGGTGAAGATGGTGTCTGCACCAACAGAGTGGCCGCTTGCCTTCACAACGTATTTAGAGGATATCAAAGAATGTAAGGAAGCATTTTCATCGTTTTCTTTATCATTAGTCTCTTGCAATGCCAACAGAAAAGCAGATAAGTTAGCACGGACTGTCTGTGTGTATCCGCATCTTATTCATTATGTAAAGAATGTATTTCCAGTTTGGCTCACATAGCCTTCTATTAATATAAGTTATTATATATTGAAAAAAAAAAGAGATATTCAATATAATTAATCTAATTGTGATGCTATTCAACTCTCTGATTTTTTTTTCTTTAGTCACATGGAAGATTAGTTGTCCTATCATACACTATTATATAGTTTAGGTATGATAATTGATAAATATATATGATCAACACGTTTTTCTATAAATACAAAATTTTCAAAACAATTTTTTATGTGGCGTGGATCGCGAGGATAATTACATGCAATTATAAAAATTTTGTTGATAATATTAAGATGGGTTGACCGTTGACTATAGCAGCTCCATCCCACCTTCCTTTATGCTTTCATACAAATTTCCCATATTTTTAATTTCTTTGTTTTTTTTTTTTTATTATAAAGATTCTAAATAACTGAGAGATTATGGAGATGCTTCGAAGCGGAAGGTGGTATTGGTTTTCTAAACTTTTGTGATACACATGTTAATCAACACGGTTTTTTAACGAATTTAATAGATTTTACTGTTATCGTATGTAAATACTATATTCAAATTTAATTACATATTACCGTACATATACTATATTTAATCAGTTTAATTTTTTAAACTTCTTTATAATGTGTATAAATATATGTATAAATATACATATGAGAAATTGAGATTTTAAATTAATCTTATTTCAAAATTTTACATATTTATCTGGTAAAATCAATTTTTACGTATCAACCTCCTGAACATTGACCAAAGAATTCGTATCTTATCAAAACATGTAGAATCATACGAAAAAGGTCACATTTAGATTAAAACTTACATGATCACATGATAGTCATATCAAGCGTTTTTAGATCATCGCATCCAGAAACCATTAGTACACTAACCAAAAATCATTAAAGCAAAAGCAAAAATATTATACGTTCAAAAATAAGTTCACCTCTTCCTTCGATGAAATTAATCATATGATATCCACCTACTGAACATTGACAAAATAATTTGACACCAATACTTGAAACATATATACTAATACCAAAAGAATTAGGTTTTGATCAAAACTTACCTTATCATAACTTTTAAATCAATTAGTTAAAATATCACTCAAATCTTCATACATCGATCCATATGGTTGGTTCTACACACCAAAAACCTATAATCATAATAAAAACAAATCTTTATCAATAGAACAAAGTTGAATCAACAATGGTGTTTTTAAAAAACTTATTTTGTTTAATAAGAAAAGTATGAGACCACCTATTCGATTATATAGAGGTAAGTATTTACAGTTCCTCTTTCTTTTAGGAATAATATTATCTATTTGATCCTTTAAACTTTTCTTAAAATTATGTTTTATTTTTTTAAAAAATTATTTAAGTTAGAATTTTCTTAACATTATCTTTCTAAACTTTTAAATTTATTTACGTTTTCATTTTTTTTTCTCATAATTATTTTTTTCTATTTTTCAAATTTTTAAAATTTTTAAAAACAATTTTTTTTTGACACGTGTCAAAATCTCTAACCGATAGATATGTCATGATCTCGTGAGTTACTAACTTCGAAAACTCAACTTTATATAATAAGATTTCAACGTTGAAATGCATTATAATTTGAGCAATCATCAATCAAAGGCAACCAACTATATATATATAATAAAAATTTTTTTTTGTTAATAATCTAAAGTCTAAAACCAAAAAGAATTGGTAAAACATTTTAAATTAGGCCGGAACAAAAAAAACCGGACCCAAAAATCTAACCCGGAGTCAACCCAAAAAAATCGAGTTGGATCGGTTATAGGTAGGCGCAAATTATTCTATTGAGTTTTGTACATTTCTATCCGTAGGTTCGATTAGGGTTCGGTTATTACCTGATAGGCCGATACCCATATAGGTTAGTAGTATTAGACATATAGACTCATACACATAAAAACATTATTTATATCGGATACTCGGATAAAATTTCAGATAATAATGTAAAATTTTTGGTTAATTGGATAAAATATCAGATAATTAGGATCTGAACCGAATCCAAACCGGAAATTTATAATTACCTTATTGAATTTTAAATTCATAAACCCGATAGAACTGAACTCGATCGGATTTTACCCGAATCAGGATTCATTACCCGTTTGGCCATGCCTATTTTAAATGATTTGAAGGTTCAATCACTATCAGTAAACGTCGTCAAAGACATCAAGAAATATTTTTGAAACAATATTTTAAAAAATATTTTTTGTAGAGGTCATTTTTTAAAATGAATGCCGTAAAAAGAACATTTCTCAAAAATTCTCTTTCACTTATTATCATGAGAATACATGCAGTCTATTAGTTTATATGTATCACTACTTAGATTCAAACTCAATATAATGCATGTTATTGATATATCAACTTTTTAAGTTTGTGTATATCACTACTAAAATGAAGTGACTTTTGCCTCTGACAATTTCGCTAGACGACCGAATAAACACAGGAGACGAAAGCGGATTGGGTAAAAGAAAAAAAAAACACACACACACACAAAAGTAAGACTAAAAAACTTACTTGTGTTTCCGGGTGGTTATAGTTCAAAGTTTTACATGCATACATGTTCAAGTCAACAGTTGATATAACTAGTATTTTATTTATTTTTATCTAATCTTTGGTATCGGTTTTTGTTATGTTGTCGTAGTTTTTTGGTATGGTTACAGGTTAGCTAGTGTTTAGAGCTTACTTGGAGCAAAATGATCGCTTTGGATACATTTTGTAGCTAAATCGAAGTTTTGAAGACTTATGAAGATTTGAAGCTGCACTGTTCAGGTTGGAGCTGGTGTCGATCGACGCACATCGCTGACAGCAACTCAACAAGGTTGAAAGCCCAATTTGATACCGAGAAACCACAAACGTCATGATAGAAGCCCAACACGTCCCTAGCCATATATATATCGTTTTTAGTGTTTTCAAATAGACATTCAGTCATTGTTTTAGGTTTTTGAGAAGAGAGCTTTTGGGGAGATCTTTCTGATACCTGTTCTGCAGTTCTAATTTGAACCCCTGTTATTTCTTCTCCTTATTCTTAATGATGATATCTTTCTTTATTTCTTGTGTTATTGCTTTGGTTATGTCTGAGTAATTCATCTGTTAGATTTAGGGTTTCTCATAAGGGTTTGATGGTCTGATTGAATGGATTGATTAGTTAAGGATTGTCTATCTTATTGTTTTTCACCTATGATTGTTCTTAATGCTAAAATTTGTCATGATCATCTAGAATTTAGAACTTAGGATTATTGGTTAGCACGGGAGTGTGATTGATTTCCTAAAAGAATCTAGGGTGAGCAAAATATCCTATTCACAAAGGGATTTGGTTTATTGATTTTGTGAACATATTGAACATGAATTAATTGTTGATCTAGATTCTAAGATTTTACAAAGGGATTTGGATTTCTTGTTTCTAGGTTTAGATAGCTTTCACAGCGGGAGTTGGTTAGCTTTATATTTGTGTTTGAGTTCTAGAACGGTTCTTAATTTATCCTGACTAATCATTCTATTCATCATTCCTGATTTCCTGAGAATTCTCTTGATCTAACGCTTGTCTCTAATCGTTTACAACTCTATTTGCATTATGCAATTGTCCTTTTAAATATATTTTTTTGGTTAATTAGCTTGATTTAGAAATTGATAACCTATTGAGTAACTGATTCCCTGTGGATACGATCACTAAGTACTACAGTGATCTCGAGATAGTAGGTCTGAGGGTAAATTTGAGCATATCAACAGTCCATTACTTGAGAAATCAATAATCAAAAAATATAAAAAAGGTTAAACACTGAAGAAATTTTTAATTAACTTTGATAAGCTTTTAACTCAACATGCAGAAATTTCTCACAGTGACAAGATTTAGACCAGCTAGTTGCGCACCCATGCACAAGCCTGTTGACATGGCACCACAACCACTATACAAGTCTAGCAACGTTGCCGTCCCCATGTTCACGTAACAGGTTATCTCTTCCAAGGACCTTGAGAAAATTATCCGGAAGGCTATGCACGAAAGACTTGTTCTCTTGCCGAAATATCTCGAAGATCACATCAGGGTCAGTCGCTATACCACAGTGTTGGTTCCGAAAATGTTGGTCCGAAACAGTGGCCCGTACCTTAAACGTTAGCACAATTACAAACATATATATTTATACACCCTCTCGTTTAAGAATTAGTTTGACCCTCTTTTTTTTTAATACCAAAAAGTTAATTATGGGTCAAAACCCCTAATCTCCCGGATCCGAAACCACAACATGTAATATTAGTTATGTCCCAAGTGTCACTCGAACCGACGATCTCTAAGTTTCGCCTAAGATCTTTACTAGTTGAGCTAATTTTAACATCCTGTTTTTTACAAAGGGTGAGATCTCATAGAGTGCCGTAAGGTTTAAAGAAGTCGATTGTCTCTTCGATGATCAGAAAACCCATTGATCCTTGTGGTAACTTGCCATTGAACTGGGGTTTGACCATCTGTACGGCCATTTACTTATCACTACAACAACTAAATCTGTGACAAATGTTGAAACGTTCCAAATGTAAGACCGCGAAAAACGAGATAGAAACAAAAATAAATCTTTGATCAAAACCGATTAAGGAAAGACATAAATAAAACAATCCGAACCGAGAGATGATCTCTTTCCTTAATCCAAACAATCTCCCGCAGTGAAACGGTGTATGAGATTGATGAATCCCAGGATAGGACGGATAACTAAACCGTATCGTTACACTCGAATACGGAGTCCAACGAACGTTGGTAACTACGATATACTCTTGAGACTTACTTTGAACTGAGAAGAAAAATGGAAGAGAGAGAGCTGCGAATTTTCGTTGAATATCGCGTGAAGAATGAGAGAGACGGAAGACTCGAATTTATGGTCACACGAGAAGATATGCGCGTCCGCAATATCCTGCACGTGCACGCAAATCGAGGGAGGTTGGGAGCGTGGTGGATAGCGACGGAAGACTCGGTCATGGGCGAAATTTCCTCCTTCCGTTTTGGCATTTCGATTTTTCGAATTAATGATTCGAATTTAATTATGCAAATGATTTATCTTAGGCCCAAATAATGTGACAAAAGGTCCATAAAAACTTGGCCCAAAAAGAACAATCTTTGTGGGCCGAAAGGCCCACATTCACGAAGACCCAAGACCCAGGACCAGCCCGGCGGCGGCGGCAACGCGCGCGCGCGCGTGTGTGTTTTTGCATAATGGCCATCCATCTCCATCTCCATGGTCTCCTCTGCCAATTGCTAGTGAACCTTGTAGTAAGTGTATCACTATATATACAAGAGGAAGAATTTCCAAACTTCCAATGTGGGACAAATGCACATTTGTCTTTTTAAGCTCTCTAAGCAACCCACTTTGAACTTCAATTTATCATTCAATATAACTTCAATTTTGACATGTAAATACACTATCTTATAGTGCTCATTACAAGGAATCCAATGACTCCAAGATCCGGTCATTCCGGTAACGGAGTTCACCGGAAAGTTGCCGGAAATTTGACGAAAAGTCAACTAGTCAAAAATGAGTTCCAACACCAAATGTGAAGAGTCACCAGTTCAGATCTTTCGCGGTTCTTATACAGAGGATAAAACTAAATGATTAAAATATAAAAACAACTACAACAGTTACAAAACTTCTAATTGGGTTAAAAGTTAGCGAGGGTGGAAGATAAAAGCCAATTGTAGTCCTTTAAATCGTGATCGTAGTTTTGGGCGTGACATTTATTTTAACGGCGAGACGAACTTCAATATATCAAGACAGAAACCCAATCATGAATCTCTAACAATTTAACCAGACACCGCTAAAAATGTAAACGAGAAACACATGTTCTTGAGTCATCGTGTCTCTATCATGATTTTTCATCATTTTTTAAATGAAAAATTATGGTCCTCAGTTCGATCGTTGATTTTGGGTCTAACATATTTTTCTTTAGTTCGTGATATGATTGTTATTATTATTTCTTGTTGACGTAGTCATACATGAACTTTCTTTACTAATTTATTTAGTTATGTGACTCGTGATATTTCGTAATCGTATAGCTAAGCTAACCACGATTGTCGCTTATGAAAAACACAAAATTATTAGTCAAAGAGATCTGAGCACAGGTCACTGTATTTGCGGTAAGACACTCGCTGGCAAAGAGTTTTGTTTTGTTTTCTAATACATAGCGTCGATCACGCGTATATTAAAAATATACACACGGCTATGAATTGTATTGGAAGGACAAATTTGTACAAAATAAAATTTAAAAATGATGTAAACAATCAATAAAATACGTACCCTCTTCCTATGCATATGCATGATAATTTTTATTTTAAACAACATTGTGAATGATTAAAAAAAAAGTCGATTAAGACATGAAATTAACAGTATAAGTAGGGATGTCCAAATGAATAACTCAACCCCCGTTTGCAAACTCACGTTTTTTTACAAAACAATTATAAGAAAATTATAAATAAATTACTAATTCTAAAATAAAAAAATATATAATTAAAAATTTGGTTTTAAACAATTTTAAAATTTACAAAAATTTTATATTTAAATAATTTTAAAAATATATAAGGATAATGATTAGATAATTAAAAATCTAAATAATTAAAAATCTAAAAACATTTATATACTAACTTTGTACTTTGATATCAATGAATTTAGTTGGAAAAAAATAATAATAATTATAAGAATATAGAAAGATAATCATAAGTAAATTGTACATATATTTTCCATATAATTAGATTACTAATTCTATTTCAGTTAAATTCTAAGAAAGGATTACATAATTAAGTAAATATTACTACTGAAAAACAAAAAAAAAAGTAAATATTACTATTCCTATAAGAAAAATGAATTGTAAATACTCACATCTATATAATTGAATAGAAAGTCTCATATTTTTCTTACCAAACACTTTTTTTTTTCAAAAACATCATCATTAAATTAACTTTATTCAATTTTTTCTACCTACTTTCAGCTAATTGGTTTACAAATTATATGATAAGATAAGTTTTAATCAAAACCTAATTTTATGGTATTGGTTTATATGTTTCAATAATTGGTGTCAAACTATTTTGTTAACGTTTAGTAGGTGGATATCCTATTATATATTTCATCGGATGAAGGGGTGAACTTCTTTTAAACATATATTATGTTTTACTTTTGGTGTGATTATTTTGGATTAGTGTACTAATTCTTTTGTGGATGCAAGGATTTATAAACGTTTGATATGATTATCATGTGATAATAGAGGTTTTGATCCAAATGTGACATTTTTGTATGGTTTTATACGTTTTGATAAGGTAATAATTCTTTTGTTAAGATTCAGGAGATTGATGTGTAAGAATTGATTTCACCGGATTAAAATATAAAATTTTAAAACATGATTAGTTGTTAAAAAAATTATGGTTTTGAATGGTAACTTCGTTTTGAACTGCGAGAGAAGTGCGGTTCGGTTCTAATAGTACCAAAAATACATACATACATATGTATATATTGATATTTTAACATTGTTATAGTACTGTTATGAATTATGATGCGGTTTTGATAAGGTAATAATTCTTTTGTTAACATTCAGGAGATTGATGTGTAAGAATTGATTTCACCGGATTAAAATATAAAATTTTAAAACATGATTTGTTAAAAAAATTATGGTTTTGAATTGTAACTTCGTTTTAACTGCGAGAGAAGTGCGGTTCGGTTCTAATAGTACCAAAAATACATACATACATCTGTATATATCGATATTTTAACATTGTTATGGTATTGTTATGATGCAGTTTTGTTGTGCGATATTGTATCATTAATGGCCAATATATTTAGAAATATAGGAAAAATAATTAATAAAGAAATAGAAAAATTAAATTAATTAATTTATAAATATTTTACCAAATATATGATTTGTTTTTTATACGACATATACAAATCTACCATTTAACAAAATAACGTGCAACGTCAGCTATATATTTGACTTCTAAATTTCCTAGAACATGAAAATTGTATAGAACACAAAATCTAAACTTTAGAAGATGTATTCTAAACGTTTTTGATTAATTTTTATCAACCAAAAATGACAACAAAAACCACATATTCTGGATATTATGCTTTTTCATAACTTTTTATCATTATTTCACAAGTTATTATTAATTATCTATGAAAAGAATCCTTAAAACTAATAGAAAAGATAGTTTAGGAATAGTTGATTTTCTATCCTATAATGCATATATAGACAAATGTTTAAATAAGAGGGAATATTTTCCAAAATGCCATATTTTAAAATGCCATATTTTTAAGTTTTCTCTCTCAAAATGCCATATATACCTTTTGGAATATAAAGAAAACACGAAAATGCTCCCATAGGAAAGAGAATATAGAAAAGGCGAGTAATGTGACATTAAATCCGTGGACGAGATTTGATAGACTAACTATTGAAATAGGTTGTCGATTTGTGTACGAATATTATTTTGGTAACTTGTCCACGAGGGTATTTTGAATAAGATGTATACGAGTTCAAATTGGACAGTGGACAAATTAAAATTTTGTGAATAAGATGAATTAATGTCCACTGCATGATCCGATTTGACGGTGGTGGACATTGATGTCCTGGATGGTTGTACAATATCTGGATTTCTTAGATTCTTCTTCTTCTTCAGGATATAATATCAGTGGACAAGTTGAAGATTTGTGGACAAGATGAATCATTGTCCACTGAATCTGAACTTTTGATAAATTTTTTTATCAATTTTGAAGAAATTGATTAAAATGGAAACGAGAATTAGCCGAGCTAGGAAACACCCATCTATAGCAGTGATTACTGCTCCGACACGGGTTTCTTCGTTGTCTATGTGGCGACAGAGAGTAAGAAAAGTCAACTCAAGATTCATGTCTCCCGTTTTATCATCTTCGTCGTTATTTTCTTTCTCCTCTTCCACTAGAGAATTTGGAGAATCTGAATGACTTTCAGTATGAGCAACCATTGAAATGTGCACAGGAAAAAGAAGACTAAAGGTGCAGTAAAGGAGATGTTATTCGAACTCATAGATAAGGGTAGTTCTGTCTTTCTACTTGCGTTATGTGGCATTGACCGAAAGAATATAGGAAACATGACATTCTGAAAAAGAATAAATTTATAATGTGGCATTACATGTAATTTTCCATTTAATAAACCTTTTTTATTTCCAATTTTTCCTCAAAAGATTAACAATTTTATAATACTCATGATAGTTGCCAATCTTTTGAAGATTTTATTGATTAAAAAAATTAGCAATTTTATAATATTCATGATAGATCGGATGCCAATATTTTTTTCTGTAAATATTGGGTTTCATTAATTTAAACGAAGTTTAAGACATTAGACATGTGTGCAAATATTTGTTTTCATTAAAAAATTTCTTTTGATATGATGGCATATCTGGTTGGTGCTTAACCCGAGAGTCAATGATAGATGCCAATCCTTTTTAAAGAGTTTTGATTAAATAATTGTAATTAGACAGAGTAGATGGAAAACTTTACAAGCAAGTGTGTATATATTAGTATACGGTTAAGGGGCTCTTTTGCCCAAAAAATAAATAATAAAATAACGGTTAAGGTGCTCTATACCATATTAGTGTTTCGTACAATAGAAAAGAAAAGTCTTGCATTTGCGGAATCCTGAGTGAGTGAGAGAATCGGAGATGTTAGTAGCAGCAGCTTTGGTGGTTGTTGCAGCAGTTTTGTTGCTGTGGACATGGCGGATCGTGATGTGGGTGTGGATAAAACCGAAGATGCTTGAGAGTTGCTTAAGAAGACAGGGTGTTGCTGGAACTCCTTACAGACTTCTCATCGGAGATATTAAAAGGAATGTTGATATGGTAATGGAGTCGAGATCTAAACCCATCAATGTAACGGATGATATCACCCCACGTCTCCTTCCTCTCGCCTTGAAGATGCTTAATTCTCACGGTATTGTGTCGAGATAGGACTAATATGAAAAGTAAATTTTGTAGAATTTAGGCCATGAATGTTTGCAAACTTTTAGATGGTTTATGGATTTTACTCGATAGTTTTTAGATTTTGAAAAAATGAAAAAAAAAAGTCAAATCACGTTAAAAATGAAAAAAAAAAAAAAAAAAAAAAATTTGGTTTTTACATTTTATGGAAAAGTGAGTAAAATCCACCAAAATCTGGATTTTAGAAAATAATTTTTTTTTTTTTTTTTTCAAAATCATAGATTTTGGCTTAGTTTGAGTTGGTTCTTGACTGATGGACGTATGTTGCTGGAACAGGTAAGACTTTCTTCGTATGGTTTGGACCAACTCCAACGATTGTGATAACGAATCCTGAGCAGATCAAAGAAATCTTCAATAAAGTCTACGACTATGAGAAACCTACTACATTCCCTTTGCTCAGATTGTTAGTAGGCGGACTCACGGGTGACAATGGAGATAAATGGGCGAGACACAGGAGGATTATTAACCCAGCTTTTCACTTCGAGAAGATCAAGGTCTTGTGTTTTGTTTTGTTTTTGTTTTTTTTTTTGGTATGAAGGTAAAATTTATTCATAAAAAAACCCTATCTACAATGAATGCGACGTTTGGTTGAAAGTCTGAGAGGTATTACAGCATAGATAGATTGAAAGAGATTAAAGGTTTTGGTTTTTTTTTCTGTTGTCTGAATCCAGTTAGACTGTCTATATATATGTGTGTGATCGTTTGGTAACGTGTTGTTTGGTTTACAGAGCATGATCCCTGCGTTCTACAATTGTTGCAGCGAGGTCGTCTGCCAATGGGAGAATCTATTTACAGATAAAGAATCGCCTCTCGAGGTCGATATTTGGCCTTGGCTTGTGAACTTGACGTCGGATGTGATCTCACATACTGCTTTTGGAAGCAGCTATAAAGAAGGGCAGAGGATATTTCAACTGCAAGAGGAATTGGCTGAGCTCGTTTCACAAGCTTTTAAGAAATTTTACATCCCTGGATTTAGGTAAAACCACGCACAACCTCCATTGTCTTTGTCCTGTCGCAAACTTTATATAAGCTTGTGAGAACTTTCTTGTTTGGTGTAGGTTTTACCCAACAAAGAGCAATAGAAGGATGAAAGCAATAGATAGAGAAATACATGTAATACTGAGAGGTATTGTGAGCAAACGGGAGAAAGCGAGAGAAGCTGGAGAACCAGCAAACGATGATTTGTTGGGGATACTGCTTGAATCAAATTCAGAGGAATCTCAAGGACATGGAATGAGCGTAGAAGAATTGATGCTAGAGTGCAAGTTGTTTTATTTCGCAGGACAAGAGACCACTTCAGTACTCTTGGTTTGGACTATGATTTTGTTAAGCCATCACCAAGACTGGCAAGCTCGCGCACGAGAAGAAGTCAGGCAAATACTTGGTGAAAATAATAAACCCGATATGGAGTCCCTTAACAACCTTAAAGTCGTAAGTTAAAAAAATAAAAATAAAAAACATTCTCTAGCTTCCATCCTAAAACAGCATTTATAGTTACCAAAGTCACTTGAATTAAAGTTTTTCTTTGAGTGGGTTTTTCTACAGATGACTATGATCTTCAATGAGGTTTTGAGGCTATATCCTCCGGCGGCTATGCTTAAACGAGCTATCAACAAAGAAATGAAGCTAGGAGAGCTTACCCTTCCGGTTGGAGTTGAGATTTATTTACCAACTCTTCTTGTCCAGCGTGACACCGAGCTTTGGGGCGATGATGCAGCGGATTTTAACCCCGAGCGGTTCAGAAACGGGCTCTCAAAGGCAACAAAGAAACAGGTCTCCTTCTTCCCCTTTGGGTGGGGACCAAGGATCTGCATCGGTCAAAATTTTGCTCTCTTGGAAGCAAAGATGGCAATGGCTTTGATTCTACAGAGATTCTCCTTCGAGCTCTCTCCTTCTTACGTTCACTCGCCTCAATCAGTCATGACCACTCGTCCTCAATTCGGAGCTCATCTCATCCTTCACAAACTCTGATTTTGTATTTCCATGGCGATGTCATCAAAAGTCTTGTTATATATGTAACATAAAATGTCGCAGAACGGGTGAAATTATCAAGAGATCGTGTGATGCTTCTCACTCATAATAAGTAAAGATAATTATGATGATGATCGTTTCTTTTTATCGTAATCCTATTTTATGGTTGTATCATTTTGTTTTAATGAATGTGTCCTTTTGTTGTAATATTTTTCTTACGGTTAGGATTTTTTATTGTAATCTTTAGATTGGATCCAGCGATATTGAATTTAGGGATCTAGTTTCTAGTCGTAAAGATTTGAGAAGATAACGAAAACTTCCTATATGATTCACGCAATATCAACCTATAATTTCGTAACTTAGGAGACTTATATTCATAAAAATATCATTTTCCATTTCGCTATAAAAAACAAACTAGATAGTCACCCGCGGTACACCGCGGGGTTATGAATGCTTTATTTTGGTGAAGATGTATGAATGATAATTTATTTGATATTAAGTGAGTAAGTTGATGGTTTATTGTGTGATTCAAATATTAGGAGGTTAGGTTATTAGATAGTATTTGTTTTAGGAATTTCATATAATAGGCTTTGTGTTGTGATCCATCTATATATAAATGTTTTTGGAACATTTGCTGAATTTTTTAAAATATTATTCAAGTTATATAGTATTGTTTGTGTATAGAAAGAGTTACACATGTTATAAAAGCATTGAAAATTAATATAGCTAGTATATATATATATATATATATATATATATATTAGATTCGTCGTAATTGAAATTTAAAGTTATGATGTTAGTTTTGATTATTGAAAGATAGTATAGATAACAATAATATATATGCACAAATTTAACATTTTATCAACACATCTTGTTTCAAAATATGATCATTATTCGGAGTTGGACCGGTAAATAGTGGACATGTGATATATATATATATATATATATATATGTATCGATTAATTGAAGATAATGTGATCTATTATATACAACCAATGAAAACTAAGGTCAGTCACAAGAATTTCATTTACCTGAGTTTTAGAAATACTATACTATTGAGTGTTGCTTAAGGATACAATGCAAACTTTGGTTTTTTTTGGTATAGATGTGTTTGAGATATATGAAACTATACTGGTAATGAAGAAGTTTCATAATGAATTTACTAATCCATAGAATAACATACATTCAATAATAGGCATAGACATAACGATTAAAATTCGATAATACATACTATCTCAGAAGTGGTTTTGTTGTCGAGTTTTCCTTTCCAATGACTGACCTACAAAATAAAAACAAAAAAACACTTGTAAGTACGATAAAAGAAAAGGGTAATGAAGAAATTTCATAATAATTTTACTAATCCATAGAATAACATACCTTCAATAATAGGCATAGACATAACGATTAAAATTCGATAGTATCTCAGAATTGGTTTTGTTGTCGAGTTTTTCTTTCTAATGGCTGACCTACAAAACAAAAACAAAAAAAAACACTTGTAAGTACGATAAAAGAAAAGTGCATGTGAAATTGTAAAAAGGGATGATTTTTTGTGATGGATTTATGGGTATTGACACTTATATAGAGAGAGTTAAGTGAAGATGGTGTAGGTTAAGATGTGATTTAAAATCTTGAAAAGATTGGTGAGCAATCACAAAATCTCGGAAAATAATCAAAGTGAGAAATTAAAGGGAATTATTGAGATTACAGGTAAGGAATATGCTAGTATTTAATTTCTATTTTTTACATTTTTCAAAATCTCTATAACAAATCGACTTTCCCTTGACTCTAATTCAATATATTTGTTGATAAATGTTAACATTAAATTGATATATATTCTCTCTTATCTGTGAAAATCTTTCTTCAAACAGATTTTGTGATTGCAATAACAATTTCTTGTTATTGATCCGATTTGGACCCTAATAATTTCGGATTTATTTTGAAAAGATTATCTGAGATTCTTAAATTTTGTATTTATTTTGATTATCTTCGAAATCTCGGTTTATATTTATAATTTTGACTATATTTTGAGTTACTCAAAAATATATTTAATTTTATGGTTTTGACAACTCGTTTTTAGTCAATTATTTAGAATTTGTTATCTTAGTCCCCCCTCCTCTACCAAAAGAAAAAAAAAATTATTTAGAATTTGTTATAGGAATATACTCTTATTTTTACATGAATCAATAAGGAATGTTTGTTTAAATATTTGAACAATCATTTACTCTCCGTTGAACACCCAACAATCATTTACTCCATTTAAATAATTTTTTTTGAATTGATGTATTAGTTGTTTTTGGAAATCTAATTAATTGATTTGAAAGAGAATTAGTTAGTTTTCTACTTTTAATTACAGGGAGTTAATATTCTCCAAGATTTTGGATACAGATTTTTTTAATTATATTAAACTACTAAATATAATATGAGATTGATTTATTACGATTTTTTAGTTATAGTAAAATACAAATTTGAATTATTTTTTTTTTTTGGTAATCTTTACAATTAATTTAAGTTACAAAACTGTCCTTTTTATGTTGCTAACAAAAGGGCAAAATCATAATAGCATTTCTTGTAATATGCCACGTAAACAATGGTTAATTTCTTTTCAATGCTTCACAAATAATAGTATAGAAGATAAAAAAATTAGAAAAAAGTAAAAAGAAAAAAAAACGAAAGGAGAGGAAAAAAATATAGTATCATACTGAAGTTTCTTATTCAAATTCATTACATATCATACGTAACGTACGTATGAGTAAATATATAATTCTTATAATTATAAGATCGTCTTGCGGACGGTTTAGCAAACTACGTTTTTTCGTTGCCTTTAGGCTTTCATATGTTTACTGCTTGTCCTCAGAATATTCATTTGCTTTTATTTGAGGATGCTAGTGGTGCTACGCACCCTAGACATGTCCGGTTGTAATTGCCTTTCATTAATAAAGTTGGGGAAGAATCTCCTTTTTCCGACCAAAAAAAAAAAAAAAAAGAAAACGAAATACTAGTATAACCAAATGATGGTACGTATATCTCTTGGTTATTGTGGATTTAAGTTTTCTTTTCTGTTGCAATTAATATGACATTGAATGTTGTAGTCTTGTAGAAAGATAAAATCCACTATTTTTAGAAGTATTTAAAGATGAATATAGTTTCACCAATATGGCTATTTTGAGGTGCACTCTATCACTAACCTCAAACTCAAGTTCCTCCTCCTTTTATCGGCATAACTCCTCTGCCGATCACGAGCTTCGTTCATGGTCAGCTTAAGAACCCCGGGTCTTCCCTCTGGTCTTCTAAACAAAATCTACACCATATATACTCTTTTCCAACTTGGATCCAGCATAACGGTGTACGACATAACCTCCCATACAATACTTCATAAGGAGCCATCACAATACGTACTCGTCTATTAACTTTTGTTATAAGCAAACTTTATTAGATTCAAGTGATCTCCTAGTGTCCATCCCAATCCAGCACACACATTCTCAATAAGTACTCGAGTCTCTAGATCGTCGTCCCATATTGTCCATATGTTTGAGCATTAATTATAGGTAGTCATCTGCACCTTAGTATCCATCTCTACCTGAAAAGCCCTCCAAAACACCAAAGTGAACTTTGAATCCTTACCTGACACTATGTGATGAGTCTTATTTTTATCGTTTTTAGTATTTATTTTAGGATTGTATTTTGAGTCAACTAACCTATGTTAGATAGATTTTAGGACTATTTGCTTCACTTAGTGATTTACAGGTCTAAAGAGCATTTATTGGAAAAGAAGATAATTTGGATCAATTATGCATGAAAATGGGCCAAGTGTGAAGAAGTCAGTCAAACATGAAGAAATGAAGACGGACCGATCGATCCAGCCCACGGATCGATCGGTCCACTGAAGGGTGAAGCCCAAGCCCAGAAGGACGCGAGACCGACCGATCAAGCCCACGGATCGATCGGTCCGCGCTTGACGACTCTCCAAGTTTTTCCATTTTTGTTCTTTTCATTTCTTGCTCTCCCCTTTTCTTATATAAGGAGGGCTCGACCTTTTATCTCACACACAATTCATTCTACAGCTTTTTAAGTTTGTAAGAGATCTCACATCTCAATACATTCTTTTAGTTTTATTTTTAAGTTTAGTTCTTTAATAAAGATGTTTCCTTTTATGATCATATTTGTTCTTGTTTCTATGATTGAGTAGTTTCCTTATTAGGCTAGGGTTTTTCTGAAGGGATGTGAACGATTGTTAGGTTGTTAGTTTGGGAATTTATTTTATGGTTCTTCTTCTATGTTGTTCTTAATGCTAGGACTTGAGTAGCTAACTTGTTCTATGAATTTAGGTTGATTAATCGTGACATCAGAAGTGTTGTTTAATCTCCGGAACTTAGCATAGTCGAGCAAGGTGATCCATGGCCAACGATGGTTGTAGTCGTGGCACCTTGTGAACATATCAATCTTGTTTGTTAATGCTAGTCTTACTTTGTTATGATCAAACGATGGTTTAGGTTCTGATTTAGTATTGCTAAGTTAGGTATTTACGCGATAGCGACTTGCCTTTATAATCGTGAATTGAGTTCAAGAACGTATCTTAATATTTCCAATTAATTGATTTAATTGTTTTGTCACATCCCGTATGATTTTCCTATGCCTAATATTTGTTTATTATTATTGCTTTAATTAATTGCTTTTAGGTTGATAGAAAAACAAACTCTTATTATATTTTGTCTTAGCTTAATTTGATCTATTTATTTTAAAGTGCATCTCTGATCTCTGTGGATTCGACCCTAAAGTACTACGATGATTACCGTATTTGATACGGTATAGTATATTCTAGGTTTATTTATTTGACCTCTGATCACTATGCTCATTGGCACATCATGCAACCTCGCTATCTCCTTCACATATTTTTAGCCACAACCGTCGCGCCATCAGTTTTCTTATGGCCAGAAAATGTGAAGAATTAGTCAAACGTTCCACAACCACCCATATAGCATATCACGAAGTGCATCATGATCATATCCCACTTCCACTCCAGAATGGGTAAACTCTATAACAAACCACTCAGAACCTGCTTCCCAGCCTTCACTAACTGGCAAACATTGCACCCCAAAACCGAGTTAGCTACATCTTTCTTCATCCCGACCTAGTGATAATACTGTTCCCGATCCTATTACATCTTAGTCGCTCTTGGATGAATAGAGAACATGCTCGCATGAGCCTCACTCAGGATCTCCTGCCTAAAATCCACATCCTTAGGCACACAAATCCGTGTGTGCACCAGAATAGTCCCATTGGTGGAGACCTCGTACTCCAAGTTGGTAAATTTATAGGCATTAACCAGCCCCTCATCCTTCTCTTGAGCCAACCTAACTCTGCTCAGAAGATCTGCTCGATCAACTACATCTAACCCTAATGGTTCTTGTGAGATAGCACACAAACGCAAGGTACTAATCTCACTTATCAAAGCCTCCAAATTATGCCCCTCATCTGAAATCGTCTGCTTCTGACTCAAAGTATCTACAACCAAATTAGCTTTACAGGGTGGTAAATTATCTTCAGATCATAATTAGCCACTAACTTCATCCAACGCCTCTGCCTTAAGTTCAACTCTAGCTGAGTGAAGATATACTTCAAGCTCTTATAATTTGTGAACACTTGTACCTTCCCACCATAAAGATAAGATCTCCAAATCTTCAAGGCGAAAACTACAAGTCATCTCCAAATCATGAGTTGGATAGTTTCTCTCATTCTTCAGTAACTGCCGCGAAGTATAGGCAATAACATTCCCATTATGCATATGAACACAACCCAAACCAACTCTAGAGGCATCTGTGTACACCACAAAGTGTTCACCCTGGTCTGCTAATGCCAAGATTGGTGTACTCGTTGATATGTTCAAATTTACCCTAGAGCTATTCTCTCAAATTAAGAGGTCAATTGTAGAACTTAAGGATCGAATCCAGAGATACTCCAATTCACACAATAGATTATCAATATCGAAAACTAAACAAGAAAGATTAAATTAAAAACAACAAGAAAGCAAATAAATAAAGCGAGTGTGTAATCAATAGGAGGAAATGCTAAGCTTAGAGAATTCTCAGGTAATTCAGAATTTTAGTGATGTTTAGCTTTTGGGTATCTTCTTCAGATGAGTTGATTGGAGGCCTTAGATGGCTCTAGATGTAGCTAGCAATGGTAATTTCAACACAAGGTATCCTGATGATGTTCTGACACTAATTGAGAACTTGGCTTCTAATAATTGCTCCTAGAACACTGATTTTCAGAGGAAGAAGCAAGCAGGAGGTATGGATAGAAACCATATTGCTAAAATAAAAGTTAAGGTCGATTCTGTACACAATCTCCTTGTGGGTAAGATGACGGTCCAATTTGCTGCTGAGGTTAAGACATTTGAGCCAGAGCCACAAGATGGTGAGGAAGAGAATGTCAACTATGTGAATGGTGCAGGTTATCAGGGACAGACGTTTGGTAATCAGCAGGAAAACAAAGGTTTCAACACAAGTGGTCAGAGAAGCGGTTTCTCCGGTCTGCAGAACTTTTCAGGATTTGTTCCCAAGCCTGATTTTCAGAAATCTTACCAACCCAACAACAGCTTCACCAGAAACTATGGTAACTCTTCCTACCAACCTCTTCCTCCACAGAATGCAAAGAGCAATGTAATAGTGATGTTCAACAGATCTTGGAAGGCTAGCAGAAACTGATGGTTGATTTCAATAGCAAACTAGATGTCGTGTACTCAAATCTGAATTGGAAGATAATGCTTTGAACTCTCACATCCGGAAGCTTGATATTGAAGTTGCGCAAACTGTCTTGTTATTTTTATTAACTCTCCCAGACTTAGAATTTGCTTGTTCTCAACCAAACAAGAAAGTAAAGTCTCGAGAAGAGGTTTGAAAATCGTGGGAACTCTCCTATTATCAGGGACCGTGGGCTAAATGATTTCCTGCGGACTTCTTAAAAAAAAACTCATGTTAGAATATCCTCGCTATAGTCCCACAACTTTCTCACCTCTGGTCCGTCGACTCCATACTGATATACCTCATATTTTACCCTCCATCTATACGATTTAGGACCCGTTTTTTAGAGTCTTTCTAGTGTTTTTGTAGTGTTTTAGTGTGTTTACAGGTTAATTGACGTTTGGAGCTTACTTGGAGCAAAAGGATCAAAAAGGGATCAATTTGGAGCTTTTATGAAGAAATGAAGATCAATGCGGATTTGCAGCCTTCTCTGTCCAGAAATACGATGCGTGTCGATCGACAGGCATTAGTTGTGTCGATCGACAGGAGACCCGAAAACAGAAGCTGCTCGAGTTTGAAGCCCAAATCGATTCCAAGTCTATTTGAGATTCCTTAGACCGCCTTAATCAAGCCCTAGACGTCCAGAGACTTGTATGTATAGTGTTTTTCGAGTTTTAAAAGAGATATCCAGAATTTGTTAAGCTTTAACTAGAGATATCTACTTTGTTCTAGGTTTTGAGAAGAGAGCTTTCGGGAGATCTTTCTGTTCCTGATTCTTCAAGTCCTGATTGTGAACCCCTGTTATTTCTTACTCTTAATCTTAATAATGATTTCGTTTTTTTATCTCTTGTGTTATTGTTTTGATTATGTCTGAGTAATTCACTAGTTAGATTTAGGGTTTTCTCACAAAGGTTTGATGGTTTGATTGAATGAATTGATTAGTTAAGGATTATCTATATAATTATTCTTAATCTGAGATTGTTCTTATTGCTTATTCTTGATTGATCACCTTGAATTTGAACTTAGGTTGTTAGTCTCTGCGAAAGTAGGATTGATAGCTTGAACCTATCTCTAGATTAGCAACACTCCTGATTCACAACGACAGTTGGTTTTAGGGTCTTGTGAACATATTGAACCTGAACTTTAAAGCTGATTTAGATTCCTTAGAATTCGCAATGACAGTTGGTTTTCTGTTTCTAGATTTAGGAGTATTCACAGCGACAGTTGGTTTACTTACTTTTATGTTTGAGTTCTAGAACATTGATTAACTTATCCTGACTAATCATTTTATTTATCATTCCTGATTTCCTGAGAATTCCCTGGATCTAACGCTTGCTTCTGATTGTTTACAAACTCGTTTTAATATTCTGCAATTGTTTTCTTTCTTTTACATCTATTTGGTTTAGCATAATCTGAGACTTAAAGCCTATTGTGTAACTAAGTCCCTGTGGAAACGATCCCTAAGTACTACAGTGATCTCTTAATTTGAGAGAGTAGCTCAGGGTAAATTTGAGCATATCAAATTTTGGCGCCGTTGCCGGGGACTTTTGTCTACCATTAGGTTCCAGTTTAGGATTTTGTCTAAACTTTTTCTTTTTACTTTACTCACTTTCTCTTTTTCTTTCTTTTTCTTGTGTGTTTCAGGTGCATGTCCAGTCGCATAACTAGAAGTACACAGAATCTTGCGTTACTGAGCTATTCAACCGAAGAACTTGGGAGAATCGAAAGAGAAGGAAGAAAGAACAAAAAATCAGCTAAGATGGAAAGACAAGACGCTCCGATTCTCCAGGCTGATGGGACCTATTTGAATACAGCAGGCCAAGTTTGTGATGAACACGGCCAGATCATACCACCAGTTGATGTGAGAGCATTGGCCGCAGCAGGAGGCAATCAGCCTCCACACCCGCAGCGTGTCGATCGACAGGCACCTGGCCGTGTCGATCGACAGAATGGACGAGAACAGCCTGTAGGCGCTGATGATCCTGAAAATGCTCGGACTCTTGCCGAGTACAATCGTCCAGACCTCTTTTATGCCAACCGGTCCGCCATTCGTCTTCCTACCATCCAGAGGAATGACTTTGAGCTGAAACCGGCGTTTTACACTCTTGTTGGTCAACATCCTTTCCATGGTTTACCGAACGAGCATCCAATGGATCACATAGAGAACTTTGAAGACATTGCGAGCAGCATCAAAGCTAATGGAGTCTCTATGGATTTCCTGTACTGCAAGCTTTTCCCACATTCACTGAGTGGAGAAGCCTCTGCATGGTTGAAGAATCTAGAACCTGGTTCTTTAACTACCTGGGAAGAGACCAAGAACGCATTCTTATGCAACTTCTATGATGATGCGCGTTCAGAGGAGCTGAGAAAGAAGATCTCTCAATTCACCCAAGGACCAGCTGAAGCCTTTAAAGCCGCTTGGGTGCGCTTTAAGTCTCACCAAAAGGAATGTCCTCACCATGGGTTTAGCACCGTCCAACTCTTGGGAATCTTCTATCGTGGTATTGATTGGAGGCACCAAATGGCTCTTGACGCAGCAAGTAACGGAAATTTCAACACTCGCTACCCTACTGAAGCTATGAAACTGATCGAGAACTTGTCGCAAGCTAACAGCACCAAGAATGCTGATCTTGAGCGAAAGAAGCTAGCAGGGACTGGCAGTGGAAAAGAAATTGCTGAAGTGAATGCGAAGATTGATATGGTGGCCAATTTTCTGATGGGCAAGAAATATGTCAACTTTGCTGACCAAGTTGAGACCATTGAGCCGGAACAACAAGGAGATGAAGAAGATGTCAACTATGTGAATGGTGTAGGTTTTCAGGGACAACGGTTTGGAAATCAGCAGGGAAACAGAGGCTACAACAACTCAAGTGGACAACGTTTTGGTTCACCAGGGTATGTTCCCAAGACGGATTTTCAGAAGAACTTTCAGCCCAACACCAACAACACCAGCTACACCAGGACCTATGGTAACTCTTTTTACCAAGCTCCTCCGCCCAAGAATGACGTCACAGCCATGTTCGAGCAGTTGCTAGAAGGACAAGAAAAGCTCACAGTTTCTCTAAACGGCAAGCTCGACAATGTCTACACAACTCTAAACGACAGAATCGAGGCTCTTAACACCCATGTCAAGAAGCTTGATGTTCAGGTTGCGCAGATCGCTGAGACTGTTATACGCCAAGAGGGTTTTCTTCCGGGAAGAACCGATCAAAACCCCAAGCATTGCAATGCCATTTTGATCCAAGAAGGGGATGTAGTTTGGGAATATGAAGAGAGTGATGAAGATGAGTACGAGGAATATACTTTTGAGGATGTCTCTGGGATTTTGACATCTAATTTGACTAGGCCACGAGCTTGGAAACGTGAAACACTAGCTGCTGCTGCTTCTGCAAGCAACCAGCCTTTGAAGCAGTGTGTCGATCGACACACCATAGTTGGTGTCGATCGACAGGTCTCGGGAAATCAGACAGAAAGCAGAAACAGACCTTCAGCTCATCCATCAATTTTCGTGAAGGGTGTCGATCGACAAACCTCTACTGCTGTCGATCGACATGACCCGCTGACTGATCTGCCTTATGTCGTGATTCCACCATCCGTGCAATCCACCGACTACGTTCCTAAGGTGCCGTATCCAAAACCCAGGAGGTCTAAGCAGAAGATTGAGGATGAGAAGTGTAAGGCTATGCTCGAAAAGATCAAGACCGAGATCCCTACCAGTGACAACGAAGATACTCCATCTCCAATGAAGCGTCTAGTTCGAAGAATGGTTTTGAATGGTCTAACTCCTGAGGAAGGAGCTTTGCTTACATGAGATCTCAGTGCAGTCTTCTCAACTCAGGTGCCTAAGAAGAAGCAAGAAAAGAAACAAGAAGTTGTGGTTTCCGAAAAAGTTAGTGCGGTCATTCAAAACAAGCTTCCTAAGAAGTTACCGGATCCCGGCCGTTTTGTCTTGGATTGTTCGATCTCATAGGAGCACTTCACCCATTCCCTATGTGACCTTGGCTCTAGCATTAACCTGATACCTCATTCTGTAGCCAAGAGACTTGGGAAAACGGACTTCAAACCGACGAATGTCTCTTTGATTCTTGCAGATCGTTCTACGAGAGTTCCAATAGGGATCCTTGAAGATGTGCTAGTTCAAATCGGGGAGTGTACCATACCTGCTGACTTTGTGGTTTTAGACTATGACAAGGAACCACAAGACCCACTTATCTTGGGACGCGCTTTTCTAGCCACCGCGGGCGCAATCATTGATGTCAAGAAAGGTCATATGTCTCTGAATGTTGATGGCAAAGTGCTGAACTTCAATACGTTTAAGCCACGGGTTTCACCTCCTGAGAATCCACCAGCCATCCTCCCAACCATTGCAACAGACCCCGGGACAAATCTTCCGAAGACTTCACCACCACTTCCGGCAAAGAAACCTCAAAAGTCAAAGAAGAAGAGAAATTCTCCAAAAGTTTCTACACCGTCTGCAAAGGATGCTGAGCCACCTCTTCTCTCTAAGTCATCAAATGCATACACGCCACCTTGGAAGTTGAGACAATCTGCGCCATCCAACGCGCAGAAGTCACCGGATCTCTGAGAATCCGCCAAGTCGAGCTAAAGACTCAAAACAAGCGCTGAGTGGGAGGCAACCCACTATGTTTTGATTTTTGTTTTTGAATTTTTATTTCGTTTTTGATTTTTGGTTTTGGTGTTCTTTAAATTCTAGTTTTATTTCGATTTTACTAATTCTAATTTTTTATTTTGATTTTTGTTTGATTTTTAGGAGTATATTAGGGAATAAAAGGAGATGCAGAAAAAAGAACTCTCTGTCGACAAGAAAGGGTTGTGTCGATCGACACAACTTATGTGTGTCGATCGACACGTATCGCGGAAACACAAAAACCCGAGAGCTCCTTCTTTTTCTCATTCTTCTCTTTTGTTTTCTTTTGGTCCGATTTCACAAAATTCTCTCTAACTTCTTCATTTCTTGACCAAATCTCTTGATTCCAGGTGCTATAGATTCGTGATTTTCTCCTCTATCAAAGCCCTAAGTCAATTTCTCCGATCTGTGAAGTAATGGCTGGAAATCGCAAGAGAATCCGACGCGACGGCGAAGGTTCTTCTCGCAATCCGCCGCCTCCTCCGCCTCCACAAGCTCCGGCGAGCCCCTCTGAGTCATCAGCACCTCCTTCTCCTCCTGTTCCTCGATTCCCATGGCCCCGAGAGGAAGGTACACCGATCTACTCCGATTGCCAATGGGCGGATAAGGTATTAACGGAATTTGAGAAACCGGAGTATATCAATAGGGGACTTAGCGATGATTGGGGTGATTATGAGACCTTGCTCTACAATGGCTGGTTAGGAGTAGAGATTCAACCCACTAGGTTCAAAGATAAGAAGCTCTTAAAGGATATGAGTATGAATTGGGCGATGAGTGCTTTGATTAGTGAGATGGGAATTGGATACATTACGGAGCTGGATTGTGAGCTTTATCCTGATTTGGTTAGGCAGTTTATGGCCTCTGTTCGAGTTGATTATCAGCAAGAGTACGCGAGGAATGCCCAAGAAGGAACACTATCCTTCTTTGCTTTTAGGGTTCGTCATAGTATCTCTATTCCAGATCTCTGTGCTCTCTATGGTTTCCGTGCAAATGGTACAGCTGTTGTACTCCCTACTGTTTTTGACAAAGCTAAGGAGTTATGGTCCGTTTTTGCTGAGGGAAGTTTTGTGACTGGAAGCTGTAAACACTCTGATATCCGGCATCCAGCATTGCGTTACCTGGTTCGTCTTATGAGTAACACCTTCTTGTGTAAGATGGACCCAGGTACGATGAGATTAGCTGAGTTGATTTTGTTCTACTACGCCTTGCATAATGATGTGTCTGCTGAGATTGCTAGTAACATTATGGAGATCAATGTCAACATGGGAGCTGTTTTCGCGCACCATTTGGTTGATCTAAAGACCAAGCCTTTCAGTGGAAAGAGTTCTAGCAAAAGTCATAGCACGAAGAGGAAGGTTGAGAGTATAGGGAGCCTGCTTACTCCCCTGTTCCGTAGATGCAACGTCAATCTCTCCTTCACCTCTGTTGACCACTCCCGCAGGTACATGGATAGAGCCTACTTGAAGAAAGCTCATTGGATGGATAATGGTTTGACTTGGAAGTATACTAGCTCAGGAGAATCTCTTCAAGTCAAGTTGCCACAATCTCGACTCGGTATCGTCAGACATTCCATGCGACTTCTCAGTTTTGAGCCTGACCCGAGGGATGTGAGACAGCAACCTCCTACTCGTCGTCGTCGCGGTACTTCTTCTTATGCACCTCCTTCAGCCACAGAGGATGAGCCTGCACTTCCTGAATGGCCAGCATACCCGGAGACAGAGATGGACAACCACACTTTCCAGCAGCTCATGATGAAGAGGATGGACGCTATGTGGGATGTCATGAAGAAGTTCATGTGTGCTCGCCCAGCTTGTACCCGACGCCATGTTTCTGATGATGAGGGCATCACTGAAGAAATTAGTGATTAGATGCTACATCTGCTCTAGTTTCTATAATCTATCACTTTTTCTCTTTTTAGGATTTTTATCTTTTGATTTTTCACTAACTTGATTTGTCATTGATGGAACTAATGCTTATCTATTCAGGATTCTGGTTTTGCTTTGATGTTTGATTGTCTTTCCACAGCCTACAGCAGGGAATTCATGTGTGAAAACTTCAACAAAACACCAACAATCTTGCAGAAATTTTGCCTCAGCTCTGACTGATCACGGACAGTGTGTCGATCGACACACTCCATTCCTGTCGATCGACAGCCCACGGGGTAATTGGTTCTAACTTAGCAAAAATTCATCAATTTTTAATTCAAGTTATTTTTGGTTTTTATCTCCGATCCTAGGGCTTTTTACCACTGGGGACAGTGTTACTCAAGTCTGGGGGAGGAAAATACTGACGTATTTTTCTTTATTTTGGTTTTTGATTTTCTTTTACTAACCATTTGAGTCTTTTTCTTTTGTTTTATTGAGTCAAAATTTGTTGAAAACTATGATCCTTTTTCTTTTGTGTTTTGCTTGGTTGACTAATGCTACAGATTAAGTCTGATTCCGACTAATAAAAAATCCAAAGATTGAGCGGTGAACCAGAGACAAACAAATTCCCATCAAGATTCATTAAAGCCGGAGCCAATTTCTGAGCTCTTCCTTTTACCTCATCAATGTGGTTAGTGTTTCTAAGAGCTTGACTCTTTGTTCATACCTGATAGCTTGCGTTGAAAACAATGGTACCCCTTTCCCCTAGTCTAAAAAAAAAATTTTGTTATTACTTATAAAAGACGAGATGATTTCCTGCGAGCTAGAGGGTAGATGCGAATCGATGATCCCATTACTCTGCTCTTGTCTGGAATGATCGCGCAGGGTTGTTAGAAGAGTAGGTAAATTATTATCGATGATCTCATTATTTCACCCTGAGGTTCTAAAAAAAAAAGAGAATAAGTATGTAAAAGAATAAGTCTGGGGGAGAGTAAGGTTATTCGGCGTTGGATATGTTGGGTTTTTCATGGTAGAGTACAGTGAATGAGTCTAGAAGGTTCTGGTACACTGGTTACATTGATTGAGACCCGGTGATGAAGGCTTTCTTGATGAATGTGTGGAGATGTTTTGGGAGTTTCTTGGTTTCATTGTGATTTCAGCGGAGAAGTACATGGTGGTTCGTTTTAGACTTGTCTGTTAGGCATATGGATTTGGTTCGAATGACTAAGGCATGGCATTAAAGGCAAAAGGTGAGTTTTCGTGTTTTCAAACCTCTTTCCACAGGTTTAGTTTGTGTTTTGCTTGAGGGCAAGCAAAAGCTAAGTCTGGGGGAGTTGATATACCTCATATTTTACCCTCCATCTATACGATTTAGGACCCGTTTTTTAGAGTCTTTCTAGTGTTTTTGTAGTGTTTTAATGTGTTTACATGTTAATTGACGTTTGGAGCTTACTTGGAGCAAAAGGATCAAAAAGGGATCAATTTGGAGCTTTTATGAAGAAATGAAGATCAATGCGGATTTGCAGCCTTTTCTGTCCAGAAATACGATGCGTGTCGATCGACAGGCATTAGTTGTGTCGATCGACAGGAGACCCGAAAACAGAAGCTGCTCGAGTTTGAAGCCCAAATCGATTCCAAGTCTATTTGAGATTCCTTAGACCGCCTTAATCAAGCTCTAGACGTCCAGAGACTTGTATATATAGTGTTTTTCGAGTTTTAAAAGAGATATCCAGACTTTGTTAAGCTTTAGCTAGAGATATCTACTTTGTTCTAGGTTTTGAGAAGAGAGATTTGGGGAGATCTTTCTGTTCCTGATTCTTCAAGTCCTGATTGTGAACCCCTGTTATTTCTTACTCTTAATCTTAATAATGATTTCGTTTTTTATCTCTTGTGTTATTGCTTTGATTATGTCTGAGTAATTCACTAGTTAGATTTAGGGTTTTCTCACAAAGGTTTGATGGTTTGATTGAATGAATTGATTAGTTAAGGATTATCTATCTAATTGTTCTTAATCTGAGATTGTTCTTAATCTGAGATTGTTCTTATTGCTTATTCTTGATTGATCACCTTGAATTTGAACTTAGGTTGTTAGTCTCTGCGAAAGTAGGATTGATAGCTTGAACCTATCTCTAGATTAGCAACACTCCTGATTCACAACGACAGTTGGTTTTAGGGTCTTGTGAACATATTGAACCTGAACTTTAAAGCTGATTTAGATTCCTTTGAATTCGCAACGACAGTTGGTTTTCTGTTTCTAGATTTAGGAGTATTCACAGCGACAGTTGGTTTACTTACTTTTATGTTTGAGTTCTAGAACATTGATTAACTTATCCTGACTAATCATTCTATTTATCATTCCTGATTTCCTAAGAATTCCCTGGATCTAACGCTTGCTTCTGATTGTTTACAAACTCGTTTTAATATTCTGCAATTATTTTCTTTCTTTTAGATTTATTTGGTTTAGCATAATCTGAGACTTAAAGCCTATTGTGTAACTAAGTCCCTGTGGAAACGATCCCTAAGTACTACAATGATCTCTTAATTTGAGAGAGTAGCTCAGGGTAAATTTGAGCATATCACATACCTACAAAAGAACTCTGAATTCACGTTAACTAACTCTCTACATTCATCGAAATCTTCTCCCTCTGTTGGACCAAATCGTACCCTCAATTCACCTTCAAACACTGACCATGTAATGACAACCGCGTCTTCTTGTAGGGTTTTGGTCGTAGCTTGCCACCATTCATTAGCTTCCTCCTCTAGGTGATATGATGCGAACGCAACGTGTTAGTCTTCCGGAATCGAGTGTAGCCGAAATATTGCTTCGCTTTACTAATCCAAGCTGTTGGGTCGCCTCCCTTGAAGCGTGGCAACTCCAATTTAACGGTTCTGCCCCACGCTAATGGCTTCACGGTCTCGGATTGCACCGCCTGAAGCTGCTGGCTCCGTTCTGTACTTCACACCGTGGAACGTGTAGCGCTCGCTTCCTCACGTCCCGCCATCACCGACTCGGTTAGTCGGTGTAATGCTTCTTCGATGGATTTAAACTTGTCAGCAACATCCACGTTCAACTTTTGAATTTCTTCTTTGATCTCCTCCACGTCAGTCTCCAAGTTTTCAATCCTTTCTTTGTGAGAATTCGTCATGTTTGATACCACAAGATGTGGTCCCGATCAAAATCACGATGATGATGGATGATAGTTGCGATTGACACCACAAGGTGGTCCGGGTCAAAAGCGGTGATAACGAAGCTCTGATACCAAATTGATAAGAACCAAATTGATAAGAACACAAGACACAAGGTTTTTTAATGGGTAGTTATGACTACCTCTTTATGGTTTTTATTGATTTATATAGAGAAAACTTAATAATATCCAAAGCCTAACATAAATAAGAAAACCTAAGGATAAATCCAAATCCTAATTAATAAGATGAAAACACCAAAAGATAATTATGAAAGTAAATAACCAAAACACCAAAAGATAATGACGACTAATCGACATAACGCGGATTCAGCCGTCTCGTACGTATGGGCCGATTCACGAGCCCATCAATACCCTCCCCTCGAACAATAACCTTGTCCTCAAGGTTTATTCAACGTTCCACAACCTGCTGCGTCCTCTCCCCCTGGTTCCTCCTCTTCTTCATCATTCTCTCCTTCCATGATGAATAATTTGGGCTGCTTGCAATTATGTCCGGGAATAAACTTCTCATCACAGCTGAAACATAGCCCAAGACTCCTTTTCTGTTTTAATTCGTCCCAGCTTAGCCTTCGCGGAGTTCCTGTTGTCTCCTTCTCACCCTTTGGCAGCTCGCTCTCTTTAGCCGAAGTTGGCGGTGACGGTGCGGTGGATGATGACCCCTGATATGAAGCAAAGTCATTGTTAGGTTTGCGCTTCTGCCGTTGCATCTGTTCGTCTTTCATCCTTGCTAGATTGAGCACTTCTTTAAGCGTCTTAGGTCTGAACATTCGAATGCTATCGGCGATAACAGGGTTCAAGCCTCCGATATAGGTTCCGATCAAAGCTTTCTGAGTCCACCCTTCGACTTTATTCTGCAGCCTCTCGAATTCACGTTGGTACTCTTGCAACGTTCCGGTTTGTTGAAGTTTAGACAAGGTCTCATCGAAATCTTCTCCCTCTGTTGGACCAAATCGTACCCTCAATTCACCTTCAAACACTGACCATGTAATGACAACCGCGTCTTCTTGTAGGGTTTTGGTCGTAGCTTGCCACCATTCATTAGCTTCCTCCTCTAGGTGATATGATGCGAACGCAACGTGTTAGTCTTCCGGAATCGAGTGTAGCCGAAATATTGCTTCGCTTTACTAATCCAAGCTGTTGGGTCGCCTCCCTTGAAGCGTGGCAACTCCAATTTAACGGTTCTGCCCCACGCTAATGGCTTCACGGTCTCGGATTGCACCGCCTGAAGCTGCTGGCTCCGTTCTGTACTTCACACCGTGGAACGTGTAGCGCTCGCTTCCTCACGTCCCGCCATCACCGACTCGGTTAGTCGGTGTAATGCTTCTTCGATGGATTTAAACTTGTCAGCAACATCCACGTTCAACTTTTGAATTTCTTCTTTGATCTCCTCCACGTCAGTCTCCAAGTTTTCAATCCTTTCTTTGTGAGAATTCGTCATGTTTGATACCACAAGATGTGGTCCCGATCAAAATCACGATGATGATGGATGATAGTTGCGATTGACACCACAAGGTGGTCCGGGTCAAAAGCGGTGATAACGAAGCTCTGATACCAAATTGATAAGAACCAAATTGATAAGAACACAAGACACAAGGTTTTTTAATGGGTAGTTATGACTACCTCTTTATGGTTTTTATTGATTTATATAGAGAAAACTTAATAATATCCAAAGCCTAACATAAATAAGAAAACCTAAGGATAAATCCAAATCCTAATTAATAAGATGAAAACACCAAAAGATAATTATGAAAGTAAATAACCAAAACACCAAAAGATAATGACGACTAATCGACATAACGCGGATTCAGCCGTCTCGTACGTATGGGCCGATTCACGAGCCCATCAATACCCTCCCCTCGAACAATAACCTTGTCCTCAAGGTTTATTCAACGTTCCACAACCTACTGCGTCCTCTCCCCCTGGTTCCTCCTCTTCTTCATCATTCTCTCCTTCAATGATGAATAATTTGGGCTGCTTGCATTTATGTCCGGGAATAAACTTCTCATCACAGCTGAAACATAGCCCAAGACTCCTTTTCTGTTTTAATTCGTCCCAGCTTAGCCTTCGCGGAGTTCCTGTTGTCTCCTTCTCACCCTTTGGCAGCTCGCTCTCTTTAGCCGAAGTTGGCGGTGACGGTGCGGTGGATGATGACCCCTGATATGAAGCAAAGTCATTGTTAGGTTTGCGCTTCTGCCGTTGCATCTGTTCGTCTTTCATCCTTGCTAAATTGAGCACTTCTTTAAGCGTCTTAGGTCTGAACATTCGAATGCTATCGGCGATAACAGGGTTCAAGCCTCCGATATAGGTTCCGATCAAAGCTTTCTGCGTCCACCCTTCGACTTTATTCTGCAGCCTCTCGAATTCACGTTGGTACTCTTGCAACGTTCCGGTTTGTTGAAGTTTAGACAAGGTCTCATCGAAATCTTCTCCCTCTGTTGGACCAAATCGTACCCTCAATTCACCTTCAAACACTGACCATGTAATGACAACCGCGTCTTCTTGTAGGGTTTTGGTCGTAGCTTGCCACCATCCATTAGCTTCCTCCTCTAGGTGATATGATGCGAACGCAACGTGTTGGTCTTCCGGAATCGAGTGTAGCCGAAATATTGCTTCGCTTTACTAATCCAAGCCGTTGGGTCGCCTCCCTTGAAGCGTGGCAACTCCAATTTAACGGTTCTGCCCCACGCTAATGGCTTCACGGTCTCGGATTGCACCGCCTGAAGCTGCTGGCTCCGTTCTGTACTTCGCACCGTGGAACGTGTAGCGCTCGCTTCCTCACGTCCCGCCATCACCGACTCGGTTAGTCGGTGTAATGCTTCTTCGATGGATTTAAACTTGTCAGCAACATCCACGTTCAACTTTTGAATTTCTTCTTTGATCTCCCACGTCAGTCTCCAAGTTTTCAATCCTTTCTTTGTGAGAATTCGTCATGTTTGATACCACAAGATGTGGTCCCGATCAAAATCACGATGATGATGGATGATAGTTGCGATTGACACCACAAGGTGGTCCGGGTCAAAAGCGGTGATAACGAAGCTCTGATACCAAATTGATAAGAACCAAATTGATAAGAACAGAAGACACAAGGTTTTTTAATGGGTAGTTATGACTACCTCTTTATGGTTTTTATTGATTTATATAGAGAAAACTTAATAATATCCAAAGCCTAACATAAATAAGAAAACCTAAGGATAAATCCAAATCCTAATTAATAAGATGAAAACACCAAAAGATAATTATGAAAGTAAATAACCAAAACACCAAAAGATAATGACGACTAATCGACATAACGCGGATTCAACCGTCTCGTACGTATGGGCCGATTCAAGAGCCCATCACTTTTAATTTTGAAAAAAACATGTGATTTTCCAAACATGGTTACCTCTGTGAATTCAGTGCTCTGTTTAGGTTCTGCAAGGGAATGTTCTTTTCTTTTTACAAGATTAATGGAGTTTGTAGAACATGTCTTTGGGATACTTAGGGGGTGATTGGTGGAGGCTGTCAAAGCTTTTACTTTAAAAAGAAGTTTTAAAAGTTAAAATTTTACCAATCACACTTTTACTTCATTTTTGTTTTTTAAAGTTTCTATAGCCACTTTTATTTTTCTAACCACTTTCTTTTGATTTTTTTTAAAGTCTCATATACGAGGCTTTCAAAACTTTTCCTTTAAAAGTTAAATTAAAAGTTTTCTCTTTCTTAACTTTTATTATTCTTTTTCTCTCCATTAGTATTAAAAAATATTTTCTAATCTATGTATAATTTATTATAAATAAATATTATATTAACAAATAATGATTTTTTTCCGATTCTTTTAAGATCCATTTTTCATAATTTTCGGTAAGATTTACCGCTTATCGGAAACCGTTATCAATTATATCAATATTAAATTTTATATTTATAAAATATATAATAATAATAAAAATAACAGTCCTAATTTTTACAGTTTTTTTTTGTTAACAATCAGACTTCTATAAATTTTAACAGTCAAAGTCTCTACAGCCAAAGTCTCGACAGCCAAATTCTCTACAGCCAAAATTTTAAAAGTTATAGTCTCGACAGCCTAAAATAATAGTCGTTACCAATCGGCCCCTTACAAGCTGGTAGACTTTTACGATTGTAATGACTTTAAAATATTTTAAAGTTAATATTTTTTTTTTGGTGGGGCTTTAAAGTTAATATTTTTTACCAATAACAGTTTTACTTTCAATCATTTACAGAAAAAAAAAAAAAAAAACATCCAGATATTATTTAAAAAAAGAGAAGAAGCAAATCTTAAATTTAAGTATTTGTTACAAATTTAAAGAAATATTTCATAACATTGTAAAAGCTTAGACATCATATTTATTATTTCTCCAGAAGAATTATTAGAAAATCACAAGAACAGTAAAGATATGACAAGGAGTCCTTGTCAAAGGATCATATAGGAAGACACATCTCCTTAATGCTAACAATAGTATCCTTAAGAGATTTTTTGATAGGAGTGAACTCAATTCCCAAACTCTTAAATTTATCGACACACACTTTGAATGCCACATCACTCAGCTCACTCTCTTCATCCCTACAATATAATATCAATAAAGTGTTGTTTAGTTTATGAATTCAATATAAGAGTATATAAATAAAAGATGAAGGGAAAAAAATAACTTACTTATCATCACGACACAAATCAGGAACTAGTTCAAGTAAAGCCTTTTTAATGTCTTTCACTGTTACATCTGGATCAGCAAGGATGTATCTACCACTAGCAGAAGGGTTCTCGAACGCTTTGATATGAGCAAGAGAAACATCTCTCACGTCCACGAACCTGTAGTAAAAACTATAGGAAGGGTTTTTACCATTTATAAGATCCACAATCAACCCAACAGAGTAATTAAGACTTGGCTGCAAAATTGGTCCGATCACGTTTGCTGGATTCATTACAACCAAATCGATCCCATTTTCTTTTGCAAACTGGCACGCTGTATACTCAGCCAAAGTTTTCGAATATCCATACCATTCCTGGAGAGTAGAAAGAAAAAAGAAAGTAAGAAATTATGCGAATTCTCATGTACATGGATCGATGACTATATATGTTATAATTACAAGGACCTTATTCTCCGATAAAATACTTAGATCGGAGAAAACGGTTTCGTCCACCATGTCGTCTGTGTTATTAATATTAAAAGCAGTAGCTGTGGACGATGTTAGAATGACCCTCTTCACAGAGGAAATTTTTGCGCACGTTTTCAAAACGTTCAAAGTACCATTAACGGCCGGGTCGATCAGCTCAGTCTGCAAAACTTCAAACCAACCAAAAGTTAATAAATAGTAAAACTAATATGCAACTATATATTAGTTTTGTGGTATTTTTGTTTTAAAAACAAAATTTAAACCATGGTATTTTAGAGAATTGCCCTATATTAATTGTGTTCTTAATAAAGAATATATATTTTGAAATCATTAACGAGCCTGAGGATCTGTGGCGTTTGATAAAACCGGAGAGGCAGTATGGAATACACCATCGCATCCCTCTATAGCTTGATGGAAAGAACCTTCTTCCAAAAGATCTGCTTTGAACAATGTTAGTCTTTCACTTGCACCTTCAAGTGTAAGAAGATGGTTTGTTTTCTTTGTATCCGCTAGAGAAAAATAAAAAAGCAAATATGTCAGGTCGTCTCAAAAATTTCAAATGTTGAGAAAAAATGTTATTTAGATAATAGCTAAAGAAGACACAAACTTGGGTTTCGAACGGTGGCCCTCACGGTGTAGCCACGGAGGAGCAAAAGCTTAACAATCCAAGACGCTATGTATCCGGAAGCTCCAGTAACGCAAACCACCTTTCCTAAGCCCTTCATTTCTCTTTTACTATAATTGGTGAGTTGGCTCTCAAGTTATGATATTGAGCAACGACTATACCTTCAGCTTTATAGAAGATTTAAATCTGTACGTATAACGACTCTTATTGGTGGCTTTTACAAAAAAGAAAAAAATAATAATAGTTATAATAAATATTGGTGGTCTGACGAAAATTAATGGTGATTAAACAAAAAAATAAGAAGCCTTTTAAACGTGCAATAATAACGTATGCCTGCATATAGCTAGAGGAAGACTTCTTCAGCAGTATAATTACGGAATCTTTTATATATTAGTATTTGAATCATTAGAGTGAGAAAATATATAATCATGTGTAATGGAAAAACACGGTTTAATAAAAATTTTTCTTTAAAAATAAAATTTAAAAATAGCAGTCAGTTACTACATTATTTACATTTGTGCTATTAAAACTAGATCGAGTCTGATCTAACGGAGTACCTTCGTGTCTTGGAGAAATTTTAACAATATCCATTGTTTTCTAGTCGACGACTCGTACGTAAGATGAGATTAGTTGAATAATCTATTAGGTCTATAAATTTCTTGAGACAATTAATGTCACGTGCACTTCTAGCTAGTAATTAAGCCAGATAGATGATCAATATTAATCAATTATCTAGTCAACTAATCTATCAATAATTACTGATCATGTCTTTTTTTTGTTTTTATCATTTGGATTTATTATTTATTATCAAGGTCTGCTATGAGGAGAGCGGGGTGAACCATTCGCCTTGGATCCCAAAATGTTAGGATCAGCCCTGTTTATTAAACATATTATAGGAACTATTACATAGACGATTCTATCATGATTCACAACCAACGAGACTTCTTTATGTACCAAAAATCACGGTGAACGGTTCTAATTACGTAAACTTGCATCAACTAATCTGCATAATTGTTAATAAATCGTAATATCTAGGATTCGAATCTCATACCTCTTGATATAGAAGCATTAATCAACATTTAGTCAACCATTGGGCAAGAGACTTCCACTAATTACTCATTTCATGTGAGGTATTTTTTTTGTTCATAATCAATTTTCTAGTCAACTAAACTGATCAATAAGTTTTAGTTATTCAACTAGTTCAGAATAATAGTTGTATATACAAACATTTAAATACAAACATTTAAAATTTTGGCAAAACAACTCATACGTCAATATTTTGTATTATTAGACAATAATCAAATATAATCGCACTCAAATGTACATGTTTACCGCGAGGTGTTGATAAATTTATTCAAAAAATATTGCAATTTTGTTTTTATTTCATAATTAAATATCTAGTCAAAATTTCTTGATGAGACAATTAATTTTCAATGTTTTAGTAGCCAGATAGATGAGATCTGAGACCCTTAAAAGGGGATCATTCAAAAAGATGAGATATTGATGCACACAGTTATTTATCTAACTTAATAAAAAAATTGTTGTCTGCCTAATTTTACTCTTAGAAGTTAGAAGTAATATAGTACATATAATGATATGATCTTTAAATCTGCCTTGTATATTATTTTTAGGATAATTTAATATGAATGGTCATATCATGTAAAAGCTTCTTAACACTTTTAATATAAAACATAGGGAGAATAATTCATACAGTATACAAATTAGGTGATATGACCCGTTAGATACAAAACTTTTTTTTAGAGATTTTTAGTAAATCTACCCACTTCCTGCTTTTTCTTTAACGAAATACCCCCAAAATATCATCTTATGTATTATACCCTTTGGTGTACAAGTGAAAGACGAAATTGCCCTCAGTCTTATCTCGCCTTTGAACCAGACTGCGCCGATTTGACTTCACTGTGCGCGTGCGTTGGGAACATACATGTTTGTACATTTTTCTCTTTAAGTTTTATAATTACCGAGAATTTATCTTCGTCTTCTAATTACCGAGAAAAACCCAAACGTCTTTCATTTCTCCATTTCCGTTTTCTTCTTTCATCTCTCATTTCATCTCTTTCGCTCTGCAATTGTAACCCTCAGCGAGTCGACACTGTTCAGTCCGCGTATTGAAGGTATGAGATCGTAATTGCGATATGGGTTTGTAAATTTTCCTTGTGCTTACCTATGTTAGGGTTGAAATCACCTTTGTCCATAACAATGTTTCATTTTTAAGGATTTCGTCCACTTCTTTTCGCAGATCTAAAATGGATATTGGGGACGAGAACACCCAAGGCGTAGAGGAAGCGCCTATTGGTAGAAGAGCTCGTCCAGATTTGCATGCCCGAGAGAACCCTCCAATAGTCCCTGAACTGTTACCTGAGAGAGTCTTTGCAACCGATCGGTACCCTTTAGAGGGTCGTATAAACTCATACTCAAAACCGGAGTATTTGCTTGACATTGTTGATGTGCTTCGAGGTACTAAGGAGTTCCAGACACTGAAGAATTCGCCGTTGGGTCCTTTGTTTGACTTACCTGTTAGGAAGTCGGCCCTATCCGGCAAGCTTGTCCACAGTATACTATGTCGTTCTCTCCACACTGCGAAGCGGCACGAGATCTGGTTCGTTTTTGGCGGTCAACCTATTCGTTTTTCTCTCAGAGAGTTCGCTCTTGTAACTGGTCTTCCTTGTGGTCCATATCCGCCAGCTGAAGTAATTCGAGCTGCCCAGAAACCCAAAGTTGGAGAGGAACCATACTGGAACACCCTTTTTGATGCGAAGACGAAGTGTGTTAGTATCATGGAAATCGTCAACAGGCTGCGTAGGGACCATAGGTTGCCTGTGAAGGATCAGATGCATGCTTCGAAAAAATTGAGGCTTTGTCTTATAGTTATTGTTGAAGGTATTCTTATCTGTAACTCTCAGCCTGTCAGAGCATCAACGGAAGTGGTGGAAATGGTGAAGGATTTGGAAACTTTTTTCTCTTATCCCTGGGGGCGGGAATCTTTTGAATTGACTCTACGTATGGTGAAAGTGGGGACGAAAATCAACTCTGTGGACGAGCTTGTGGACAAATTGATGCAGTCTCACGCTGCAACTCATGGTTTCATTCTGTCTCTTCAGCTGCTCATCCTCCATTCTATTCCTATGCTGGATAACTATCTACCAGACACCGAGGACGAACTGACATTCACAGATCGGTCCATAGTTCAGTTGTCGAAACTGAAAACATTCCACAACACAAACATCATCGAAGCAGAGAATAATCCCGATGTAAGTTTCTGTCCATTAATATTTTTGTGTCCATACCATATGGACCAATTTGGTTTTTAGGTCCACCTTTCGTTACCTTTGTCCATTTTTCAACTTTACAGCTCGTGGTTTATCCCATAATAGACAACGAAGAGGAAGACATAGCTAACTTTTCTTGGGGTGACGAGCTTCCTGACCCTGGCGTCAATTACCTTGTTTCTTTGATAAACAGAAGGTATACTTTTACAAAAGAGGTATGGCATGGTGGGTTTGAGGGGATGGCAGTTATTCCTCTTCCTAGACCAAACACTTATAAGAAAGGGAAAAATGTAACCAAACATCGGGACAAAGTCCGAACATCTGATAAAGCTCCCGTTTTTGTTGGAGAATCTTCGAATTCAAATCTACTCGAAGAAGTTCAAGTAAGACTTGCCGACCACACGGAACTAATCCGCGGCATCATTGCCTCTGAGTGGTCCTCAATTAAGGCTGATGTCAAGGCTGAGCTGAAGACTGAGGTTATGGCTGAGGTCAAGGCTGAGATATTTCAGAGTCTTGCCGAGTCGGCGCAGGGTGTCAGGTCTTCAAAAGTTGTGGACGAGGTACCTAGTAGGAATGTGGTGGACGTGAATGCGGTAGACAACTCTGCTTTTGTAACAGTCAAATCAGTCGATCAGGTCAACAATCTTTTCTGGGAAGATTATGCGGGCGTCCCAGAAGTGCTTAGTAGTTTGAAAACATCAGCGGCCGGGCCCTCTCTTATGCGAAATGATGATCTTTCAAACCATGTGTTGTTTAATACAAGCTTAGGTTCTGGCGACAAGAATATGAACCTGTCCACAGAAAACGTTAGTAGATATTTTCCATTTCATAATACATGAGATTACAGTACGTCACTAACTTTTTTTTTTTTTACATTTAATAGGAAGGTGGAGATGCTGATGTTCACAAACAGGACGCCGTTCACTTGCATCCTTTAGAGGATGAGTCAGGCAGGCAGTCACAAAAGGCAGCCTCCGATGATGAAGGTTTTCACACCTTATCCCTATATTTGCTTAGGTCGCCACTTACTTTGCAAATATTTTTAATTACTTTCTAAAATGGCAGATTTAGAAGATGATGCGCTAGACGGTGATGATCAGTCATGCAATGTATGTCCTAACTCCCTTTAAAACGTCGTTTATCAGAAAGTTGGGGGTTATACTCATGTTTTTTTGTTCGTTGATTTATGTTTATCTTTTACAAATTCATTTCGATTTTGTTATTTGGTTCGATGTAATGTTTCAGTCTCACGGGAAAGACGCTCAACTGTCTGACAATGAGAGGGAAGCCGTGGACCAACCCAATCTTGGTCTCATGGACGAAAATGTGTCCACAAACAAGGAACATTGTGACCTTGATGATTCCTCTGACAAGGATAGCCAGGAACCAGATGAGACCGATGGAGAAGAGATTGAATACAATAATAACAAGGCGGTGGACACAGAATTGTCCACAGATAAAGTAAATCCTGTCCATGTGTTTTTTCTCCATTCACACTATCAATTTCATAATGCATTTGTTTTACTGTCTCTTTTGACAAGCAGCATGAGGAAGCTGCGAACGACGGCGATTGCGCTGATAAGACTGTTGACGAAGGTATACATTCTGAAGGCTCAGATGATGAAGAATTTGAACAGGACACCGATGATGTCGTGGACTCTAATTTGACTACCATTAAGGTGATAGTTTCAACATTTTTAACCCCCTAGTTGATAAGATAGTACTTCTGATAAACCTTATTACATTACTTCTTTTTTTTCTCCATACAATAGGACAAGCAGCTTGGTAGTACTAGTAAACGGACTCTGATTAGTGATGGTAACAGGATACCTGCTAAAAGGATTAAGAGAATGCCTGCCCGGTTTCGGTCTACCCCTCATCAGAAACTCGGAAACCAAATGAGTGACAGTTACCTTCCCCTCGCGAAGATCGAACCTGCAAAGAAGAAGAAGTTTTTGGCAAAACTTGCTGCTTACCGTCAGAAGCAATACATCATCGATGGACACTCGGTTGAGAAATCTTTCTTCAATGACATTCTCACCCCGCGAAACTCGGTTACCCCCACAGTGAGTGAATTGAATTTTAAATTTCGTCCACATATATAACATTCTGTCCATCATTTTCTTGTCCATGGCCACAGTTAGTGAACTGAAATTTAAATTTCGTCCACATATATATCGTTCGGTCCATCATTTTCTTGTCTATGTCCACAGCACATGGAAGCATTGCTTACCCTAGCATGGCGCAGAGTCGGTGATGAATTCATGGAAAGGCGGATTGCTTTGCTTGACACCTGTTTCACGGAGATGCTTTGCAATGAACATCCCCGTTTCAAGAAGTGGAAGAAGGATTCGCCCTTCCGGTGGAACAGTGTGTGTAAGAATTATGTTCGCGGCATTGTTCCAAGCAGATCCGGCACCTTGGTCTGGTTTGAAAACGTGGACAATATATACATCCCAATGATCTGGAGCAAGGGTCACTGGGTTGCTCTTGTCATTCAACTAAAGGAGGGAAATATTCTTATTTTGGACCCTTTAGTCAGTGGGAACGACTCCAAGAAAGTGAAGAAGTTCATGAAACCCGTTGTGGACATGTTGCCAGTTTTACTTTCAGACCAGTTTGCTGATGTGGAATGTCCTTGTCCTATTCCCTCCGGCTTCTCTTATGAAAGAATTGTGAACATATCTCAGATTGATCGCAATGGTGACTGCGGACCTTTCGTAGTTAAGCTTATTGAACTACACGCCCTGGGCCTGCCACTCGATGGAATCTCTCCTGCTATGGTGGACCAGTTCAGGCTAACATATGCCATTGATGTCTACGAAGAGTTCGTTGGTCACATTCCTGCCTGATCCTATCTCTATTTATCTTCTCTTTCTAGACTTATAAGATCTTTCTAGACTTATATTTGGACTTACTATATTTATGGATATTTGTTTGCTTATGTTTTCATGTTTGGTTAAACCTATGATGTTTTTGCTTTGCATGACATTTAGTAGTACTCAACTTTCTCATTTAATATGTCGTACTGAAACTTACCAACCAACCACTTAGATCATCATTCATTTAAATCCCAACCACCATCGTTACTTTGTGCCCTTACTATATGTACTTAAGTTGGATTACTGATAGACGGCATACACTAACATGTCTATCCTCGAAAGTAAAATTTCCCTTTTCGAAGTTATTCCCAACCACCTACTTCTAACAATTGTTATACGCGTCGCACAAGGTGGGTTTAGAGACTTAGCTCAGCTGTTGGCTTCTTCTAAGAATGGCATGTTACTGGCCTTCCACAACGAAGTTCTACGGGAAGTTTGCCTTGCTGAGTTTATAACGTCTCCCCAACTTGCTAAGTTGAATTCTATCTATCGACCCTTTTTCCTTCGTTGTTTTAGGTCTGGGAACCCTATCGCGGCTTACATTGAGAGTTTGCGCCTTGTTACTAGGGAAGGGATGATAGATGAGGCTATACAAATTCTGAATTCAATCAACGCAAGAAACGAAGCTATGTCTTTTTTGCTGGGAATTCTTTTGTTATGCAATGATCTGTACACACAAGGTGTCTACGAATTAGGGTCATTTTTACGGTCTGTTGTAACACTTGAGAAAGCTATGTTTGTTTCCGAAGGTGTTTTCCGAGTCATTATCGAATTTCAACCTATACGTAAGCGTAGGTATTGCGACAAATGGAGGTTTTTCGACGTTCCCATATGCGCCGGTCCTGGTTTCGACTGTACCCAGGATTCACCATGCTTGAACTGTTTTGTCCTCCGCCGCTCTATTACTTTTTTCACTTTTTTTTAATTTTTTTTGGTCTATCAATTTGTAATCTGTCCACATAACTCCTCTTCTCTTATTACATTTATGAAAGTAGACTCTATACTCTCTGTTGATAAGTGTCTGAGTCTACCTCTGTTACATTTATGAAAGTAGACTCTGTACTCCGTGTTCCAGTCCCCTGCTTAAAATATTAATTTCACAGGATTTTGATGTCCTTCCCTAGACGCAACCAATTCTTTATTATTTTTCTGACACAAAAAGTGTACCATTTTCTAAAGAGTTGGTTTTCCTCTTAGACATCATAATAGCAAGCCATTTATTTCTCACTTCAACGCTCCCAAGCGAACTCCTCTCTCTGACTCCACTATTCTCTTTTTCGCACATACTCGATCGATAATGTCTTCACTGAGATCTACATACCCTCGCGATCGTGTTTGTTGCTATTGTGGCATTCCTGCGAAATTAATCAAGTCCATGACCGAGAGGAATAATGGCCGGTTGTTTTTTGGGTGCCAGAGTTACAAGGTCACAATTTTACCTTCACTTTAATTTGTTTTGGTTTTTGTACATACTTATGCTTAACCCATTTTTTCGTCCAGGTTGGTGCTCATTGCAATTTCTTTAAGTGGTTGGACGAGTACGACCACTCTTGATGAGACCCGGCCAGCCGGACAACATAAGGACGCGACCGCGGTCGATGACCCGGACGACAGACGGGACGATGGGCAGGACATGGACTGACCCGGAGCGACCCGCGGGACACGACCAGCGACCCAAGCGCCTCAGATTGTCCCGGGAGCTACTACACGGTCCAAGAGCGCTCGTATCATCCGGGATAAGTGCAGCCAGTTCATAACTCAGTCCTTAGAGTCGCATGACCCACGGTCCATCGACTCGTCCGGACATGACTCGACAGCCGGCCCCGAAGATGTCCGGTCAGTCTTCACCATTGGCCGAGGGTGAAGACACTAAGTCGTTGGTAGGGACTGGTACTCTTTTTCCCTACTTGGGTTTATCCCACGTGGTTTACCAAGAGGGTTTTGATGAGGCCACGAACTCTAGCGCATGGCCACACATCCTTACACGACGTGGCCATCTCTATCCCATTCAATAATGTAGCCGTTTTAGCTTGTTCCTTCTTATGGTGTGTAATGGGACACGTCCCACTATGTTGACCCGCGTTTCTTTTAGCTTTGACCCACGTGTTTAGGGTTTTAAGGTTCCCATTTGTAAGCTCGCCTATATAAAGGCCCTTTACCCTTTGTAACGAATCAGCCTTGATAATAAGAAAGTTTGTTCTTTTCTCTCTTTGCGTGTGACTCGCTTAGAAACCCTTGTCCGCCGTTGAACCGGGTTCACGACGGCAAGTTTGGCCGTATCACGAGCTCCCCTCATCACTCGTGTGTCGCCGCATCGGTCCACCATCACGCACCATCTCCCGAGTCACTGTCGGGTCGAGTTTCTTACCGACAGTCGCTCTTCCGTTCACGCACCATCGTTCGGGCCACTGTCGGGTCGAGTTTCTTATCGACGGTCGTTCATCCATTCCATCCATCTCTCGCCGGAGCCAAGTAGGTCGAGTTACTCTCTACTTGCCTCCACCCATCTCGCTGTCCATCCATCCGGAGGCTCACGGGTCGAGATACTCTCCGTTCGCCTCCTCCATCCGATCACAAACCGTTCGTGACCCGTAGGCACTGTCCGTACCAAGCCCACCGTTCGTACCGTCGTCCCAACGAATCACCGCCGGGACTCCGGGACGCATCAACTCTGCTCCACCTAGAAACGCATGGCTCGACGCACAAGCCGAAATCCGCCGAAAGTCTACCATTATAGAAGCTCTACAGCACGAAGCTAGGAACGCAAGGGTGAGAGAAGTTCAGCATGAAGATATAATTTTCAAGCTAAACAATGCAACAAAGCGGCGATCCATTCTCATTGCTATCTTAGTTATTGTCATTATCCTCCAAGCGGTGTGGTTTTCTTTCAGCAATTTCTAAAATATTTGTCTTTTTTCATAAGCTCTATGTTTTCTGTCCACTACTTAATTATATCCATGACGTTATTTTCGTCCACTTAATGTTTTTTCGTCCACTTAATGTATTTTCGTCCATCCGGGTTAATGTGTACTGTTCCCCTATTTATTCTGTAAGTAGAATTCTATGTTTCTTAACTTCTTTACACGTTTACCACACCTTCCATTATTTACTCCCCAACTTCCACGTACCCCAATTTAATTGCTTCGCCAACTCCAACCCCTTCAACCTTCCATTATAAACCATGAGTTAACCTAAACAAACCCACACAAATTCATATACGATAATGCCAAGCGACATCTCCTCTATTCTTCCACTCATTGCTCGCTCCGCCGGTCATGGTGGTTATCGTAACCTCTACCCATTTCTCTTCTCTGGCGTTGATGGGCGAGATGTTGCACTTGACCCAAATGTTCTCAGGGAAGCTGATATAGACGAGCTTTTGTTCTCCCCTGCCCGCATCACCGAGGGATCCCTCTGTAGACCTTTCTTCATAAGATGTCTACGAGCCGGCAACCCTTCTGCTCTCTATCTAGAAGGTTTGCGGCTAGCATGTCAAGAGGGACCTATGGACAGAGCAATGGAAATGCTTCTTGCCGCCGCTCCTCACCTCATGTATGCTCGTTTTGCTGCTTCCCTTCTTTACATTTGCACTGGTAACCAGTCTGCTTCCGAAACTATCATGGCCCCTCTTTGTCGATCACACCCCACACGACCCTTGTACACTTGTGGCGAGGCCGGCGAAGGGGAACAAATCTGCAAAATGATTTTTATGCAGATTAACGCTATGGGTCCAGCAGAGTCTGGCCGCTTCACTAATACCTGGTCTTACCGTCCTCGCCCATCTTGCCTTGAATCAACTTGCGGAGATGACTGCGATTGTCTGTTCCATTGTTGCATGAATCTACCTTGTACCCTATGTTTTTTTTACTGCAATTCTCTAAAGATGTGCGAGATTTGCTGAACATTGTTCAATCTTTGTTTAGTGGATTTTACTTTTTAATAGCCATATCCCGCATATTACATTTCAACCGACTAAAATAAAGCACCACTTTCATTAACCAAATACAAACATATCCGTGGACGATATATTATAATAACTGTTTTTAGTCCACTAATACTAAATGTAGGCACCGATTACAAAACAAATTCTTCATTGAAACTTAAAAAAAATACCCACGCTAAATTGGGTTTTTACACGTCGCTTTGTTGTGCCCAGTCGCTGAACACCTGCTACACCTGTGTGTTTTTTTGCTCTTCTTTCCTGGTCCCTATTAAAAGGTGGATAAATTGTCATAATTTGTCCATGTAAGAATCAAACATATCTGAAATTCGAACAACTTACATTCCCTTCTCCTTGTGATGGGATCCTCTTCTTACGCGGCCTACCTCCCCCTCGTCTTGTTCTTGGCGGATTTATTTCAGTGTTGTGAACTTCACTCGGTATATCCGAATCTGCCTCTCTCGCTATTGGTCTAATGATTTGTTCGTATTTTTTTCTCCATGGTTCAACGAAATAGCAATGTCCCACTAGTGTGTAAATATCCACTTTTCTTACTCCTACAGCAGCTAATGCGTGACAGCATGGTATCATCAAAACATCAAAGACTTTGCATGAACATGTTTTCTTTTCCAAGTCCACCTCAAATACGCACCCTATTCCATCGTTTACTTGATAGACCCACTCACTTGCAGACAAAACTGCACAATCTACCGACGCCGCAAGATGATCAAGCAATATCCCCTCAACCTCTGGTGTGCAACGTGTAACTGTTTTCGCTGAATGCTTCCTCCGCAAATAAAACCACCGCATCAGCATTGTGCGTATGAACTCAACCATTGCCACAATTGGATAATCAACCGCCTTTACCATAGCTGCGTTTAGGGATTCAGAGATGTTACTCGTCATGACATTGTACCTTTTGCCGGGACAGTATGCAAGCGTCCAATGCGGAAGGCCAATATCAACAAGATATTGTACACACGGCGGCTTACGTCTTTCTATTTCCTTGAACCAATACTTGAAATCTCCTATAGTGAAAGCCCTCGCAGCATTTGATACCATCTTAGCCAGCCCTTCGCTTTTGTATCTATGTTTCACGTTCCTAAATAAGTGGACAGAACACGCCCCATGATGGGCTAATGGATATACTGTCCTCAATCCCGCGGTTATTTCTACATGCCTATCAGAAACAAAAACAAGATCCTCCTCGTCTGGTACGATCTGACTTAGCCTTCGGAAAAACCACACCCAACTTGCCTCGTTTTCGTTATCAACCACCCCAAAAGCCAACGGATATATTTGCATGTTCCCATCCTGTCCACTTGCAGCCACTAAGCAACCTTGATACCTTCCTTTCATTGATGTCCCATCGATTACAATAACTTTCCTCAAAAATTTATATCCGGCCACACACGCTCCGAAAGCAAAAAAGAGGTACTTGAATATTGTTTCTCCTTTCTTACCAAGAGCAGTGTGGACTTCTGACAACGTCCCAGGGTTAGTAGTTTTTAGCAAATGTAAATAGGTTGTCAAGTACCTGTAACTTCCTTTCTCTGTTCCACGTGCTCTACAAATAGCCATCTCTTTGGCTTGCCATGCTTTCATGTATGATATTGTCACGTTCATTTCAGCCAAAACCATTTCCGGTAGCTCGCATGCACGTGGACCTTTTTTCCCATGTGTGAATTTCGATGTCATTAGGTCCGCTAAAATCCTAGCTGTTGCATTCTTCCCGTATTTGGATCTGTAAGAGACATCGCAACAATGACGCAGTTGTGTTTTTATAATTTCCACGTTGTCGGAGTTAATGTCGATTCGGCCAGATATTCTCCAAGTACAGTTAGGATCGACACATACATCGACCACCCTTTTCTTGTCTGACTTTTTCATCCTGAAATGGAAAAGTGTCTTCATTGCATACAATGCCAATGCATCGCGGAACTCCAGTTTGTTTCTAAAAACTCTGCCTATATATATCGCATCCTCCGCCTTGCGCAAATCCATGTTTCCTATTTCGCACCCCAACCCGCGTACATTATCCCGACATGGTGGTGCATCACCCCTCAATATTTCACAATCAACCAGTGAAAGTTCTTCATTTATATCCCATATTTGTAAGTTAGATTCCGGTTCACTTTCTCTGCAAGCTTCCCCGCTTGTACCCCCTTCAACGGATGCTAGGATTAACTGTTTCGCTTGTCTACCATTATCCTGTCCACCCCCAACTTCTCTCTCAGTTTCATATGCGTCCAAAACCTGCAGGTCCTCTCTAATAGACTCTTGTCCACCGCCTTCCACTCCCACACCGACTATGACGCTTACGTTCCCCATCCTTATGCCTGTCTGCTCATCTTGCCTAACATTCTTTTGTCCACCACTTTCCTGTCTATCTGCTGTTGTTTCTCCCTCTACGTCCAACCCAAAGCTAAACCCTAATGAATTCACACACAGCTGTAATTCCTGTCTACTGAGTTGTTGTCCACGTCCAACAACATCTCTCTCCCTGTTTGATGTCTCTGCGTCATCGATATATGGATCCCAATTTTTTGGGTACTCCCTAGCTATGAGATCGGACCACTCGTCGAAATTGTATTCCTGCTCATCTTCATATCCTTCGTAGTCAGTTGATAGGTCTCCTTCGTCGTCGTCCACAACTTTCGCCTTACCTTTTCTGTCCACATCATTACTTTCCCCTTGCACTTCTAAACACTCTCTCCCTTTACCTCCACCATTTTGTACTTCTTTCTGGATTTCCTCCATCTCATCGTAATGTGCCATAAGCACATCGTCGTCTAGGCTACTCTGTGTTCCCCAAACAAGATTTTTTTCAACGTTCGCCTCCCTTGTTTCAACCTCGCCCCCACCTTCAATTGTTTCAAACGTCACAAACAAGTTCAAACCTGTCGCCAACTGTCTTACCATCTTAAATTTCCCTAATGAAATGTTACAGCTTATTGATATTGGTGGCATGTGTCCTGGAGTCAATACATTGCCCTCACCACCATACCAAAAACTCAGCCTCGGTCGAACCAGTTTCTTATCGATCCCATATTCTTCAATAAGTATGAACTCCAGTTCTTCGAATGTTAATTTCTCGTTGAATCCGACACACCTTGCTAGTTGTTTTGGCGATACTCGGAATTCCCACTTCCCTATTTCCGAACAGGTCCACTCGCCCACAATAACCAAGACATGTTCGTCCATCACCTGCGTTGTCCACTGTCTGCCATTAAGAAACAAACAAGATTTCATCATTAACTGTTTCATTCGAGACAAAAATTCTCAATCATTGGCATTTAAACCTACGAACACCATTAAATAGTTTCGTTTTGTTCTCAAATCGATTTTAATGCCGAGCCAACCACCGCCATTAATGTCGGGGTATATTGTGTTTCATACCTATCTTTTTCCTTCTAGTCCACGCTTCCTCGTCCCTCGTCTACGACGTCGTCAACCACCTTACTTTCAAGTCGTCATTCTCATCTGCAACCCTTCCTCGTCCCTAACCCTAGCCGTTTTATTCTCGGAGAAGATAACAAGGGGACAAAGTGTTATACAGCTATCTTCAAAAACAAACTTATTTATTTTTAATAACATTTTCAAAATTTAAAATGTCCTCTTAACTTAATTTAATCAATCGCTAACGTCCACATTTAATGTTCTTGTACTTCCTCGTCCTCAATTCATTACGCTACCCTATACACTCTAACCAAACCTGTCAGATTTTTCATACTCGCAGACACTCCCGCTTTTACTTGCTACAAGGGCAATTTCGACATTCCCGCATACCCATTCTGCTGAAATGGCTATGGCATAAAAGCCCACATTTTCGAGGGCATTTCCACAAAGAAAAGCATGGGCCGAGGGCACTATTGACAACATTCTCTTTTTTTTATTACTATCATATTTTGGCCATATTTTTTATACCCAGCGTGTCCCTGTGACATGTTATAGGAAAAAACGTAATTACAAGGAATGCCATTACTATTTAATGCCACATCAGAAAAAACGCGCTGCCACATCAGCAATCGCTGACGTGTATTAATGAACTCAGCCGTAAAGCGATTCAGCGGCAATGACGGCGGAGTTACGGTATGTTGCGGCTGATTTAAGGAAAATGGTTGAGTTATGAGTGAACGGCTGACTTATGAGCATAACCCAGCCATATGTTATGGCTGAGTTATATCCCGATGGTTGAGTTGTCAAAATTTTGCTGAGTTATTGTGTCGACTCGGCTGAATTAACTTTTTCCATGTAAATATCATAAATCAGCCGTAATGAGCCGTGTTAATGAAAACTCGGCCTTAATTACGGCTGATTTATTAGCAAAAGATTAGTTACCACAATAATATGCTTTGACGGCTGCCTTATTAACGTTACGGCTGAGTTAAATATTTTTGGTTTGAGTTACGACATTAAATGGCTGAATTTGGCAGCCGTTTTTTCCTCTTTTAATTACTGAAATAGCATTCATGTTACGACTGACTTAACATTTGCTTCATGGCTCGTTCAAGACAATTTATTTATTTGTTCGTTTGGTGACTGACTTGCCACATCATCAGTGACGTGGATGCATATTTCCACGTCATCATCAAGAGAAATACGAAACGTCATCTTCAACATTTTTTTTCTCGTCGTTGTTGTTCTTCACCTTGTTCTTCACATCAACAAAGATGTAGATGTGGATATTTAATACATTCATGTAGTTAAACTACTTTAATAAGATGTAATTAACATTTTTTTTCACTTTGCTAAATAATGATCATGAAATTAGCCCAATTTTGTATATTTTATAACTTATCTAACAAAACGATAAATCTTAAACCCTATACATATACATTGTGAAGCTATACTTAGCATCCATTCTAAATAGTTTATATAGCTTTAATTCTTTTAATATTGGTATCATTCCAAATTATAATACTTCACGGCTGATTTATATTGTTTTGCGGATAACTTATTACAAAAAATTATAATATTTCACGGAAGACGAAAGGTTGCGTAGATTCATATGACGGCTGATTTATATTGTTTCGCAGCTGACTTATATTGCTTCGCGGCTTACTTATATTGCTTCGCAACTGACTTATTACAATAAATTATAATACTTCACGGAAGACGAAATGTTGCGTAGATTCATATGACGGCTGATTTATATTGCTTTGCGGCCGACTTATTACAAGAAATTATAATACTTCACGGAAGACGAAAGGTTGCGTAGATTTCGTATGACGGCTGATTTATATTGCTTCGCGGCTGACTTATTACAAGAAAACAGATCCAGGAAAAGGAAAATACGAATTAGGGTTTTAGTTTCTGAAGAAAATTAAAGGATCGAAGATGGAGTTGATTTGACGGAGGAAGAAATAAACGAGAAGAATGAACAAAAATTGAAGGATCACTAAAAACTTCACCAGATTTATGACAACTATACTCTCACTGCCGTTTCTCTCTTCTAAGCCACCAGATCTGTCAATTTAATAAATCCCAAAACATCAAAAGACTCTGATTAACGAGAACCATACATCAAATCTGAGAACAAGCACAAAAATTTCATGATAATTAACAGTAAAGAAGAATAACTTACTATTTACAAATATGAAAATTGTAATTATAGATCTGGCGAAGCTTTCTACTTGGGACCCTGTATCGAGCGTTGTGGTTTTGTGGTCTTGAAAGATACGCTCAATCTTGTAATTTGAAGACTCTCCTTTCATGTTATTCCCAAATCCCAAATTTCAGATTATAAGAAAAAGAGAGAAGTTTAAGATCTGGATACTAAATTAGTGTTGCAGAGAAATTTTGGAGAAAGTGGAATAGAGACGGCTCGTTAAAAACTGAGAGAATGGAAGAAGAGAAAGAAATAATAAAAGAGAAACCCTAATGACGTGGATTTAATTAATTTTAACTTAATCATTTTTTAGTTAAAACAAAAAAAAAATTAGACAAGGGTGTTAATAGTAATTTTACAAAGAGTCAAAACATATGAGTTATTTTTAGAAAATGTATCCCACGCTAGCAATAAACCAACTTTTCTACACCATTTAAGTTCTTATTTCTAAAACATATATATTCTTTCAAACCTATGCCTAGCTTTATAATTTGTACTGTATCAGTTAAAAATAAAAAGACCAAATGAACTTAAAGCCAATAAATTTATATTTCATCAACTATTTTGGAATACGATATTTTATTTTAGCCGCTGAATTTCTTTTCACAAAAATGGAATCCAAACGAAATTCTAAATTATTTTTTTTATTTTTTATTTTTTGTCGGAAACGGGGACAATTCCCCTATTCATTATAAAAAAGAAAATTACAACCGGATTTGCCTAGAACGCGAAGTTCCATTGGCATCCTCCAACAAAATCAAACGAATCATCTGGACACAACTGAAACATATGAAAACCTAACGACAAGGAGAAAGCATAGTTGGCTAAACCATCCGCAAGACGATTCGTCTCTCTATACACGTGTGAAATTCGGACAATCCGGTCCTTCGATAAGAAGTCATAGCACAAATGTACTAGGAAAAACAGGGGATGAGAGTCCTCAATCCCTGTACGAAGAAAGCCAACCACAATCTCAGAGTCTACCTCTAGCTCAAGCCTCGTAATTCCCCGCTCCCAAGCAATGTATAGACCATAATAGACTCACCACAACTCCGCTAACAGTGCCGAACAAATGCCAATATTCAACGCAAACCCACATCACCAATTACCATCCCCATCCCGCACCACTCCTCCAGCCGAAGCCAAACCTGGGTTTCCTCTTGAGGCTCTATCAGTATACAATTTAAACCACTCACCCCTCGGAGGTGACCACGATATCAGCCTCTCTACCCGTGCAAGCTGTGTCGCCGACCCTCTTACAAGTTCACTCGATCCCGACACTTACTTGATGTTCCAAAAACATTTCCACATCTCCACTTCCATCCCCACCACACTGCCATAGAAAAAATTGTTGCCCAAGAACATCCTCTCACGTCTGATGTGTCACTCAAATTAGTGAACATCCATTCCATAAAAGACATTTGGACAAAATTCTTAAATTGTAGTTTGGTTTTGACTGACTTAGAATTAATGTTCATTTTTTTTTATCCACATTTAGGCCACAACTATCCAGTCCATTAGCCAAATTCTTACAAATTATAGGGAGTGGGACTCGATCTCTGGTGTGATGGTGCCTATCTTCAGTGGACTTATCATTTGCTACTATACCACGGTCATTTCACTTAATGTCCATTCTTTATCTCACATAATTAATATTTTAAATATTAAAACAATCCAACCCTTTTTTTTTTTTTTAATTCATTAGCTAATGTCTCATACTCATTAACTTTTTTTTTTGGGCAAACTGTCTCATACTCATTAACTACACCACCAAACCAACAATAATAATAAGAAACAAGGGAAAGTACATCAGTAACATAAACAAATACTCATCAAATCATCAACTCATTAACCAACAATCTAACCGTCAATTCTAAAAACAACTGCTTCAGAATCTAACAACCTAGCAAAGTCAGTACATCAATAACCACAACACAACGATTGCCTAAATCATACTCCTCCTCATTGTCATGATCTCACGGTCACACTTTGCCTTTATCTGCACCACAACAAAAATGAGATGCGTAATTATTAACAAAAATACTTAGTGGGGCAGAAAATACACAAGCAATTAAAACAATACTCCAAGCAATACACAAAACAACCAAATCATGCAAGAAAAAACGTTATATGTGCCTACTTGTAACTCGTGTAGGTCCACACCCGCCTGGTGTAACTAATAATAGAATAAAATTGTAAAAAGAAGATTTCTACCAATAGAATAAAGTTGAATCAAGGCTTGTGTTTTAAAGACATTAATTTGTTTCGTAAGAAAATATGAGACACTTTATTCGATTATATATGTGAGTATTTTACAATTCCTTAATTTAATAATATTTTTTCTTTTAGAATTATTAATATAATTATATGGAAAATATACGTATAGTTTACTTACGATTATCTTTTTATATTTTTAAAATTATTTAAATTTATAATTTTCTTATAATTATCTTTATATATTTTAAAATTTTTTAAAACAAATTTTTTTATTATGTAATCTTTTTTTTTTTAGAATTAGTAATCTAATTATATGGAAAATATACGTAAATCTCTTTATCATTATCTTTTTGTTTTTTTAAATTTTTTTTTAAATTTATAATTTTCCATAATTATTGTTATATAATTACAAAATTTTAAAATAAAAAAAAAAATATTTTACACAAGCCGAAATATTCAATCGTTAAATTCACCACATGTCCCAATGATATGAGTTACTAACTTTGAAAATCCAAATTTATATATTAACATTTTAATAACAAATCTTTTAATTATGTATTCTTTTTTAGTATCTAATGTATATAGAAAATATACGTATAATTTCTTTATAATTATCTGTTTATTTTAAAAAATTATCTAAATTTATATTTTCTCATAATTATTTTTATATATTTTAAAATTGTTAAAATAAAAAAATTTACACATGACAAAATTTAATTTCGAAAACTCAACTTTATATAATAAGATAGTAAATTACACCAAATATATATGTTTTCTATGGTAATATATACCAACTAACATTCGATATTATGCCAATACCATAACTATAATATTCTGGTATATTGTTCATTAGAATCTAATAACAACTAGCACTAATAGAAGATAAAATTGAAAAAAAGATTTATTTTAAGTTTTTTGGATTTAATCTGGTTAACATGTGAACAAGTAGGATTTGAATTTTAAATAGACAATCATAATAATAAGTAACGTGATCAACACATATTTATATTTTACTATTATTACTCAATAAACAAGATACAAATGATCTCAGCTGAAATATATTAAAATTCAACTAGGTAACATGCAAATTAGTTAAAATATATTTCGGTCAATTGTTAACGCCAATAGTAGGCAAGATATCATTTTTCATGGTCATGCGTCACATGGTTGGTACAATATATATTAAAAATTAGAGTAATGTTCTAAATTATCACTAAACTAGTTTTATTTTAAAAAACTTCTACTATAAATATTTTTATCCAAAAATAGCACAAATATTGAAAAATAATTTTTAAGAGTTTATAGTTTAAAAGTTTGAGTTTAGATATATGATTTAATTTTGAATCATAACTTTCCCGTCAAAACGTAAATCATCAATTTTTCTTGATCCATAAATTTTCTGCCAAAAATGTAAATCCGTAAATTTCCCGCCATAAACTTAAATCCGCAATTTTTTCGTAAAAAACATGAACTCGCAAATTTTCCGCCAAAAACATAAATCAGTAAATTTTCCGCAAAAAAAAAGTGAACCCGTAAATTTCCCGCCAATAAAAAGTGAACCTATAAATTTTCCGCAGTAAAAAACGTAAATCCGTAAATTTTCCGCCAAAAAACATGAACCCGAAAAATTTCCCGCCACAAATGTGAATTTCTTTACTAAATAGCATATCTGAAATTTTTCACCAAAAATGATGATGATGACGATGTTTTTAGTTTATTATAACCTTTTTATGATAATTATTTAATTATTTATTAATTAATTATTAGTTTAATGACTTAATTCAGTTAAACCCATCAAACAAATAATTGAGTTGGGTTAACTAATGAACTCATTTAACTTTCAACTCATTGGACATTGGGTAATGAATTGAGTTGGGTTGATTTACCCATTTTGATATCCTTAATTGCAACAATCTTTGTCATGTCTTCATATTTGCAATACAAAATTTTACATATTTAAGTAAAGAAAAAGATTAAATTGTGGTTATAGCTGGTAATAAACGATTAGGTAAAAAATATTAAAAATTTCATAAATCATATATTATATTTTTAAAATTATTTTTATTAAAAATATCTTGAACAAAATATTAAAAAATTTTAACCACCTTGTTTGCAAACAAATTTATTTTATTTTTTAGGTGGTTTGCAACAAATGATTGTTTTTTCCTTCCAATTGTCTTTTCCAATCATCTCTTTCAAGTTTCAACCATATTTTTGAATCACTTATTCCAACCACTCGGCTGATTAGTAATATCTAAAATGATTTGATTATAAACGAAATGTTTAGAAATCAATCAAACCTGCAATATGCATAATAAATCTGATATAGAGATAATTTTCTTTAACGATACGAGTTTAATAATAGATGCACATATAATAAATTGCTTACATTTAAAAACCAATTTTTGCCTCCCACGACCTCCTCCCCCAGGACACATGTCTCCAAACTCAATTACTGGTCATTATATCAATTTTTTTAATGACCAGTAACTGAGTTTGGAGACATGTGTCTTGGGGGAGGGAGGGGGGGAGGGGGGTCGTGGGAGGCAAAAATTGATTTTTTTATGTAAGCAATTTATTATATGTGCATCTATTATTAAACTCGTATCGTTAAAGAAAATTATCTCTATATCAGATTTTTTATGCATATTGCAGGTTTGATTGATTTCTAAACATTTCGTTTATAGTCAAATCATTTTAGATATTACTAATCAGCCGAGTGGTTGGAAGAAGTGATTCAAAAATATGGTTGAAACTTGAAAGAGATGGGGGGAGGGGGGTCGTGGGAGGCAAAAATTGATTTTTTTATGTAAGCAATTTATTATATGTGCATCTATTATTAAACTCGTATCGTTAAAGAAAATTATCTCTATATCAGATTTTTTATGCATATTGCAGGTTTGATTGATTTCTAAACATTTCGTTTATAGTCAAATCATTTTAGATATTACTAATCAGCCGAGTGGTTGGAAGAAGTGATTCAAAAATATGGTTGAAACTTGAAAGAGATGATTGGAAAAGACAATTGGAAGAAAAAAAATCATTTGTTGCAAATCACCTAAAAATCATTTGTTGCAAACCACCTAAAAAATAAAAATCATGATGAACCAAATAAACACCAACGGTAACATTACATTTATACCCGAACATTTACTAATGTCATCCCTTAGTAATTGTTACTGAATTGTTTATCAGAGTGTCCTTAGTAATTCACTAAAAAAAAAAAAAAAGAGAACCAAAGACCGAAACTGTCGGTTGGAAAGAAGCATAACTGACAGTTTTTTCGACTAAACATCGAAAAATTCAATCCGTCATGAATCCCTTAGAAATTTCCATCCGATTTCAAATGGTCACATTTCTGATGAATTTTGGATGATTTGCATTGTCAAAAATCCGCCAGTAAACCATTGAGAAATAGCTGACGGCTTTTCAACAAATTTCTTATGGACATTTCTGACGATGAATCGACGGAGTTTCCAACAAATTTACGATGAACATACCTAACGACGAACCGAAGGAGTTTCCAACAGTAATTCCCGAGAGTAATTTCTGAGAGGTTGTCGTGGAGGAGACATGCATCAGTAGGTTCTAATATTACTCCCAAGTACTGAAGATGATATCACTTCGCTAGTTCCAAGATGCATTGAGATTGGTGAATTATCAAAACTCAAACACTTTCATGAAGGAATCAGATAGGAAACAAAAAAGGTTAATAAAGTTTAGATAGAAGATTTATCAAAAACTTCCTTAAATTAGATGATTTTACTCTATAAATTTCTGTCAAAACGTTTTGGAATCCTGCAATCTGAAACAGATCTTAAATTACTCCTTTTGGTTATCTATTTAGGATTTTGCTCATAGGTTGTTGACTTGTGTCTCTTACATATATCTAATAGTGTTGTCTTAGTAATATGGTTGTCTGTAATTTTCGACTTTGTTGTTGTAGCCATTCTTTTATTGTTTTAATCTTTCGTCTCTTTTGTAATATTTTTTGTTGTTAGTATTAAATTATTAATCCCCCACTTAAAAAAAAAAACTCAATTTTGACCATTGCCACTAGCATAACACATTGACAAATTATGAGAAAAGAGTTCTTGTAGCACTTTTCTTTTTCTTTCTCCACATATTATTAAGAGTTTCTTTGTGATGGAAAAATGAACAAGTAGGGTCTTTCTTCGGGAGATGCTTAGTTGTCTTTCTCAAGCTTCTTCCTTGCCACATGTTGCTACACCCATTATTCTACATAGGAGGACCAAAACAATTTAGAAAACTAAATTAATATTCTGTTAAAAAACTAAATTTAATATTTCTTTTGAACCTTCTCAAGTTCCAATTTTCCGTTTACACCCCCCCTATTTTTGTAAAATTGAAACGAAGACAAATCTTTTACTAAAAAATTGATTTTATTTTCACAATTCAAATATTTTTATATCAAATAATTAAATACTAAGATTTTTATCCGAGACTTGTATCTTTCTCAAATGGAGTCTATTTAAAAAAAAAAATATCAATAATTTTTTCGAAATGTTGAGTGTCAAACGTTTTAAAACCTTTTTAACCGAGAAGATAAATATGTTTCATAACACTTGATTCAAGTATCTGATTAGTTGAGTGTCGAACATGAAAGATATATACAACCATGATAGATAAATATCTTAATACAAGTTCTTAAGACTAATAAAAAAAAAAACTCTCACATTATCTACAAAAACATGTTGTTGAAGGCTGGATTTCGCAAACTGAAAAAGAACATAATGTGTTGCGATTTTGTTTAGCTCGCTCTGCTAGAGTGCGTTTTTCTGAAATTTCGTTTGTAAACTCTTTCTCTCCAGATTGGATTACCAATCATGGAGTTGCTTTTTAATCAATGTGTGGTTGACAAAAAAAAAAAAAAGAACATAATGAGATGAAAAGAAAAACTAAACTAATGTGTTGCGATTTTTTTCTTTTATTCTGTCATGTATATGTAAGCTTAAGATTAGAAATAGAGAATACAATATTCTAACAAATATTAAAAAAAAAACTCAATAAACTAACAAACATTAAAAAAATACTCAATAAACTAACAAACATTTTATCTAAAGTATTCATCATAAGTGTTCGACATAATTAATTTGCTACACATGTTTCTCTCTTAGAACAAAAAAAAAAAAAGAAATTTTAGAAAAATAGATATATGTTGAAATGATTATCTAATTACCTTAACTTCCAATGCTTCTTTATACTCCCTCTGTTCTTTTTTATAGGATTTTCTAGATTTTTAGATATAATAAACAAACATATTAAAATACATTATTTTTTGCGATTTATAATTTCCAACAACTCTAACCCAATAATGTTTAGTTATTTTTATTGAATTCTATAATTTATCATTAACAATTGTACATAGAAAAGTTAGAAAATCTATTTTTTTTAAGCCAAATATTTTCAACAAAAATCTTATATTAAAGAACGGAGGGAGTATCAAATAAAACACTTTTTTATTGTTAAATGCATACAACATTTACAAATAAAGAAAATTTAATGATAAAAGTTTTTACAAAGTGTATGTAAATCTATCTATATCAAAACTTAGGCAAACAATTACAATGCATGTAACCATAGATAAATGAGTCTAAATTTTGTTCAAAAAAAAATGAGTTTAAATTAACACAATCTCCCTTATTACAAAATTAAAGTAAAAAAAATAAAATAAAAACGTTCAGCTCAATAAATTATACAGCTTATTACTAAAATGTGCTATATGAATTATACAGCTCAAATACAAAACGTTCCACTTTTAATCATTAAGCAAAATTGGATTCAATTATGAAATCTAAGAATCCGGGGTCTCTAAAGTAAGAATCAGAAAATAAAAGGGTATAAGTCAACAAAACAAAAATATAAGGATAGGACAGTAATTAAACACGTCACCTGCTCATAAAGAATCAATACTAACCAATCACAACTCTCGACTACGATCTCTCATCACTCTCATTTTACCAAAAATGAAACGAAAATTTCAAACTGAAAACAAAAAATAAATATTTCTGAGAGCCTCAAGTTTCATCTTACGGCTTAGATTTAAATTCGTTTCTCAAATATCTGATTTTGCTCCATTATATAAATAGTCTCCACGAGATTTTCGATTTTCTCTGTATTATTTTCCTTTCGATTCCCAGAAAATCTGAAAATGTCAATAGATTCTGTTCTCTAGCTTTACATTTTCTCGGGAATCTGAAGGTTTTTGTGTTGAATTGCGATGGAAGCAGCTTCAAGTTTCTTGTGTAGAAGTATTAGGATTCCGTCGACTACGACGGCGACGGCGGCGTTTACTTTCACTCGACCGCCGTTAAATTACGTCTGTGTGGTTAAGAGTGATAGTAACGGTGGCGTTCGTGTTTTTCCGACGCGGAAGGTTTATTGTAGCGGCGTTAATGGCGGTTCGAGTTCCAGTGCTACTAAGAAGAAGCCACGGAGAAAAAGTAATGTTTCCGATAAGTTTAGGTTTAGGAAAATTGAGAAGAGGAATGATAATAGTGAATCTGTGAGTTTAAGTAGTGGAATTGTTGTTAAGGAGGTTAAGAAGGAAGATAAGAATGATAAAGAGATGAGTCTTCGTGGTTTGAATCAAAATGGTGATCCATTAGGGAGGAGAGATTTAGGGAGGAATGTAGTGAAGTGGATTAGTCAGGCTATGAAAGCGATGGCTTCGGATTTCGCTAATTCGGAGGTTCAGGGGGAGTTTTTGGAGTTAAGGCAGACGGTGGGATCTGGTTTGACGTTTGTGATTCAAGCTCAGCCGTATCTCAATGCTATTCCCATGCCATTAGGGTCTGAAGTCATTTGTTTGAAGGCTTGTACTCATTATCCTACTTTGTTCGATCATTTCCAGCGAGAGCTGCGTGATGTTCTTCAAGACCTTGAGAGGAAGAATATAATGGAGAATTGGAAGGAGAGTGAGTCTTGGAAGCTTCTCAAGGAGATAGCAAATTCAGGTTTGAATTCTTGAAGGTTTTCTGTAGTCCATTTATAGTTTTGAGGATTATTGTCTTAGTTCTTATTTGGTTTATGGTTTGGCTGAAGTTGAAATTTTGGCTTATATGGTGTTGTACAGCTCAGCATAAGGAGGTTGCTCGCAAAGCTGCTCAACCAAAGCCAGTTCAAGGAGTTTTTGGGTTGGACTCAGAGAAGGTGAAGGCTATACAGGGAAGGATTGATGAGTTCACCAGCCGGATGTCGCAGTTACTTCAAGTGGAACGAGATACAGAACTAGAAGTTACGCAGGAAGAACTAGATGTTATCCCTACTCCAGATGAGAACTCTGATTCCTCAAAACCGATTGAGTTCTTGGTTAGGCATGGTGATGCTCCACAGGAACTTTGTGATACAATTTGCAATCTGTATGCAGTTAGTACCTCCACAGGTTAGACTTAGCCAGATAGCGGCACCCCTTTTCATGTGTTTGTCAGTAATTCATATGCTTTTTGTTGTAATTTGTTATCTTTCAGTCTTCAATTAAATTTGTTGTAATATGTAACAAATATGCAGGGCTCGGAGGTATGCACTTGGTGTTGTTTAAGGTTGGAGGAAACCACCGTCTTCCTCCTACTACACTTTCCCCTGGTGACATGGTTTGCATAAGAGTTTGTGACAGTAGGGGTGCTGGAGCTACTGCTTGTACGCAGGGGTTTGTTCACAACCTTGGAGAAGATGGGTGTAGCATTGGTGTGGCTCTAGAATCTCGTCATGGAGATCCTACTTTTTCCAAGCTCTTTGGAAAGAGTGTGAGAATTGATCGTATTCATGGGTTGGCCGATGCCCTAACTTACGAGGTATATCTTTGTTCCATATTGGTTGAAGATGTAGTGTTTTATCCCAGTAGCTTTCATCTTATACTTTTCATGTCCCATTATTGCAAGTGTTTGCTCAACTATTGATAGTTTACATTACTATTTTTTACTGCCAGTCGCTTATTATAGTGTTTTGTTGCAGCGTAACTGCGAAGCCCTAATGCTTCTGCAGAAGAACGGTCTGCAGAAGAAAAATCCATCACTTTCTGTAGTGGCGACTTTATTTGGGGATGGGGAAGATATAGAATGGCTGGAGCAGAATGATTATGTAGACTGGAGTGAAGCAGAGTTAAGTGATGAGCCAGTGGGTAAGTTATTTGATGATTCCCAAAGGAGAGCCATAGCTCTTGGAGTAAACAAGAAAAGACCTGTTATGATAGTTCAAGGACCTCCTGGCACTGGAAAGACTGGAATGCTTAAGGAGGTCATTACCCTTGCTGTTCAGCAGGGCGAAAGAGTACTTGTAACAGCACCTACTAATGCAGCTGTTGATAATATGGTCGAGAAGCTCTTGCATCTTGGACTAAATATTGTCCGAGTAGGAAATCCTGCAAGAATATCATCCGCTGTTGCTTCAAAGTCTTTGGGTGAAATTGTGAACTCTAAGCTTGCAAGCTTCCGAGCAGAATTGGAAAGGAAGAAGTCAGATTTAAGAAAAGACCTTCGGCAATGCCTGAGGGATGATGTTCTTGCAGCTGGCATTCGGCAGCTCTTGAAACAGCTTGGAAAGACGTTGAAGAAGAAGGAAAAGGAGACTGTGAAGGAAATACTATCAAATGCACAGGTTGTTTTTGCCACTAACATTGGAGCAGCTGATCCTTTGATTAGGAGGCTAGAAACATTTGATTTGGTTGTTATAGACGAAGCTGGTCAGTCTATCGAGCCTTCATGCTGGATCCCAATATTGCAAGGGAAACGTTGTATTCTTTCCGGTGATCCATGCCAATTAGCACCTGTTGTTCTATCACGTAAAGCTTTAGAAGGTGGGCTTGGTGTATCCTTACTGGAAAGAGCTGCATCTTTACATGATGGAGTTCTTGCGACAAAATTAACAACTCAGTATCGTATGAATGATGTTATTGCTGGTTGGGCATCAAAGGAGATGTATGGTGGATGGTTGAAATCTGCTCCAAGTGTGGCCTCTCATCTACTTATTGATTCTCCATTTGTGAAGGTACGTTTTCTTACTGTTTGTGCTGTTTGATTGGTTTTGTTATTTATGTGATGGCAACATGGCTTGCAATCACGCATCTGTTATGCTTTTATTCTTTAAGAAATTTCCATTAAAGCATTACTTGGTTTCTTTACCAATCTGATGGTTTGTGTTGCATGATACTATCTTTGCTTGTGGTTGCAATTTCAACTGTTTACAGCTTTCTTTTGCCTCATTTGAAGTGGTGCTGCTTCTGAGCTGGCAACAGATGCTTTGCTTCTTGTTTTGCTTGTGAAAAATATACAAATCAACCAGTGTTACAAACTTACTTACTTTTGGAGTCAAATACAAATTGCAATGTCACTGTAGATCGGAAGTACAACGGTAATCCAATGACTCTTAGTTATAACACCATTCTTGTTTTTTACTTACTGCAGCCTACTTGGATAACGCAATGCCCCCTGCTTCTCCTTGACACAAGAATGCCATATGGGAGTTTATCAGTGGGTTGCGAGGAGCGTCTAGATCCAGCTGGTACAGGCTCATTATACAATGAAGGAGAAGCAGATATTGTGGTTAATCATGTCATTTCTTTGATATATGCAGGTGAGTGATATATCTATCTGAGATATTCAATTTGTTGTAACTTAGAAACGAACCAGAGTTTAAATGAATCAAAGCTTCATAACCTAAGAACCAACTTGTTTGACATGATCGTAGGTGTGAGTCCAATGGCTATTGCTGTTCAATCCCCATATGTTGCTCAGGTCCAACTCCTCAGAGAAAGGCTGGATGATTTTCCAGTGGCTGATGGAGTTGAGGTCGCAACCATTGACAGCTTTCAAGGTCGGGAGGCTGATGCAGTAATTATCTCAATGGTACGTACACAATACTCTTCTCCTGTTCCAATTCTGTGGCATGCATACTCTTATCTTCGTCTGCTCATAACTTTCCAAGCGGATCCCTTAACTATATAGTAAACCTGGGTTTGAGAATTAGCATCTGTCAAATGGCGTTTTGAGAAGATATCTCATGAATTAAAATTCTAGCAGATAGCAAAAGAAACAGAGATAAGATTGTGAATTGAACTTAATTGTGAAAACCAAAACCGATTAACAGAATTGTGTCGGTATGCGTTTCATCAAATAAGAACTCATTGTGCAAATAAGACTGATGTACTTGCTGTTGTGATGAACCCATTACAGGTACGGTCAAACAACCTAGGTGCAGTGGGATTCCTAGGGGATAGCAGACGGATGAACGTAGCCATAACAAGAGCCCGGAAACACGTAGCAGTGGTATGCGATAGCTCCACAATCTGCCATAACACGTTCCTCGCAAGACTCTTGCGTCACATACGCTATTTCGGGAGAGTAAAGCATGCCGACCCAGGTAACTTGGGAGGGTCAGGACTAGGCTTGGACCCAATGTTGCCTTACCTTGGCTAAAATAGCCAGATTCTTCTTCACACACTCTCTCTGGGTATAAAATGTTTCCATGGCGAGTCGTTGTACAGAAAAGATCTGTTTCAATTGTTACCACAGAAAAATAGTCTCTGTATATGATTGATGACAAAGATAATTCATGTATATTTACAATTGGTTTTTGCGGTTGATTGTCCAAAAATTTAAAGTCTTATTAACGTAGTTGTTGTTACTGAATGGTAAAAATGAAGCTTAAAATTAATGGTAATAAGAAGAAATGGAGAAGTTAATACAGAGTACTGCGAAAGAGTTAACTCTGCTTTTGTCAATGGAGGAAGAATGTAACAGGTAAGCTATGTCTATCCGGTTTACAACAACCCACTCGGTTTAATAATTTCAACTTAATTTCCCTATTGAGCTATTTTGGTTTGTCCTCGCAAATGCTTATGTAATGCCTTTTGGCTATGTCGTACATCTTTGAGAATCTTTCTTTCTTTCTTTATGATTAGCTTCTAGGCTTGATTTGTATTATCTCAAATCTCTTGGTGAGATCCTAGATTAGGGATTTAACTATCCAACAAAATACTGTTTTAAAGAAGAGATCTTAGAGACATGTTTATGAATCTAAAAGCATTGTTGAACTAAAAATCTTTGTTTCATAATAAAAAGGGAATTTTGCTCAAATTGACTCAACTCTTTAGGAAAATAACTCATTTGACACTCTTTAAAAAAACAAAACTAGAGTAACCTAAATTTTGTGTTAAAAGTCTAATTAGCCCATTATATTTTTAATTTCACTAAAAAAAAAGAAAAAAAAAGAAAAAAAGAATTAAACTTAAAATTTAAAAAAACACAAAAGAGAAGTATGATTGCAATTTCAGAAACTCACAGATTTAGTTTCAGTCTTTTTTGACAAATGTTTGTATTATGTGTTCCATCATCTCTCAAAGTTCTTCTCTGTCAATTCAAAAAGCCATTCACAAAAACGTAACTGACCCATCTTCGATTGCCCCAAAAACGATTGAAAATGTCTATAATTACCAATGAAAACTGGTCATGGTGTGTATTGCTACAATTTTTTGGAAATCATGTAACTCAATACAACATCACATACTCGCTTATCCATCCCATACTTCTCGTACACCATTCCAATGAAATCTTCAAAAGGAGTTTGATTGTTGACTTCAATAATCCGAGAACCTTTACTATCAACAACAAACAACCATCTGTTTTTTTTTTTTTTTTAAATTTCCAATTGCCACAAACAACAATCACTCGATCAATATTAAATACAATTCCGTTAGTGAAAATTGTTTGAACCCAAAAGCTTTGAATGAAGAGAGACAAATAGAAGGAAGGAAAACAATGGTAAAACGTCCAACTGAAGAAGAAATCGTGTTTTTCTATAAGGAGGACGAAACCCTAGATTAATGGCAAATACGTTAATTCATGTCGACCAGTCTGCCACATATATAATAAGTATGCCGTAACTAAAACAAATATGCTATCACATATATGTCATTCTAATAAATCTGCTACAATGGGCTTGATTTTTCCTACCAAATTAAGTCTGTCACGATTTTTATAAGTATGTATGTGGTGTCCTCAATTAATAAGTCTGTCGTAAATTTTGTAAGTCTGTGGTGTCTTCATAAAATAAGTTTGCCGTATAAAATAAATCTGTGGCAGATTTAATTTCTTAGACAATAAATATGTTTGAAATTACATAAGTCTGTCGTGTCTTCAAATAATAAGTCTGTCACATATAATAAATCTGCCACAATTTATAAATCTGCCATAATCTTAACAGATAAGTCTGTAGAAAAAATTAAATCTATCGAAATAAATCTGTTGCGGTAAAACAAGTCTGTCACGGTAAATTAAGTCTGTCACACAAAATAAGTCTGTGACAACTTATCGGCAGACTATTATAAATCAACCAAAAATCTGTCGATGATATTTTTGTAATTAAGTGCCACGCTGGAAAAAAAAATTAATGACATTTTTGTAATATTTTTTTTTCCTAACAAAGAACAACAAGGATATTTTAAACATTAAAAAAATTCAAATAACTCTCAAATTTTATGAGTTATTCTAGCAAATAAACACTTTATATGAATCATATTAGTTTTTTTTCTCTAATAAAAATGTGTCTCAAGTTTTTCTGAATCCTACAATCATCAAGTTTAAAATCTCTTTCATGATTAATTGAAAATATATAGCCGAATTGTTTTTTTTTTTCTTTCTATTCAATTTGGTTCAGATCATTTAAACGGCATTGACCGGCAAATAAACTAAACCGGTTTTATCCTAAGGAGCTTATCAGTTAAAAAAATCAATTTCACTCTCTGTTCTTTCATTTTTTTCAGAAAATCTCATCATCGATCACTTCTCTCTTTCATATTGCAAACAAAACTAGGATTTTAATTGATTCATTATTTCTTCTAGATCACGGAAACCGAACCGGTTAAAGTACAAGTTACTACCACGATGATGAATCTTTACATAACTAGATTAGGACCCGCGTATACGCGGGTTTTAAATAAAAAATTATAACCCATGTAAGAAAAAAAAAAGTAGGACTCGCGTACGCGGGTTTATAACTAAAAGTTTATAATCCGTATAAAAAACAAAATTAGATATTCTGTAAAATATTTATAAATTACTTAATTTAATTTTTCTCTTTGTTTATTAATTATTTTAATATGTTTTTAATTATTATTATCAATCATGTTTCAAAATTTTAATCTTCATCCAGTGAAATCAATCTTTACGCATCAACCTCCTAATCGTTGATAAAAGGATTTGTAACTTATCAAAACGTGTAGAACCATACGAAAATATCACATTTAGATCAAAAGTTCTATTATAAAACCATAGTCATATCAAACGTCTCTAAATTCTCGCATCCACAAAAACATTGGTACATTAACCCTAAATAATCACAACAAAAGTAAACATATTATACATTAGAAAGAAATTCACTTTTTCATCCAATAAAATAAATTATAGGATATCCACCTACTACCGTTAACAAAATAGTTCGATACCAATGATTGAAACATATAAACCAACACCAAAAGAATTAGGTTTTGATCAAAACTTACATTATCATACGATGATAGTTTCTAGACCAATCAGTTGAAACATCATCGAAATATTCATTCGTCGATACATATAGTTTGTTCCACATCCTTCAAATTTACAATCATAATTAAAAAACATAATTATAATTTTTATTAAATTATAGTAATAGTTATAAAGCTGGTATGAAAACCTATCAAGGTATATATATATAGGAAACTGAGTGGCGGTGAAAGTTTTAAGTTTTTATATTTAGAAATACATATATTTAACCGAGTTTTTTTTAAATTCACTTTTCATGAATTAGGGGCGTAATTTTTTTTCCATTAATTCGACGATATATTTAAAAAAAATACATATATTTACCCGTAATTGTCCACATAGTTTTTTTAAAAATTCAATTTTCATGAAGTAGAGAAAATTCATCCCTATGAGCTTTCTTAACATTATCTTTTTATATTTTTAAAATTATTTTATTTATAATTTTTTAACATTATCTTTTTATATTTTTAAATTTATTTAAATTTTAATATTTTCTCATATTTATCTTTTTACATATTTAAATTATTAAAAACAAATATTTTTAACACGTGTCAAAACCTCGGATCGTTGAAATCGACACGTCTCATGATCCAGCGAGTTGCTAACTTCGAAAACCCAACTTTATATAATAAGATAATAAGGATAGTATTACATAGATTTTTTTTTCCTTTTTTTTTAATTGACATCAGATATTTATTTTCTTGTTTTCTCTTTTTGGTAGATTTTTCAATTATTATGATAGTATTAGATAATTATATTTTTTTTTAATTATACTATTTGACAAGCATTATAATTAATTAATTCCTGATCATGTCACGTTTTCATTTTTTTTTTCTTTTTAAATAGTTTTAGATAATTCCTTTTCCTATCAAAATTAAAGACGTTGAAACTGTTATATAAATTAAAGATGTCGCGTTAGTAATTCAGTTCCATTATTCATCTCTCTCAATCTCAAAATCGCTCTACAAGAGTTTCCTGAATTCATCTCTCAAGGTATATCTTTCTCGCTTTTGTGTCTGATCGTTTAGGTTCTTAAATTTTCAATTAAGTTTTAGAAAAAAAAACTTACCAAAGATTCCACCAAATCGAGCTTTGAGGTAACCTTAATGCAATTGATAAATGTGTTGATATTATCTAACGAGCCATATTGACTTAAGATTTATCCACAATGAGATACGTTTTACAAATTTACATTACATAGCCGATTTGGAATCTAATTGCCAGTGATTAGTGAACTATCTTATCGCTTATTAATTTTTTCTCTTGGCTAGTGTTTCATGAAACTAGGGTTTATCGTTTCTTAGATAAAAAGCTTTGGGGATATATTTCCATATAGTTCTTATTTTTATTTTCTTTTATTTTTTTGCTTACAGATGTTGACGCTAATCTTTGTAAAGCCTCTTACTAATGATGCCAAGATCATACCTCTTGAGGTTGATAGCTCTGACACAATTAACAATGTCAAGGCAAAAATCCAAGACATAGACGGAATTCCTTTGTACCGTCAACGACTTGTCTTTTTAGGTAGAGAGCTTCATCATGAGGATGGCCGTACTTTGGCTGATTACAATATTCAAAAGTATTCAACCATCCACTTGGTTATTAGGATCAGAGGAGGTATGCAAATCTTTGTTAAGACTCATGGGAAGACAATAACCCTTGAGGTCGAAAGCTCAGAAACCATCGGTAACGTCAAGGCCAAGATCCAACTTAAAGAAGGAATCCCTCAAGATCGACAGAGTCTTATCTTTGCTGGCCATCGACTTAAGGATGGTCATACTCTTGCGGATTACAACATCGAGAAGGATTCAACCCTTTACCTTGTCCCTCGTTTTCCCGCTCGCATGCAAATATTTGTGGAATTTCCCGGTGGAAAAACCATTACTCTAGATGTTGAGGGTTCATACACCATTAAGAGTCTTAAAGCTATGGTTCAAGATAAGGTAGAGATCCCTTCAAACCAACAGAGACTTATCTATACTGGCTATCAACTTGAGGACGGTTATACTGTTGCGGATTACAACATCAAGAAGGATTCAACCCTTCACCTTGTCCTTCGTTTTCCCGTTCGCATCCAAATATTTGTGAAATTTCTGAGTGGAAGAACTATTACTCTACATGTTTTGAGCACAGACACCATTGAGAGTGTTAAAGCTAAGGTTGAAGACAAGGAAGAGATCCCTCCAAACAAACAGAGACTCATCTTTGCTGGCTATCAACTTGAGGATGGTTATACTCTTGCGGATTACAAAGTCAAGAAGGATTCAACCCCTTCACCTTCGTCTTTCACGTCGCATGCAAATATTTGTGAAAACTCTCAGTGGAAAAACCAATACTCTAGATGTTTTGAGCACAGACACCATTGAGAGTGTTAAAGCTAAGGTTCAAGATAAAGAAGAGATCCCTCTAGACCAACAGAGACTTTTCTTGGATGGCAAGCAACTTGTGGATAGTCGCACTCTGGCAGATTACAACATCCAGAAGGAGTCAACCCTTTACCTTGTTGACAACTGCATTCAGAAGCAGTCATACCCTTTACTTTGGCCGTGGAGTCTTCTGAACAAGAACTAGGTCCACGTTGGCTCGAGCATTGACAACTTTAGTCTTTTTATTGTTTGGTTATTTCTTTTTCTGTTTGTTGAACTAGTGATAAGGCCTTGTAGATTTTGAGTCAGTTCTTACCTTTTGATTTTGCAAAAATGAATTAATTACCCATTTTAACAAAAATAGATTCCCTAAAAATTAGAATAATCAGATTTTGAGAGATTTTAACTATTCGTCCATAGAATCTAAAAACCAAATTTTCTGGATTATTCATTTTTAACGTGACTTGACTTTTTTCAATTTTTTTTTAATCTTTTTTTAATACAAAATGTAAAAACCATAATCCAAAATTCAAAATCTAAAAAGCAAAATCTATAATCTGAAAACTATTTAAAAACTTACAAACATTCATGGCCTAAATTTTACGGTGTAACTATAATTTTTATGCACATATAGTGTTATATATGACATTATAAAAATTCTATGTTGGTATATATAATACTATGTTCATAACAAAAAAAATTGACCAATAGCGAATTAGTAATAAAGAATAACAATTTATAAACTTGTTTGTTTGTTGAAATTTTTTATTAGATAGAATATGAAGTTGTTTTTCAAATGATGAATTTTTTAATTATTGGTTTAATTCGGATTGAATTCCGGTTAATATAGATTTTGGATTGAATTCGGATTATTTTTGTTTCTTTCGGGTACAAAATCCAATTATGAATCCAAACCCGATTGGTGTTTCCGAATTTCGGGCTATACCCGAACCAATCCGAACCCGATGGGTGTTTAACCGAACTCGACCCGACTTTTATATAATACCCGAATGGGTCCTCTAACCTTACACCCGAACACCCGAAAACCCGAAATACCTGACCCGAACCCGAATGGGTACCCGACTCACAATCGATCCAAGATCCATGTGTTTTGATACCCAGCCCGGACCGCCCGGTCGGCCCGGTTCAACCGCGACCCGGACGATCTCCCGGTTCGGGTTTAGTGTTAAAATCCGGTAATTATAAAACCGGCAAAACCCAGAAAAACCCTAAACCACCCGTGACCCGGTGACCCGGTGAACCGGTTCAACCGATGGGTCAATAATTTTTTTTTGATTTTAGGAATAAAATATAGGGTTTTAATGAATTTCAATTATTTTTAGAAATTTTCCAACTCTTCGTCTTTTCTTAAACGACCACCCTCTAGTCTCTCTTTAACTCTTGCGCATCAAATAAATAAATCATTAGTGATTGCTTACAATTTTAAAATTTTAATGTTTTCTTTTCTTTTTTTTTCATTTATATTTGGATTTAAAAAAAAATTATTATTATTATTAGACTTCATATTTTTTAAAACATAATATGATTATTTTTACTTTTATAATTACACCTACACATATAATATCTATAAAATATAAATACATTAAAATAAAAAATTGATTGACCCGCGGTCGAACCCGGTTGACCCGATGACCCGGTGACGCAGAAGGTAAACCGGTTCACTGTCCGGGTCGGGTATCAAAACATTGCATTTAACTTTATTTGCACAAAAAAAAAAAAAAAAAGGAAACCTTAGGAGCTTATCAGTTAAAGATATAAAAAACCTAACGTTTTTGGTACAATCTGGATTCACAAACCCTAGCCCTAGTTTCGACGCCGATATTGCTCTCCGATTTACAGTTAGTGCTATCGCTGATTCCGTCTGGTTTGTGCATCGATCTCTGATTTTTTTTTTTTTTTTTTCGCATCCATCTCTGATTACACGCTAATTATTGTATAAATTTTACCCTAGAGTAGACGTGATCTTATTCTAATGTTTTTTCGATTATTTTTTTTTTTTTTCTTACGAAATTTTTATTTCTTCGGATTTAGGTAGATAAGATCAGAGTGAGTTTCTCCATCGCCGGTTACTATGGTTTTGAATTGGCTCGCCAACAAACGCAACAATCCAATGCATGATGCCCAAGAAGCCATAGACTTGCTAAACAAGGTATCATCAGATTTCATATGTCTTGGATTTAATAATTGTTCTTGTTTGATTGAGAAGTGACATTTAATTATTACTAATAATAATAATTGTATTAGTAACATATACACACATTTTTTAGCCTTGGTTTGAAGCCATCATTGAACTTACTTGGTTTTTAAAGATTCATATAAAACTGAATCCATTCTCAATTGAAATTATGTGGTTTTACTCTTGTTAATTCATTGTGTGTGTTCAATCACCTCATGGTTTTAATCTTCTTTAGATGATTGAGTCCCTTGAACAAAAGGAGAAATTTTACATGGAGAAGGCTGCCATGCATTTTGAGACAGCAAAACAATGTTACCAGGCAAATAACAAACGTGGTACGTACGACCAAACCTTTTTTTTTTTTTTTTATGAAAACCACATGAATCGGTTTAACAGTTACATGTTGTGTCGTCATACAGATACAGGTGCTTTAGACAATATGAAAATGAAGGTGAATTATGAGTAATTAGCTCAACAATTTCGGCAGGATCGAGTGCTTTTACATAAACAAGTGAGAATTTTTTTTTTTTTTTTTTTTTTGTTGTGGTAGTTGTACATCATTTATTATTTATTTTTCCAATTTATGAACACCATTTTTTTTTCCTTTTTTTAAACAGGTGAGGTTAATTGAAAATAAGGTAAAGGATTTGATTTCGGCTGAATCTATGAAGAAGAAGAAGAAAGTGATTGAAGCGTTGCAGCTGAAGCCAAAGAATGTGTTTATTTGTTTTTGTTTTTGTTTGTTCCTTTCACTGCTGACATATCATATATGTGGTTGCTTCAGATAACAAGAACGTTGCCACAAGTTCACACAATACCTGGTTATTGTTAAACTTTAGCTCCTCTGACAACAAGAAAGATTGTATAATCTTTTCGTTCTTGTTGTCATTTTTTTTATTGTTCCGATCCTTTTAATAGACGGACCAGTATACTTAAGACAAGAACTATTAGTCTTTGATAAAAAGTGTGTAACACTACACTCATCACCTTAATATTAAAAATATAATTGGTTTCTTGCGAAACCAATTACAAGCAAACAATCGAGGTCAAAGAAAATTATTATAACATGTAAACGCTTAAACAAATACTGTACAAACAAATAATGTGTGTTTATGTTGTAGCCTACTTATCATTCCACCTTTGTTGCATAAGTGATAAGTCACAATATTTTCCGGCAAGTTGGTTATTCGCCATGGTTTGTCGGAAAACATTAACACCAAGAACATGGCTTATTATCTCTTGGGTTTCTTTTCTCGAGTTTTGGATGCGCAAGAGCGATGTGGTCATAGCTAGATATATATAGCGTTCCAAAATGCGCATTGAGGTTCATCAATTCCCTGGAGTTCATCAGGTAAACTATCTCTCAAATGTTGAGGCTCGATCTGTCTCACATTTTAAAAAACAAAATGAAGATCGTAGTATTGCTGGTGATCGCATTTCCAGTCCATAATCAGATTAAGCTAAATTAAGAACCCAAGGATTTGTGATTACCTTAACCAATCCCTATTTGTTCATTTGCTCGTTCGATCGGTTCAAAGATGATCCACAAAACCGTAACGTTGAAGACGATGATACACATTCCTGATTCTCTTGAACCTTTTTCTTTTCTTATTATCATTGTCTTGAAACAGGTGCTTGATGTAAACATGTATCATGTATGTATCACAAGTCTGGTTCTCACAATTGTCGCATTCTAAATCAACTACTTCACATCTCCTCTCTACCAAAGTCTCCTCGTCACTCATTTCCCACTAATTTAGTCTTTCGTGAAGAACAAGCCTGCATAATGTTTCTCCTTACAATGCGAGGCAGCTTGCTCTTACGTTTGAGGATGGTCAAACCTTTCCATTAAACTCGTTACTTCCGTCACACTCCAAAGGTGAAGACCGATTTGCAACCAAAAATACTTCTAGTCTTACTCAACAAAAATCAGACCAGTACTCCACACTCTCTCTATATAATTTTCGCTCAGGCTCCCTCACCGAAAGAAATCAATTTCACTCTCTCTTCTTTCTCTTTTTTCAAACAATCTCATCATCGATTATTTTCTCTTGTTGCAAATGAAACTAGGTTTTAATTGATTCATTATTCCTTCTACAACACGGAGACCGAACCGGTTAAAGTACAAGTTACTACAACGATGTTAAAGATATTCATAATGATAGGGATCATACTTTTTTTTTTTTTTCTTTTTAAGTACATTGTTCAATTATTATAATAGTATTAGATAATTCTTTGTTTTATTTTAATTATATTATTTGATAAGCATTATAAAGTCCACGCATCGATTATTTTACATCCTTCTCTAGTTCTCTTGATAATGTCACGTTTTCCTTTTTTTTTTTTTTAGTTGTATTAGATAATTCCTTTTCCAAATTGAAGACGTTGAAACTGTTATATAAACAGACATTTTTTCCTATCGTTAGTAATTCAACTTTATTATTCCTCTCTCAATAAATCGCTCTACAAAAGTTTCCTGAATTCCTCTAGCTCTCAAGGTATATGTTTTTCTAATCTGTTCTCTTCAGCTTTGTGTGTGATCGTTTAGTTCTTAACTTTTATAATTATAACAACAATTATCTTATCGCTTATAAATTGTTCTCGTGGCTATAGTTTTCCATGAAACTAGGGTTTATCGTTTCTTAGATAGCTTTGGGGATACTTCCATATAGTTCTTATTTTTATTTTCTTTTATATTTTTTGCTTACAGATGTTGACGCTAATCTTTGTAAGGACTTTTTCTGCCAAGACCATACCTCCTTGGAAGACAATAACCCTTGAGGTCGAAAGCTCAGAAACTATCGGTAACGTCAAGGCCATGATCCAACTTAAAGAAGGAATCCCTCAAGATCGACAGAGTCTTATCTTTGCTGGCCGTCGACTTAAGGATGGTCATACTCTTGCGGATTACAACATCGAGAAGGAGTCAGTCCTTCACCTTCTCGTTCCTTTTTCCCGTCGCATGCAAATATTTGTGAAATTTGTCAGTGGAAAAATCATTACTATAGATGTTGAGAGTTCAGACACCATTGCGAGTCTTAAAGCTAAGATTAAAGACAAGGAAGAGATCCCTCCAGACCAACAGATCAGACTTATCAAGAATGGCTATCCTCTTGTTCAGGATGGTCATACTCTTGCGGATTACAACATCGAGAAGGATTCAACCCTTCACCTTCTCTTTCGTCCCCGTCGCATGCAAATATTTGTGAAATTTCTCACTGGAAAAATCATTACTCTAGATGTTGACAGTTTAGACACCATTGAGAGTGTTAAAGCTAAGATTCAAGACAAAGAAGAGATCCCTCCAGACCAACAGTTCAGACTTATCTTTGCTGGCTATCCACTTGATCAGGATGGTCATACTCTTGCGGATTACAACATCGAGAAGGATTCAACCCTTCACCTTCTCTTTCGTCCCCGTCGCATGCAAATATTTGTGAAATTTCTCACTGGAAAAATCATTACTCTAGATGTTGAGAGTTTAGACACCATTGAGAGTGTTAAAGCTAAGGTTCAAGACAAGGAAGGGTTCCCTCCAAACAAACAGAGAGTTATCTTTGCTGGCAATCAACTTGATGATCGTTATACTCTTGCGGATTACAACATCAAGAAGGATTCAACCCTTCATCTTGTCCTTCGTCTTCCATATCGCATGCAAATATTTGTGAGAATGCTCTGTGGAAAAACCATTACTCTAGATGTTGAGAGTTCAGACACCATTGAGATTGTTAAAGCTAAGCTTCAAGAAAAAGAAGAGATCCCTGTAGACCAAGAGAGTCTTTACTTCGCTGGCAAGCAACTTGTGGATAGTCACACTCTGGCGTATTACAACATCCAGAATAAGGAGTCAACCCTTTTACTACTACCTCCAGAAGGAGTCAGCCCTTTATCTTGGCCGTGGAGCCTTCTTAACAAGAACTAGGTCCACGTTCGCTCGAGCATTATATTGACCACTTTAGTCTTTTTATTGTTTGGTTATTTCTTTTTCTGTTTTGATGGGCTAGCTCGTAACTGGGGTTTGACCATTCGATTTTTTAAGTGTTTTTTTTTCTTCAATATTAATTCAAGTGTTCTCTATTTCTCTGTTCATCCAAGTCTCGACTACAACTACAATCCCTATAAACGTTTTATTAATGTTTCGGTTAGAGAAATCTAGTAATTTTAAGTTGAAATTTCAAATACAGAATTTGAACTATAATATATTAATACATGTAAAAGTCAGGACTTTACCCTCAGATCCATTGAAACCAACCAACAATCATACGTACGAACAAATAATTAAATAGCTAATGTATAATAAAAAGTCTGTGTTTAAAAGAATTACTAATCCTTAGTTCCTTACCAACAAAAAAAAAAAAGAATTACTAATTATACACCAAGAGGTCTGGGGTTCGAGTGTCAGATATTGCGATTTATTAACAATTATGCAGATTAATTAATGGAGGCAAGTTTACTGGAGATCTCCAGTGATGCGCAATTAGAGCCGTTCGCCGGGATTCAGCATGGAAAAGGAAGGAGTGCGGTCGTGAATCTGATAGGATCGGAAGGAATTGCACATAGTAAAATCGTCATAGTTCTCATAATTTGTAATAGTTAATAAATCCAGATGACAAAAAAAAAAAAAAAAAAATTATAACCGGAAAAATAAAACGAAGTAAAATACACCAGGGTTAATTATGATTTGGAAGTGAAAAAAAAAGATTTACATATTTTAGATGCAAATTATTATCATAATAACTAATATTCATAATGCCGTTTATTTATTATTATTTACATTAATATTTAAAAACATTTACTTTTTTAATGTGAAATCAATATGTTAAATATACACTTCAAGATATTAGTATTGAACACCCGAAACACCCGAAAACCCGAAATACCTGACCCGAACCCGAATGGGTACCCGACTCACGATCGATCCAAGATCCATGTGTTTTGATACCCAGCCCGGACCGCCCGGTCGGCCCGGTTCAACCGCGACCCGGACGATCTCCCGGTTCGGGTTTAGTGTTAAAATCCGGTAATTATAAAACCGGCAAAACCCAGAAAAACCCTAAACCACCCGTGACCCGGTGACCCGGTGAACCGGTTCAACCGATGGGTCAATAATTTTTTTTTGATTTTAGGAATAAAATATAGGGTTTTAATGAATTTCAATTATTTTTAGAAATTTTCCAACTCTTCGTCTTTTCTTAAACGACCACCCTCTAGTCTCTCTTTAACTCTTGCGCATCAAATCAATAAATCATTAGTGATTGCTTACAATTTTAAATTTTTAATGTTTTCTTTTCTTTTTTTTTCATTTATATTTGGATTTAAAAAAAAAAATTATTATTATTAGACTTCATATTTTTTAAAACATAATATGATTATTTTTACTTTTATAATTACACCTACACATATAATATCTATAAAATATAAATACATTAAAATAAAAAATTGATTGACCCGCGGTCGAACCCGGTTGACCCGATGACCCGGTGACGCAGAAGGTAAACCGGTTCACTGTCCGGGTCGGGTATCAAAACATTGCATTTAACTTTATTTGCACAAAAAAAAAAAAAAAAAAAAGGAAACCTTAGGAGCTTATCGGTTAAAGATATAAAAAACCTAACGTTTTTGGTACAATCTGGATTCACAAACCCTAGCCCTAGTTTCGACGCCGATATTGCTCTCCGATTTACAGTTAGTGCTATCGCTGATTCCGTCTGGTTTGTGCATCGATCTCTGATTTTTTTTTTTTTTTTTTCGCATCCATCTCTGATTACACGCTAATTATTGTATAAATTTTACCCTAGAGTAGACGTGATCTTATTCTAATGTTTTTTCGATTATTTTTTTTTTTTTCTTACGAAATTTTTATTTCTTCGGATTTAGGTAGATAAGATCAGAGTGAGTTTCTCCATCGCCGGTTACTATGGTTTTGAATTGGCTCGCCAACAAACGCAACAATCCAATGCATGATGCCCAAGAAGCCATAGACTTGCTAAACAAGGTATCATCAGATTTCATATGTCTTGGATTTAATAATTGTTCTTGTTTGATTGAGAAGTGACATTTAATTATTACTAATAATAATAATTGTATTAGTAACATATACACACATTTTTTAGCCTTGGTTTGAAGCCATCATTGAACTTACTTGGTTTTTAAAGATTCATATAAAACTGAATCCATTCTCAATTGAAATTATGTGGTTTTACTCTTGTTAATTCATTGTGTGTGTTCAATCACCTCATGGTTTTAATCTTCTTTAGATGATTGAGTCCCTTGAACAAAAGGAGAAATTTTACATGGAGAAGGCTGCCATGCATTTTGAGACAGCAAAACAATGTTACCAGGCAAATAACAAACGTGGTACGTACGACCAAACCTTTTTTTTTTTTTTTTATGAAAACCACATGAATCGGTTTAACAGTTACATGTTGTGTCGTCATACAGATACAGGTGCTTTAGACAATATGAAAATGAAGGTGAATTATGAGTAATTAGCTCAACAATTTCGGCAGGATCGAGTGCTTTTACATAAACAAGTGAGAATTTTTTTTTTTTTTTTTTTTTTGTTGTGGTAGTTGTACATCATTTATTATTTATTTTTCCAATTTATGAACACCATTTTTTTTTCCTTTTTTTAAACAGGTGAGGTTAATTGAAAATAAGGTAAAGGATTTGATTTCGGCTGAATCTATGAAGAAGAAGAAGAAAGTGATTGAAGCGTTGCAGCTGAAGCCAAAGAATGTGTTTATTTGTTTTTGTTTTTGTTTGTTCCTTTCACTGCTGACATATCATATATGTGGTTGCTTCAGATAACAAGAACGTTGCCACAAGTTCACACAATACCTGGTTATTGTTAAACTTTAGCTCCTCTGACAACAAGAAAGATTGTATAATCTTTTCGTTCTTGTTGTCATTTTTTTTATTGTTCCGATCCTTTTAATAGACGGACCAGTATACTTAAGACAAGAACTATTAGTCTTTGATAAAAAGTGTGTAACACTACACTCATCACCTTAATATTAAAAATATAATTGGTTTCTTGCGAAACCAATTACAAGCAAACAATCGAGGTCAAAGAAAATTATTATAACATGTAAACGCTTAAACAAATACTGTACAAACAAATAATGTGTGTTTATGTTGTAGCCTACTTATCATTCCACCTTTGTTGCATAAGTGATAAGTCACAATATTTTCCGGCAAGTTGGTTATTCGCCATGGTTTGTCGGAAAACATTAACACCAAGAACATGGCTTATTATCTCTTGGGTTTCTTTTCTCGAGTTTTGGATGCGCAAGAGCGATGTGGTCATAGCTAGATATATATAGCGTTCCAAAATGCGCATTGAGGTTCATCAATTCCCTGGAGTTCATCAGGTAAACTATCTCTCAAATGTTGAGGCTCGATCTGTCTCACATTTTAAAAAACAAAATGAAGATCGTAGTATTGCTGGTGATCGCATTTCCAGTCCATAATCAGATTAAGCTAAATTAAGAACCCAAGGATTTGTGATTACCTTAACCAATCCCTATTTGTTCATTTGCTCGTTCGATCGGTTCAAAGATGATCCACAAAACCGTAACGTTGAAGACGATGATACACATTCCTGATTCTCTTGAACCTTTTTCTTTTCTTATTATCATTGTCTTGAAACAGGTGCTTGATGTAAACATGTATCATGTATGTATCACAAGTCTGGTTCTCACAATTGTCGCATTCTAAATCAACTACTTCACATCTCCTCTCTACCAAAGTCTCCTCGTCACTCATTTCCCACTAATTTAGTCTTTCGTGAAGAACAAGCCTGCATAATGTTTCTCCTTACAATGCGAGGCAGCTTGCTCTTACGTTTGAGGATGGTCAAACCTTTCCATTAAACTCGTTACTTCCGTCACACTCCAAAGGTGAAGACCGATTTGCAACCAAAAATACTTCTAGTCTTACTCAACAAAAATCAGACCAGTACTCCACACTCTCTCTATATAATTTTCGCTCAGGCTCCCTCACCGAAAGAAATCAATTTCACTCTCTCTTCTTTCTCTTTTTTCAAACAATCTCATCATCGATTATTTTCTCTTGTTGCAAATGAAACTAGGTTTTAATTGATTCATTATTCCTTCTACAACACGGAGACCGAACCGGTTAAAGTACAAGTTACTACAACGATGTTAAAGATATTCATAATGATAGGGATCATACTTTTTTTTTTTTTTCTTTTTAAGTACATTGTTCAATTATTATAATAGTATTAGATAATTCTTTGTTTTATTTTAATTATATTATTTGATAAGCATTATAAAGTCCACGCATCGATTATTTTACATCCTTCTCTAGTTCTCTTGATAATGTCACGTTTTCCTTTTTTTTTTTTTTAGTTGTATTAGATAATTCCTTTTCCAAATTGAAGACGTTGAAACTGTTATATAAACAGACATTTTTTCCTATCGTTAGTAATTCAACTTTATTATTCCTCTCTCAATAAATCGCTCTACAAAAGTTTCCTGAATTCCTCTAGCTCTCAAGGTATATGTTTTTCTAATCTGTTCTCTTCAGCTTTGTGTGTGATCGTTTAGTTCTTAACTTTTATAATTATAACAACAATTATCTTATCGCTTATAAATTGTTCTCGTGGCTATAGTTTTCCATGAAACTAGGGTTTATCGTTTCTTAGATAGCTTTGGGGATACTTCCATATAGTTCTTATTTTTATTTTCTTTTATATTTTTTGCTTACAGATGTTGACGCTAATCTTTGTAAGGACTTTTTCTGCCAAGACCATACCTCCTTGGAAGACAATAACCCTTGAGGTCGAAAGCTCAGAAACTATCGGTAACGTCAAGGCCATGATCCAACTTAAAGAAGGAATCCCTCAAGATCGACAGAGTCTTATCTTTGCTGGCCGTCGACTTAAGGATGGTCATACTCTTGCGGATTACAACATCGAGAAGGAGTCAGTCCTTCACCTTCTCGTTCCTTTTTCCCGTCGCATGCAAATATTTGTGAAATTTGTCAGTGGAAAAATCATTACTATAGATGTTGAGAGTTCAGACACCATTGCGAGTCTTAAAGCTAAGATTAAAGACAAGGAAGAGATCCCTCCAGACCAACAGATCAGACTTATCAAGAATGGCTATCCTCTTGTTCAGGATGGTCATACTCTTGCGGATTACAACATCGAGAAGGATTCAACCCTTCACCTTCTCTTTCGTCCCCGTCGCATGCAAATATTTGTGAAATTTCTCACTGGAAAAATCATTACTCTAGATGTTGACAGTTTAGACACCATTGAGAGTGTTAAAGCTAAGATTCAAGACAAAGAAGAGATCCCTCCAGACCAACAGTTCAGACTTATCTTTGCTGGCTATCCACTTGATCAGGATGGTCATACTCTTGCGGATTACAACATCGAGAAGGATTCAACCCTTCACCTTCTCTTTCGTCCCCGTCGCATGCAAATATTTGTGAAATTTCTCACTGGAAAAATCATTACTCTAGATGTTGAGAGTTTAGACACCATTGAGAGTGTTAAAGCTAAGGTTCAAGACAAGGAAGGGTTCCCTCCAAACAAACAGAGAGTTATCTTTGCTGGCAATCAACTTGATGATCGTTATACTCTTGCGGATTACAACATCAAGAAGGATTCAACCCTTCATCTTGTCCTTCGTCTTCCATATCGCATGCAAATATTTGTGAGAATGCTCTGTGGAAAAACCATTACTCTAGATGTTGAGAGTTCAGACACCATTGAGATTGTTAAAGCTAAGCTTCAAGAAAAAGAAGAGATCCCTGTAGACCAAGAGAGTCTTTACTTCGCTGGCAAGCAACTTGTGGATAGTCACACTCTGGCGTATTACAACATCCAGAATAAGGAGTCAACCCTTTTACTACTACCTCCAGAAGGAGTCAGCCCTTTATCTTGGCCGTGGAGCCTTCTTAACAAGAACTAGGTCCACGTTCGCTCGAGCATTATATTGACCACTTTAGTCTTTTTATTGTTTGGTTATTTCTTTTTCTGTTTTGATGGGCTAGCTCGTAACTGGGGTTTGACCATTCGATTTTTTAAGTGTTTTTTTTTCTTCAATATTAATTCAAGTGTTCTCTATTTCTCTGTTCATCCAAGTCTCGACTACAACTACAATCCCTATAAACGTTTTATTAATGTTTCGGTTAGAGAAATCTAGTAATTTTAAGTTGAAATTTCAAATACAGAATTTGAACTATAATATATTAATACATGTAAAAGTCAGGACTTTACCCTCAGATCCATTGAAACCAACCAACAATCATACGTACGAACAAATAATTAAATAGCTAATGTATAATAAAAAGTCTGTGTTTAAAAGAATTACTAATCCTTAGTTCCTTACCAACAAAAAAAAAAAAGAATTACTAATTATACACCAAGAGGTCTGGGGTTCGAGTGTCAGATATTGCGATTTATTAACAATTATGCAGATTAATTAATGGAGGCAAGTTTACTGGAGATCTCCAGTGATGCGCAATTAGAGCCGTTCGCCGGGATTCAGCATGGAAAAGGAAGGAGTGCGGTCGTGAATCTGATAGGATCGGAAGGAATTGCACATAGTAAAATCGTCATAGTTCTCATAATTTGTAATAGTTAATAAATCCAGATGACAAAAAAAAAAAAAAAAATTATAACCGGAAAAATAAAACGAAGTAAAATACACCAGGGTTAATTATGATTTGGAAGTGAAAAAAAAAGATTTACATATTTTAGATGCAAATTATTATCATAATAACTAATATTCATAATGCCGTTTATTTATTATTATTTACATTAATATTTAAAAACATTTACTTTTTTAATGTGAAATCAATATGTTAAATATACACTTCAAGATATTAGTATTGAACACCCGAAACACCCGAAAACCCGAAATACCTGACCCGAACCCGAATGGGTACCCGACTCACGATCGATCCAAGATCCATGTGTTTTGATACCCAGCCCGGACCGCCCGGTCGGCCCGGTTCAACCGCGACCCGGACGATCTCCCGGTTCGGGTTTAGTGTTAAAATCCGGTAATTATAAAACCGGCAAAACCCAGAAAAACCCTAAACCACCCGTGACCCGGTGACCCGGTGAACCGGTTCAACCGATGGGTCAATAATTTTTTTTTGATTTTAGGAATAAAATATAGGGTTTTAATGAATTTCAATTATTTTTAGAAATTTTCCAACTCTTCGTCTTTTCTTAAACGACCACCCTCTAGTCTCTCTTTAACTCTTGCGCATCAAATCAATAAATCATTAGTGATTGCTTACAATTTTAAATTTTTAATGTTTTCTTTTCTTTTTTTTTCATTTATATTTGGATTTAAAAAAAAAAATTATTATTATTAGACTTCATATTTTTTAAAACATAATATGATTATTTTTACTTTTATAATTACACCTACACATATAATATCTATAAAATATAAATACATTAAAATAAAAAATTGATTGACCCGCGGTCGAACCCGGTTGACCCGATGACCCGGTGACGCAGAAGGTAAACCGGTTCACTGTCCGGGTCGGGTATCAAAACATTGCATTTAACTTTATTTGCACAAAAAAAAAAAAAAAAAAAAGGAAACCTTAGGAGCTTATCGGTTAAAGATATAAAAAACCTAACGTTTTTGGTACAATCTGGATTCACAAACCCTAGCCCTAGTTTCGACGCCGATATTGCTCTCCGATTTACAGTTAGTGCTATCGCTGATTCCGTCTGGTTTGTGCATCGATCTCTGATTTTTTTTTTTTTTTTTTCGCATCCATCTCTGATTACACGCTAATTATTGTATAAATTTTACCCTAGAGTAGACGTGATCTTATTCTAATGTTTTTTCGATTATTTTTTTTTTTTTCTTACGAAATTTTTATTTCTTCGGATTTAGGTAGATAAGATCAGAGTGAGTTTCTCCATCGCCGGTTACTATGGTTTTGAATTGGCTCGCCAACAAACGCAACAATCCAATGCATGATGCCCAAGAAGCCATAGACTTGCTAAACAAGGTATCATCAGATTTCATATGTCTTGGATTTAATAATTGTTCTTGTTTGATTGAGAAGTGACATTTAATTATTACTAATAATAATAATTGTATTAGTAACATATACACACATTTTTTAGCCTTGGTTTGAAGCCATCATTGAACTTACTTGGTTTTTAAAGATTCATATAAAACTGAATCCATTCTCAATTGAAATTATGTGGTTTTACTCTTGTTAATTCATTGTGTGTGTTCAATCACCTCATGGTTTTAATCTTCTTTAGATGATTGAGTCCCTTGAACAAAAGGAGAAATTTTACATGGAGAAGGCTGCCATGCATTTTGAGACAGCAAAACAATGTTACCAGGCAAATAACAAACGTGGTACGTACGACCAAACCTTTTTTTTTTTTTTTTATGAAAACCACATGAATCGGTTTAACAGTTACATGTTGTGTCGTCATACAGATACAGGTGCTTTAGACAATATGAAAATGAAGGTGAATTATGAGTAATTAGCTCAACAATTTCGGCAGGATCGAGTGCTTTTACATAAACAAGTGAGAATTTTTTTTTTTTTTTTTTTTTTGTTGTGGTAGTTGTACATCATTTATTATTTATTTTTCCAATTTATGAACACCATTTTTTTTTCCTTTTTTTAAACAGGTGAGGTTAATTGAAAATAAGGTAAAGGATTTGATTTCGGCTGAATCTATGAAGAAGAAGAAGAAAGTGATTGAAGCGTTGCAGCTGAAGCCAAAGAATGTGTTTATTTGTTTTTGTTTTTGTTTGTTCCTTTCACTGCTGACATATCATATATGTGGTTGCTTCAGATAACAAGAACGTTGCCACAAGTTCACACAATACCTGGTTATTGTTAAACTTTAGCTCCTCTGACAACAAGAAAGATTGTATAATCTTTTCGTTCTTGTTGTCATTTTTTTTATTGTTCCGATCCTTTTAATAGACGGACCAGTATACTTAAGACAAGAACTATTAGTCTTTGATAAAAAGTGTGTAACACTACACTCATCACCTTAATATTAAAAATATAATTGGTTTCTTGCGAAACCAATTACAAGCAAACAATCGAGGTCAAAGAAAATTATTATAACATGTAAACGCTTAAACAAATACTGTACAAACAAATAATGTGTGTTTATGTTGTAGCCTACTTATCATTCCACCTTTGTTGCATAAGTGATAAGTCACAATATTTTCCGGCAAGTTGGTTATTCGCCATGGTTTGTCGGAAAACATTAACACCAAGAACATGGCTTATTATCTCTTGGGTTTCTTTTCTCGAGTTTTGGATGCGCAAGAGCGATGTGGTCATAGCTAGATATATATAGCGTTCCAAAATGCGCATTGAGGTTCATCAATTCCCTGGAGTTCATCAGGTAAACTATCTCTCAAATGTTGAGGCTCGATCTGTCTCACATTTTAAAAAACAAAATGAAGATCGTAGTATTGCTGGTGATCGCATTTCCAGTCCATAATCAGATTAAGCTAAATTAAGAACCCAAGGATTTGTGATTACCTTAACCAATCCCTATTTGTTCATTTGCTCGTTCGATCGGTTCAAAGATGATCCACAAAACCGTAACGTTGAAGACGATGATACACATTCCTGATTCTCTTGAACCTTTTTCTTTTCTTATTATCATTGTCTTGAAACAGGTGCTTGATGTAAACATGTATCATGTATGTATCACAAGTCTGGTTCTCACAATTGTCGCATTCTAAATCAACTACTTCACATCTCCTCTCTACCAAAGTCTCCTCGTCACTCATTTCCCACTAATTTAGTCTTTCGTGAAGAACAAGCCTGCATAATGTTTCTCCTTACAATGCGAGGCAGCTTGCTCTTACGTTTGAGGATGGTCAAACCTTTCCATTAAACTCGTTACTTCCGTCACACTCCAAAGGTGAAGACCGATTTGCAACCAAAAATACTTCTAGTCTTACTCAACAAAAATCAGACCAGTACTCCACACTCTCTCTATATAATTTTCGCTCAGGCTCCCTCACCGAAAGAAATCAATTTCACTCTCTCTTCTTTCTCTTTTTTCAAACAATCTCATCATCGATTATTTTCTCTTGTTGCAAATGAAACTAGGTTTTAATTGATTCATTATTCCTTCTACAACACGGAGACCGAACCGGTTAAAGTACAAGTTACTACAACGATGTTAAAGATATTCATAATGATAGGGATCATACTTTTTTTTTTTTTTCTTTTTAAGTACATTGTTCAATTATTATAATAGTATTAGATAATTCTTTGTTTTATTTTAATTATATTATTTGATAAGCATTATAAAGTCCACGCATCGATTATTTTACATCCTTCTCTAGTTCTCTTGATAATGTCACGTTTTCCTTTTTTTTTTTTTTAGTTGTATTAGATAATTCCTTTTCCAAATTGAAGACGTTGAAACTGTTATATAAACAGACATTTTTTCCTATCGTTAGTAATTCAACTTTATTATTCCTCTCTCAATAAATCGCTCTACAAAAGTTTCCTGAATTCCTCTAGCTCTCAAGGTATATGTTTTTCTAATCTGTTCTCTTCAGCTTTGTGTGTGATCGTTTAGTTCTTAACTTTTATAATTATAACAACAATTATCTTATCGCTTATAAATTGTTCTCGTGGCTATAGTTTTCCATGAAACTAGGGTTTATCGTTTCTTAGATAGCTTTGGGGATACTTCCATATAGTTCTTATTTTTATTTTCTTTTATATTTTTTGCTTACAGATGTTGACGCTAATCTTTGTAAGGACTTTTTCTGCCAAGACCATACCTCCTTGGAAGACAATAACCCTTGAGGTCGAAAGCTCAGAAACTATCGGTAACGTCAAGGCCATGATCCAACTTAAAGAAGGAATCCCTCAAGATCGACAGAGTCTTATCTTTGCTGGCCGTCGACTTAAGGATGGTCATACTCTTGCGGATTACAACATCGAGAAGGAGTCAGTCCTTCACCTTCTCGTTCCTTTTTCCCGTCGCATGCAAATATTTGTGAAATTTGTCAGTGGAAAAATCATTACTATAGATGTTGAGAGTTCAGACACCATTGCGAGTCTTAAAGCTAAGATTAAAGACAAGGAAGAGATCCCTCCAGACCAACAGATCAGACTTATCAAGAATGGCTATCCTCTTGTTCAGGATGGTCATACTCTTGCGGATTACAACATCGAGAAGGATTCAACCCTTCACCTTCTCTTTCGTCCCCGTCGCATGCAAATATTTGTGAAATTTCTCACTGGAAAAATCATTACTCTAGATGTTGACAGTTTAGACACCATTGAGAGTGTTAAAGCTAAGATTCAAGACAAAGAAGAGATCCCTCCAGACCAACAGTTCAGACTTATCTTTGCTGGCTATCCACTTGATCAGGATGGTCATACTCTTGCGGATTACAACATCGAGAAGGATTCAACCCTTCACCTTCTCTTTCGTCCCCGTCGCATGCAAATATTTGTGAAATTTCTCACTGGAAAAATCATTACTCTAGATGTTGAGAGTTTAGACACCATTGAGAGTGTTAAAGCTAAGGTTCAAGACAAGGAAGGGTTCCCTCCAAACAAACAGAGAGTTATCTTTGCTGGCAATCAACTTGATGATCGTTATACTCTTGCGGATTACAACATCAAGAAGGATTCAACCCTTCATCTTGTCCTTCGTCTTCCATATCGCATGCAAATATTTGTGAGAATGCTCTGTGGAAAAACCATTACTCTAGATGTTGAGAGTTCAGACACCATTGAGATTGTTAAAGCTAAGCTTCAAGAAAAAGAAGAGATCCCTGTAGACCAAGAGAGTCTTTACTTCGCTGGCAAGCAACTTGTGGATAGTCACACTCTGGCGTATTACAACATCCAGAATAAGGAGTCAACCCTTTTACTACTACCTCCAGAAGGAGTCAGCCCTTTATCTTGGCCGTGGAGCCTTCTTAACAAGAACTAGGTCCACGTTCGCTCGAGCATTATATTGACCACTTTAGTCTTTTTATTGTTTGGTTATTTCTTTTTCTGTTTTGATGGGCTAGCTCGTAACTGGGGTTTGACCATTCGATTTTTTAAGTGTTTTTTTTTCTTCAATATTAATTCAAGTGTTCTCTATTTCTCTGTTCATCCAAGTCTCGACTACAACTACAATCCCTATAAACGTTTTATTAATGTTTCGGTTAGAGAAATCTAGTAATTTTAAGTTGAAATTTCAAATACAGAATTTGAACTATAATATATTAATACATGTAAAAGTCAGGACTTTACCCTCAGATCCATTGAAACCAACCAACAATCATACGTACGAACAAATAATTAAATAGCTAATGTATAATAAAAAGTCTGTGTTTAAAAGAATTACTAATCCTTAGTTCCTTACCAACAAAAAAAAAAAAGAATTACTAATTATACACCAAGAGGTCTGGGGTTCGAGTGTCAGATATTGCGATTTATTAACAATTATGCAGATTAATTAATGGAGGCAAGTTTACTGGAGATCTCCAGTGATGCGCAATTAGAGCCGTTCGCCGGGATTCAGCATGGAAAAGGAAGGAGTGCGGTCGTGAATCTGATAGGATCGGAAGGAATTGCACATAGTAAAATCGTCATAGTTCTCATAATTTGTAATAGTTAATAAATCCAGATGACAAAAAAAAAAAAAAAAAAATTATAACCGGAAAAATAAAACGAAGTAAAATACACCAGGGTTAATTATGATTTGGAAGTGAAAAAAAAAGATTTACATATTTTAGATGCAAATTATTATCATAATAACTAATATTCATAATGCCGTTTATTTATTATTATTTACATTAATATTTAAAAACATTTACTTTTTTAATGTGAAATCAATATGTTAAATATACACTTCAAGATATTAGTATTATCTTATTTTCTGAAAATATATTTAGCTATAGTCAAAAGAGAAAAGGTAAATAATGACTTAATATTTTGATGTTATCGTCATAAAAAAAAAGTAAATAATGATAAATTATAATACTTCTTTTTCTTAAAGTTTATTCTTTTTTTTATGCGAGATCAATATATCGTCATACACAAAATATATTAATCTTTGGTATCATCATCATAAAAAAAAAAAAGAAATAAACTACCTCATATCTTGATATTATCTTCAATATTTTGAAATATACACTTCAAAAGTTTATATTATCTTCCATTTTTAACAATATAAAATATTTACATATTTTCATCGAAATTTCATTTATATTGAGATATATTCTCGTCGAGATTTCCATTCACAGTGATAACCAATTTGGGAGATATTTTGGGCTTACCTAACAATTGGACCATTAATAAAATCCTTAGCATGTAAACAAAAAATTGATTTGGACCCTTGAAAATGTGAGACCCTGCATGTGTTGTAGCACTCCCCACACACGTGCAAAGTCGGACCTGCTAAGGAGTAAGAAGACATCTCTATTTAAAGTGTGACTAGTTAGACGATGCAAGGCAGATCACACACTACATCAATTCATATAGTGAGTGAGACAAGGTTGCCGCACAAAAGACAAGGTTGTACACATTATACAACCCCATCTCTGAGTATGAGCAAAAAAAGATAACCTGACTTTTACCACCAGCCATACAATGAAAGCAAACCATAGAAAAGATAACTTATCTAAAAGCTTATCTCGATTCTAGCAGATGCATAGACCTTGATCCAAAATTCTAGATTAAAAGAATAATTAGTACTGTGAGTCAACTTTAGTGATTTTCATTATTTTATTATTTTAATTAATTTAGTTATTAATTAAAAAATTTTTTTGTTATTTTTGTTATTTTTAATTAAATTTATATTTTTAAATTTTTGTTATTTAATTTTTTTTTAATTAATTTAGTTATTTTAAAATTTAAAATTTTTCTTATTTAGTTTTAGTTATTTTTAATTTTTTAATTTATTTTTTAAATTTTTACTTTTTTAGTTTTTTTAATTTTTATATTTTGGTATTTTTTAATTTTTCTATTTTTTATAATAGATTTTATATTTTTTATTTTTTTAAATGGACATAGGGTTATTTTGATCTTTTCATTTTTACTCCCTCTCTAATACACAAAAACTATCTAACTCAAAAACTACCCAAAACCTAAACTACACAATTCCTAATAACAAGCTTAAAACTACCCTATTTGCTAAGAGACTCTAAAAAATACTATATAATTTAAATAGTCATAAACTATTAATTAATATAAATTCTGAATTAAAATCTGAAAAAATCTAATAAAATAAAACGAAATAAAAAGGCTAAAAATCATATATATTAAAACAGACAAAATATTATTTGTGAGAGACCATCTCTAATGTATCTTTCTATTTTTACTTTAAAATAGAGTAACTCTAAAATAGAGTAGAGTTTTTCTCTAAAGTATCTACTAAACTCTACTCTATTTTAGAATTATTCTATTTTAGAGTAAAATTATATAGAGGACAAAATATAGTTATTCTATATGTAGAGTAATCATATCATTTACTCTATTTTAGAGTGAGATATTAAGTGGGGTTGAAGAGAAATCTTATTGGGGAATTATAGAAGTATATATTATGTATTTCATTATTCTAGAGATAAATCTTAGAAATATCTTATTATATAAAGTTGGGTTTTCGAAGTTACTAACTCACGAGATCATGACACGTGTCATATCTATCGGTTAGAGATTTTGACACGTGTCAAAAAATTTTGTTTTTAAAAATTTAAAAAAAAGAAAAAGATAATTATGAGAAAAAAATCAAAACGTAAATAAATTTAAAAGTGTAAAAAGATACTGTTAAGGAAATTCTAACTTAAATAATTTTAAAAATAAAAAGATAATTTTAAAAAAAGTTTAAAGGACCAAGTAGAAAATACTATTCCTAAAAGAAAAAGGAACTTCAAATACTTACCTCTATATAATCGAATAGATTGTCTCATATTTTTCTTACTAAACAAAATAAATTTTTTAAAAACACCATTGTTGATTCAACTTTGTTCTATTGATAAAGATTTGTTTTTATTATGATTATAGGTTTTTGGTGTGTAGAACCATCCATATGGATCGATGCATGAAGATTTGAGTGATATTTTAACTAATTAATTTAAGTTATGATAAGGTAAATTTTGATCAAAACCTAATTCTTTTGGTATTAGTATATATGTTTCACGTATTGGTGTTAAATTATTTTGTTAATGTTCAGTAGGTGGATTTCATATGATTAATTTCATCGAATGAAGAGGTGAACTTATTTTAAACCTATAATATTTTTGCTTTTGGTTTGATGATTTTTGGTTAGTGTACTAATGGTTTCTCGATGCGATGATCTAAAAACGCTTGATATGACTATCGTGTGATCATGTAAGTTTTAATCTAAATGTGACTTTTTTCGTATGATTCTACATGTTTTGATAAAATACGAATTCTTTGGTCAGGAAGTTGATGTGTAAGGATTGATTTTACCGGATAAATATGTAAAATTTTGAAATAAGATTAATTTAAAATCTCAATTTATCATATTTATGTATATTTATACATATATTTATACAGATTATAAAGAGGTTTAGAAAATTAAACTGATTAAATATAGTATATGTATTGTAATACGTAATTAAATTTTAATATAGTATTTACATACGATAACAGTAAAATCTATTAAATTTGTAAAAAAAACGTATTGATTAACATGTGTATCACAAAGATTTAAATAATTAATATATTAAAAATTTAATTAATTAATTCATCAATTTGTTTACAGAAATTCAAATTTTGAATTTTAACTTTTAGTTTTATTTTTTACACGGGTTATTAAATTTTTAATTTCTAACCCGCGTATACGCGGGTCCTAATCTAGTATTCTAGAAAGATTAGGCCCAGCACATAACTTGGTCTTCAAGTCATAGTCTCTTGTATAAATATAAGGTTGTAATCTTTTGTGCAAAAGAAGAGAACACGTTTTAAACCTAGCCGCTTCTAGTTTTATATGGTATCAGAGCTAGAGCCTCGACCACCACGTCCTGAACCACGACCTCCACCTTTTCCGCTTCGTTCTGTCCACCATTCCGGATACCCGATCAATTCCCAACAAAAATCTTTTTCATGACCTGTCCTACCGCAATGTGAGCAAAGACTCCGTTCTCTGTTCCTGTTGTTTCCTTGTGAGAACTTCTGGGGAACCGAGCGTGTTGCGAATCCGGACACATCACTCGCTTCACGACTAGTTAACAAAGTAGAAGATTCTCTTTGCTGTAAAGATCGCGTGGTGAAACCAACGGCATCTTGTTGTTGTTCTTTCTTCTTCGCCGCATCAAGTCTTTGTTCTTCTCGAATTACTTTGGCATAAGCTTGCGCCAAATCCGGCATAGGTTCAGCGTCAACAATCTGGCAAATCACGTTTCCAAACCTAGACTCATCAAGTCCCATGACAAATTGATGAACTTTCTCATCTTCCCTTTCCTTTGCGATTTGAGCTCCGGCTTTGCAAGTACACACAGGGATCGAGCGATAACTTCGAAGCTCATCCCACAACACCACAAGACGTCCGTAATAATCAATTACAGATTGTCCTTCTTGACGACATGAAGCAATAATAGACACGATTTGATGAATTCTAACCTTGTTTCCAACAGAAAACCGTTTTCTCAAATTCTCCCACAACTCCGCTGCATCGGAGATAAAAGACACCGTCGATCGAACACGAGGTACAATTGACGTTCTCAGCCATCCGACAACCATTGAATTCACACTTGTCCATGTTTCCATCTCCGAACCTGGAGTCGTCGGCTTCTTGATCGAACCATCGATAAAACCGGTCTTCCTCTTTGCTTTAAGAGCGTTGAGCATCTCCGTTGCCCACTCCGCATAATTCTCTCCCGTCAACTGAACATAGGAGATCATCAAACCAGGATTGTCAGAGGAAAACAAGGTATAAGGCGTGATTTTTGTTGAATCAGAGGCCTTAGTAACAATCGCCATTTCTTCTTCGGTCGACATAGAAACAAACTTTTGATCTTAATCAAAGATCCAAGAAAAAACAGCAAAACAGAAGAAGACGAAGATGAAACGAAGAAACTAGGCTTTCCGCTCTGATACCATTGATGTGGGTAAGTTTCACCCAAACACGCGACTCCTATGCTGCAAGCGCACAGCAAATCGTTTGTAGTATTTAGGGTATCAATCCACCGGAGAAGTGTGTACCAAGCGAATCACGCAAAACTAGAATAGGGCTAGAACCAAAGAAAGAGATTTGTTGTTGTTGTTGTGACTGAAATGAAACAAAAGAAAGTAAATAGTACCAAAGCAAAGCAAAGAAAGCAAATGACTAAAACTAAGAAAGCAAAATAACGAAAGCAGATTAGGGTTTAAAACAATAAGATTAAAGACGCTGGGCATTCAGGGATTCGCAGGGGATTCATAGCTAGGTTTCACTTGAGGGTTTCAGACGAGTATCGATTTAAAGCCTGTTCACAAACTACAATCACTAAGTACCATCAAACCCCTGACCTGTAAGGTTCGATGCAAATGACTTCCTATTCGGTTATCCGTGTACGCGAGACGCGGGGGACACTCAATAGGAGCACGCTTTAGATTCAAGATTGCTAAGTTAACTCAGTCACGCGACCGGCTACAGTATAGGTGTCGCGATATGTTAGAGCTCTGCTAGATCTAGTTCAGACAAGGGATACAACTGTCAGGAGATCCACTAATCTATTATCAGGTTAAGGTTAATTACTCCGTCACACATGCATTAGACACACGACCAGAGAAGACCAGGAGCAAAAGATACTAACCTAAAATTGACCCCTCTCGTTAGCCTAACATGAAATCCCCCTTGAGTTTTTGGCTGACAACTCCAAATGGGTCGATTCCACTTCGAGGCGAATCTTGATTCTTTAAGCTTTCCAATGACACCAAGATCTCCAAATTTGGTGCACGGGAAGGTCGCCTTTGGATGCCAAACTTCTGGTGGTCCGAAACTGTCATGCGGGTCCTTTTCTTCCCTTTTTGTCGTTTTTCCCTAAAACCTGTAAAAACTCTTTGTTCTTGCAAATATCCAGTTATTGGCTTATATGCATTGGAAATGCATTAAAACCTTATTAAAAACCCTTTAAAAACATAGCTAAAATGGGCGAAAATCCCATGTTATCAACTCCCCCAGACTTAAGCTTTGCTTGTCCTCATTGAACAAGAAATCGCGTTAGAGCATTCTCACTATTAGACACACGACTTTCTCAACTCTGGTCCTTTGGTTCCAATCCTGCAAAAACTCCGAATTCACGTTAGTCAACTCCCTACATTCATTAAAGTTTTGCATGGCTCTCTCATCCGAAGGATGTCATTCAGGGTAGACGGCGCTTGGCATAAAGAGGCATTTAGTGTTTAGGGTGGAGTTTAGAGTGTTTAGGGTTACCAGATAATTGCGAGAATGCAGGATATTATGCAAAACCGCAAGAGAGAGTGGCCCAATTGATGTCCACGGTTTTCAACCCTTCTTCACTCAACTCCTTCTTCCTTCTTTTGAGATTCCCCCAGACTGAGGTTTTTCTGTGGGTTTCTCCTGCAAACTACTCGTCTATCTTCTAGATTGGTTCCTTGCACTCCTATGGATCTTCCTTCGTACTTCCTGAGACTTTATTAGTAGCCATTTCCCTTCTTTTCGTTTTTTTTTTTTTGGAAAGGGGAAAAGGTGTACTAGTCTCAAGAGTTCACGTATTGTACCTTAGATATGTGGATCCAATAGGTTGCTTTTAGTTCCTCTTATCTCAGCTCTATGCATCGACTCCGGCTTTCTTTAGTTCTTTTATCTTCTTGATTGAAAACCGCGTCGTTCCTCTCTCTCCGGCGTTTTTGCACATAACTACTAGAACAGGAAAGAAAAGAGAATGCATGAGGTCTGAAATGAGGTTAAGGTTAAGGGTGGGAACCACTAAAAATGAGTGGCCATTCAGGATCGTCGAAAAAGATTGATAAAGAGTGATGTGACGTCCTGAATGTATCCGCTCGTTTCCCTGATCTAACACCTTGAATAAGAGAGAATTAAAGTCAGGTTAGGTTCAAATAAAATAGAGTTGACTTCCGATCCAACAGAAATCTCCGCAGAATGAAACTTCAGGGGAGTGTTCCGGTCATGGACTTCTAGGTATTGTCCGCTCCAAACGAGTCCTGTAAGCGGTCCTAAGAAAAACAATTCTCGACACCTTGAGTGGTCAATTTCATCATATGATAAGATCCTTATTCCCTACTAGTTTTGACTCAATAAAACGACTCGATAAAAAATCTGTATTGATGTAAAAAAATGGCAAATTTCGCAAGTCAACAAAAGAAAGTAGCACATTAGTAAAGGATGGAACATCCTTCCCCCCAGACTTAAATCGAACCGTTCTCGGTGAGAAAGATGATTATAAGTACGTGGAAATGAAAGATTAAAGTTTTGGAACAATGTCACCTTGTTTGGTAGAGATGGATTGATGGATAGGTTGGTATCTCCCCCAGACTTGAATTGTTGCCAATTCTCGCTTGGTGGGGATGGTGGTGGGTGGATACAAGGTTTACTGATCTTCTCCTTCGTTTCTCCTTATTTGCTTGTAATCGAATGAACCTTTTAGGGTCCATCGACTTTTCTTCGTATAATCTTTTTTTGCATCGTCCTTGTTACAAAACCTAAAAACCATCAATAAAGAATTGTTAAAAACCAAAAACAAATGGTCCTAAGATAGATAGATAATTAATGCAAATATGCTGGCGGAATGGTCGATGGTGGTATGAATGATGCAATGGTGCTCGAAGCTTTGTGTGATCGGACGGTGGACGTGGCTAATGCGGGTTACGTCGAAGTGGATGGCCGGTGCGATCGTTGAGCTACCGCGGGCTGTAGTCCCGTGTGTGCGGTGGGTCGCTCTCGTGAACGCGGGACGATGGGTCGGTCACGCGGTTAGTGGCTTGGTCGACCGAATGGTCGATGGGCCGACCCGCATGGTGACGACCCGTCCGTGCGGTCGTCTGTTCGTGTGGCCGCAGGCCCAAGCCTTGGTCATGAGGCCTTGGCTCGTGGTCCTTGCTAGTCTTTTCATCACTTAACTTCAAACGGTACTTCCTTCCTTCTCCTTTTTCTTTTCTTTTCTATTTTATGAAAACCTGAAACAAAAACTTGGAAACAAATCAAAGCAAAATGCAAAAACAAAAGTCAAAATCAAAAACTAAAACTCAAAAACAAAACAATGGGTTGCCTCCCATCAAGCGCTTTTGTTTAACGTCGTTTATCTCAACGTTTTTGCCTTTTTGGGATTAGGCTGGTGGAGACTCCGCCTTGTGACAAGCGTACTTATGTCTCCCTCTTCTCAGGTTGGTGAGTTTTTCGTCCTCGCTCTCCTCACCGTCTTCATATCCGTTACTCATGGTTGCCATGGCTGGAATTGCTTCGAAGAAGAAGTCTTTGTCGATGTGGCTAAAGCACATTCTTCCTTTCGGCCAATCCATCACTGCTCCAACGGTACATAGGAATGGTCCTCCAAGTATGAGTTGGGTGTTCATCCCTTCCACCGTGTTGAGTACGTGAAAATCAGTTGGAACATTGCAGATTCCAATTCGGACATCAATGTCTAGAATCATTCCCTCAGGCGTAGTAAACGTAGAATTCGCTAGTCCAATTCGAATTTCCGAGGGTCGTAGCTCCTTAATCCCAATACGGTTTGCCATCCCCGAAGTCATTACATTGACACAGGAGCCTGAGTCGCAAAGTGCGTTTTTGAATTCGATTCCACGTATGTGACAAGTCACTACGAATCGTCCCATAGGCTCTAGCTTCCTCAGCGTCTTGAATGGCTTGGGGTAATGCAAAGCTTGTTCGTATAGATCTCTCATATCTCCTCTGGTCTCACAGCTCTCCAGAAAGAAACGGTCAATATCATAATCAGTACAAGCTTTAGTGAAGGTCGTACCTGGTGGTAGATTTGCAACTGCACGGTTGAAATCTCCTAAGTCTTTTAGGCTTATCCATCGCGGGTACCAACGGTTCCTCAGGAGAGTTATGCCGTGTGGTTCGCGGTGGAGTGAAAATCCTCGGCGGTCCTTCTTCTCTTCTAATCTTGGGGAAGGTGGAGTCCCATAATGAGCGTTTACCACGTTACAACTCATGTGTGGACTAGGTCCTCCTTCTCCATTTCTATCTTCGATGCGTCTAGCAACGCGTCGCTGAGCCCCTACGGACTCGTTTCTTGGTAGGTTGGTCCTTCTAGCTAGTTCTTCGCGTAGTAGCTTTGCCGCACTAAGTATGGCTGAAGTATCATTGCGAGAGGTTGTTAAGCTCATAGACTCATCTAGAAATGCTTCCTCCAAGTTGTCTTGTCGGACCAAGATCTTCTGTATAGTGCCTTCGCTTGAGATTGCACGTCTTTGCAGCACATCGATGTAATTGAAGACATCGGTGAGCTTCTTAATCGTGTCAAGTGAAAAATGCTCGAGGCGGTCCCCTATGGCTTTGGTCACCTTGTCGCTATTCTCCAATCTTCCAGCGTGGTTTTGTTCTCCTATAAAGCTTCTTCCCATCTCGTGCTCGATGCGTCGAAATCTTTTATCAATTTCCTCAGCATCCCGCGCATACTTCTCTCCAAAATTCTTGACAAAAGCTGAGATCTCTTCTATCTTCCCACAAAGAATTGAATCGATCTTGTTAAGCCGCTCTCGCGTCGTTCTTTCAATCAACTTAACATACTCGAGATGTTGAGCCAAAACATCCGCGGGTTGTCCCATGGGCTTCCCTTGCTTCGAAATGCCGATCTCCTGACTATGGAAGACTTGTTGTGGCAGACGAAAGGAAACTTGACTTCCGTCTAATGGGTTTTGTTGATAGACATTTGCCCTTAGATATGGCTGCTGAAGTCGCGTTTGTAGAGGTACTGGTTGCAGTCTTCTTATTGCGCGAGAAGGCGGAGGATTTCGCGGCCTAGGTGTCCCTTGGTCGTGAAAATCCCGTTGTTGTTGCTTAAAAGCTTCATCTTCGGGAACTCCGTTTTTCTGCAATTTAGTCACTACACAAGAATAGACCATATCGAACTTACCTTCGTCCTTGACTTGAAGTTCACCGTCAGATTCGTTGTACCGGTCCGAGAGTGGTGGTTCGTGGTCATGGGACGGTGCTGGTTCGGTTGTGGACCTTGGATAGGTGTCCGGGTCATCGCGTCGATCATCGGGCTTGGACTGGTCGGATGCGGCCAACGGCCTCGCCATGGAGCCCCGATCATGCGGCCAAAGGTTCTTCGACCGCATGTCGAGTCCACGGTCGTGCGGCCGTGGGTCGTCTGCTGTCCGGGCTGTCCGGTTGATCTCATCCTGGTACGGGTTGGCTACGGGCTGGTCCGGGACGTCTGCTGACCGCGTGGTGAGCTCCCGACCATGCGGTCCAGAGCTCTGTAACCGCGGGATGCTCCCTGGGTCGCGTGGGTTGTCCGGGCAGTCCATGGCTGCCGTACCGTCTGTCCGTGGGACCGGTGAAGAGGGTCGTGATGGTGGAGCTGACGACCGCGGGTCGAGACCCCGATCGTGCGGCGGAAGGATGTCCGACCGCGGGTCAGCAGCCCGACCATGCGGTCGAAGGCTGATCTGCCGCAGTTCGGACCCGGCGTCATGCGGCCGTGGGTCGGTCCGTGGCCCCGGTTCCTCCTCGTCGGTTGTGGCCATTTCATCATTCTCCTCGGCCATTTGGAAATTCTTCATGCTTTCTTCTTGTTCCTCTTTCACCTTAGGTCCCTGCAAGGTATAAGAAAAATTTTCACATGAATTAGAAAGATTTAAATCTTTTTCTTCCCTTTTGGCAAAATGATTTGGCGAATCATTCGCCGGATCTTCTGTATCATCAGGAGGCCAGAAAATCTTAGTGGCAGTGTCTTCAAGAGCATCTTCATCGCAGGAGCCTTCCTGGGCTTGACCTATGTCTTCCCAAAAGTGTTCTTGTCGACTTCCTCGATAGAGTCGAATTTCTTGTTGTCCAAGTACTCTTGATACTCGTCCGAGCACTTCCATTCAGAATAATCTTTTGGATCACTGAATCCTTGATGTAAGGCTTCAATTTTCCATTCGAGTCTATTCTCTATTATCTCTACGTTGTAATGCATATTGATGATCTTCACTCCTTGCTTGATAACATCCCCCTTTGCTTCATGCACGTGAGAGGTGACGACTTCTAAGTCTCCTTCCAATTTGGTGACTCTTTCTTCAATCTCCTCTAGTCTAGCTTCGATCTCCATCTTGTGCGAGTCTAATTTGGCATAGATAGCCGCACTAGACTTTTCTTGCACATCAAGAAATTTCAGTAAAAGGTCTTCGATCCTTATGTTTGAATTAGAAACACTAGACGTTGCTTCTTCAAAGGCTTGATAGGGATGGTCTCGGTTTGATTCGATTGTCATGACCTCGTGGTGGTCATGCTTCTCGTCGGGTACACGGCAGAGAGGCTCTCGGCTTGGACGTTGATGTCCTGAACTAAGCATCCTTCGGTCTCTGTCATGTGGACGTGAGTGGGCAGCTCTCACATATGGCTCCTCATAGGGCTGAGGAGGGTCGCGAACAGCTCGCGATTGTTGCTGAGTGGTCTGGGCATGTTGATGACCGATGCGTATAGCATCGTATTCTTCTTCATACGTTGGACCGTGAGTGTTGCATCCTAGAGAGATGCATGTCTCCTGTAGAGAGACAAGTTCCAATATTTCTTTTTCAGTCAAGAGGTGCCGCGGTTTCGATGTGATCTTCGCGAACCTCTTCAAGATGAATTTGTAGATGAGATAGTCGGACTCCTCATTGAAGTCTTCTCGTCCCAGAGTGAAATCCATTTTTTCCTGAAACATGAAAAACCAAAGCAGAAAATTAAAACGTCCTAGACTTCTTTCCTAGTCTTAGACTCGGCGATACACTACAGTCCCCGGAGGCAACGGCGCCAGAAACTTGATGTGGGTAAGTTTCACCCAAACACGCGACTCCTATGCTGCAAGCGCACAGCAAATCGTTTGTAGTATTTAGGGTATCAATCCACCGGAGAAGTGTGTACCAAGCGAATCACGCAAAACTAGAATAGGGCTAGAACCAAAGAAAGAGATTTGTTGTTGTTGTCACTGAAATGAAACAAAAGAAAGTAAATAGTACCAAAGCAAAGCAAAGAAAGCAAATGACTAAAACTAAGAAAGCAAAATAACGAAAGCATATTAGGGTTTAAAACAATAAGATTAAAGACGCTGGGCATTCATGGATTCGTAGGGGATTCATAGCTAGGTTTCACTTGAGGGTTTCAGACGAGTATCGATTTAAAGCCTGTTCACAAACTACAATCACTAAGTACCATCAAACCCCTGACCTGTAAGGTTCGATGCAAATGACTTCCTATTCGGTTATCCGTGTACGCGAGACGCGGGGGACACTCAATAGGAGCACGCTTTAGATTCAAGATTGCTAAGTTAACTCAGTCACGCGACCGGCTACAGTATAGGTGTCGCGATATGTTAGAGCTCTGCTAGATCTAGTTCAGACAAGGGATACAACTGTCAAGAGATCCACTAATCTATTATCAGGTTAAGGTTAATTACTCCGTCACACATGCATTAGACACACGACCAGAGAAGACCAGGAGCAAAAGATACTAACCTAAAATTGACCCCTCTCGTTAGCCTAACATGAAATCCCCCTTGAGTTTCCCTTAAACCCAACTAAGGAACTACTCACACATATTGGATCCAATCATCAAATCAGTGAATATGTAAATCAGGACCATAAAGAAGTAGATTAATAAACGATTCAAAGCAACAAAGATTCGGACTTGCTCCTCTTCAACAAGTAAAGAGAAACAGATCTTCTTCCTAAACAAACTAAACAAAAGCAAAGAACAGAAACGAAATAACCAAGAGATGACACGTGAAGGAACTGAGAGAGACGTCCAAGGAGGCTCCCAAAGGCTTCAAGCTTCTCTCTAGGGCTGCGGCGTGATGATTTAGAGGCACCAACAAAGCATATCGAAACCCTAGGGTGGAGACCCCTATTTATAGGTTTCAATGCTTGGATTAGGGTTAGGGTTTCCTCCTCTTCAAGTTTAGTCTTGGGCCAAACGACTTGGGCTTCTAATGTTGCATTCTCGGGCTTTTAAGTTGGCCAAAATAACATGTCCTGGCCGCATGATCAGGCACTGGTGGTGCGCTGGTGATAGTGCTTGGCCGCATGGTCATGACTTGGTCGTGCGCCTGGACAAGTCGGTCTTCAAACGGTTGTAACTTTCGGCTGACAACTCCAAATGGGTCGATTCCACTTCGAGGCGAATCTTGATTCTTTAAGCTTTCCAATGACACCAAGATCTCCAAATTTGGTGCACGGGAAGGTCGCCTTTGGATGCGAAACTTCTGGTGGTCCGAAACTGTCCTGCGGATCCTTTTCTTCCCTTTTTGTCGTTTTTCCCTAAAACCTGTAAAAACTCTTTGTTCTTGCAAATATCCAGTTATTGGCTTATATGCATTGGAAATGCATTAAAACCTTATTAAAAACCCTTTAAAAACATAGCTAAAATGGGCGAAAATCCCATGTTATCAACCATATAAAACTAGAAGCGGCTAGGTTTAAAACGTGTTCTCTTCTTTTGCTCCAGGTCGTGGTCGTGGTTATGCAACAGTAGCTCATGCCACAAGCCCTCACGCCTCCGCATTCCCATCTTTCACCCCAGAGCAGTGGAAAGCTTTGAGTCAACTAGCCCAAGAAAAAGCTACAAATGTTTCTGACAAACTTTCTGGTAAGATTAATGAGGATGTGATTCTTGATACAGGGGCTTCTCACCATATGACGGGAAACCTCTCGTTACTAGTGAATGTTTGTTCAATTCCTCCGTGTTCTGTTGGATTCGCGGATGGAAGTAAAACGATGTCGACAAGCATGGGAGTGCTCCATGTGTCAGATAATATAACACTTTACAATGTGTTATACGTTCCAGCTCTTGATTGCACTCTTGTCTCCGTTTCTAAGCTACTCAAACAAAGGAAATGTGTAGCGATGTTTATTGATAGTTTTTGTGTTTTGCAGGACCGTTTTTCGAGGATTCTGATTGGAGCCGGTGAAGAGCGTGATGGGGTTTATTATCTTAAAGATGAGGCTGTTGTGAGGGTCAGCAAGGTTGCGTTACAGTGTGATTCGACTTTGTGGCATCAACGACTCGGGCATCCAGCTTTTTTTGTACTTTCTAGTTTACCTATGTTTTCTGGTGTTTTAAACTCAACTAGCCCTAGTCCTTGTGACGTGTGTTTTAAGGCTAAGCAAACAAGAGAAGTATTTTATGATAGTTCAAATAAAGCAATGGATTGTTTTTCGCTAATTCATGTTGATGTTTGGGGACCGTATAGAATTCCAGCTTCGTGTGGAGCAGTTTATTTTTTAACGATTGTGGACGATTTTTCAAGAGCAGTATGGACATACCTCTTGCTGGAAAAATCAGAGGTTCGACAAGTTTTGCAGAACTTTTGTGTTTATGCTGGAAAACAATTTGGGAAAAATGTTCGTATGGTGAGAAGTGATAACGGCACCGAGTTCATGTGTCTTTCCTCGTATTTTAGAAACAACGGCATTGTTCATCAAACCTCTTGCGTTGATACTCCACAACAGAATGGGCGCGTGGAAAGAAAGCACGGTCATATTTTAAACATCGCAAGATCTCTTCTTTTTCAAGCAAGTTTGCCGATCACTTTTTGGGGAGAAGCCATTTTGACGGCTGCATATCTCATCAATCGCACTCCAACAAAAATTCTTCATGGGAAAACACCGTATGAGTTGTTGTTTGGTGAGAAGCCAAGGTATGATCAATTAAGAGTTTTTGGTTCTTTGTGCTACACACATCGAAGATCACGTGACAGAGACAAATTTGGGGAGCGGAGTCGTTCTTGTATTTTTGTTGGGTATCCATTTGGAAAGAAGGGCTGGAAGGTATATGACCTTGAAAAAGAGGAGTTCTTGGTCTCACGCGATGTGTTTTTTCAAGAGAATATTTTTCCATTTTCTCATAAAAAGAATGAAGAGCTTCCTCCACATGTCGCCGTTTGTGTTGATGATGATTGGGTTATTACACCTTCCTCCACGTCAATAGTAAGGGGGAGTGGAATTGATGATGATACTTCACATGGTGACGTGGCACATAATGAAAATGAGACGTCATCACCACTTGAAGAAAAGGAGACGTCATCTCCACTTGTTGATAAATCACGTGTTGAGGAGGATTCATCTTCTACCGAGGAAAAATTTCCTTCTCCGTTAAATGAGACGTCTAATTCTTCTAGTGAGGAGAATGAGTTGGGTGTTGGTAAACGTGTGAAGTTTCCCTCTGTCAGATTGCAAGGTTATGTGACATATAATGCACGCTGTCTAGAAGAACCCCATCACGCTTCACCCGACTTTAACGCAGTCTCCTCGACTTCGGTCCAAGGTAAGACACCGTATCCCCTTATGAATTATATTTCTGATGATCACTTTTCATCTGCCCATCAAGTATTTTTAGCTGCCGTGGTTGCCGGTGTTGAACCCACGTCGTATAAACAAGCCATACAAGACCCGCGATGGACTAATGCCATGGGTACAGAGGTTGACGCACTTGAAGTGAATCGTACGTGGGATGTTGTTGATCTACCGCCTGGTAAAGAAGCTATAAACAACCAATGGGTTTATAAAATTAAATATAATGCTGATGGTTCAGTGGAACGGTATAAAGCACGTTTGGTTGCTTGTGGCAATCGTCAAGTCGAAGGCGAAGATTATAATGAGACGTTTGCACCCGTTGTCAAGATGACAACGGTTCGGGGTTTGTTGCGTATTGTTTCTGGAAAAAATTGGGAAGCACACCAAATGGACGTGCATAATGCTTTTCTTCATGGTGATTTAGAAGAAGAAGTCTATATGAAGCTTCCCATTGGTTTTCGTCATTCGGATCCTAATAAAGTTTGTCGGCTTCGCAAATCTTTATATGGTCTTAAGCAAGCTCCACGGTGTTGGTTTGCTAAACTTACATCGGCTTTGACGAAATTTGGTTTTGTTCAATCTTATGCCGATTATTCTTTGTTTTCCTATTCACGTGGTGATGTTGAGCTACGAGTTCTCATCTATGTAGATGACCTACTCATTTGTGGGAATCATTCACGCATGCTGCAAAGTTTTAAAGATTACTTGGGGAGATGCTTCCATATGAAGGATTTGGGTAAGGCCAAATATTTTCTTGGCATTGAGATCGCACGAAGTTCTGAAGGTATTTATCTTTCTCAGAGAAAATATGCTCTTGACATAATTAGTGAACTCGGTCTTCTTGGTTCTAAACCGGCAGCGACACCGCTTGAACAAAATCACAAGTTGGGTTTAAGCACGAGTGATTTTATTCCCAATCCAGAGGTTTATCGGCGTTTGGTTGGTCGCCTTATTTATCTCCTCACCACTCATCCGGAGCTTGCGTATGCGGTTCATATTTTATCTCAGTTTATGAAGACTCCACGTGTTGATCATTGGGAAGCTGCTCTCCGTGTTGTACGTTATTTAAAAGGTTCTCCGGGTCAAGGGATCTTGTTGAGTTCTAAATCCGATCTTTGCCTTACTGCATATTGTGATTCCGATTTTTCTACTTGTCCTACTACACGACGTTCTCTTAGTGGCTATGTTATGTTCTTAGGTGGATCACCTATTTCCTGGAAGTCTAAGAAACAAGACACCGTATCTCATTCTTCTGCTGAAGCTGAGTATAGGTCGATGCGTCATGCCTTGGATGAAATTATGTGGCTCAAAGAACTTCTTGCAGACTTAGGGTGTCCCCAGAATCAACCTATTCGATTGTTTTGTGATAGTCAAGCCGCCATTCACATTTCCAACAATCCTGTTTTTCATGAACGTACTAAGCATATTGAAAGAGATTGTCATGCCGTTCGTGATGCTGTTCAAGATGGAGTGGTTACTATGGTTCATGTTCGTACTCATGAGCAACTCGCCGATTTGCTTACCAAGGCCTTGGGTCGTGTCTCCTTTCAAAAGCTATCGTCCAAGTTAATTGGGCATTTGTGATCTTCATGCTCCAACTTGAGGGGGAGTATTGGGGAATTATAAAAGTATATATTATGTATTTCCTTATTCTAGAGATAAATCTTAGAAATATATTCTAGAAAGTTTAGGCCCAGCACATAACTTGGTCTTCAAGTCATAGTCTCTTGTATAAATATAAGGTTGTAATCTTTTGTGCAAAAGAAGAGAACACGTTTTAAACCTAGCCGCTTCTAGTTTTATAAATCTACTTTAAACTTTATGATAGAGGAAAAAATAGAGTAGAGTTGAAAATGCCTAGTAAATTATTAAAATCTTAGAATCATACTAATGAAAACAAACAAGAAAGCAAATAAAAAACAACTGCTGGTTATAATAATTATGCCTTGATTTGCTCGTAAAGTATGCTTCTGTATTATTTGTACCACGTAACAACAACTAATGACAATCAAATGATTGTTTTGTCCATATTAATGTGACTTATTCTAGAAGAAAAGTTCCTTAGTTACTCTATAATGATTACAGTTTGGTAGCTATGTTATAGTAATTTATACTTATTTGGAGATTGGTGGATCTACAAGGTTACCCGTTGCCTATCATTACCAAAACATATTGTATACATAGATCTAATACATGTAATATACGCTTGGTGTTTGGAGTTTTCTACTAGCAAATCTTAATGCTTTCTAATTAACGAACGTGAGATTGGTTTTACTAGTGAAATCTAAGTAAAGGATTGATTGGTTTTTCCGTTACCATCCTAAAATGCTATGTTTGCGAACGATTACGATTAGTAGCATTTACAACCAATCACATAAATTGCTTTAAATCGTTTTAAATCACTTTAAATCGCTTCAGATCGTTTTAAACCGCTTGCTGAATTTTAAAAGCTAATTCCCGCAAGCGTTTGCAGTTACGAATGATAATAAATGGCTAAAAAAATCACAGAAGTAAAATATTATCACACCCTATATATATTACCATTATCTCCCAAAACCCTTGTCAAGTCTCCTCTTGAAAAAAAATGTATATATAATTCACAAATTCACATATCTTTATAAATCATATTTTCTTTTCAATTTATTCTATCTTTACTGTTTTGATCATCATTAAAAAAACAAAGGTAGAGACACTGGATGGTCTTTATATATTTTGGTAAGAAAGCGATGGTTTATCGTACCTTAAGTGATAATCTGCACTCTCCAACATTTACCATTTTCTCACTTCATCCAGCAGAATATATTGAGTTTCAGATGCACTTGGTTTCTCTTCTTTCATGGTACATTCTGCTTTTCTTATTTTCTTAGATTCTGCATAATATTGTTTTCTTTTTATAATTCATTCTTTCATTTAATTAATTTCCATTTCTTAGCGTATCTCTTGCTTTCAAACTTCCATTCTTAGCTAATAATTTACTAATACTTAACCAACATTTGTTTTGATATCTGCAAAACTTCCAGAATGAGTTCATCTTGGTTTTTGAAAGCCATTTTTTTTACATTTTCTTTAACCTTTTGTTTGTGTAATTTACTGAATTACGATGGTTTTTGGGCCGTTTTGCTTGCTCCAAAATATTTTTTTCAAAGATCTTGTCTAACATTTTTCTAATAACAAGATGTTGTCCAATTTCTCATGCGTTATATATGTACCTATGGATCACTCAATTACCAAAAAATGGTTTATAGAGTGAACCCAAAAAAAAAAAAGTTAATATTTGTCGGTTCATTTGCTAACGCTCGATCGGCCTCTTAATTACAACTCTAGTTCTTTTTAATACAGTATAAATTTCTTAATTAGTATTTTGATTAAAATTTCCAAGAAATTGTATTACTTTTTGATTTGGAAATTGAAAATAAATAAATTGTAAAAAATAATAATAACAAAAATAAATAAATAAATATTTCTTATTTTCTCAGAGATTTTTCTCTCTCCTTTGATGTTTTTTTTCTTAACTTTGCTTGCAAAATTTCCATGTCTTTTACCCAAAAAACAAAAGAATTATTTATTAATTAAAAAGGAAAAATAAAGTAATTTAGTATTTTACCTTTTTTTCGCGGAAAATAAAAAAATGCGCCGCTTCAAGTTCAAAAATTAGATTGCTTAAAGTGTCTGTCCAAATTTCAAACCAGTTTTGTTCTGTTTTGTCTTCTTCAGAGCATTGTAATGAAAGTTCCAGATTCTTCTTCACCGACCGGAGTTCTCGAAGAATTCTTCAGAACCGAAGAATTTGGTAACTCCGAGACTGTGAAGAACCCTTCATCCTCTCGTTTCAGCAGAATCGTTCAGCTTCTAAGAAGCAGATCCAAAAAGTCTTTAGATAATCTCAAGATTCCGTTTCATAACAATGGCGTTATCAAGAACTCTTTGAGAAGATGCAGTAGCTTGAGAGAAAATCTCAGATTTGGCTCCAGTGATGCACAGTTTCTCCTACTCTCTCCTCGAAGAATCTTTACCTTCTCTGAGCTCAAGAATGCTACAAACAATTTCGCTTTAGGTGCGTACCGAAATCTCTTTTTGTTTCTCTCTGTATCCATGGGTTTGAATGTTTTTGTTGCAATTCGTAGTCCTATACCCCTAAACCCGAACACCCGAAAATCGGAAAAACCCAAACCGAACCCGAACGCCCACTCTATTTGTTCTCTCTATATTAATGGGTTTGAATGTTTTTGTTGCAATTTGTAGTCCTATACCCCTAAACTCGAAAAACCCGAACCGAACCCGAACAGGTATCCAAAGGCGGAAACGCCCACTCTATTATTTTGTACTCAGAATCTAATTTTGGAGTCATGACTAAAACAAGTTTGACCGTTAGCAATCTTTTTAGATACATTTTACTATTTTATAGAAATTTTGGTCTAAATGTCTTATGATTGTAATTGTTACGAAGTATTTGTAGAATTTATGGAACTGAAAATTTATTTTTGTGTTGACAAATATTTAAATTGGATGATTTTTATGTAATTGATGCAATTTATGTTGGATGTGAGCAGAGAATCTAATTGGGAAAGGAGGTTATGCTGAAGTTTACAAGGGAATGTTACCAAATGGACAAATGGTAGCGATAAAACGGTTAATGCGGGGAAATAGAGAAGAGATCATTGTAGATTTTCTATCAGAGATGGGTATAATGGCACATGTTAACCATCCAAACATAGCCAAGCTTTTAGGCTATGGGGTTGAAGGAGGAATGCATCTTGTTCTTGAGTTATCACCTCATGGAAGCTTAGCTTCTATGCTTTATAGTATGTCTTTTTTTTTACCTTCTTTCTCTTTTACATTTTAATGGTTATTATATTTATATATCAATTGTTGATGATATTATAGGCTCGAAGGAGAAGATGAAATGGAGCATTAGGTACAAGATAGCATTGGGAGTTGCAGAGGGTTTAGTGTATCTTCATAGAGGATGTCACAGGAGAATTATACACAGAGATATTAAAGCCGCAAATATTCTTCTCACACATGATTTTTCGCCTCAGGTAACGATACATAAATGATGTTTGGAATAGTTTAATTTCTTTGCCTTGTGATGAAACTTTTTTTTTGGCGTTTTAGATATGTGACTTTGGGCTTGCTAAGTGGCTACCTGAACATTGGACACACCATATTGTTTCCAAGTTTGAAGGCACATTTGGGTGAGTCTACGCTTTAAGCATATTCGTTTTTCGGGATATTGGTTTTTACCAAGGAGACAAAGAAATAGATTTTGCATCCTATGTTTCAGATATCTTGCTCCAGAGTACTTAACTCACGGGATAGTAGATGAAAAGACTGATGTATTCGCTTTGGGTGTACTTCTTCTGGAACTTGTTACTGGACGACGAGCTCTGGATTACTCCAAACAAAGTCTTGTTCTATGGGTAAGTTCTTCCTTTTATTTTTCAGATTTCTTGAGCTTTCGTATGTTTTTGTTATTCTATCACTAGGCCTCCGATTGGTAACACACATAATTGCATAATAAGATAAGTTACAGAATAAAATTTTGCAGAATAAAAACTTATGAAAATTTTTTCAGAATAAAATTTTGTGTTGGTTGGATACATTTACCAATCGGAGCCTAGGTATATCGGGGTTTCGAAGAAGCACATGACTAATTTCGGGATGAACAAAACCTTGAGAAATAGTTTCACGCAAACTAGGATGTTTAAAGCAAACCTTGCCACCATATGCGGGTTGAAATTCAATATTTGTTCTTAGTTCCTTCCCGTTTTGTTTCTTAGGCTAAACCATTGATGAAGAAGAACAAAATAAGAGAGCTAATCGATCCATCACTGGCGGGTGAGTACGAGTGGAGGCAGATAAAACTTGTTCTGTTGGCTGCTGCATTATCAATCCAACAATCATCAATAGAAAGACCTGGGATGAGTCAGGTACCTAACTAAATTTCTTGTTTAACAAGTAAAGAAACCACATTGGTTTTTGATATCTTTTCTCTTAAATTAGGTTGTTGAAATCCTCAAAGGCAACTTGAAAGATCTCAAGTGCATCATGAAATGTAGAGTTCCCTTTTATCGAAAAGCTTTCAGAGATGAAGTTTGTAAGAGAGATTAGGAACATTTTAGCAAATCTATAAAGATGAAGAAGCACTTCAGCTCTCCCATGTGTAAAGTATCTGATTCAGAAAATAGATCTTCAAGCACAAGAAAGGGGAAAGAAGAGAAGCAGAGAGATCACTAGACACTAGTGGTCTTATCATTTTTGGGGATAAATAAGTACCAATAAGATGTTAATGACGGTGGTATCGCGTATAAATTACTCGTTTATAGTGAGTATTTTTTTTCTTCTTTTTGGGGTCAATTTTGTTTATTTATTAATACATGTATGTACTAAAAAACAAAAGTTGGCTCGTAAAGATTTCAAAATTTTTTATAATATTAAGAAATCTGTAATTTATATTTTTAATTTTATTCAATTATACTAGTTTTTGAAAGTGATTTTGGCTTTTTATTTTGCAAAATCTAATTTTTTAGCCATTCATGATTTTATAAAAAATTGATTCTCTAAAGTATAGGGAATCCAGATTTTGATGGATTAATCATTTGTTCTAGAAATCCAAAAAATATTTTTTTATAGTTTTTCAACAAAATCTGTTGTAAACTTTTTTTTTGTTTTTTTTTTAATTTTTTATTTTAATTTAAATATCCTATTTTTGATAAATAAAAATTAAAATAACTAATTTAAAAAACGTTTTTAAAAAATAATTATATAAAAACCAAAAACTTAAAAGGTATAACAAAACTTTACGTATTAATTAGAGAATGAACTGTTTTAATGGGACATTAACAACAGGTATAACAAAACTTTACGTATCCTTTATCTTTGGATAACCACTCCATATTTCCAAGTTTCCAACATTCATTCTTGATTATATATTACTTATTACGTATTGTTTCATTAAAAGTTTATTATGGAAAAAGTTGATAGGACAAAAATTATGATAAGGAAAAAATATAATAACACAATTTTTTATAAAAAAATAGATATAAGATTTTCTTTATAAATCTCGCATATGAGACATTACAATGTTTTAAATATGCTTTATGAATGTTGTGGTAGGAAACGACTTTGTAAATATATTTATTGTATTTACTTGCACGAATGTATTAGATATAATTTTCTTGGTTCTTTTCATCAAATTCTCGAATGTAAGAGAAAAATCTTGAATCCGATTCGGAATGTGAATGTCCATGCCTAAATACAACATTCACGAAAACAAAACAGAATTGATTGTCTTGTAGCTAGATATATGTGCATCTTCCTATGCAATTTCAGACAATTGTACTCCGAGTTGGTTACATCTACCTTTGAACATGATAAACATTTAAGTTGTACGTTGTTATAATTCTATAAATTTTCTTATAGAAAAAAATTATGGATTTCTGCAAAACAGGAAATTTGGTATAAAGAGAAGTTTGCTTCTGTACCAAAGCGCACCAAAAGATTTCTGGTCCTAAAGATTGTGTAGCATGCAATTTAAATTTTCTTAACTTTAGCTCGAATAAGGAATGTATCCAAAATTGACAAGATTAATGTATATTCTTCGTATAATCTTGACAAAAAGACAAATTTACTAAAACAGCCAAATTAAAGCAACGACATAACTACTTATGCACTTATCTTTCGTTTAAGCAATATAAAATAGTCCACATGTTTCTCGCAGTTTTTAAAATCAATCGGGAACTTGGCTAGTTTTTTAGCAAGACGATCAAATAGCTCATCAACCACACCTTCTCCGAAATGTTCTTTTATAATCGTATAGAGAATGGCTCTAAACATGGAAGTGATGAACTTGTTGGATAACGGAATATCCTCCAATGGATGACTTATAATCTCCATCACCTCAATCGTAAAGCTTCTATTTTGCTCGATCTCACTCTTCAATTCACTAAATTCCGGAAAATACACCGGCAAGTTGAATAACTCAATCTTTTCCTCGCTTGTTTCTCCCTACAAAGAAAAAACAACAACATCAAATTACTAGCAATTTTCATGACTTGTCGAGTGATTTATACAAGCTCTCAAATAAATAAATAAAACTAGATTAGCTTTAGCATTTGAAAAGAAAAATTCCTCAACATACAACACTTTCAACTTGCTTTTTCAAAAATATCATTATTAGCTTTATTTTCCAAAAATACCACTAAAAATTTTGTTTTTAAAAAATATCATAAACACAAAACTTGATTTTTAGTTGTATAAAATTTAAATTTTTGGGTTTGAGTTAACTATTTTACATTTAGGGTGTTGACAAAAAAAAATATTTTACATTTAGGGTATAGTTTTTAGGGAGTATGGTTTAGTGTTTAGGATTTAGAGTTTCGTTTTGAAGTTGAAAGTTTAGTTTTAATTTTATCGTATTTTTCAAAAAAGAAATATATTTTTGTGGTATTTTTGAAAAATACAACTAATAATTGTATTTTTGGAAAATAATTTCATTTTAGTGATATTTATAAGAATTTCTCTTTTGAAAAGATGTACTAGATTTAGGCTTCAAAAACTATGTTCAAGGAAAAAATAGTTATTTATTACGCTTTGAATTAAAAACATCTAAAATGGTTTTGGTATTAAATGTCTTACCGATTCGACCATATCCATAAGACAATCACCAATTGTATCCACCACCATACCCTGCCACGTCTTAAACATGGGGACACCATCAGACAAACATTGTCCTAATATGATCATCAATCCTCCAAAAACAATCTCTTCGGCTCTAGCTTGAAGAAAAACCTTCATGTCTTTTATGAACTGGACTTTGTAAGCTTTTGTCACTTCTTCTACTGAATTATTACATTGAATGTAATTTTTGTTCAACCCCAAAGATTTGTTGTCACATACAAATTCAGGAACTCTTGAAAGCCAATGAGTCGTATAAGAAGTGTGCCCAATGTGGATGCTGTTTCTTGGTAACACTCGGCCATAGAAGGAACCTGGAACTCCAACCGAGAAATATTCATGTTTGGATGAAGGAGACTGGCTTCTAAAGAGTGTGTTGAAATCATTGTTGGGCAGATCATTGAAGCAAACTTGGAACTCTAGAGGCACACGACTATTTTCTTGGTTTTCTTTAAGTTTCTTCACCGTGTCAATGATAGTTTGAACAACATGAAACGTATTAGGTCCAATAGAGCAACCAAAATCCGCGATTCTGAATATACGAAAGTCAACATTCAGATTCAGGAGATCAAGTTTTTCTAAGATGCATTGCCTTGTTTTTTCCTCAGCGCCATCTATAGCTCCTTTCTGTATAAAAAAAAATGTTGGTTAATTAATATATCTATTTAGCCCAAATCAATATTTTCCATCACAAAATCACATACTATGAGTCAATTCTAGCTAGAAAAGATGCAAAAAATTATTTTGTATGTAACATATAATCATCATCATAATTTCAATCTTGTACTCATTATGTTATATAGAAGATAAAATTTCATGACATGATACCTGGTAAGAAGAATTATGCATGTAACTGTGTTGATCGTCACCGCCGCTCATCGGAAATGATGTTGGCATTGCAGTGCATGTTTTGGACGTCCAAACGCTTAATCTCTTCAAATGTTGGCAAATCTTAGTTACAAAATATAACCAATGAATGAAAGCAAGTTATATAGATTTGAAGATAAGGTTGGCCCATATATGTAATCATGCACCAAAAAGAATTAAAAATAGCTGGCTTCAAATATCTCGTACATTACTGAAAAGGATGAGACACCATAATAATTAAAAATAAATAAATAAGAATTTTGTGGAGGAAAAGTAGTAAAGTACCATCAATAACGTTGTATATACCAATGAAATGAAAATATAATAGGTTATAAAGATTTGTAGTTAAGGTTGGAACATATATAGTATAGTCCAAATTTGTGGGAAAAATAATTAAAAAGATATGGTTTAAAACATCTCGTACATTTTTTGAAAAATAAATTGATGATGATATATATCATCTAAGAAAATCAGACTTCTGGAGGGAATATAAATCAATATGCAAAAATGTGATTCATGTCTTAATTGGCCAAAATCAATTTAAGACGACGACGTGCTGGTTTTCTGCCCCGAGGCACTGAGCTCCAAGCCTTTGGTATCTGAGGCACAACTACTTAACTTTGAAAACATAAAGTTAGTTATATTTTGGTAAGAACAAACAATTGATAAGTCAGAAAACAAAAGGAAAGTGATTTCTTTACGAAAGTGACTTGTCAAATTTCAAAGTTTGAAGAATTCCTTGACGGAGATTTTATAGTCTTTTCCTGTAATACCAATTCAGGATCAACTAAGGAATGTGGAATAAACATCCTCATGATGAAATCTTTTTTTGGCTCTCTCTTTTGGGATTCGTTTGTTTGGCTTTCAAGTTAATACAAGCTAAAACTCTTCCTGACAAGCAGCCATCTTCAATATGGTGATTGTCAAGTGCTCCCTGGATAGTCTTTGACTCTTTTCCTTGTAATCGTTACTTGTTTTTGATGTTTTAAGTGGAACTTTCCACCTTGAACTCGTTCGTAATAACTTCTTATGATATAAAGTTAGACACTCTTGTGAAAAAAAAAAACAAAGATAGGGGCCTATTGGCACATGATTTCCAGAACTTTTGTTTTTTTTTCAAAAGCCTGAAAATGAATTATTTAGAGTAAACAAACTTAAAAGTCTTCTTTATTTTTTCTCCCCTCAATAATTAAAAATTCTCTACAAATATATATATTCTATCACATAAATTTTTTGATAATTTTTTAGGTCCATTTCTTTTCGTAATAATTTTGTTCTTATTATCACCATTGTTGGTATAAAGATGGCAGGAGATCAGAGGTGCAAAGAAAATGATGTGGTGGAAGTCACACTAATCTAACATCCATGACTTATAACTTTCTTTTTTATTGAAAATGAATATTAGATACATATAGCGAATGAATCACTGTACTTGCAAATTCTTTGGTGTTAATTTAATAACAAAACTTTTTCATACTTCTTTGTTGACTGCTCAAAAATTATACAACGTACTCAACACATAAGAAACATTAAAAAAAACTAAAAAACCACGTAATAATTGATCAAGAATCATTCAAATGTTTCTTTTGTTTGTTAACGAAATTTTATATTGACTAGTTTTATCAAAATAAAAATTGTAAACCATATTTTAGATATTTAAAGATCAAAATTTGTTTACAATAAAAAAAACATTCAAAAAAAATATTTACATACTATTTTTAGAAGATCACTTATACCATTATATATACAGTGACAAAGTGTGTTTTCTTGAAACTTGCAAATCCAACAGGTGCCACAATCTCTATGTTTTTCATTTTACGTCTATGTAGATATTCTTAACATGTGGTTTTTGTATTGATTTAGAACTTTCTTTGTTTCTACAGAAATGGCATCATCTAATTCTATTACAACAGATGACATGTGGGTAGCTGGAAATGGTTCCTATGGGTATGTGCCAGTGCAAGATTATGTGACAGATACACAAACTGACACTACAAGAAAACATGATGAAATCCTACGAGAGACAGTGCATCCAAACATTAATGTTAGATGGAAACGTGAAGGTTCAGGACGCAATGAAAAATCTGAAATTGTGATGGCATATGACAGACGTTCGGAGACCATCAAAACTGTTGGAGAAGCCATGGGTTCTGACAGAGAGAGAGCGGTACGACGTATACACCAATTATCTGATATTGAATACAACTCATCTTTCTATTGGGATGTGATAACCCTAATAGAAGATAATGAGTCAGCTCGGCAAATGGTTCTAGGATTATCAAACGATGAACATTTGCTCAATTATCTACAACGAACAATCCAAGTTCAACGAGAAAAGACTCTTCATCCAGACTACTATTATCCTTAGTTATTTTTTCATAGAGTTTTTTTTTCTATATTTGAATAAGATTTTTAGCTTTCTTTAGTAATGTAATAAATTATGTATTTTTTAATTTATGTATTAAATAAAATTTTAATGCAAATCTACCGTCCTTTTATTTAACACATTTTCAACAAACTAAATAGATTTTTGTTGTGAGCACTCCTTTTTTTTAGCCTAAAATCTACTGGTTGACTACTAATTTTCAGCCTAAAATCTAAGAATGATTAATCTAATGTCATTAAAGAAAAAAATATAATTAAATACTATGGTAACGTAAAAAAAAAATATTGGTCTTGTAAAAGCTTTCAAACTTGAAAATCCAACAGATATGGCATCATCATCATCAGCTTCACGTAAGTAGAATTACGATACACACTTCAAAATCTGTTGAATTATGATTTCAACATATTTATAAGTTTTTTCTCTTTAAAATATAGAAATTATTGTGGAAAATAATTGAAGATGAAGAAAGTGATAATTTTTTTGCTGGGAACAGAGCAAAACAATCAAGATAAAAGAGTCATGAGGCTTTTATGTTCAGATGCAGTCCGTTGACAAAATTATTTTGACGATATGATCAATGGTCATCCACAACAATGCCACAATATGTTAAAGATTTAGTAAATTATGTAGTGATCTGAAAGATAAATATGGTTTGCGCGACACATCTAATATGTCTGCAAAAGAGAGTGTTGCTATGTTTCTACATATGTATGGACATAACATAACACAGAGGACTGCAATGCGTACATTCGGGCATTCAGCTGAGACGGTTTTAAGAAAATTTCATGATGTTCTTGATGAAATTGTGTTTATGTTGATGGCCACCGATATTTTTACGCCAGATCCGACATCTCTTATGCAAGACGTTCATCCAAAGTTGCGGGCTGATAGACGTTATTGGCCATATTTTAAAGTATTTATCAGTGCAATTGATGGAACACATGTACCCGTGTTGGTTTCTGGACGAGATAAACAACGATACTAGAATAGGCACGGAAAACCAATCATGAACATCCTTGCAATGTGACATATACATGATGTTTACATATATATATATATATATATATATGTTTGTATTCCTGGATTCAGGATATGCATTGTGTCGTAGATTTCTTTGTCCATATAGAGGAGAGAGATATCACCTATCTTGTTTCCGAAACAAGCCAGAAGAAAGAATTAACTATAGAGAAATGTTTAATCGTCGTCATTCATCACTTCGATCTGTTATTGAAAGAACTTTTGGAGTATAGAAAGGAAAATGGGGAATTGTGAAAGATGAAGCAAGATATAACATTTCTACAATGCAGAAAATTGTAATGGCAACAATGGCTCTCCATAATTTTATTTGCAAATCACATCTTGAAGATCCTGATTTTCAATGAGAACAAGAACATGCAAACGAACAAGACCTTAATTAGCTCGAGACAATACATGGAAGGTGCGCGTGATGAAATTGCTAACACTATGTGGGCTACTCATGGCCAGATATTTTATTTAATATTTTTTTTTTGATTCAGAAAGAAATCACTTTTGGCGAATTGTCCTTAATCTTTTGAAGGTTTACAGGATAAAAGGTTTCTTTTTTTATTTATTCACATTAACTCTAACTGCAGTAAATCTTGGGTTGTTAATCCAATTATGAGACCAATTGGCACATGACTTACATGGTTTTAGACCTATTCTACAGTCCTAACAACTTTTTTCCTTTAATCACACTTTTTTTTTTAAGTTCTCACAACCTTTTTTTTCTTTGATTTTGTTTTTTTTCCTAAAAATTAAATCAAAGAGCATACACAAATTTATTTAGAAAGTTTCTTATATTAATAAATTAAAAATTATTACGAAAGTCAACAAAAGTAGCAACAAGGAAATAAACATGCGTAAAATCATTCGTAAAATATTATATATTTTGTGTAGAGTTCAACGTCATTATGCACGCATAGTAATTTATTTTTCTACCTCTATATATACGATCGTTCGATCAATGTAATAACAACAATTTATAACTTCGAATTTCGATTATAAAGAAGTAATCTCTCTCTCGTTTCTCTTATTATTCAGAATCCCGATCTTTCTACGAGTATAATTTTTTTTCTTTACTAGTTACTTATATTTATATCCACCATAAAATCAAACACTTATTTATAACAAGAACGTATATTTTTTACTATTAATAATCTTATTTATAAAATTAAATAGAATTAAATTTAATGGCACGGATTTTCATAAATTAAAAATTTTAAAAACCTTGTACATTATATTAATATATTTCGTTGACGTCGTATCTAAAATGCATAGAACAACTTCCCAGTGCCAAAAAAAAAAAAAAAAAAACAGCTTTCCGGTGAAAGCAACGGCGGATGACTGAAAGCAACCGACACAAGTCGCAAAATTGCTGCATTTCTCACCGATTCATTGATGCAGCTTCCAAAAACCCTCATAAAATCGCCATAATTCAAGCTTCAAGCTTAACAGTGAGGAGGAGGATTAGGTCGGAATCAACTGAACCTTTTAATTCTCCGCCTATTTACGACGGAGACAAATGTTTCACCTTCGCCGAGCTTTCTTCATCAATTGATTCCCTGACCTCTCGTCTCCATCATATCCTCAGTGACAATGATTCTAAAGGTTACCCATTTTGACTCTTTTTAAAAATCTAAGGTTCTCTGAGTTTAAAATTTCATAAAGTTTAAACCTTTTGACATTGCAGAGGCTAATTCAGATGTATATATGCCAAAGGTTGTGGCTTTATATATGCAGCCATCAGTTGAATATATAATCAGTGTGTTGTCTGTTTTGAGATGTGGAGAAGCTTTTTTACCTTTAGATACTTCATGGCCAAGAGAAAGGGTTTTGTCTCTTATTTCTTCTTCAAATGTTACTCTTGTTATTGCTTGTGGCTTGTCTTCTGAGGGATCGCATTGGCTTGTGAAAAGCAACGTCTGCCCTGTGTTATTGTTTTCAATGGATGAGATATTGAGTGTGGAAACTGGTTGCTCAAGCTTTGTTTGGGATTGCAAGAAAGAGAGGCGGAGAAAATTTTGTTATCTTATGTATACTTCAGGATCTACTGGGAAGCCAAAAGGAGTTTGTGGCACTGAGCAAGGTTAGGATTTGTTTGTTTCTTTTCATCATATACTTGTTTGAACCTGTTTCTGCTACTTTTGTATGATGATCTTGAAATTCGAAGGTCTTATTCATTCGAGAAAGAAATTTGCTTATAGCATTCAGCATTTATCAGTAGATCACATGTTTGACCTTAAAATGGGTGGCGAAAATAAACCTCTTCTCGTTGGGTAGATATAGCATGTAATATTAGATTGTTATTTGTTTTTTTGTAAACATGTTAGCTATATTTCTCTGGAATTGCATAAATCTTTGACCCTTTGCGGTATTTGATCAACTTGTTGGAATATATTTATAGCATACCTGTATCTTATCTTATAGTTGTACATTTTAGTTTGTCCAAGGTTGTCCTTCATTGTATTCATATATTTCAGTCTTCGCATTGTTTGGTTATTCTATAATTTGCTTTCTATTCATTGTTAGTGACGTGTATTTTAGGGCTTAACATCACTAAATAGCTAATGGTAGGTAACTTTTTTGTTGCTAACGTAAATGAGTTATCTATAATTGTTGTTTTTGCTCTTCTTTTTCATGCAAAGTGATAACATCTGAAATTCCCGTCCCTTGTTCTCTGTAGGACTTCTAAATCGCTTCCTGTGGATGCAAGAGCTCTATCCTGTTGTTGGAGAGCAGCGATTGGCTTTCAAGACTTCAGTTGGTTTTATTGATCATCTGCAGGAGTTTCTTGGTGCTATTCTTAATTCCACCCCATTACTCATCCCTCCATTCACTCTACTAAAAGAGAATATCATATCCATCATTGATTTTTTGGAGGTAAGAGTTATGGTTTTTATAGTTTGGAAAGAAAAAACAACCACTTTCCTGTAGGTGTCATGCTGTAGAGATCCCTGTAATGTTTTCCTTATCAAAGTATTTTGTTGCCAATATTTCTAAGATGCCCTTCAGCCGTTTTTCGTTTCTCTGTTCCTAAATATCCATTTCAAAATCTGGAAATTGGTGCTATTGTATCATATCTTATCTTTGTTATGATATATCCATTGGATGCCATGTTGCATAATGATAGTTTAATAGTTTCTTTTATTTAACTTTAATCTACTTATGATTTATCTTCAAGTAGAGCATATGGTGTGACTAGAATTCTTAGTTGGAGCATGAATGAAGTAAATAATTAAGTTGTGATGAATAACAGATATTGTTGGTTGCCTAAGTTAAGGTTCCTAACATTAGAGGAAAACTTCTTTATCTTTCAATGTATTACTTTTTACTTTCTGTTCGAGTAATGGTCGCGAAAGTTTATCCATCTTGATAGGCGTATTCTATCAGTAGACTCCTAGCTGTCCCATCGATGATCAGAGCTATTCTTCCTACTTTACAACATCGTGGACCCAATAAGCTTCAAAGTTGCCTGAAGCTGGTAGTTTTAAGTGGCGAACCCTTTCCCGTGAGCCTGTGGAATTCACTTCACAGCCTACTTCCTGAAACATGTTTTCTGAATCTATATGGGAGTACAGAGGTGAGAAAAATATGCTTATTGTAACTTAATCTTAGAAAATCTTCTTAAGCTGATGTAATTAAAAAGTTGGTACCAGTGTCAACTGGTTGGTACCAGCTTGATTTTATGGTTTGAAAGATGTTGATACTTTTATGACTTCTTAATTCCACTTATTTGATACTTAGGCATAGTCTGACTTGTTGTAGCTGGTCAGAGTTGTAGTATATCCTTTCTTCTCTTAACATATGCAGCAGTTTGTTGAAATTGAAAGTGTATTAATTAGCGTTTTTTTTTTTGTTTAGGTGTCAGGGGACTGCACTTATTTTGACTGCAGTGGGTTGCCAAGACTCTTGAAGACCGAAGAGATTGATAGTGTTCCTATTGGCAAGCCAATTTCCAATTGCAAAGTTGTACTCTTTGGGGACGAAGATAAACCTTATGAGGGAGAAATATGTGTTGGTGGTCTCTGTATTTCACAAGGGTACATGCATTCCTCGATAGAGTCTCAAGACTACGTGAAGCTACATAATAACTCACTCTGTAATCATTTAACGAATGATTGTGGAAGCCAGCTTTATTATAGAACTGGTGATTATGGACGACAGCTTTCTAGTGGTGATTTGATTTTTATTGGGAGAAGGGATCGAACTGTTAAAATCAATGGAAAACGCATGGCCCTTGAAGAGATTGAAACAACTCTAGAACTAAATCCAGATGTTGCTGACGCTGTTGTTCTACTTAGCAGAGATGAGACGGAGCTTGCTTCACTTAAGGCCTTTTTAGTACTGAACAAGGAAAGCAATTCCAGTGATGGTATCATATTTTCTATCAGAAATTGGATGAGCGAAAAACTTCCCCCGGTGATGATTCCTAACCATTTTGTTTTGGTCGAGTCACTGCCACTTACTTCAAGTGGAAAAGTTGATTATGAAGCACTAGCAAGGTTGAAATGTCCTACAACCCTCGCTCAAGATATGATGCATAGCAATGGAACAAATAGTTTACTGCAAACTATTAAAAAGGTCAGACAATTTCCATGCTGTGCTTACATACACGTTTTATTGTCTCCTTATGAGTAAGCCTTTTTGGTATCTGATTGCTTCTTTCTCTCAAAACCATATTAGGAAGTGAAATCTTTGATAATTTTTTCTTAGGGTAACTTTTGAACATTTGCCATTCTGGGTTGGTGATATAGTTCGAACGGGAAACTAGAGTTGTGAGGTGACGGTTTAGGGGTGTTTAAGGGTCTTATTCTGTCAGATTTATTATGATAATGTTGAGCTTGGAGTAAAGGAACCGGGATTAGAGAACATGAGGTGCAAGGAAAATAAGAGCAAATGCAATACTTGTTGGGAAACTAATATAAAATTCTTTGGAAACAGATAAATTTAGAATATCAGTATTTGGTTGAGTGATTATGCTTATAAAAAAATGTAGAGAACATTGTTTGCTTATTTTGCATTTGCAAAATCTAATTGACTATAGAAGAGGAGTTATCTCATTTCCTTAACTTTTGATATAGGCCATCTGTGATGCGTTACTGGTCAAAGAAGTTTCAGACGATGATGATTTCTTTGCGATTGGTGGAGACTCTTTAGCCGCAGCGCATCTTTCTCATAGTCTTGGTATTGATATGAGATTGATTTACCAATTTCGAAGTCCATCTAGGCTTTTGATCTGTCTGTCAGAGAAGGAAGGTAAGTTAAGAGAAGATATGCAACACAACACCACTCAGAAACTAGACCACAAGATAGAGAATCAGAATGGTAATGTGTTGGTTAGTAGAACTGTTCCACGTCATTCTGGTGTTACATCAGGCCCAACACCTTCAGGAATGCAGTGTGAGAAGAATAATTCCCCAAAGCGATTGAAAATTGATCCCGAACATTTTTCTCCCAAAAGAAGGAAAGAAAAGAAATCATGGGATTCAGGATTTTCTCAAATACAATGTGCATTCAGTCGGTGCAATAAGGTATATTTTCCAAACTCGTGTCGTAATGAAGAGGCAAACCAAGAAAACTGGTCGGTGGAAATTCCAAGGAACCAAATGGTCTCTGTGCAAGAGATATGGAAAGTTCATATGGAGTCTTGTGTAGATGCCTCGCCCCTAGTTGTGTTGAAGCATTCCAAAAACTATGTATTCATTGGGTCTCATTCACGTAAGTTTTCGTGCATTGACGCCAACAGGTATGCATCATTGTTAATCTGCTGTATCAGATGTTGAAAGGTGTAATTTATCATAATCAAAGAAGTGTCATCATCGTTCTGGCTAAATTAAAATCACTATCTAGCTTGTGAAGTTTTAAGTTTATATTGAACTAGTGAGTATTGGATTTGGATCGAAAATGAAATCAGAGAATTGGGGTTAATTTTTTTAAGAAATAGGCTGGATTTAACAAATGATACAATTTACTGTGCTAATTAGTGGCTCTATATATTGGGAGACCATTCTAGAGGGAAGGATCGAAGGTTCAGCTGTGGTAGTTGGTGATTTTAGTCAGGTTAGTCTTCTCATCAATTTGTATATGTCAGTCTATCCTTTCTATTTTACTTGAACAGTTTTGGGGACACCTCCTATGATAGGTCGTTATTGGATGCTACAAAGGAAAATTATACTTTTTAGATTTCTCAACTGGAAGCTTATGTTGGACATTCCAAGCAGGAGGCGAGGTATGACCTGAAGGAAATTTGATCGATCATAGCTTTGTACTCTGTTTGTCTATCTTATTGCCGCTTTTATTTCTGTGTCATATATTTGCTTATTCCTAGAAATTGTTCTCAGATGGCTAGCTGACTTAAGACAATTTGTTTTCTTTTTCGGACGAAGATAAAGTGTCAACCTGTCGTGGATACATCTTCACAACTGATATGGTAAGAGTGATGACTTTTTTCTGTTATCGTATCCACCAAGTCATTGTACTGAGTTGAAGAGGAGTGGTTCTGTGATGATAGTCATAATATTTGTGTTGTGCCACATGTTCATTCCTTTCCAATCTTGCTTTCGTCTGAGTGGACCTTACATTCATACTTTCATAGTTACCAATGGTTGATTATATGGGTTTCTTTACATTGAACTGATGGATAGTCTATTCGTTTTTCATTGATAACAGTATAATACGTTAGGTTCTTGAAAAACTGTTATGAAACCAATTCGAACTGGGTCTGTGAAGGGTTTTCACCTTAGTTAAAATACATAGCAACTGACAAAGAAGTTTGAAAAGAAATTTAGGAGCAGTGACTAAAGTAAAATAAGGATACTTTTTTTTTAGCTCCCTGTTTGTTTATTTGAAATTTTCTTTTTGATTCTGTAGACTAGATTTTGCCTAAAGTTCTTGTAAAGTCACCAATCGTAAAGCTTAATTTTGCATCATTCATGCAGGTGCGGATCACATGACCACACTCTTTATGCCCTTGACTATAGGAGTCAATGCTGTGTTTATAAGCTGCAATGTGGTGGGAGCATATTTGCTTCACCTTTAATTGATGAGGTGCAGACTTTAACTACTCTATCCAACTGGATAGGCATAGTTTCTTGTCCACAGCTAAAACAATGTCATCTGTGGTCATAGATTTTTTTTGATTACTGGAGTTCTCTTGATATCACCTGATTCATCTTTGATGCTTCACCCAGAGTCGTAGTTCACTTTACGTGGCTTCTACAAGTGGTCGCGTGATAGCTGTATCAATAGAGGTATGGGCCTTTTGATCCATACTCTTAACACCCTATATGCTATATGTTGTTGCTTGTATATCTTTTGTATTCCGTTTTTTGCCTCATTTTCTGCATTCCCGTTGGCCGTCATGATATGAATAGACCAGGTCAGATGTACAAAGTAATTTTTCCTGCTTTACATATTTTAAGCAGAACAGTCCTTGGAAGTAATGGTTCACTCCCAACTATATGGGCCAAAACTGGTTCTTGTATGGACTGCCTTACCATATAGAGATGTTTACCTTAACTGATCAGCATTACATTTTACTTGGCTCCAGAGGGAGATTTGCTATAGATTATTATGGGAAATGGAGCCTTGTTTATTCGGGTTAATTTTGCAAATGCAGGATTCCCCATTCCACACATTGTGGCTACTTGAACTAGAGGCACCGATTTTTGGTTCCCTATCCATTAGCCCGACAAGCCGAAGCGGTATTTTCTTCCTCTACTATCTTTTTTCCATTTCCTTGATTTCAGTATCATTGTTAATCTCTATTTTCTGTCACAGTTATTTGCTGCTTAGTTGATGGCCAAGTTATCGCAATGAGTCCCTCTGGAACTATTATTTGGAGGGTATGTGTATGAGTTGATCCCAGTTCATTCAAACGATATCATAGAGTCCATATAGCGTTCCAAATCTTTTGTTCCTGTCAGTTTGTTTTGACCATCTCACAGTGCTCAAACTAAGTCAGTTATTACATTGATGCAGTATAAGACTGGTGGACCAATATTTGCTGGACCTTGCATGTCACATGTGCTTCCTTCTCAGGTGCCCTTGCTTCCTGAGTACATCTGCAGTATATCATTTTTTTAGAGATATTTCTCTACGGCTGACTACACGTCTATTTTTCTGCAGGTGCTTGTGTGCTGTAGAAATGGAAGTGTTTATTCACTAGAACCGGTACTTTCTTGTATCCCTTAGACATAGGGACATGGGTCTTGTATAGTTTACTTATTGCTGTCTACTGTTATTTATTTTGTGCGAGGGGCTTTTGTTTTTTAAGGACTGAAACCTGATGTGCAAATACAACTTTAGCATGTCTCTGCATATTCTAAATTCATGTATCTTCTTATGCATCTTCTAGGGAATCCTTTCTGAAAGACATCAGTTTAATAAGTCTTCTGCCTTCATTGGCATATTGATTTCCGAGTATATATTAGAAGGAATATACTCTCTTGAAATTAACAGTTTGTGGATGCACTAAAGTTATACTTGAATCTGTAGCAAAATAAGTGGAATCAATCTGCTTCAAGGAAGTCAGTTTTAGTTTTGCGTTAAAGACCTTTGATATTAGGTTGAGTTTTAGAACCGCAAGGACATTGATAGGGACGTTTGTGAGGATCAGTTGTTGTGGCACTCGTCTCAAAACTAAAGTACCATGAGTCATGACTGTTTATTGGAAATCATAAAGTACCATGAGTCATGACTGTTTATTGGAAATCATTTCAGGAATCCGGGTGTCTTGTGTGGGAATACAATATTGGAGATCCGATCACAGCATCTGCATACATCGATGAGAATCTGCATTTTGAATCGCATCAACTGCTTGCATCGAACAGGTATTGATTGCAAGAATAAGCATATATGAGAATGTATGATGATACGTCCTCATTGCGTTTCCAACTTTCCATGTATTTTCCAGGTTGGCGACTGTATGCTCGAGCTCGGGAAGAGTTCATGTCCTTCGTGTGAGACCCCATCTCAGCAGAGATTCCCATGAACCAAAAGTAGAAGAAATCGCGAGGTTGGAGTTGCAGGCAGACATTTTCTCTTCACCAGTGATGATCGGTGGCCGGATATTTGTTGGCTGTCGTGACGACTATGTGCATTGCCTCTCTCTTGAGAGTTGCAGGTAGGTTGTTATAACTCTACATAACTATGTAAAAACCGATTGAAAGGAAATGTTTGAATTGTTGTATATATAAATCATAAAACTTTTTGCGTTTGATTGCGAAAACAATTCTATGTAAAGGTCTTCCTACATAATAATTTCTACAATCATCAGTAGTGTCATCTTCGATAAAGAGCTTTGCAGTATTTTTTTTTTTGCTATGAAGAGCTTTGCAGTATTCTGATAGCTAATCTGTGCACGCTCCAAAGCAGTAACACTCGCTTCGTGGCGAGCTATAGTTTCTTCCTCTCTACGAGCTGGTCAAGTTATGATTTCTTCCCATTCGGAAACCGCATTTGCTTTTCGCTGCCAAAGAGAATAATTGGAATGTAAAGGCCAAATCGATGTGGTTATCATTCCAATAGCTCAAAACATTTTTAGTTTGGAAAAGACTTCCTCTCTAGGCTTGGCTCATCTGTCTTTGTGTCTACTAGGAATAGAAGGTGGAGTGAAATGCAAAACATGATCTATCCTTTTCTCAATCCAAGCCAATCTTCTCTCAAAGCTCAACACACCTCTATGCATATTCCTCGCATCAATCTCAGCGACCTTAGCGCAAACCCGTAAAAGAATGCAGTAATCCGCGTGAGCCGCGTATATCAATGCTCCATCTCCTTTTTTCCTCACATAGTGAAGATAGTCTAGTCTCTTTACCTTCACACGAGGAGGTATGTAACAGAACAAATTCTCCCCCATGTCTGTTATTAGTCTTGTTATCGCACTCTCCTTGGATTTCTCCTCGTGATAAACACATTCCAAAGATGGCTCATCACAATCCATTGACTCGGTTTCGCTTTTTCGTGAATGACTACAACAAGGATTGTTTCCATCCCTCAACTTGTCATCGTTCAAGGACAGTTTGTTAAGTGATAAATCATCTTTTTCCAGTCTCTTCCCCTCTTTGATGGAGTCACAAACCGTTCGGATATCTACAAAATGTGCGTAAAAGAGAGGTTTATAAGAACTAATTTTCAAAGAATTTGAAACATATAAGCGCGTTTTACCTTGTCTTTCGAGTAACTATTCCACAGATTATCAACAGTTCTGTATGTACCATCTGTTTATGCTTCTTCTAAACCAGCAAAGATCTCGTCTTTCCCGTGTAATAAATATGACAAAAGACTCTTTTCATATTCATCTGTTTCAGCAGCGACCTCGCAATATTTCGTTGCAAGGTTCTTCAGAAGCTCCTCAGTGTCAAGTTCAGTTGCTTTATCCGATATCTCTGCATCCGCCTCACTAGGCATCAACCAAACCCAAACTCCGTTCCCATACACCAAAACCATTGATGTTATAAACCATCCTTATAGCTACAATAAGAATAGACATGACAGAGACACGAGTGGGAAGCCTAAGCTCGTTCTTCGATAGATATAAATCCGACGGCATTGACCAGTTTTGAATGAGACGACACACCATATCAAGAACCTTATCTTCCTCGGGAATAGATAAGCGCTTTAGATAGTTTGAAGCTATACCATAGAAATCAACAGGAGGCAAATGCAAACCAATATTGTTATCAGCAATAGAAGCAGCTTGAGCTTCTAATCTCTGAGCAGAAACAATCTGAATAGGCCTAAACATTACGCTTGCACGCACAGAACACGTAGCTAATCATCGCTCTCCCAAGAAAGATACGGAATCATATCTTCTTTAGCCCATCTAACTATATCCCTGGGTAGAACAGGTGATCCCGATAAGTGACAAGCAAGGAAAGATATCGCCAGAGAAGCCGATAAAGGCAGAGACTTTTTAAGCAGACTAATTAACCATATCGTCACCGCTCTTTTACCATATAAGTTGAGAGGTTCTTAGGCTTTGTATCACTTATTTTCTTGCTCTTTTTTCCCCTGAAGACTAAAGAGAGTGAAGAGTTAAGATTTAAGAACAAACCAAAAATACAAACAATGTAGAAACTTAAAGATCAATAAAGATTAAAGAAAAAGAGAAGCAACCATTTGATTGAATGGCGTTATAAGCCGAATCATCATCGAAGACGCCAGAGAAAGACACGAAAAACCAAACCAATAATCAATGGTGTCACATTAAATTTCTCAACCAAAAGCATCACATTGATAAGTTATCATCATCATTAGTACGTTAAAGGTTTACTAATGATGATAACTTATCAATGTGATGCTTTGGTTGAGAAATTTAATGTGACACCATTGATTATTGGTTTGGTCGGACCTATATGCTTACGTTTCGTCTCTCTCTGGTGTCTTCGATGATGATTCGGCCTATAACGCCATTCACGACTGTGAGAGTCAATCAAATGAACTAGAATTGATTGGCTCTGGGTTTGGTCGGACTTTAGGGCTAGTGTCTTCGACCAAATCTTCGTCGCCGGTTTTGATAGTATCTTCAGCCTTAGTAAGGCAGTAGAAATACCCATCTTCTTCCTCGGTAAAGGATTCGTACTCGCACATCTTGCAAATCATCTTCATTGCAGGAATTAGATAGAAAAGGAAGAAACTTGTAATCGAAGAAAGAACAAAAAAACCCTAGGTGGGATTGCTACATCAATAGCATCGTAAAGAATAGAGATTTAGAAATCATCTAGCTTTGGTTCCAAGAGTCTCCGATTTGATTTAAGATATTTGTAATTGAAAGCTGACGTTCGCGGCTAGGGTTTCTCCAAGGTTTTTGATTCTCTCATCTCTTCGACGAACGATCAATCCAACTTCTCAATTCAATTATTGGGTTAATTTCCAAACCGGTCCAATTACTCGGTACTACTTCGGTTTACAATTTATCTGGTTCAATTGGTATCCTTCTATAATAGTTGCTTGGGCTTGAGCTTTTTTAACTTAAACAAGTCTGGGTTTGATGATCACGGCGGTTAGGGTAGACAAATGATCACGGCGGTTAGGGTAGACAAATCCGTTTGTTGATTGAACCGTTATTTTATTTATCTATCATTCGTAAATTATACTCCCTCTTGTTTTGAAAAATTGTCGTTTTAACTATATTTGCTTTAATTAAGAAAAGTTATACAATGACTATATTAACCTCATAAAAATGACAAGTAATTATTTACAAAATAATTTGTGTTTAATTAAATGAGAGTAATTTGAGTAGTTATTGGCATAAGTTACATTAGTTACTTAAAACGACAAGTAATTATTTACAAAAAATTAGGTTTAAAATGACAACTAAACAAAACCGGAGGGAGTAGTCCGTAGTGGCGCGGACTAATAAAAGTAAGAAGAAATTCACCGTAAACACTAAAGTTTGTGCATATGAAACTACAACCGAATAATCTTGGTCTGCGGCGGATTATTGCCCGCCCACAAATAGAGTGGTCTAGCCTGCTAACAATATCTCTACGTGAATTGTTTCATGGCTTTATCAAAACCTTTCATAAAATAAGTGTAATCATCGATAACTAGAGTAAATATAATTTTAAAATTCTTAAGAAGCTTCAATAATGTTGTTGAGGGCCTTAGTTAGATGCAAAGAGAGAGATAAAATGTCTTTTATGTATCTCACCAAATACCAAAGACTAATCTGAAATTTCCCTCTTAAGCACAATTAGGGGACATTACACCCAAATACAAACTAAACAAACGTATAAGAAACATTGATGATGATAATATTTCAAATCTTAAACTACAACATACACAGTTCACTGAGAAACTTCTCAAACACACCAACTAGGAATCTCTCAGTGTTTTCTTTCCCATTTCCCTTCACGCCTGGTTTCACTTCTTTCTCTTCTTTCCATCACCTGTCTCGATTTGCTTCCTCCTCTTGACCCGCTCACTCGCTGACCAGCCTGCCCTTCAAAACCATATCCCAACTCCAGCTCCCCGACACTTCCTGTATCTCCCGAGTCTCTGCTTCCTTCAAGTGTTTCTTCGTAGTCTTCTAAGCGGTCACGTGATTGGAGGATCGTTGGAGGCTGGCCAGAGAATGACCTCGATCCAGACAGAATTGTTGGCGTATTCACTGTTTCTTGCGCTCTCGTGCTTCCTTCACTTCCAGACCGTCCATTATCTCTCTCTCGAAACCTTTCCCTAGGTCTACTGCAGGGAGAGGGGAAACATTAGCGTTTGTTGAGTTCAGTACACAAGTAACTCAAATCGTGTGTTTAGGAAGTAATGCAGTCTCTATGTATGGCCAAAACATAAAGGCAAAACACCTAAATTAAACTGAAGACATGCTACAAAGGAAAGATCAGTCAAATACCCAAAATTCATTGAAACCCAAATCAAATTCCATCAAATTTTCTATAATGTATTATTGAAACTGTGAAGGTAATCAAGTATTAGCTACGTAATTCGGTAATTGCAAGAAGCATCGCTTAGAAACTCCCATGGAATTCTAACACATACAGAGCAACCTCTACACACCTATAATTAACTAACCATCAGAGAACAGTTTGTGTTTCAATTACATCTGTAGAGCAACCTCTAAATTTTACGCTTACTCACTGTTTTTAAAGTTTTGGGCAGAGTATACAACAGTCCAGACAAATGTTTTGATTTTTCATGGTCATTCATTGAATAAACTGAACTATATGTTACCATACAAACAGGAAGAACATGCATGAAAAAATGAAGAAGTTAAGCAACTTACCCACTGTGGGAAGCAGATGAGTCTCGCCGTGATGATCTTACTCCTGACTCTGCCTGCTCCAATTCACGTTGAAGCTCTCTCTGGAGATAAAGCAGTTAAGAAGATGGTAATATAATATCACAAACTAAAACAATGTGACTGGTATTTTGACTCGTCTGTATGCCGAGCATAAAATGAGCATGTTTTCAAGAAGCCGTTAAACCATAGAAACATTCTCAGTGGTTTAGAAGCTGGGTGAAGAAAACAACAATTCAATAAATACATAATGTGATCATGCATAGAACAAAGTTGAAGCAAAATGGAGATTCTTGCCTGCATTTGCCTCTCCTTTTCCATCTCCAGTTGGTGTCGCAGATCTCTTGTTTTGGCTCTTTCGAGATCTAGAGCCTGCTGTCTCTCTATCTCCTTTTCTGCTTCGGCTGCCCTCTCCCTGATTAATAATAACCAAAGATCAAGTTATTGTTACTAGCCAATAAGTTATAAAGTTAGTATCATTTAGCTACAAGTAAAGAACAGAAACAAACCTGTCTAATTCTTGAAGGAGTTCAGCTTCTCGTAAAGCTGTTTCTTCTAGATACTTTTGACGGTCACGCCACATAAGAATTTTCTTTTGCCTGCGGGCAACTAAGTCTTCTCGAAGTTTTTCCTTTTCCCTGATAATGTGCAGAATTAACAAGATGATGAGCATATAACACTTGCATCCACAAGAAAACTCCTCAATGCATACACAACAGATTTTGAAGCCCCAGCTAACAAAACATTTTGAGCTATTCTACTTACATATGCTCCTACACGCTAGCAATAACCAGTATAAATAAAGCTCTTACTAGCACAATAGTCCTAATAATTTTCTTCTATCCTTGCAGTAGCTCCACTTAGAGCTTTATGCTACGAATCTCTGGAGCTTACTAAAAGTTTAATCTATTTAGATTTTAGTGACACATACAGTGCATAGATGTCGTCCTTGATCTGCTGAAGGCGATTATCATGCTGTCTTGAGGCTGAGCAAAAGAATTGTACATCAATTAGATATGTCTGTCGAACTGGTCACTGTATGATGGACATAAAAAGAGAGAAGCAAGTACATGTAACGTGAGAAAGTTGGTGGTTTTCTTTGGAACCCAGTATATCTGGTACATCATGCTCTTTCCGAACGATATCCATTTCCATCTCAGCCTCCTCTAGTTCCTAATGTTTCGAAAGTAAAATATCAAATCAGTGAATACAGTCATCAAGAGAGTATTAAAGGAAACATTCATACTCACAATAGTCTCCTCATCAACTTTCTTTGCAAGAAGCTCAAAGTATGACTCAACAGAAGATAGACTAGAGAGAACCTGTCATATAAATATAAAACTTAACACATCAGTATGATTCTAGAAAAGTTGAGATCTTGGTGAACTTATGAAGAAGAAAAGGTCAAAGAATAGGCCCATAATGTATTTAAGAAAACTAAAACCAAGACCCTAGCTCTTTCTCTGACCTGTTCTATGGTGCATGTAGTACAATTTATCCCCTTATATATCATAACTCAATACTAAAGTGAAAAGCAGATATATGTGAATTGTAAATGCTGTAAATTGTCAACAGTACGAAAGAGTATCCTACTACAAAAAACATCAGAGGATAATTGGCAAATGCTTATAGAGCAGTCAATCACTGCGCATTCATTACTTACAACGTACATTTACATGTTTATTAGTCAACTAAAGATCTTACTTGAACAGAAGGATAATGCGACTCCGTGGAAAAGGTTATAATATACTCTTTTACGTAAAGAAGTCTTTATCCCTGATTTTTCAGCTTCAGATATTCATAAAGATACTTTATAAGCTAAACTGATCATGACCACTTAAACGAAACACCAAAGCTAAATATGCAAGCTATTTAAATAACATTAAAGGTTCATTTTTTACATAATTGCACGTGCAGACTATTCATAGCATTACAAACCTCAAGAATTGATTGACGTGTAGACCCAAAATCCAGATTGCCTTCAACTTCAGAACTAGAAGAAACCACCTCTTTGAGAACCTATGGCACAAAAAACCAAAAACAGTTTGCTTAACAGAGCAGGTTCTGCAGGAAAATTTAATGAAAGAAATGGCCCCACGCCTCTGTTCATTCTTCACAAACATGAACTTGTACCTCTCTTGCTTCATCTTCTCCATTCCTAAATCTGCACAATAGTTGGCAAGCTTTTGTTTCAACTAGCTCCAGTCTGCCATCTGCTCACGAAACAGAAAAGAAAAGTAAACCTTTCAAAGAAAATTCACATCAGGAAAGCAGCATGGAGAGGATGAAAAGGAGGACTTACCGGTTCTTGAGGAACCTAGAATCTCAATGTTTTTCCAAACACTTTGATGAATCAGTGCCAAATCTTCACTTGAACAATAAAGACAACAGCTAGCAATAATTGCTAACGAGAGCCTCAGCAGTGGTCCTTCCCCCAATGATCCCCCAGCCTTTCCAAAACCATGGAGGATACTATCGGATGCACAAAGAAATGTTTGTAGCAGTTGTCGGCTAGCATAAGGGATAAAATCTACTAGGAGTGCCATAGCACAAGTCCGTATTGACATTGATGTATCTGACGATGCCCTCAATACAACAGAATCCCATGTACTCCCAACCAAAAGTGACAATGTTGGCTGTGGTACAGAACTAACAATTCCAAGAGGTTTATGGCGGAGTATCGAAGACTTTACAGATACTTCATCATCCGTATCTTTTCCGAGCAGCTTACATAAATGCTGGAGGCCTATCAGTCGCTGCTCAGGTTCAGCATGATCCAACATGGCACAAAACAAATCAGCTAATGGTGAAACATCACTCTCACAGAGTCCATGGGCCACCCTTTCAAACCACAATGACAGCCACTCATCAGATTGGACACGCAATAAAAGTCTGGGAGCAGAATATACATTCTTCCTTATGGCAGAGCAGATATAATTAGTGACGTTGTCAAGCTGGAAACATGGAGGAGACCCAAGCAAGCAGTCAAGGATAGTCGATGCAACTTCCCAGCAGTGGTTCTCTTGCAGAATAAGAATCCTTTCAGCAAGTCCTTCCAGACTTTTTTTATAATGGCTCAAAAACCAGTCGGAATCAAGGTCTTCATTATTGCCCTCTTCACAATTCTGAGATACAGGAAAAGCAGAAGCCAAGCATCTCAAGTACACAAAGCATTCTGCTGAGATATTAGTGAGCTTCTTAGACAGTTGACGATGAAGACTCCAACATTTTTCAGTTGTCACTAGGAGACAGACTATTAAATCCTCCAAGTCCTTGGTAAACCCTTCGACATCACTTGAAAGTAGTTTAACGTTTTGGTTTGAAACAAAAGCATCATCTTTGCTATTATATTGACTAACGGAAACATTGGATGAATCCAGTATGATTTCCCTAAGAAACAATGGTCTTTTGAGAGGGTTCTTGTTACTAACTGTTTGAGGACTAGAAATACCTGGAACCTGAATAGGGAGACAACCAGATGCCGGTAAATTCTGCATTAAGAAAAGTTTGCAACTGTCTAAGACGGCCTGAAAAGCACAGAGATAATCATGGAAGGACGATGTTGGCTCAAAGTCAGGAAAGTGAGTCCACTGTATTAAAGACTGCAAGAAGGCCCGTTTGCTTTGGAAGGTTAGATCTGGTAAAATAGAAGCTAAAACAAATATAGTCCGAGACATGGTGGAAGTTTTTCCCATGCAAGTATTTTGATTATCATCCCGCTGTCTGATACATTTGAAAAGCTCCTCGAAGCACAATGTCTCAAAATCAAGACAAGTCTCATCAGCTGTTACTTTTTCCACAGATGACGCTTTTTGTAATGCATGCGTAATAATCGGTCTCAGCACAAGCAGCATAGAGTTGAGAAACGCAACATCACAATATGAGGCCTTGCAAAGTGATACTAACACTTGCACCACTCGAGGTATTTCCAGAACCATAGCTTCCATGTGTGCTTTCACAATGCTTTCCAATACATAGAGGATTACCGCTTTGGTGTTTCTCCCAACATAACCCTTGAAAGAATCAGAATTAATCTTGCCAACTTCCTCTTTGTTCAGAAATGGCCATGAACACAAATCAGAAAACCAGCACAAGATGTCAGGCAATGCTGCTGAAGAAAGCAATCTCAGTTGCAAACTGACAGCTTCTAAAATGGCTTCTCCGAAGACTTCAAATTGTTTCTTCATCTGTGGAAAAAACATACCAAGGTACGGGTATAGAACTTGCAAATCACTATGTTCAGAAGCTTCACAAGCTGACTCTTTTTGACGGGCAAATTCTTTGTTCGTATTACCAGTATCTGGATCAATATATTGATGTACTACAGCGAGCTCATCCGTAAAAATTGATAATAAACCAGTTAACTCGGGCAGATCAGACACAAGGTAAATTCTATCACTGATGAACTGTTTCGCGATACGAGACACTGCCATCCAACCCAAGAAACGAACAACAGCCGAGCTAGAGTGGGAAAGTGATGATATTCTCTGCACCCAAGTTGTGGATGGAATAAAACTTTGACGCAGAAAACAATTACCAACATTTTCTGCAGAATCAGAGTTGCCATCACTTCCACTAGAAGCAATAACCAACTTTTGCAGCAGCAGCCAGCGGCGTTGAATCACAACAATTTTTTCTGGTTTTAACCGATAATTTCCTTCCCTGAGATGATGATGAATAGATGTTAGCATCACATTGAGGTAATCTGCTGATTGTAATATGATTTGAATCACATCTTCAGGTGGACAGAATAGTTTAGTAGCTGAACGCAGGAGAAACACCAAGCAATGCATAAGAGTCTCATGATGGGAATGTTGATCCTTCAGGAGTCGCTGAACAAGAAAATTACATAGCAGAGCTTGGTTTTGCCGAACCAGAGTGATCGCATCCAGAGATATCATATCACTGGGAGATAGATCAATAACATGTTCATCACACACTTCGGCAGAGCTGGACATTTCTTTTGTTGACAGTTCCAACTTGAATTTTTTGTCTAACCCTGCAGCCTCGAGCAGAATTTGAAAAACGATTACATCTCTTTGTCTTTCAAGCTTAGCAATTGTTTCAATGTTCACATGTTTCTTCTCTGCATCGCTCCTTGGCTTAAGTTTTTTCTGGTTCTGAGCTTTGATTATCTCAAACTCCTTTACAGTATTTGAACCATCCCCAACGGATTTCAGAAAAAAAGGATTCACATAGCACTCTGCGGCAGATAGCAAAGCATCAACTGCAGCATCATGACCTTCGCTAGAAATGGAATCGTGCACTTGTAACTCATGGGCCAAACGCTTGAATTCAGAAGCCTTGATCTCACAATCTTGAATGTTCTCAAGTTGAAAAGAGTCAGCTTGCAGGTTGAAGAACTTGGTACCAAGGTCAGAATCCAACACTAATCCACTTGGAGATGAGAAGGTAAACTTTTCGTCATCATCTTTCTTTTCAGCCATTACATCTCTGACAGCTTCGTTGCAACTAAAAATAGTGTTTGTCAATGACAAACACCGAAGTTCTTGAGGAGCAAAAAAGAGTCTTACATCGTCATGAGCATCAATCTTGATTGTCGAATCAGAAACATCTGTACTAATGTCAGCGTCAACTTGCTTAGTAGATTTTGTAGGTCCTTCTTGGCGGGGAACCTTTGATGTAGAAGATGGCTCAGACTCCATGCTTTTGCTGGCAGGCTTGCAAAGATCAATTCCAGTTGGTAAATCTAACTGAGGATCAAGTATGGAGAGGAGGACACTGCAAAGTGTACCTTATAATAATTAGGAATCTTATATATAAAAGGAAGCAAAGCTCTGGCCACCAAAACCACGACTGACTATCTAAAAGTACCAGAATATGGTCTACTGATCATATAGGTAATGCATAGCCGAATAAATAAACAGAGAAATCATGGAAAAACAAGTGAACTGCTTATATGAAATTAAAATATGATAGATTACAGCACTTGATCTTAGACTGTCATCTCTGCCGATCATCAATTTAAAGAGACTTAATAAGTAGCCTTCTCTACTTTTTTCTATTTTTAAGACAGGTTATGCAGAGCCTCTTCAAACTTCCACAAATATGAAGTAAATTTTCTATCCATGAATCACCATAGAAAAACAAACTCCACTTATCTAGAAAAGAAATAGAGAGAAAGAAAAAGAGGAATGAAGTGGCAGTCCTGCAAACAAAGTTTCAGCTCACAAGAAACACTGATATGGATATCATCTTTAACATAGTCCAATTGTCTCCAAAAAAATTTGAACGTGTCACTGATTTTCTGCTATCTTAGGGATAATAGAATATTTGGTAACCTACAAAAAAGTGCCAAGTCTTATGCAAGTCATACCTAGGACTCACTGATCCATGTCGCCATTCCGTTTCAAGGGAAGGAAGAACGGCTGGTTTTTCCACCGCAATACGGATGATATCAAGGGCAATAGCGCAATTCTCCTCCTGTTTCTTAGTAAATGTGGTGTCACTAAAAATTATTCCACCCTTTACTGGACACATAGCAGGAACCAAAAAAGGCTCCAACATCTCAAAGAGGAAGAGAATTTTGTGCTTAACTTCCTGAAAATTGCAGGACAGGGAGACTAAGATGACTATAGTACAAACCTCACTACCAAAGAAAAGGACTACATAAAATCATTTTATTTCATGTTTTAGTGGTGATAATTTATCAGTGATAAATTCTTGCTAGTTTCCTCTTTTCCAAATTTTCAAAAGGGGGAACAAGGACTTGAAGCAAAAATAAGACAACATGCAAGGTTAACACTTAAATAGGTGCACTACCTTGTACTTCCCTAATATATTGTCCATGTGACCAGATAGAGCAAGCACAATGTATTTAATTGCAGCATGAGCAGAAGCCATTGATTGGCGAGCACCCTGAAAAAGTGCCAGTAATGTTATATTCCAACATTAACTGAAAAGGGTGAGAGCAGATTCAAAGAAGATAATCCCATAAACACTATGAAGATCTATGAGGACGTGTGTCTATGCATGAATATAGAGTTATTGTGTTTTAGGCTGCCAATTCTAGTGCCACTAGGGCCTCTTTTTTCTCCAAAAACAAATACCATTTTAGTGCTCTTAACTCATTATCAACAATTCCATAGCAGACCTAACCCATGCCAAATAACATACTAAGATACATGGAAAGTTAGTATATTAACCTGAATTGTACCCAAAAGATCTTCTAAAAGCTCTATACATAGATCAACCTATGAAACAGAAGAAAATTATGTCAGAGAACATATTAAGGCATCTACATACACCATGATAATAATGAATAAGAACATATACATGGACTGTAATTTAAAGTGCTGCATCTGAACCTTTGCAATCACTTGTGCTGTCCAAGAAGCTAAAACGGAAGAACAAAGATCAATTAGAAGGCATGCCGCCTTAGCCTGCATAAGATTATCAACACTTCCTTGATTACACATTTCAAAAGACTACTTTCAGTCATGTTCAAGGCCTATGCTGCACTATATTATAAATAACCCTTACGTGATATTTAAAGGAAGCTTGCCTGCTAAGAAGATTCTCTAGGTATTTACTACCTTACTGAATCCAGTGAGAAAACAAACTTTTCTTAAACGTGACTACTAAACGTCTAGAAAAATACTTTTCTTAAACGTGACTAAACGTTTAGAAAAATTTAAGAGGTCATATGAAAACATTTATAGAGCAAAGGAAGATGCCTTAGATAGTACAGCTCTATTGCTAGCTAAAAAGGTTTACTCTATATACGTGCATCTACACCCAATTTACTGTAAACATACTTCAATGCAACCGCAACATGTCACCAGGAAGTAAATGCTAGAAAAAAAGCAGTGATAAGGATGCTTTTTTACAGGTTACAGAAACACTACAGCAGTAAGTATGTGGTAAAATTAAAATCTGTATGTAGGAGACAATGAACTGACATGAGATTGCGAAAAAGATGACAGATAGCCAGCACAAGCGTTAAGTAGCGGATGGTATGATGGTGACGATGCCATCAGAACAATCTGTAACCAAAACGATTTAAATAATCAGAATGAATCCGGATGGAATTTAAAATCAGTCAGGAAATCAAAAAACAAATAGAGACACCGAAATCATAAGGAAACCTGTGATAAAGCCTGCTGAACAGAAGCTTGCCCCCATAATGAAAAATCACTTATGTGATCAAATGAGCTGCTCCCGTATGGACGAAGTACTATCCCATAAGAAAAAAGGAAAGCCGGTAAGAAAACGAAACACGTATAAAACGGTGGAACTTAATACAAACTGGAGCAACAAGACTTGATGCATCAAAGAGTGGTAGATCTCTTGGAGGCCTCCAATTCGAGTCGCACTCCTGGGTATTGGGGTATTCATATTGTGCCTTGGGCACATATATAAATATTTTCAAGGAAAAGCGATATGGTGCATACAGAGAATAAGAAGTTGCAACTTTTGTAGGATAATGTGTCAAATTATTACACTATTTTCCAAATATATTGATAGAAGAAGTCGGGCCGTTACCTGGCAATAAGGCTTGCACGAGCGGTAGGGCAAAGCAGAGGTTTGAGGGGTTTTCAGATAATCTACGGCAGAGTGTAGGCTACAAAAAAAAATTACCAATGTTAACTCCTTAAAGCAGATGCTATAGGAGTCAGAGAAAGAGAACATAATTAACCTTTGCAGCACAAGAAAAGAGAAGATGAAGAATTCCTTCCTCCACCGCAGACGTGTCTAAAATATTGATATTGATAATGCAACAGTTAAATTCAGAGGCAAGCAAGCTATTCTTTTCTCCAAACAAACTTGAATAATCGGTTTGATCTCTGGGAGAAAATGGTTCCGATTTTGATGTTTCCTCGTCCAATTTAGAAGTGTCTCCAGCATCAGATGATTCTTCTTGCAATGTAGATTCATTGAGCTTCTGTAGGATTTTGGAAACCTGTATACATAGGACATACATAAGGTAAGTTTTTGGAGACCAAAACATTTTCTGCAGAGACAAATACCAAAGTGTAAGTTCATCACCATATTACAAACAATTCCCAGATGGGGATCTGTTAACGCCTTTTTCAGAAGCAAAAATATGGCATCTGGCCGAAAAGCAGCTGAATTGGATGCTGAGAATGGGACAGATGAAGGGCCACGGGATCTTCTAGGCTGGCATTACAGAGAGGAGAATAAGAGAAAGCAAATTCTTTATGCAACATCTTCATATATTTCTAAATAGAATGCCTGAGTTGAAGCTTTATTAATGTCATGTGAGCAGTGAAACAATTGACTACAGATATTATACATACATACAAAAACTACTAGTCAGTCTACGACAAGCCTATTTATATTGAAATAAAACTGAAAAAAAAAGCGCTTAGGGTTAAAAATAAACTTGTTATAAGCCAAATAGGGAATAAATCTTTAAGCAAAGATCCATGCTGACTAATGCTCGGTTTCACAAAAACAGTGAGAAGGCTAAGCTTGTTTACCATATACAAATAAAAGAGAATTGCGACTGCCTGTAAGACATAGTAAGAATGCAAGTACCTCAAAGTTAGAAGAGATGGTAACAACACTGGTGGTCGAAGTTCTTGCAATTTCTCTGGAATGTTAAGACAAAAGAAATCACCATCACCCAATATTGGGGAGTCTTGAAGATAAAGTTTACTAAATAAACAAGCTGGCACGTCAATCCTAGGACATACTTCAATTGCTCCTAACCATTTTTTCAAGTTTGAGAAGGGAAACTAACAAAACAAGTTGGAACTTCCACCCAAGGAAAGAAAGTTCAAGGTACTAGTTATCCTTTCTCAGTTTGAAAACAAGGAAAACAAGACTACCATGCCTGAATGATAAAGGAAAGCCAGTCCCAATGGAAGTAGTCAGAGGAAAAAGAAAAAAAAGACCTTTCATTTAGAAATCTTACACTAAGTGGTATCATCCCTATACCATGGATATACATTTGCACTAACATAAGAAAATACAAGTGTAGTAGACACACTAACCTCTCGCTTAGAAACTGAAGTATTGGGTAAAAGGGGCCAGTAAGCGTGGCAAGGAATTGGAGATTAAAGGCAACGTCATCTTGAAAGTTGGAAAGGTCTGCCTGTGAAATAACAAACAGAATCGTAGGAAAGTATACGAAAAGTATTCTCGTCTTCCAAGCCAGCAGATAGTGAAATGTCGTCTTAGTCAATGAAAGATTCTAGTTACCTCAAGTTGGGGAAGGAAGGTACGCAACCGTCTTGTCATGTCTTGAAGAAACTACAAATAGAAAGTGTCAAACCACCATGCATATAACTGCAAAATCTACAGTATACAAATTAAAATGTTACATGAAAGAAAGTTGAGCACCTGAAGATACAAATTATGAGCATCTAGCTTATGTAAGAGAATATGTGGAAGCAGATGATCGACAACAGGCTGAAACTCTGGTTCAAGACCAGGAACTGATATCCCGATAAGCTACACAAGAGTGAACAAGATATGAAGTTTAGGAAAAAACATAGTAAAGTAACAATGGGGCATAACAGGTAATTAAAAAACGCTAAATGAAAAGCCTAAAATATAAGTAGAGTGGCATTTAATCCTGTAAACATTCACTAAGGAAACAACAACAGCGAAACTTGACCTGCAAAAGGCCAAGAGAAATACTCTGGGTTCAGCCTCCAAAGCAATAAAATAATTATCTATGTTGAAATATTTATGGTCAGCTTCATATAAATTAAGTTCTTCATGTCCAGATATCATACCAAGGTTTTCAACTAATGAAGATTATTTTATTATAATATGAGAAACATTTTAGAATAAATTGGTTCCTATGTCAAGAACTGTTTAAAAGCGTTCTACTACAACGCATCCAAGAAAAATAATGTTCAATTACAATTTCTTTAGCAGCCTGCAACAACCTTTTGTTTTATGTTCCCACTTAGGATTCTCATCATCCTTTCTACAGAAAAGCCATTTAATGTGTTGTACATCAGATATACTTCCAAATCCTGTGACTTACTTGTATGAAAAATATGGCTATTGGATTGCCCCGTAGGCAAGATATTCGAACATAACGACAGGGAGTGTAGTTCACTGGATAAACCATATCGCGTCGTGGTGCTTCACAGCGAGGGCGGACCTTCACAAATGCTTCTGGCTGATAAAGAGAAGCCATCACTACAGCGTACAAGACGTTTGAGCAAAAATTAAAACAATAAAATTTCCTTATGGATGTTAAAAATAGAACTAAAGCAAATTTTGCTAGAATAAATAATCATGAATGAAGAATTTAAATTAGCAGATAAAATATTTCGAGTGGGTAAATGCGCTTCAATCTACAGAAATTTTTGAGAACCTAATTACACTAAGATTATGTCATATGAATAAAGGATAAGATTGCCCAAAAAAAAAAAGAATAAAGGATAAGCATGTTGCAGTTTCTAAAAATGGATAAGAAACAATGGAGACATATCAAAACATCAGCAGATCAGCGACAACTATCATTATCAGGAATCCAACCTTGTATTGTAAACCAACTGCTATTTCCCATTCAAGAACAGACTTATTGTATATCCTTACGCGTGATAACAAACTTGGTTCCTGCAAATAGAAAAAAAGAATTTGTAATTATTTTCATGTGCTAGGAATACATACAGGCCCGCATAACAAGAGAAAACAGCAGGAGCACCAAACGATTTATGTAATATAGATGAAAGGTTTCAGGAATTCATATAGAAACTAGACTGCTATCTACTAAGTGAAAACAAGGTTAATAGCGAAAAGAGCCATGAAAAAAGCAATGGCTTCTTTAGCTTTGTCTTTGGAATACTTTATCGCTCATCTATTTTTCACTGCTATCAAAGAAAAAAATATGTCTTTCAAATTACACAGTTTGAAAGAAATAAACAGCAAACTTACACACTCATGCTTTCTGTCTAGACGGAAACAAAGAATCTTTGATAATAATTTAAAGAATATGGACATTGAAAGAATTGATTCTGAAAGAGGAATAACAAGATGCAAGCACTGGAAAGGAAAGCTCATAGGTCAAATAAAAAAAATCAGCCAAAATAACTACGCGCTCGTGCTTTCTGTCTAGACGAAAACAAAGTATCTTTGATAGTAATCAAAAGAAGACGGATGTTGAAAGACTTGATTTTTTCTGAAAGCAGGAAACAAGAAGCAGGCAATGGAAAGCCTATAAGTTAATTAAACCTTGTTGGCATCACAATTGAAGTCCCTTGCTATATCTCTTTACTAATAGGAGAAACCAGTACAACTTGACTTGGACACTACACTCTTTAGTCAATTTTGCCTTTACCATTTGGTAGTCTTCTCTTTGTCCCCTTACTCAATATGACACTAGTTCCATCCCATTACAAAGTCAGTCATACTACCAAACACTCAGCTTAAATCTTGCCTTCTATCAGAAACCGATTCTTTAAAATTCTTATGTTATAGGGTGAGATCCCCAAGACTAAGTACATATAGCAAGAAAACTCAAGATTTCTCAAGCAAACAAACCAAAGAGTTATCTATCAGTGAAAATTTGGATCAGTCCAACACTAGTCGTAAGAAGTCTTGGTTCACCACAAAGCGAACAAATACCAAGAGAGAGAGAGGGATTTGGAGAATACCGAGAGTTCAAGCAATATCCATTCCTTGGTGTTGGTTCCCGTTGACCAGTGGGAACGAAGATCGGGCTCAAGCACCTGAGTCGCTTTTTGTGAAGAAGACTCGCGCGACATCGCTTTGACCTTGAATGGAAGTGGTTTCACCCTCGGCTCAAGCTCCGTCTCCATCATAATCGCTTAGGTATTGAGAGATCTTAGCTCTGATTTGGGGATTTGCTTCAACTGAAACTGAGCATCAAACGAAGAAGAGATCCCTTTGCAGTAGTTTGTAGTACTAAAGCTTTCTTTAATGAGTCTTCCCGTCTTTTTCTTTTGTCGATTGATATTTTTTTCATTTTTTATTTCTCAAAATTTACAGTATTCTTTTGGTCTAGGGCCTTTACGGGCCAGCCCATTTGGCCCATTATCTCTAGAATTATCTCGTTTGTGGGTCTGGTCCAGCTTTTTTTCGGCGTAATTCGACTTTTTTCGGCGTAATTACCATTTGGTTTTTTGCTTTGAACTCATAAATCGAAAGAAAAGCTCAAAAAAAAAAAAAAAGAATTTTGTTTTCTCGATTTTTCCAAGTGATTTCGCCGGAGATATTGTGTGGAAGTTTCGGTGAATCAGTCACGGCTGAAGGAGAATCCGGTGTACTCTCGGCGGCTTGGAACCCTAATTTTGGTGTTTCCCAGATCTGCAAAATTTGAAGGTAAATTCAATGTCTAATCGATGAATTGGATGTTTCACCTTGTTAGAGCTTGTGTTTGTTTAAATCAAGTGGTCTAAATCAGTCTTTTGTTGGTATTAAACATATTTTTTTGTGAATTAGAACATTGAATTTTTGTCTAATGCAAAGGTTGTGTACGTTTGGAATTAGGAAGTAGGAATCATGTCTTTGTTTAAATGTAAATGGTCATGAGTATATATCCGATAGTTTGATACAAAATCAAAGAGACATAGGTTATGATCAGAGCCGGACCAAAGCAATCCGGAGCCTCATACGAATTAAGAAAAAAAAAAGTATTAACAGAAAAAATTATTGAGTAAGAAAAAAATTAATTCAAACAAAAGTCTTGTTTTAAAAATGAAGTACAATAAAAAGTTCTCTGTTTCTTCTTCAATGGAAAGAAAAAAGAAAACGAGAAGTCGTCAAGTCGGCTATTAGAAAAAAAGGAAATTTTTTATTTTTTCTTTTATTTTTTTTTAAATTTTAAATATTTTGGGCCCCACAATAATCTAGAATCCATGTCTATCTACGAAACTTCCTCCTCTTCTCCATAACAATAATATCACATACAGATATATATAATATTTAATTTTTAAAATTATGTGGGGCCCTCCTAAAGTGGGGGCTCCATTCAAATGTTTCATGTTATCGTGTGAAGCTCCGGCTCTGGTTATGATCCGAGTTTCTGAATCTGCAAATGGTGACTTATTGGATTGCTTTCATTGTTTGTTAGTTTACTTGTTTAATTCAGTTTAACTTTGAGATTGTTGTTTATTACTAACAGCCGACTTGTTTCTTGTTTTGTGAGTTTCTTGTAGTTTAGTTCAAACAAGTCACAGTTAAGGAGAGAACCAACCAACCCATTCAACCAAACCTAAGAGGTAAATGTTACTGTCTTGAGATTGAAATGAATGGTGTCTTGATATTGAGTTGAATTGTGTCTTGTTAAGTAGGTATAGACTAATATTGAATTGTGTCTTGGTTGTCTCGGATTTTCAGACAAGATATGTACCTAACAAACTCAACTCCTTAAGGTCACCTGACTACTTTATTTTCATAAAGGATAAAAGGAGGCTTATTGACTTATTTGTCATGTGACCTTCCTTCTTTTTTTCTCCAAGTTTATCTTTTGTGTTTACCTTTTTGTTGGTATACATTTTAATGCTAGGCTTTTCATGATACGCATAGGCAGAATTTGTTTTTGCTTAGCCATACGAATAATATCTCTCATGTGTAATAAATATGCTAAGCAATTTCTTTATAGGATCAACTTCTTCTTTACAAGTAGTGTGTGTAGCTAAATTGTCACTTGACTTTATCAGTTTACATCTCATCTTTTTGGGCTTTTACTGCTTCTAGAAGCCCATTACCGAATTTCGGGCCGTCCAATTACTACTTTATTTTCTTTTAAGTCATTTTTGGTAATTTTTTGTTTCTTCAAATCCGGTTTTTTTTTTTTTTTTCTTTTTTCCATTTCTCCGTTAGTTCGTTTAATTTCTTGGCTTCTAAGATTTGTCTCTCGCCTGCGAGATTTTAGGTAATCTTCTTCACTACTTCTATTTGAACATGCTCGAAAACATCCATCCTCGGATTCATTAGTTACCAATTCGCAATTTTTCTGATTCGATCTCGATTCGTTCAATTATCGATTCCAACATTTTGTTTCGATTTGTCCATTGTTATAGGATTTGAAATCGTTCGCCTCTGAAATTTGCTTTTAGATTTAGATGAGATTATTTGCTACTAATCAATCTCTAGTTTAGGATTTTAGTTGTTAAAAAAATTGGGTTTTTTGTAAAGAACAAAAATTTTGTGGTTTTTTCTCAACTTGGAATTTTGGAATTCGATTTGGAGTTTAAAAAACCCAAAATTTATGACTCTATTTTGAAATGTGTTAATAGGGTAAAGAAGAAGATGAGTGGTGAAGTTGTTTTATCTGCTAGAGTTTACCGTGACCTTCTCAAAGCAGTAGTGAAGCATGTTGGTAAAGAAGATCACAAGTCTCATTTCATAGACTTTGTTAAGCAAGAATTCCGAAAGAATGCGAATTCGGAGAAACTCAACCTCGCCCGCAATTATACATATCTTCTCAATAGCATTCACTCTCACAAGGTGAAGTCTTTTTATGATTCTTTAACTCACATTTGCATTTTGTCTTCAGAAGCATGATGACATTAGAAACATGGCGTGTTTTGTATACATATACAAAGACATTGTTTTTGTTCTCTTTCTTGTGTTTAGTCTCACATGGATAGGTAAACTTGTTGTTGCAGGATTTGCTGTTCTCATACAACATTGCGGTTGATAGAACCGAAGAAATGAAACGAGTGCTTAATAAATCTGCAGCAAGTGTAGGGCTTCGTCTTCCTGAGGTTTACGAGTCTTGATCATAGAATGCATCCCGCATTCTTCTTTGTTTTGCCAGGAGATAAGGCACTCTGGTTTCTTCACTTCTTTGGACAGATCTTTGGGTAAATTTTTGAATAACTGAGATAGTAGATGGAGCCAGAGAGCTCTTCTCCTTTAAGCCGCTATGTATTGACAAATCCGAGATGTGTGGATTACAATTTTTGTTGTGTCGTTACCACATTTTCTTTGGGGGCAAAAATATGGTACCAAGAACATATTCATGTTGTTGATATGTTGTATGAACCCAGCCAAAGTAAGTGAGAGAACTCACAAGCATGGCAAACTGTGATACAAAGAAGACTAGTTCTGATGTTGTTAAGGAACTTGTCTGGCAACTTTTTGTTCTTGAAATAACCTCTGACTACATCAGTATCTTGTACAATAAATTGTATCCAAGAGATAAGAAACAATCCAAGTGGTGAAAACCTAAAGCGATTTAGAGTAACTTGTTCTGAGCATGTCTATATTTGGATGAGTAGTAAAAAATGGTAAACCAGATTTATGATGAGAAAGTAGAAACCTATAAGGGTTTTATATCCAAATCTCTAAAAGCCAATCTACCGCTTGTGTTTATCTGGTTGTTGTATTTTTGTTATTTATTTATTTAGTGGAGACTTCGATGCTGACCCTTTTATTTTCTTAATCATTCTTTAAGGCACTGGTTGTGTTTCTTGTTCTTCCCTTATTCTAATATCTGAGATCAATAGAGAGCTTTGAACTGAGCAGAGTAGAGAAGAGTTATGGGGAAAGGAGGGATGTAGGCAAATAATGGGGTCATTGATAATTTATCTCTCCCTTCCAAGCCCTGCGTGATCATTCCACCCCATTATTTGCCTACACTCCAAGAGGGGCCCACAAGAGAAAGGTTAGGGTCGATGCGCTGCAGCGCTGTAAGAATGTCATGTGGCGGAGGTTGCCACGGGGCGGGTCCCACGGGGCGGGTCCCACGGGGTGGGTTGTTACACAAGGCGTCTCTTCGACCACAAACTTCGATCTTCCACCGTTTCTGGCCGGCGCCGGCCTCTGTGGCGTCGGCCAGCCCTTCTCCTTCTCTATAGTTTTTCAATTTCTTTTTTGTTGCATAGATCTAGGCGAATAATTTCTCTTCTCGATGGGGACTTTTAAGGCGACTTTTCAAATTTTTGATAACTGTCTTAAAATCCATTGGGAGAGTCTCGTTTCGACCGTGTTCCGGCGATTACTCCGGCCAATTCGTGTCGGTTTCCTTCCGTTGGAGAAGACTCCTGGCGGTTTCCGGTTTCAAGTGAAGTTTCAAATCCGATTTCCAAAACCGCCGTGGAATTCTTCTACATAAAAACCCGCATTATTATTGCCTTTTCATGTCTAAATCAAGTCACTAAGATAAGCGACAATCTCTTGCATGATAGGTGCCAATCAGAGTTTCTTAGAACACAAGGTTTTTTTAATGGGTAGTTATGACTGCCTCTTTATGGTTTTTATTGATTTATATAGAGAACACTTAAGAATATCCAAAGCCTAAAAGAAATAAGAAAACACCAAGATAAATCCAAATCCTAATTGATAAGATGAAAACACCAAAAGATAATGATGAAAGTAAATAACTAAAACACCAAAAGATAATGACGACTAATCGACATAACGCGGATTAGACCGTCCCGTACGTATGGGCCGATTCACGAGCCCATCAATACCCCTCCCCCGAAGAATAACCTTGTCCTCAAGGTTGGGATTGAACTCCGGAAAACTTTTGCAACTTTGTCCCTTCTCACCAGTCTTGCTCGTCCACGATCAAAGGGACGTTTCCCATGTCTACCAAACAAACACTCTTTAACACGACCAGACGTCACATGAGATGAAAGACTATTAGGTGTCTTCACCATCTTCATGTTCTTACTCCAAGTTGTTGCTCGATCCTCCCCATGTTGCACCACATCATGTAGCACACGTTGAAGGGTAACAACATCTTTTATGGTTGCAGATACAACCACCATCGTCGATTTTTTTTTTTTTAAATATAAGAAAAATAGAGATTTTGATACCACAAAAGTGGTCCAGATCAAAACCGAAAAATATGATAAAAATAGGTTTTGATACCACAAGCGTGGTCCGGATCAAAACCGAAAAATATGATAAAAATAGATTTTGATACCACAAGCGTGGTCCGGATCAAAACCAAGATAGATGGTGGATGAATGTTGCTTTTGATACCACGAAGTGGTCCGAATCAAAAGCGAGATGAAGGCTCTGATACCAATTGATAGGTCCCAATCAGAGTTTCTTAGAACACAAGGTTTTTTTAATGGGTAGTTATGACTACCTCTTTATGGTTTTTATTGTTGATTTATATAGAGAACACTTAAGAATATCCAAAACTTAAAAGAAATAAGAAAACACCAAGATAAATCCAAATCCTAATTGATAAGATGAAAACACCAAAAGATAATGATGAAAGTAAATAACTAAAACACCAAAAGATAATGACGACTAATCGACATAACGCGGATTAGACCGTCTCGTACGTATGGGCCGATTCACGAGCCCATCATTGCATCGTTTGCAAAACATAACTCTCGGTGTTATCCTTGTTTCCTTTGGCTCACGAAAACTAGTAGGCCAATTTTGGGATATATTATTCTCTAATTGGTCAAAATAATTCCTTAACACATGGAGATCCGAACTCTGATCGTCGAAGACATAAGTGTTTATTCAACTTATATTTTTTGTTTGTCATAATTGTCTTTACTTCTTCCTTTGTCTTGACGACCACAGATTTGGATTTGCTAGTGTCGGACAATATTTTTTGGTATCGACAACGTCATCTTTTGTGGCGAATAAGTCAGTTTGTTCAGAGGGATTGGATGACGATTCGGACACAGATGTCGTGTCTTCTCTTTCCAGTGGTTTTAAAGATCCTTAACTTTGAAACAAGAAAAACTATGCTCAACCAATCTTGGCTATTATGATTATTAGTCCTGGACAATACTGATATATATAGAAGAATTTGTGGAGATGGGTGCTATAATTGATTTTATTCTGACTTTAGGATTGACATGGAGAATAATTTGTTGGCGTTTTGATATGTTTGGCATCTTCCCAAGTAGTTTTCAGATTCAGAGAAACAAGATAAGTTGGGCTTTACTCACGGTGAGACAAGTGGTATGGGGTCTTAAAGTGAGAGGTACAAGGAGATCTATATCAAAATATTGATTTTTACGTTTTGAAGATATATCTACTCAACGGACACATGAGGCTCTTGGCAAAATGGTTGGATATTTACGAGTATAGGCAAAATAGGATATTTAGTATTTAGTGAACAGTAGAAAATATGAATCAGAGTCATTTCCAACAACATTTAAATTCTGTTTATTAGTCAAAGTAATGCGATGTGCATTTTGGAGTTTCATCAAACAAGTGTATAAAAGAGTGACATAACAGATTTTATCTGTTAGCCTATAAGTCCAAAGAAAGCTTGGTTACTCTCCACTCCTTCCTCGCCTTGATTTGTTTCAATGGTTGTATTGGAAAGGTTTGAACTTTGTAAAACTTTTATCATCTAATATATTTTGATTTGCCGGAAAAAAAAAAAAAACCTTTAAAATCTAAAAACTATCAATCTTATATGGGAATTTCAATAACAGCCCAAAATCAAAACTACCGGAATATTCTAAAAATCAAATACCGAATTTACGTTATTACCCTTCTAATATAGCTGTACACACCAGCTCTCTCTCTCTCTCTTATTCAATGGTGATTCTAAAACCCTAGCCAAAAGCCAAGCCCAGAGAGATACACAAATTTTCCGATTGATCTCTCTCTTCTCCAGCCGAGGATGAGCGATGGTAACATTGACGTCGACGAATCACCGATTTCTTTGAAAGTAAAGTCTCTAGAATCATTAGTCGATGGTTCTTTCTCCACAACACTATCGAAACTCTCATCGTCTTCTAATTCGATTCCAACGAGTAGAGATTTTCATTTTTACTACAACTTCGATGAGTTTAAACGCCCAATCGATGAAATAGCTGGGAGCTCACAGTCAGTCCTTGAGACGATTGGTGATTTCGACGGGAAATCGATGAAGTTCCCTGGTGATGTTGATGAAGATGATGCGGTTGATTGGCTTTGTAATGTGAATGATGAATTTATTGAGAGATTTGATGTTTCTGTTGATGAGTTTAAGAGGATTCGGAAGAAAGAAGAGGAAATTGGTCGGCCTTTGGCTTATAATGGAGATGATGGGTTTCAGATGGTTTATGGGAAGAAGAAGAAACCGGTCGGTAATGCGATTGCTGGCTCGGTCGGTAACGGTGGTTCCGTGATTGATGTTAAGGTGGCTGAGAGGGATAAGAGTTTATCTGGTAAGGCTAAAGTTCCTTTCCATGTACCAACTATAAAGAAGCCTCAAGAGGAGTATAATATATTGGTGAACAATGCGAATCAACCGTTTGAGCATGTTTGGTTGGAGAGGAGTGAGGATGATCAGCGGGTTGTGCATCCACTGGTTAGTGTCTTGGAAATATAGTTTGAACTTTTGAAAGATTTAGGCTTTATATGAAATTTGGCTCAAGCATCACCAATTTAGGGAGGATGCTGTCAATATACTGTAGAATGAGAGAATTTCTATTTGAGTGTAGTATTTTGGTTGGCATTATCAGTGTTCTTAACTGCCTCGTTAAGACTCTAGAATCTGTAAGCTTACGGTATTGTATTGTTGAATAGGTGGCTTGGGAAAAGATTTTCTCTTAACTTTCTTACATTATTCTTTGGCTGTCGGCATTTGGCTTTTTTTCTTCTCCTTTTATATGTTTATTAATACTGTGCAGGAGAAACTTTCAGTGATTGACTTCGTTGACAAAGATCTGAACAAGATGGAACCTGTTAAGCCCCTTCCATTGGAAGAGACTCCATTCAAGTTTGTTCAGGAAGTGAAAGATCTGAAAGAATTAGCTGCTAAATTGCGTAGTGTTGAAGAGTTTGCGGTAAATTTCTTTTCGATTGTCTTTATAGTCCAATGTGCAATGCTTTTGTTTGACCATAATGTTTCTTGGTAGAAGTAGTAAGAAATTTGATGATTCCATCATTATTTTGTATTGGCTTGTTACTTGGTCATTCACGTTTACAGAGTTTCTTGAGAATAATATTGAATAATAGAGTTTGGTGATAGTTATTTCAGCATTTTGGTTTGGAGAATATGAGTTTCTGTAATTTCATTTTAATTAGATAAGCCAAAAACAGCTCAAATTGTGAGTTGCCAAGGCTGATGCCTCTCCCTTCTCTTAAACTTTTTTTGTTTTGCTCTGTTTAGGTTGATCTGGAGCATAATCAGTATCGATCTTTTCAAGGATTGACATGCTTGATGCAAATTTCCACCAGAACAGAAGATTTTATAGTTGATACATTTAAGCTGCGTGTTCACATTGGTCCTTATCTAAGGGAGATATTCAAAGACCCTAAAAAGAAAAAGGTTTTTTCTGGGATACATTAATTTCCTTTATAAATGGTCTAAAGATATATGTTCTCTACTCTGAAATCTGTTTATTTAATTAGGTAATGCATGGAGCAGATCGAGATATTATCTGGCTTCAACGGGACTTCGGCATATATGTCTGCAATCTTTTTGACACAGGACAGGTTTAAACTTGTTTCGGCTATGATTCTTTACATGATTTATTTTGCTACATGGAAGAAAATGATGGCAACTTAGTGGCAGTTGAATTGAGTATCCTGCTTTTTTCCTCTCTTTTCCTCTATGCCTGGAAATGAAATAGTAAAATATTCTTCCTTATAAAGTACACCTAACTAAGCTATCTTGAGATGGTTTTAGTTAATTATACCATCAAAGGAATAACTGGCAACAATTTGCACAACGCTGGTTTTTACCTGTCCTTTTAACAGATACTTTCAACACCCTCCTGACTTTTAGTAATAACTTCTGTTATGTGTTGTAAGAGACACTAGTCAGTTAGAAAGCTTTGGATCTCATATTGTGGCGACTAAGGAGCACATACTTGAAAAGAGATTTTGATTATCTAAGTTTCTTCCCTAAGCAGGAACGTTTTGATTCACATTTTGATTCTCTCAGGCCTCAAAGGTGCTAAATTTGGAGAGAAATAGCCTGGAGTTTCTTTTGCAGCACTTTTGTGGAGTTACTGCAAATAAAGAGTGAGTACTAGTCCTATCTGTTTTTTTTTTTTAACTCTCGTCTCTCACTCATCTTTCAACTTCTGTTTTGTTTATTGCTGTAGATACCAAAATGCAGACTGGAGAATACGACCCCTTCCAGAGGAAATGGCAAGGTCAATCTTCTCTGTCCTGTCTTTTCACTACTGGTCTGGCATCAGTTGACTTGAGCTCACCTTTTTGGATTTTGCTGCAGATATGCAAGAGAAGATACCCACTATCTTTTGTACATATATGATGTAATCAGACTAGAACTGCAAAGAATGGCAAAGGATGACGAACATGCTGACTCTCCTCTGCTTGAGGTAGTCATCATTAAACTATGCTTAGAAACTGACAAGTATAATATCTTCTGTATGTTGGTATTTGTATGATAGATGTATGATTGTTTTTGATTGTGTCTGCTTTGTTCTTACTATCTTTCTGTTAGCACTGGCCAAGTAGGAATTTGTGTGGCTTAAAAAACTTGATGGCATAGCATTGTTTGTGGAATGATTTGTGGCCAAGTGTGTTGGGTGTATTTTGACAACTTAGCCCACCAAAATTATTTTGGTGGGCTAAGTTGTCTTGTAGGCTAGTTAGTTTTCAGTATTCTTATTATATTAGCTGACTGGCCTAAGTGATTCTCCACATTTGCAACATTCTTATGTTTATTAAGTTCGACTTATACCGAACACTAAAGGTATTTTCAGTGTTCTTATTGTATACAAGCAGGTGATTTTCTAGGTTTGCAACACTCTTTTACTTTTTGAGGGTAACCTTCAATGGCATCCGTCATGCATAAATAGTTCTCTGGCTGAATTGCCCTTTGTAAACACAGTCAAAAAAGAACTTCGGACCACATATTTGGGAACTCATTGTGATTATTGGCATTCACATTTTTCTAGAATGGGTGATTCAACTCCGTTGACTCGTTAACATCTTTGCTTGTCTAAATTTGGTTACATTCATTGGATGTATATCCCAGGAAGAATATGCTCTTTCTTCTTCAATATTGTGACCATTTTGTCTTACTGTTTCTTACAGGTCTACAAGCGGAGTTACGATGTGTGCACACAACTATATGAGAAAGAGCTATTGACCGAGAATTCATATCTTCACGTATATGGGTTTGTTGCTTTTTCTTAAGAGAATCTACATACTTAAGTTTTGTTTTGTTTTGTTTCGTTTCAGCATACAAGTTGTATGCGTTTGTTGATAGAACCTGTTACTCATTTTGTTGTTTCATTAGCTGGCTTCTCTTAAGCTAAGTTACATAAACCAGTATTTTATTTATCATCGTGGCATTTTGTTAGGCTTCAAGCAGCGGGCTTCAATGCAGCTCAACTTGCCATTGTTGCGGTACGATGTTCTTGTGTGATGTAATGAATGATCTTGTTTTTCTTATACTATATAAAGCTCACTGAAGTTTTCTTTCTTTTAGGGGCTCTGTGAATGGAGGGATTACATTGCACGTGCAGAGGATGAGAGCACTGGTTATGTATTGCCAAACAAAGTTCTCCTTGAAATAGGTACTTTTGCTGAAAGTTCAATTTTACCATCTGCCAGAGAGTGGATTTACTTTGGCAATTCATAACTTGGTCTAGTGTTGCTATCCTAATAGCCAAGGAGATGCCTGTTAGTGTTGGCAAATTGCGTCGGATGTTGAAGTCAAAGCATCCTTATATCGAGCGTAATGTTGATTCGGTTGTCAGTGTCATCCGCCAATCAATGCAAAATTGTGCAGCATTTGTCTCTGCTGCTTTATCTTTAAAAGATGGGTCTCCTGGAACTGTAAGATATCTCTGTTTATTAATTTTCTTGTCTCTTTCTGTATATATAATTATAACTGTAAGCTTTCGGTTGAGGTGTACAAGCTAGTTGAAAGCTGATTAGGGTATTAATACCCTCTCTGCTACTCAACCTGCAAAGAAAAGCAGAGCCTAGAGTTGAAACTATTTAATGTCAAGGGCTAATTGTGAATCCAAAAAATTTGTCCTCAAACCTCACCTAATAGCTTGAATTCAGAGTGCATGTTCTGCTTAATGCTTAGTGGTTTCTGCTGTTTTCCTTTATTCTCCATGTCTGTTTTTAAAATATTGCCTTCTTAAATTGTAGGTAATAGATAAGAATATTGAACCTATTATTGAGAAGAAAGACGTGTACACAGGAGATGTAGCTTCTCCAAGTTTGAAGGAAAATTATTTGCAAGTTGAGAGTACCAAGGGCCCAATAACGGTTGCAGCAAATACTAATGAAGGGAGAGGTCTAAGCACCGGCTTGTTTGGTTCTGCTAAGGTGACACCTAGTTATTTCTTATGGTTGGTGCTCATTACTATCCATGCCAGGCTCTCAAAGACATGTCTGTTATATTAGGTTTCTGCGGCTGTCCGGATCTCTAAGAAACCAAGCAGTGGTTTAGGAGCATTGCTGGGAAGTGCAGCCTCGAAGAAGAAATTCCGAACTGATGAGAAGGTGAGTTTATATACCCGAAACCTCTATAGTTGGTTTTGGTTGCAGAATGATTCATAAAAGTGTTTTCAGGTGAAGGAAGATGTGAAGCTCGAACAGATAAGATCATCTGTAAATCTGTCATTCCATTCGTTTACAGAGAAAGTTCCTGACTCAACTACTGGAACAACTCCGAAGGTTTATGGGAAGCCTGAAGAGATGTCCACTACTATGCCAGCTTCTGTTTCCAAGGAAAATGATTCAGTAGAAGCCTCAGAGATCGTTGGTACTTCTGGTAGAGTTTCAGAGTCCAAAGTATCTGGTTCCGAGACAGGCGATATTATACTATTAGAAAATGGTGATGCGAAAGAAGTTGAGGCTGAAGATGAACCAATGTCTCTCTCGGAGTTGTCCACAAACTTTCAAAAGTGCTTTAACTCCATGAATAAGAGCAACAAGACCCAAAAGCCGACCGAGTTTATAAACATAGAGCCGTTTGATTATGAAGCTGCAAGGAAAGAGGTGAAATTTGGAGAAGGATACAAGGGAAGACAAGGAAAGAAAGATGTTGTAGCAGGTCAGAAGAAGAAGGGGTCTGCACCAGAGCCGTCAGAGTTTGGTCAAGGAAAACGTCGTCAAGCTTTTCCGGCATCCGGGAACCGAAGTGCGACCTTTAAAAGTTAGGCTGCAAAATTTCTTACTCGCTCAATTCTACGAACTGGTCTTCAGGCAGTCAAATGTTGATTGACGGTTTTGTTTAAATCATTTATTCATTTTGGTTGTTACGAACTGATTCTTTTGTTTTGATCGTTTTCATTTTATCTACTTAATGGGGACTTAGGGATACAAAACTCTTTTGCTCGAAACATCAAATCTGATTCATAGTTCAAATCGTGAACCAGACTCACTGTGGTTTTATTTTGAAGATTTAGAACTTGTGGTTTGAGTGTTTGACTCTTAAGTGTTCAAATATGAACTAATGATAATCTGGAAGTTTTGGTTCCTTGGATTATCATGTCGGGAAAAGTCAATAACGAGTGTATATACTGGTATAGGACAACAGAGAAATCAGCTTTATGCTTCTCTTTATTGTATGTTTCAACACAAGGTCGATTGTTCTCTTAACTAAGATTAATACTTGTGTGATGCACATGATTTCAATTTTAAAATACTATAAATTATTTTATAAAAAATTTAATAGATTATATAAAATTATTTCAATTTAAAATGGTAGATTATTATTATTTATATTGTAACTCTATTAATATAAACTGAATTAATATATTGTACAAAATTAAAATTAATTATGGTTTTTTATTATTTTAATAGTTATAAAGATTAGTTAAATAATTAAATAGTGTATATTTATTAATTAGAAATTTTTTGAATTTAATTTGAAAAGATTTCTCCATAATTTTGAATTTTACAGATTTTGTTTATTTTGAGAAGATATGATATTTGAATTTATTTGACAAAGTTTGATATTTGAATAGAGTATATTTAATTATTGTTTATTAAAAAAGATTTCAGAGATTTAGATTTGATTTGTTATTTCTTTAAATGTCATTGGATTTTTTTATTGAATAAAAGTGGAATTTATTTGGATCAAAATCTATTGAAACCGGACAATTTTTGCACCGATCCGTTGTGTTTTTTTATAAATTTTAACTCTAATTTATCCTTAATAATACCAGTATTCTCAACTCCCTTATAATTGTTTTCTAAGTAAATACTTTGAAAACTCTAGTCATTAATTCATTTGCACTTCTCTTTTAATTGTATAGATATAGGAGTTCCAGATATTTGGCCTATAATATATGGAGGTTTAAATACAGAACAAATACCATTTTGTCAATAAACCACCACCTGTTTGATTGTTTGATAATATGCATAACGCATAATAATATAATGTATATGATTGTTTTTCATTTCATTATGAAAACTATGTTGTTTTAAATAATTTTTAAGTAAAAGGCATTTGTATAAAAATATCAACCAAAATTGTAGAGTGAAAACAAACAAAAAATTATTACATGTGTCGATTATTACAGTAAACTAAATATATTTGTTACTTTTTATTTAATATATATATTCATATTTATTTAGCAATGGAAATAAGTGAAAGTTCTCTGATATCACATATCATACTAAGAAAGGCTCGGTCTTTTTGTTTTGCAGTCTTTTCTTCATTGTCTATTCACTAGTTATTCTCAATTCTTTTCATGAAAAGAGAGAGAATAGAGGTTCTTTGTTTGGCCAGAATCTCAGTCGTATATCACAAGACCGTATATGTCACCTCATAAAGCATGGGCTTGGTGATGGTCACACCCGTTCTTTTCGTTAAACGATCGAAAGAGAACTTGACAGAATCTATAGTCTATGTGTGTGCCTTACTGTTCTCAAAAATCAAAATCCTAGGTGGTTTTTTCTTAGCAAGAAACCAGACCAGATACTGGCTCATGAACATTCATATGGTCGTAGCTTCCTTCCCGGCATCAAAATCAATGGCGAGCGCTCAATCAACAATCTTCATGATTGAGAATCAAGTTTTGGGGAGGAAATTTCAACCCTAAAGCCAAAACTTTGTTTTTTTTTTTTTATGTCAAAAACTTGATTCCCAAACATGAAAATCATGAGAGAAAATTATTTATTTCCTTCAAAAAAATTGAATTGAAATCAAATTGAAATCGATTTTAATTTCAATTGTTTTAATTCCAAAATTACCCTTTTTAATTACAATTAAACATAATTTCAGTGACATTTGAAGTAAATAAATGATTAATTTTGAACATTCTCCTAAATGTACTTCTCTTTTAATATATATAAGATATAAGATATATTCAAATTCTTTTTTATAAACCTTTTGAAATTTTTTTTTTTCGAAACTTTTATTTTTAAAATTTCAGAAAGAAAAAGGCAAAGAGTACTTGTGACGTGCAAAAATAAGCAAGATAAATAAATTCTAAAACTTGGTAAAGTATTGTAGCTAATATATAACAATATAAAAAAAACCCCATGAATGGAGAGATGTAGAACAAAAAACACAGAGCACTTGTGACGTGCAAAAATAACCGTAAATATTACTAGTAATAGAAAATATAATAACATATGAAGATGTATTAGGCTTTGATCTGGAATCTTGAACACTTGATGGATCCAATTGAAATATCGATTTCGATAAGATTATCGTCTTCATATTCGGCTGATAGTTGGATAAGCCTGAAATCTGGTATGTTGTTGTAGATGATCTTTTGATCTTGTTGTCCAATCATAGTATTGTAGTGATGGCCAATGTAGTGACCACTTGGTAAAGAGAGCTCTATGAGGCTTTCTTCATCAGGGATTGTCCCATCTTCTTCATTATTATTTCGGACAATATCATCATCATCAGATACTTTGGTGTACGCTAAGGAGTTTTCTTGATCTTGATCTTGAACCTTGGCGTCTATTAGAGAGTTTGGTTTTTGGATTGAGAGAGGTAAGAAGAAAGAGGAGAAGAACAAAGCAATTGAGGTTAAGATGATTTGTGAGAACCCAAGTCCTACGATGTGAAGAAGTGGTAGGACAAGAAAAGATAACCAAGAAACTGGTTTCTTAAAAAGAAATGAAATAAAACTCACCCCTTCTTTCATTTTTATGCTCTCAAGATTCATATGAAAGCAATTACTTTGTAGTTCCACCAAAAAAGATAGAAGAAATAAGAGTTCAACCATTTTATATCCCTCAGATTCAAAAACAAATATTGAGAAGAAGATTATGTTTGATTGAAAAACTTTTACAAAAACAAAAACCCTAGAAAAATTGGGTTGATGTAAAAAGAGTTATAGCTTACGATAAGGATTACTTAAGAAGAAGATTGAGGGAGAAGAACTCCAAAAAAGTTGTAGATGTAAATGTACTTCAAATAATAAAACGGGAAAGGGTTTATAAATAGGGCGATTTGGAAGAAGATTAAGCTACACTAACCAGAAAATCATAAACTATTCTTTTTTTTTTCTTTTTTTTTTCTTTTGTTTTGCATCGAGATTTGAGGAGTAACAGCTCGATCCCAAACTAGTCCTTCCGATAAGCGAAATATTGGAATCCTAGGGTAAATTACCCTACATTTAAATTAGATAATTATGTTGGCCATTCTTTGCATTATACCAAAATTTGGACATCCAAATAAATATAAAAACCATGTATATATTTAACTATACTAGTAAATATTATAAAGAATTCATGTTACATTGTTCGGGTTTGATTTCGTATTTTCCGAACGATTGAATTTATTTATCGACGAATAATCTTTTTTGTTGCTTGGTAATAGCTAACGAAGAGAGGGTGAGCGAGCGACATGTTTATTTGAGAGTTAACCTATGATTAATCTCAATTAGATGCTTTATGCGGATCCTTCTTTTTGGATTTTGATCTTTAAACCGTATTCATGCGACATTAACATGCATATGCATAGTGTAGAATACCTCTAGGAGGATTAAATAAAATTTATATTTCTTGAAAACTCTTCGATATGATCTAGTTAGTAAGATCATGACAAACTAGTAGATCGCTCATCTACAAAAGTAAAGTGTGAGAGTTGAAAGTAAAAACAAAATTCTTGAAAACTCTTCCGGCTATTTCATTATACTTTTAAAATATTAGTGGCATATAGTATATTTTTTAAAAAATATAAAAACATGAAAATTTAATAAATATTTTTAATACTAAAAAGTAATAGAATTACGTTTCAAAATGTGAAAGCGTGAATAAATAATTTTCTATATCATTAAAATTTTAATAAATTAGTACTAAAACTTTTAGTTCAGAGTTGAATCAAATCGATCTACTAACGTGAAAAATTTCTAATTAATAAATCTGCCGATGCATGCAGTTATAAATTTGTTGCTATATGAAGTACTCGTCGTACTATTTTTGCTATATTAAATGGCTTCGAGATACATATAGTTTTGATTTTATAGCGAAACCGTCGGTTCTGTGTGTCTTCTTTCGAAATATATTTTATCAATGTTCGTACTAAAAATATAATAGTATAGAAAAAACAATATAAGATAAACAAAGGAAAAAACAAAAAACGACAAAATAACAAGTAAAACAAATAATTAAATTAACGAACCATCGTAATCTATTCTTTTGGAATCGGAGAAGCCAAAAGGTCAAGACCTTAACAAAACCTTTAATAGTACTTGCATGCTCATTCTCCAAGGCATAGAGTGTCGGTGAGCCATGTGCAACCCTACCTGCTTACCACCTGACGACCATTGCTAAAGTTGACTTGCTTGATCTTACGGTGGACTCATGAGGTGTTTAGATTTGATTATACGAAACTATGTGCTATCCAATTAATTTAACATTTTTGGACTGAACTTGCTAATGTTTGAGTTTGTCTTTATGTTAGTCCAAAATGGTCATACTTATATTGTCATTTTGTGCTTAAGCTTATACTTTCGATATAACATAACCTAAACAGCACGACTGTCAAACATGTACTAATTACCAAAAGAAATCGTCTTAGCTAGATCCGTGATCAAGATTTAGACAATGTGAATTACTCATATTTTTAAGAGTTTTAAGGTGATATATCTTATGATGATAGAACATATAAACTTAGAAAATATCTTACAAACTTATTCACTTGGAAACGTTTGAACTTAAAATACATTTTTGTCACTTTCACACGACTGTCAAACATGTATTAGGGCATTTTCAACTATAAGAATTCCAAAAAATGTCTCAAACAAAAAAAAAATAAATTAATATAATTAAATTTCAATGTTAAAACAAAAATTGAAACAATATATGAAAAAAAAAATATATATTTTATAGATTTTTTATAGGTATCTTAAATGAGAACTTTTTCTTATTTTCTTTCTACCTTTTCTATTATTATTCTTTTAAAATATGGGATAGTTAACAAAAAGAATCGTCTTAGCAAGAAAATATATTATAAACTTATTCACTTGGAAACATTTAAACTTAAAATACAATTTTGTCACTTTCACACGTGTTAAGAATCAGAAAAACCGAGCCAGTTGAAAAAATATAAAGTCGAAAGACTGTGAGCTCTAAAATATGTATAAACGATGCAAATGGTCATTCACTCACGTGTACTTAGGGATCAGAGATGCTTGCTAGTTGTCATGTCAAGACAAAGAAAGTAGCTGAATGGCTTAATAGAAGTGGACATGGTTCGACCGATCGACCTGACCCGGACGACTCATGTTTAATTCGGTATATTAGATAAAAACTAACAGGAAAATTCTATAAATAAATACACCCCTTTTTGTCCAAAAAAGGTGAAATTTTGATCATCTCATACTCGATTTCTAAGATCATTTCTAATCGTTGGTTTTATTTTTTGCTTCAAATATAGATTTCTTTAAAAATAAAGAAGGGTTTACTCCAATAGTTGGCTTTATTTCTTGTTTGATATTGACTATTCAAAATATATTTTCTTTTCATATTTTGCTTTAATTGTTAAGATAATTTTTAACTTTTAAATTTTACAAATCTTACCCATTTAGTTTTAATTAACAAATAGCTAAGAAAATTACTGTATTATTAAAATTAAACTTTATTAAAAAGAAAATTTCATTACACCACATAAACAGAAAATCAAATGACTAATATAAATTTGGGATTAAAATTAGTTATAAATTTTTTTAGGTATAAAATAATAATATATTAAAAATAAGGGACCACTTTATAAATTGCTTCAAAAATAAAGAAATGAATAATGTTGCTTCAAATTTGTAGTAATACTATTCATTTCTTTATTTTTGAAATAAGATTTATAGTCTTATTGGAGATGATTTTGTTTTAAGTATAAAGTTTGAAGTCAAATATAAAGCCTCATTGGAGATGTCCTAAGACTTCTTTATATAATTTTTCTTACATCGAAATTTCGTCTTAAACTTACTTATTTCACCTCGATTCAGTTGATTTTCTTATTAGAAATGTATATGTTGTATTGATTCAAAGGGTGTATATTGTTGTTGCAAACACCACAAAAATACATTGTATTTTGTGTATAACGAGATTAGAGGCTGAGAGGCTGAGAGGATGTGTCCCCTAAAACTGAACATGCATGCTTCTTTTTGGACGATAAACAGTAAAACTGATGAATAAATTAAAATTTTGATAAAGAAAAAAATTGATAAATGTTACGCACCGAAAGATTAATTTGTAAGCACTTATTACTATGAGGGCAATTGAAACAAATTATATTCTTACAACTATAGATATATATTCTAAATTAAATGATATTTTTCAATTTTTTTATGTAAAACTTATTTTTTTTTTTGTTTTTTTTTATCATTTTTATTTTGCAATTTATTTTATTACTAGTAAATAACAAATGATGTTTTGAAAGAGAAAGAGTAATATTTAAACACAAAACTTTTTTCGACCAAAACAACAAAGATACAAAACATTTACTAAATAAAAGAGTTATACATTTTGGTTTGAAGTGTCAACAAACGTAACACATAAAAAGCCAAAGAAATACAGTATATACCATTTATATATAATTTAGTTTGTAACCACCACATGTCGAACAGTTAAAAGTGTCATTGATCAAATAGACATAAAAAGAATCAATTAAAAAAAAGGACTTAAAGTTGCGTTCAACTAAATGGTCCAAATACAAAATTACTAATTTACTATCATAAACGAAGTAAAGAAGAGTACAAAAAATCTAATAAAATAGAATGGAAATTAAAGAAAGCTCCAAAAAAAAAAAAAAAAATCATGCAAAAAAGAAGGTGCCACTTGTCGGCCAGTTGCAATGGCAATAGTTAAGCAGCCTCTTGTTTGAAGATTTGGGTACAAAACACATTGAAACCATGAATTAATAGCTTTAATTACTAAACAAATTTCTTGATTAGCAAATTTTGTAGCTAAAGTTGTTGATGGGCTTTGCATAGGAAGTAACATTAACTCGGAAGGAATGTTGTTTACGTATGAGAGTGAAATTAGGAGATTGGGGACCATTTTTACAATTTGACGAGTGGACCCGTACGTGTGGAAAATCTTTGATTAAAATCTATAAATATGATCTATTTTGTTAAATAAATATAATAGTATAATGTTTATGTATTGATTAAAAAATCCATTGCAAAATACATACATGTGAAGTTTACTTCCCAAAACCAGTTGTAAATGTTTCAACCAGTTTTCTTTTGAAAATAAAAATGATCAAAATATAAAGGATTTGCGTTTTTATTGTAAAAACTCTAAATTTATCTAATATTTCTTATAAAAATTTTAATATACTGAAAACATTCACAACTCGATTTTTGATCTTAGAACACTCTTGATCATGAAACTTGAACTGAAGAGCACACAAAAATGCAATGAAGCCTCACATATTTGTGCTTTGTATTCACTTCGATCTATTATCCGATTCAAGTTGATTTAAAAAATTTGGATATTGTAATTTTATTGAGCAACACAAATACAAAAAAAAATCAGTATTCTTTAAAAATGAAGCAAACCGTTTTTTTTTTTTTTTTTTTTTTGGCAAAAGCTTTTAGTTTCATTCATACTCAATGGAATTCAAAACTTATAAGTTCTACAAGATTAGAGATTGCAACAATAAAATTAAAAGCATCTAGAGATCTAAGAGATGCAACATAAGGCGAACAAGGATAAACCGAGAATTCCATAAAATCTCAAAGACAAGTGTTGAGGTTGCCACATGCGAGAAAAAAGTTAGTCGGGATCACGACTACGTACACTTCGGGAAGTGAGAAGTTAGTCACGGTCATTAGACATGGTGACGTTGAAAATGCTTCCAAAATGAAGCAAACTATAAATACAAAAATTTGAACAGAAAAGTATGTGTTTCTCTATAGTATATGTATAAAAATATGGTATATAAATAATTTGACATATATCAGTTGTATAGTCAATATATCTAAATATAAATTTCATGAATCTGTGTATTCAACATATTAATATAAAATTATTATAATCTTATAAATTAACAAAAAAATAAAATTTTATAAACTGTTGCAAATTTTGGTTAAATTTGACATTTTACGTGTCACACTATATTGATATTCCAACAGCTTCTTGATCAACAACAAGTGTTGTTAGCAAGTACAACACTATTATTAGAGGGGAAAGATAAAAACATCAAATTTAATTTCCTATATTTATTATGTTACAGAAACTAAACATTTATTTATGTGAAAACAAACAAATTAGACTTTCAAGAAACACAAATTTTATTCAATAATGCAAATCATGAAGACATGTCTCATCTGCTTCAAATCAAGGGAAATTCTGTAAGGATCACAAAGGCTGACATTTCAGACTCTCTGAGGTATCTCAACGTTCCTCTCTCCATGAGTTTGACCAGTTTCTGAGTAATGTGTAATCCCAAACCTTCCCTTGATGTTCCCTTTCTCAAAGGCTGAAACATCTCTCTTACTAGATCCTCAGGCAGTCCTGGGGCCGGATGTATTATCCTGAACTCTAGCTCCACTCTTTTCATTCGTTTCCCTATAGCTTCTATCCGCGCTATTACCTTGAATGAGATGCATAATCCCTTCAATGCAGGCGTGAAGCGTATGCTGCTTAAGAGTGTTTCTGAGAGGATTTGTTGTAGCCTTAAGTAGTCTCCATAAAGTCTCATTGATGAAATTTCTTGCGGATAATCGCAGATGATCTGTACTTTACGTTCTATGCTTAGCTCCATCACTTGTTTTACAACTGCTTCAAGGGATTCCTCCAGGCTGAATTCGCTTGAACCTAGTTCCACGTAGCTGATTTAAAGCCATCGAAAAAAAAGAACATGATTAGAACTGAAGATTTTAGAATTAGTAACTGAGAACAATAGACGAATCGAGATTTCAGTACCCTTCTTCGATTCCCTCTATGTCTGAGTCGCTTATGACTTTAGCTAACTGCTCTCTGCATAAAACACTTGTCCTCAGGAGCCGCTTTTGGTCTTCACGTAATCCAGATGAATGTAGCAAATCTTGAAGGAAGGATATTGCCTTTTCGGGGTCCTTCACTTCATGGCGGAGATATGCTAATTTGTTAAGCGCGGAGGCAATCGCCTGCTCTGATATTTGCTGAACCTGTAGAGCGTATTGGAGTTCAGGACTAGGTACTTGCAAAAAGCACAAAACCCCAGTAACCTTTCCCTCAATATCAGTCTTTTTGTTTGCTGAAAGCAATGCCTCTATGAAGTTACCATCACGATGGTAGAAGCCAAAGGAAAGCTTCTCTATGTTCTTCTGGCCAGAACCCACAGCATTTAAAGCTATTCTCAATTTAGTTAACGTGTCATGGTCTTTAAGGCGGCAACCATAATCATTTGAAGTAAAAACCTCCCCGAGAAGAATTTTATTGACAGCTTCTTCTCTCTTTATCCCAGAGAGCTTCTGCATTGCGTCGTTCCACTCTGAGCATAATCCATTCTCATTGGTCATAAAAATTGGTGGAATGATTGTTGAAGGGCTCCACATGATTCTGGCGTAGTCTCCTTGGACACGGCTATAGTTTTCAATAAGCGTTTTCTGGCCTGTAACATCTTGTCCAATGAAGCAGACGCCAAGAACATTATTCATCGTATCTCTGCTACAGCAAGTGTTGACAACTAAATCAACTGGACTGCTTTTCCTTTTAGGACCAAATGCTCTGATCCTGATCTCAGCACCACGTTCTTCACTACCTATTATGTATTATGAACACAAGGCACAGATGAAAATCTGCGAAAACAGTCAAAAAAGATGAAAACAAAATATAAAAGGAAGCCATAAACCACACAAAGGATATTTGCTTCCGTAATATAGTGGAACATGTTAGCATTACCTTCAAGAGCCAATGCTAACATGTTCTTCATGGTTTCTGCAGAATCGTCCTCAACGAGATCTGCTACATGTTTGCCTATGGCTTGTTCAACTGCCAATCCAGTTACCTCAGCCGCTTTGGAATTCCAACCGTTTATAACACCAGAGGCATCAACCGCAAAGATGGGAACAGCGGCTGTATCAATCAAGCGCACCATTTCATTTACGATAACACACATTTCATCCACTTTCTGAACCCTCGTATCCACAGACGGAACATTCACAACAGTCTTTGAATGCTCCTCTTGCAATGAGCCTTTTATTATTAGCTGCAGAGAATTAATTGCATCCATCTCCATGTCATCCCATGGCATACTTTTCCACCTGACTATTTCCATAAAAGCCTTGAATGAAGATCTAGGATGCATCCTTTTACCATCTCTGTCGTTAGGATCATGTCTTGCACCACCCCACCTGATCTGTTTTGCAGTGCTAGACCGGAACCAAAAAAGAAAATCTTTTTCCGAAATATATACAGCAGCCATTCCACAGATTGACTCCCCAAGAACAGAAGCATCCGGATAGCCAGACTCCATTAGACTTTCAGTGGTAAAGCCAGTGTTTCCTCCATGACTTTTGAGAACCCAATCGATTAGATCTCTAATTTGTGTCTCCGTGGGAGTAACCCCCAGAGACCAGAGCTTCTCTCTGTAATAAAGGGCAGCTCCATCACATTTAACAAGATCCATTATATTTGGTGATTGAGTGACTATACCTATAGGTGCATTGCGAAAAAGCATGTCACATAGCACACTCTGAGTTTGCAAAATACGCTTCTCTTTCAACAAAAGAGCTGATTCCGCTTCTTTATTGATCTGCACGCCAAATACTTGAGTCAAGAATTCACAAGCATATCGTAAGGGAAACGGCACGAACCTAGGACTTGCGTGATGACAAACCACCAACCCCCATAAGTGTCGACCAGTTTGTAGATCTCTGTTCATCTCATCACTATCACTACCATTGATTGTTACAGACATAACAAGAGATGCCACTGATCCCATATTACTCATATATTGTGCGTGACAGCCATGAGGAGCTCTCAAAGTAGATCCAGAAAGACTTATTGGCTGTGAGAGACTCTTGTCTTGAACTACTTTAACCGGAGCTGCTGAACAATCACAAATCATCCTAACCTTGTTCCTCATAAACAGAAATCTCGACGCTTGGGGTATATCAGTAGCAGAGTAATGCAACCCGAGATAAGGTTCCAAATCTTCCCTGCAACATTCAGCAATCACTTCCCCATGCCCATCTTCATGAAATCTATACACCATGACCCTATCATAACCGGTCAATTCACTAACTTCCTTAACCAAAGCATCACAAAGCAACAACATATTCCCACCAGGCAATGCCTGCAATCTCGAAATCGACTTAGCAGCAAGCTTATACGATCTCAATGCCCCAGCAGCAGTAACAGGCACCTCATCAGGACTAACAGGCTCCAAATCTATAACAAGACCTTCTTCAATTCGATGCAAAATCGCATAAAAAGGCTTACTAGAAGACCTACAATGAAGCGTAACCGGATTTAAAATACTAATCTCACCAAAGTCAATAGCTTTCTGCAAAGCAGAAGAACCTGGAGACTCAAACAATGACATCACATCAGTTCCTATAGTTAAAGCTTCAAGCTGCTCCAAACTTGGCACTGTATGTGGAATCAAACCTAACATTTCTTGAGTGTTTTCACTAAAGGCAATGACTTTAAGGTTTTTCTCATCAACAACGATTAAACAACCAAAGGGTTGAATCAGCATGCCTCTTTGAATCTTCTGTAAGTAATTTGAGATAGCTGAAGAAGAAGGTATGTCACTTGGCATGTTCAAGTTTACTGAAGCTGAATAGTCAAATAAACGCTCAGATTCTTCGAAGTTTGTGTGTAGCTTTGCATCAACAAGAACTTGTGAAGAAACTCTTGAGTTTTGTCTAGATCGAGTAGAACAGCTTCTTGAACTGTTTGATGACATCTTCAAAACGAATCTGCAGAAGAATCACAAAAAAAAGAAGTGAAATTTCAGAAATTGAGGTAAGGATACGAATGAGTAGCCATAAGGGTTTCGATTTGTTGGAGATTTTGCTGCGAATTCTCTGAGAGAGCGATCTTTGGAACGTTGGTAAGAAGAAGCTGAGAGAGGAAGGGGGAAGAAGATAGATGCACAAAAACGTCATGCTTTTTTAAGTTGAATAAAGCGAACTGCGTGGCGGGTTGAAGCATGGACTATGATAAGTGTTGTCTCGTGTATAGAGAGATGAACTGCATGCCGTTTATGTCATTTTGAATACTATCGGCACTTTGAAGTTTTAAAATATACATTAGACATTGTCATAAAAAAATCTCAATTTTACATCAGGTGAAATAAATATCTAAACTACTATTAACTTTTTTATTAAATTATAAATTTTTATTAACTTAACTAATTTATACATATTGTTAAGTTTTGAAACAGAACAAACATCATCATTATAATTTCGTTACAAATTTCACTAAATCAAAACAACATTGTAACTTAAACACTACAAATTTCTAATTTCGATTTTCATGTCTCAATTTTCCATTTAAAATTGAGGATTTTGTGGTGTTAAAGATATGATGTCTTTCTTATTTAATGGAATATTTGATCGCCATAATTCTCAAACAAGATTTCAATAATTAAATTAATTACGCAAGCAATCATATGAAAATATTTTTTTTTATCTAGTTCCCCAAAAACATTAGCATTGCTATGTAGTATACAATTTTATCATACCAAATGCATAGGCCTATATGCCTCCCCAACGTTGATTCTCTGTTCTGGTACAACATCCAAGATCATATAAACAGTGGATAAAGAAACATAAGCGTACCCATCATCAGCAACATGAGTCTCATTGGTCATTTTGCATTGAACCACTTGTTCTCCATCAAGTTCCATTACGCGCACCATTGTCAGTGCGTGGTAACCTATGAAAGTAGACGTTGGTGATCCAGGACCACGGTATACTTGCTTCCCTACAGCAAAGAGTTCACTGTACGCAATAACAGAAGCAACTATTGAGTATAAGTGGATTTCGTCCAATGCTTCCTGTAAGGTGTTCAAATTTCGAACAGATCTGACTTTGATGTTGATATGAGGTGAATGCATTAACTTAACTAATTTATACACATTGTTAAATTTTGAAACGGAAAAAACATATATTATTATGATTTCGTTACAAATTTTCACTAAATCAAAACAACATTATAACCGTCGAAGATCGAAAATTCATGTTTAGTTATTATTAAATAAAGATAGGGGTAATTTTGACTTTTACATATTTTTAGATGAGTTTACCTAAATATATATTACCGCCTTTTTATTTTCAACATTTTTAGCATCCATAGTACAATAGTAAATACCACACACATCTATGTCTTTTCCGTCTACAAAAAATATGTTCCATACAATAATTAAATTAATTACGCAAGTCATCATATGAAAAGATTTTTTTATCTAGTTCCCAACAACCTTAACATTGCTATGTAGTATACATTTATATCATACCATATTATATCACCACCAATGGTTCAATATATCGAATTCCTAGATGTCATTGTCTACTACTTTGAAGGCCCAAAACCCAATAATTTATTTTTTTTCAGGCTAAAATATGTAGATTATAGATTATCAGAAGTACCACAATCTGTTGGATTAATCAACACAACATATGACGATTTTCTTGTTTCGGACATGAATCATGTGTTGAGTTTGGCTCCAATCATGTGAAACGCAATTCAAAATCTTCAAATCTTCAATCCTTGATCTTTTCAAGAATGCATACCCATTCGTATGTGTTTTGCATTTCCAATTATGTAGATATTTATATCAAAATTGACCATTACTTATACAGAAGATTGACCATTAAAATTGGGTAAGCCAATATCAAAATAAAGTAGTATTCTCTAGCTTCTTTGATAACTTAAACCACTTAGAAACTTCATTAGAATCAGCCAAGCAAGCATAAATCATTTTCTCTTGAAATATCACATGGAAAATTTATGGGGAAAGATATGAGTAATGTCATAGTCATCTAAAAAAAATATCTCATGTGAAAACTGTTTATAAAGACATCTAAATAAATTAGATAGGTGCATAAGTTGTTCAATATTTTTATTATATTTTAAAATTTTAGATTGATTGTTATTCTTACTTCTTCCTAGAAGTTTTGAAAACCTAAGTTTTGATTACTTGCATTTCTTTATTAATCAATTTTTCGTTTATATTTCAGTTAATTTTATAAATTTTTTTATTGTAAACAAATTTAAATATCTTTTACACCGCAAGTTGTTCCCAAGGCTTGCTTTGAAGGCACAAAAACATAAGGAACATTCTGCAAATCATTCCCAAAGTTAAAAAGATAAGACAAGAAAAATTAGTCCAAAAGAACATCAAATCATTTCTGATTAGCATGTAATGTTTTTTAGAGTTAATTAAAAAAAGGCATAAAAAACCAATGTCCTTCGAGATTAGGCACTCGACGAAATGCTCTTCACTTTTAGGCACTCTTACTCGTCTAAAAGACGATTTTACCCTCGTCAATAAATCTGAATTCAAACAAATTCAAAATTAAAATTATATCAAAATTCTTAATTAATCGGTTTGGTTTACCAGTTTTTTATTAGATTTTAGCATTTTCTGATTTTATTATTATTATTCCATAAGGGAGTCAGAAAATTTTGTTTAACTTCTTTATTTACAATTTAAGATTACTTTTACTATTTTATAATTTTTTTATAGATGATGTACCGTTAATTAATCGGTTTGGGTTCACCAGTTTTTTATTAGGGCTAGCGTTCTCTCTATTTTTTTATTATTATCTCGTAAGGGAGCTTCACGGTTGTGTTTGGCTTCTTTATTTACAATTTAAGATTTTTTTTTAGAGATTTTTTATGGATGATGTATTGTTAATTAATCGTTTGGGTTCACCAGGTTTTTATTAGGGTTTAGTGTTCTCTCGATTTTATTATTATTATCTCGTAAGAGAGTTACATAATTGTATTTGGTTCCCCTATTTACAATTTAAGATTGTTTTTAATATTTTAAAGATCTTTTATGGATGATGTACTGTTAATTAATCGGTTTGGGTTCACCAGTTTTTTATTAGGGTTTAGTATTCTCTCTATTTTATTATTATTATCTCGTAGGAGAGCTACTTGATTGTGTTTGGTTTCCCTATTTACAATTTAAAATTGTTTTTACTATTTTAAAGATCCTTTATGAATGATGTACTATTAATTATTTGGTTTGGATTCACCAATTTTTAATTAGGATTTAGCGTTTTATCTAGTAAGAAAGTTGATTGATTGTATTTGGCTAAGCAATTCGATCGATGGAGTATTATCTTTGACCAAATGATCCATCGTTTAATTAGCATGTTTTTTCTCGTAGACAAAATGCATATCGTGCACTTTCTGTCTTTCTCCATTTTCTTTAGATAAAATTTAGTCTATATTTTGTCCATGATTAAACCCTTTAACAAAAAAATATTTTGTCCATGATTGTTTTTTCCGAAATGTAATTAGCACCATTAAAGAAAAGAAAAAGCAAATTAATTTCTTAGTCCAAAACGGGTCATTATAAACTAGAGAAATTGGTACAAATGCCCCTTCTTCTATGTCACTTTGCAAAAATGCCCCTCACTTTTATCTCACTAAACTTTAGGTCGAAATGGACGATTTTGCCCCGCAAGACTTTGACGACATGGCTTTCTTCTCTAGCGTTGTTTCTCCGGCGGTCCTCATTCCTAATCAATGTTTGCTCCTTAGACGACATCTCTCCGGTGACTTCCTTTTCTGGCGACGTTGCTTTTTCCGGCGAAATTTTCTCCCTGGTAAGATGAATTTCACTTCTCCGGCGATTTCGAGTTCCTCTCTTCTATTCCCGATGTCTTCGGTCACTTTCTCTGGTATGAGACCTCCTCCGGCACCGCCACCTGAGCCTCCTTCTCCTCCGGCCCCGCCAGAACCGCCGGACCCTCCAGACTCACCTCCTCAGATCCGCTCCCTCTCCGACGGAATCGACTTGTTTTTATTGGATCGGATTGATATCGATTTGTTCCCGCCTCGCCTTGTGACTTTTTTTTTTGTTTCCAGGGATTGCGGAGCGGCTTTGATTTGATTTCGATCTGTGACAATGGTGGAGACTAGTAACATCGACATGGAGGAAGGAACCCTCGAGATCGGAATGGGTTAGTCACCTCACCTTTCATGGATTCGATCCACTTCTATTCTTCCGTTTTCATCTTTTCACCTAAGTTTTTTGTCTTCGTGAGAGAGTGATTTGAGAATCTTTGTTTCAATTGTAGAGTATAGAACTGTCTCCGGGGTTGCGGGACCTTTGGTCATCCTTGATTTTGCAGACCTTTTACTACAAAAATGGAGCTCGAATTAAAGATTTAGAGGCATTGCATCATATAGCAGACTTGGGGAACTTGAAGATACATGAAGCTTATATGCCCGCCGTAAATCACCATATTCTATTGCCTTTTTATCTTTGTATAGTACTGATTAGGTGAAAAGCTAATGAGAATGCAGATGGAATTCTTCTCTTGCTATACTTCATAAAGTTTGGTGTCTTGTCTCAAGTGATCCAGGTTTTATGCATATCACGTCCTATGGGTTTAGGCCCGCTGAAGTAGCTTCATAATTCTTTGCACTCTAGGGCCTAATGCTTAATGAAATATTAAGTGATTTCCTAATAAACTAACCTTGCTGTCGCTGACTCCATGTAGTGTCACTTGGTTATTTGGCTATTTTTTTGCTATGAGTTGTGATAAAGAGCTGCTACTTGAATTTGCAGTTTTTGGATGCTTTTGTTGATACTTCTGAGAGTGAGGCTAGAAACATTCTTAAACTGGGAAAGCTGCCTGATCTGAATCTGGTCAACAAATGTGTCGATGGTGTCCTAAAAAGTTTAGAGATGTATCCACAGGTTGGTACATTTACCTACATTTATACGCACACATTTAAACTAATACAGATCAAGACTTCCTCCACTCACTATTTCTTTTGTGGATAATGTCTTATTGGAATCTACTTTAATGAATTTTGTAGGTTTTGGTGGGAGGAATTGGGAAGATACTAAATGTTAGAAGTCTTCTGAAGAAGTTTGTCTCTATCGTGTGATAAGTTAGTTTTATTTTGTTTAAAACTTAGTGACACTTACAATGTTGTTAGTATAAAGACTTGGTACCATATTATGTAAGATTTATTTTGGTTAATGTACATTGATTTTATATGGTTTTTATATGATTTTTACAAAGTTTAATACATTTTATAAGGTTATTATAAGGTTTTTCTATGGTTTTTATATGGTTTTTACAAGGTTTATTACTTTTTATAATGCTTTTATAAAGCCTTTATATAGTTTTTACAAGATTTTTATATGGTTTTTACAAGTTTTAATATTTTTATAATGCTTTTATAAGGCTTTTATATGACTTTTATATGGTTTTTATATGGCTATTATATTGTTTTTATATGGTTTTTATACGGTAATTATTGTATGGTTTTATATGTTTTAATATGGTTTTTATATAATTTTTACAAGGTTTTTCTATGGTTTTTATATGATTTTTATATGACTATTATATTGTTTTTATATGGTTTTTATACGATAATTATTGTATGGTTTTATATGGTTTTTATATGGTTTTTATATGGTTTTTATATGGCTATTATATTGTTTTTATATAGTTTTTATACGGTAATTATTGTATGGTTTTATATGGTTTTTATATGGTTTTTATATGGCTATTATATTGTTTTTATATGATTTTTATACGGTAATTATTGTATGATTTTATATGGTTTTTACATGGATTTTACAAGGATTTTACAAGGTTGTTTATATGGTTGTTTATATGGTTTTTACATGGATTTTACAAGGTTGTTTATATGGTTTTTACATGGATTTTACATGGTTGTTTATATGGTTTTTACATGGATTTTACAAGATTGTTTATATGGTTTTTACATGGATTTTACATGGTTGTTTATATGGTTTTTACATGGACTTTACATGATTGTTTATATGGTTTTTACATGGCTTTTACAAGGTTGTTTATAAGGTTTTTGTATGCTTATATAAGGTAATTATTGTAAGATTTTATAAGGCTATTATATGATTTTTATATGGTTTTTATATGGCTATTATTTTGTTTTTATATGGTTTTTATAAGGTAATTATTGTAAGGTTTTATAAGGCTATTATATGGTTTTTATATGATTTTTATATGGCTAATATAAAAACCTTGTAAAAACAATATCAAAGTCATATAAAAACTTTAGAATTGGTTGCTTTATTGATAGAGACTTAATTATATTGTTTCTTATACACATGAGAGAGAATTTATGAACAATCTCATCTTTCAGAGCAATGGCTAACTCAGTAGAAACGAATTCACAGAAACTCAGCATTACTTTTGGTTCAACAATGACAAAACCTTAGATTCAGACAATTCACCAAAAAGACATCTCAGCCTCAGTCTTGAGATCAACCTTCAAATCCTCAACAACACACTTACTCTAAAGATCCCAAATCCTAATGCTATTCTCTGTTGTTGCACACAACCAGTATCTGTTGGGGCTGAAACAGAGTGAATGAATAACAGAGCCAGCCTCAAGAGAATACAGCTTCTTCCCTTCTGCCAAATCCCAAAGCAAGATCACGCCATCTTTCCCACCACTGGCACACAACGAACCATCAGGTGACACAGCCACAAGAAATTGTCAAATTCAGCATAAAGTGCAGCACTTTCTATAAAACAATGGCAAGGAGGATATGGAAAGAGGAGGCTTACAGTGATTTCGATAGGGACACGAGAATCGACACGATGCTGATAATAGAGATCAATGCAGGCAACATCAAGCCGCTATAAACTTGCCTCACACGCAACCCTAACATACTCAGGATCTCCTCTTACCTCTCTCTTTCCCTCTGCATAAGTGGCTCCAAATTTGGTCGCAAGTTCCACTTTCTCCCTCACCTTATCAGAATTCAAATTCTCAACAATGAAAATCATTTCTACAAATGTGAATCTCAAATAATCTGAGGCCAATTCCTACATCAAGTTTTTCGTTCTTTGTTTCCCAAATTCATTTAACGATCACTCCAAAATCAATGATTAGCTGAAATCAAAATTTAAAAACACGATCAAATCGCAGATCGGGAATTTTCGAAATCGAACCTTGCCGAGGAGAAGCTCATTGGTTTCAGGACCGTAGACATCAGAGGTATCGAGGAAAGTAACGCCGGAGCGAATCGCGTGGTGAAGGAGAGCGATGGCGTCAGTTTCCGGCTTAGAAGGACCTTGCGCCGATACTTCAAGGCCTTGGCTTCCCAGCTTCATCTTCTTCACTCTGCAAGCTTCCGCCATTGATTTCTCTCACACCTCTCCTCTCTCTCGATCGATCGAGTCTCCCACTCTGACTCTGGAGTTGCGTTGTTGTGTTACACTTGTGGTTTTGTTGGTGAACGGTTTAAAAGTTGGTTTACTAATCAATCGATCGATTGTTTAAGGAGAGTGAAACCCTTATCATCACCATCAGACTCACCAGAGCCACCGCCGGAGAAGGAAGAAGAAGAACGGCGGAGCAACAAAGACAATTGATAGCTTTAGGGTTTGGGGGGCAATTTGGTCTTTCTGACATAAAATGAGGGGCATTTTTACAAAGTAACAAAGTGAAAGGGCATTTTTGCATAAGGGCATGGCTGAAAGGGTATTTTTGCAAATCTCCCTATAAACTATAAGATTTGTTTTTCATGTGTGTGTATCATTAAACATTTTTTGTGAACAAAACTTAGATTCATTTTTGGATGTACTGTTTTCCTTTATTTCTCAATATGCCTAAATCCGAAGATAGCCTAGAAATAATGCATGTTTTTTCTTTTAATATATAGGATTATAGGAATATGCCAGATCATTAGTGCTTCAATTCAATTAAAATTGTTTCTATATTAACTAGTTACTAACTCGTGATACAGTGCGGAATGATTTTTTTTACGAAGTATTATTCAAGTTTACGATTGTAATATTAAAATAGATATTGATATTTATGTATTATTACCTTTTAAATATTAATTGTAGTTAGATTATTATTTGTGGTATCATACTATATTGATAATTATAAATTTCGATAAATGACCGATACAATAGTATTATTATTGTAAATTTGATTTAGTTCATATTAGTAGAGTCTAATATGTAAATGTGATTATAACTGTAACATCATATCTATATATATATATATATATCTCACATGTCGCATTGTGAAGGTAAAATTGTAGAAAAAAATAATAATTAGTAGTATTAAAATTCTATTTCACATGTAGCATTATAAAGATTTGTCTTTTTTGCTAAAAAAAACAAATCTTTTATAATATATACACACAAAATTAAAACAATTATTTTCTAATATAAAGATTAAAAAAATCTTTATTTCAAATAAAATTCTTTTATAGTATAGAACTAGGTCTTAACCCGCGGTACACCGCGGGACAAACATTAAATATATAAATTTTAAAATTCACGATTTGAAAGTTTTGCTTGTAACGTAAATATAAAACTCTAATTGATCTATAAAATATATTAAACGAATCAAAGACATAGTGACCCGTTGATCTTTATGATACAAACGCTTGTTTATATATTCCGATTTCAAATTTCAGTAACTCGCTGATCTTTATGATACAATGCAATTTTTTCACATTTTTAAATGATTATTTATTGTTTTTGATTGAATAGTTTTGTTCTTTATTTTTTTTTTGTCAAAGTTTCTTTACTTTTTATTCAAAATATTAAATATTTTTTGGATGTGTGTTAAATCAAATATTAAAATATTAAAATATTAAAATTCACTTCTTTTTTTTTACTAATTAAGTAAATTATGTCCGTTTTTAAAAATTCAAATCACAACATGTATGAAAAATAAAAAGATTTTTTTTATTATATAGACTATGTATTGATTTAATTTTTTAAAAAAATATGATCATAAAAAGATGAGAGATAAGTTTTTAATAAAATTTTTGAAATATTTCTAAATTAAAGGGAAATAACTTTGTTAACAAAATTAGAGGGAAGAGAAAATTCAATATTTCCTTCAATAAATTCAATAGGTGAGAGGAAAGTTTGAAAACTTTGGATAGGGTTTTATTTTTATAATTAATGCGAGCTCTCTAACAATGACACGTGGCGAAAATGTTTCTCTTTTAATATATAGGGGATGTTAGATAATTAAATTCTCTAATTATCCCCAGTAGAATCAAAAGACATATAAGTGAAAGGACCATTTTTTCACTCAATTGCTTTATGCTCTATATTTCTTCTCCAAACTAAGAATAATAAAAACCAAATAGTTTGAGGAAAAATGAGGAATTGTGACGGCGAAGAGGAAGAACGCCGGCGAATTTCATTTCAGGCATTGAAGTGGTCATCTATTTCCTAATTAAACAACCTATGTATTTGCAAAAATTAGTTAACTAGACTGGAAATGATGTTCAATTAACTTTAAAAATAAAATTAAAGTCGTTTCCATCCATCAACCACAAATTCAACTATCACTTTCATGAAGCTACTCAAAGTTTTTTTCCATCTATCAACCATAAATTAGCTTTGTGCGCATTCTGATTTGGTTTACAGATTTAATGAAAGTTTTGGTACTTTTTCGGAGAGTTTCTAATATGTTTATTAGAGTTTCAAATCATTGGTTATTTAATTTCGAAGGTCTCTCTCTACTTCATGTTCCTCCACGTAGGAGGATTAGTTGTTGTCAAATTCCTCCTAATGGAGAGATCAATTTTTTCCCCTCCTCATAAATGGAAAAAACCTTTCCATCAAGTTATCATGTTTGTTTTCCGGTTTTTAGGCCGAGAAATCGTTTGGGTATTGTATAAACCGAGTTCGCACACGAACAAGTTTGTTAAAAGTAAAAGAGAGAATCAAAGATCAAAGGAATTTTTTTTATTGATCACAGCTACGCTTAGAGTCCTGTCTATGTACCCGGTGAAGGGATCAAGCCGTTCGTAGTTCATATAGTTTCAACTACAAAGAGAATTATGGTTCTTCTACGAACTAGAAAAGTAATAGGCTTTTTCTCGTGAAATTGTGTGTCCTCCTTCTAGGTATCCGTTGGTGATGCTCTTATAAGGAACCACAAGTGTAACATCTCTTCCGGCACATAAAGTATTAACAAGTAAAAAAAAAACAAAAATAACAAATATGTAATCACCGATTGTTCATCAAAATTAAACATCTCTCAATAAACATCATAGGAGAGAACATAATCTCAGCATCGAGACTATTATATGTCTAAAAATCTAGGGGAACAACAAGTAAAGATCCATAAAAAAAGTTGATGATCATACATGTAGCAACATGAATACAAGTAACGAACAATTTACGGTAGAACGTCTTTTGCATAATCAAAATCATTCAAAAATCACAATCATCTCTCTACCGAATTGAATGAAACAAATAACAGAGAGAAAACCACGTCAAACGAAGCACCAACATTCAACAAGAGACAACGTATGATGGTAGAAAGTTCCAAGATCCAAATGCAAATCATCGAACAATATTATAAATAAAACGATCAATTATTATTTACTTGAAGAAGAATCATTTCATGAAAACAAAATTGTTACTTTTGACGAATAGAGAAGGCGGTCGTTGAGAGAGCAAAGATATCAATGAGAGAACACGAACATTACAAAGAGAGATTATTTGGATTTGTTGATGTCGAAGAGAGTTTATGTAGTAGACTCTAAAAGGAAATGGATCAAGACAAATTTTAAATTCCTTTTTCAAAAATAGGTTACCCCAATTCATTTGTAAAATTGACTTAAAACATAAATTTAACTAGAAGAATACACATGCATATATAATAATTACGAAGCAAAAATACCTAAAGCACTAAACTTGAAAGGAATCTCAAAAATATACTACAAAGCTTCATATGGAAACTATAAAAAAAGATTTTTGGTGGTTTGGCCATTGAAAGTAATATTAGAATGTTATATAACGAAAAATACTAGTATTTAATTATATATCATTAAGTTGATTCCAAAACAAGAAAAACAATTCGTCCAAAATAACAACATGATGGAAACGCAAACAAAAATCATCACATAGTCTTAAGAGAAGTAAACCAAATTAATAACTTGCTACAAAATAATACATCACCGACCATCTATGCGTGATAAGGTGGCATAATTCACACTGTTGAATTGTCCGACTGATGAAGACGGAGAGGGTTCACCGCAGCGAATCCTTTCATAGAAATAGTTGGGAATTCTTGGTATGGGAATCTCCATTTGTGGGATTTGGAGCATCAAGATGACAGACTTTGTGCTTGGTCTATCTTCTACATGTGGTTGAACATTCAAAAGATCGAACACCTCTTCTTCCACCAGTGATGAATCTATGAAGTTGCAATCAACAAGGTGAAGACTGTTGCCTTCATTCCAGTATCTTCATGCTTATTACAAAATAAATTAAGGTTTGTAACTTGATTTTTTATATCACAAATAAATAAATTAAGGGTTTTTTTGTTCATTTTCCTACCATTTATTTATGTTATTTTTATCTATGACTTTCTTCCGATATTTTAAACAATAATATTTCACTTTTGTATTTATCTTCTCATTTTTCACTTTAAGTTTTAAATAGTATACATATACATGTCATGTTTAATATCATCTCAACAGTTTTACATATTTACAACCACATTAAAGTGCATTATCTACCTTAAAGAGATTCTCTTAATTAGTCAACAACATTTATAGATATATAGATATTGAAACGTAATTGCTTATTCTTTCCATGAAAATACTTCACTAACTTTTTTTCAAAATATTCATAATAATTAAGAATATATATGCCCAAGAGGTTTTTAATGTATCTACCTTCTTTTCATTTAAGTATGTAATGATTAAACTCATTCAGTATTCTAATACAAAACCAAGAACATTAAAATTACAATAGAAGTTCTATCTAAAGACGTTCTTCAAACAATAATATATATGCAATTGAAAAAAAAAATCGAATGGGTTTACATATTTTTATATATTCTAATAAAATAAGCTTACATTTATCTTATTTCCATATAACTATTTTTTTTTCTATAAATGTCTTTATAAAATTAATAAATGTGGCCTACAACATCTAACAAACATTGTGGTATTGAACTATGATTGTCAATGACACCACTATCATCAACACGCAAAAGAAATAGTGATTCATTACCGTAAAAATTAAGGTTGATAATTATTTGGTGAACATAGATAACTATTTGGTGAATAAAGGTTATTTTCATAGATGTTTCCAATATTTCTACAGCTCTCATACCAATTAGTTTAGTAGCATAATAGTCAAAAATCACGAAAGTTGTGACATTGTCTATGTCAAAAAAGAATAGCTCCATTTTCGGTATCTGTTGTCAAAAAATTTAATAATATATGTTGGTTGTTAGTCATTTTATTTCATAATTTTTATGTACCAATAAATAGAATATCAGAGAGGACTTTGTTTGTCATATAGGTTTTCGTTCATGTCGACAACTTCTTCAAACTCTGCAAAAGAACGGATCCTAAACTTTGTCGTCCAATCGATTTGCAAGCATCAACAACCTCATTCAACCTTATTTGGTGGGTAAATTGGATTAGAAACTTGTGAAGACACATCATGTATCTTTCTTGTTGTTAATGACCGAAAAAAAATTTAATCGTGTAGATAACACCAAGTTTGAGATTTCTCTCGAGATGAAGCTGTCATTTTATACAGATTATCACTACTTTAGACTTTTAGAAACTTATTTATTTTCCTTTTTGCTTTTTTTATAAATATGTGAATTTCATTAAAATGAAAAGATTGTAGAAGCTACAATAGTCTTTATACAAGAGAACATTCTTTGCTAAAAAAAGTTAAAAACAAAGAACGATCTACTAGTTAAAAAGTATTTTTCCTTTTTGCTGGTAAGTATAATTTTTCTCTTTTGTTTTAAATTTCAACTTTCTTCAACTATCATTAACTCATTTTCTTTTATGTTGTTAGCTATAGATTTCTCATTTTATTAGCATTTTTCCTTTTCGTTTAGACTAATTTTATATTTTCTTACACTAACATTAACATATTCAGCTTATTAGAAATTTGAAAAAAATTTCTTTAAAATTTTAGGTTATTGAAAATTCTCTTAAAATATCTTTGACCGATTTAACATATTGACATTTGAAATTTAATAAATTTTCCTTTCTTTTATTTTCATATGTTATTTTCTTCCTTTTTGTAAATATTTTAATATAAAATATTATTAAAAATACATTGAATTTTATTAAAAATATTTCCGTATTTTCTTGAAAAATACTTTAATCAACCAGATCGGACAGCGGCTCAGCGTTGCTATTAAATGGTTGGTCTGACTGGTCCAACCAATCTGATCAGGTTTTTCAAATTTTATTATATATTAATTCTATTATATATATTATTTTTTTTTTCTTAGTAACATATACTTAAAATTATAAAATGTTTTTTAATATTTCAATATCATTTTTGTTTTTACTGAACAAATAATTTTTTCAACTAAAAACCAATTTTTTTATTAAAGTTATATCCATCAATATTTTTATTGTGTTTTCTTTGTGATAAATGCAAAATGTTTTTAAATAATTATAGTTTTTTCAATTAGAATTAAAGAGTACAAACAGTTTAAAAAGAAAATAAAAAAACTTTAAACTTTAATTTAAACTTTGATTTATAAAACTTTAATTTATTAAAAATGTGACTTAAATTTTGTGAACCTGTTTTTTGATATTAAACCGGATCACCGATATTAGCAATTTTTTACCGATTTTAACGATTCAACTAAAATTCGGTTTTTAAATCAATCCAAACTCGGGCCGGTCCGGTCCGGTTTTCAAAACACTTTGGAGACATACAGTAAAACCTCTATAAATTAATAACGTTGGGACCGTGAAATTTTATTAATTTATAGAGGTATTAATTTATCTATAAATTAATAATTTATTAATTTATAGAGAGTTTTGCTTTATTTCATAATTTTTTTAAAAAATAATTTAAAAATTAAGTTTTTTGTTATAATCAATAATCTTTTGGAACCAATTACAAGTAAGAAAATAATTATCATGTTTAACAGATAATATCAAAAGTTTTCGATGCAGTGAAAAATACTATAAATATATTTTAACAAAAACTAATGCAAATTCAAGAAAAAACAAACAACACAAGAGTCATAATTCACTAAATATATTCATATATATATAACATATCTATAAATATATTTTGATATATTTATAAAATTATTAATTTATAGTATTAATGGGACCATATATTTACATAGGATTTCTAAAAAATTATTATCTTATTATTTTATCGAATTGTGTCAAAATTTACACTAGTCCCAACTCGGGACCGGAAAAATTTATTAATTTATAGAGGTTATTAATTTATCGAGTATTAATTTATAGAGGTTTTACTGTATTGTCAGCTTCTCAAGTCTTTGTTCCAGAGAAATCAAACCTGTTTTGGGTATTTTGACAATCAATATATATATGTGGATAATGCGAGAGATATCATTTGTTAGAAGACGATATAATAAAACTACTGTTGTGGATAATGTTATCAGATACAAATAGCCTCACAAAACAAAAGCAGTGGCATCATCATATATATTTTTGATTGAACAAAATAATTTTGACGTTTCAAGAAAATTTGCATGGCGACTCATTCTATGATCACTCCTTCTTCTTCCTCATCTTCATCCTCAGCTCTCACTGCTGCTACTACGTGTCCGTTTAAAGAAACACTACCACTCTTCAGTAGATCTCTCACATTCCCAAGAAAATCCTTATTTTCTCAAGTTCGCTTGAGATTCTTTGCCGAGAAACATTCTCAGCTTGATTCTTCTAATGGCTGTGCCACTAATTTCTCCTCTTTACAAGACTGTGAGTTTCTTCTCCAATCACAATCTTGATTTCTTGATTTCTTGTGATCAATGTTTCTTGATGAAGTTTCTTGGCCTTGTCGTTGATTAAAGAGATAGTTCTTGAAACACTTTCAAGATTGTTACTTCTTGATACAAATTTTCTGTTTTGCTCTGTCTTTACTGATTCTTTTTGATCAGCCAAGAGTTATAAGTCTACTATAATTATTCTAGGATTGAATATTAGGATATTAGATAGCATTAGTGAAGGTTTGGTTAATAAAGTCTTTCTTGTTTTATGAATTGAAGTATTGTTTGTATATTTTGATTATTTGGATGATGTTTTTTTTTTTCCAAATTGTTTTAGCTGAAGATCATCTTATAGAGGAACATGTTACAAAAGGAGAGTCTACACTTAGTATTACAGTCGTTGGAGCGTCTGGTGACTTAGCCAAGAAGAAGATATTCCCTGCATTGTTTGCTCTCTTTTATGAAGGTTGTCTTCCTCAGGACTTCTCTATTTTTGGTTATGCTCGGACCAAACTTAGTCATGAGGAGCTTCGTGTAATGATCAGTAGAACTTTAACTTGCCGGATTGATCAAAGGTATTGATTTTGCTATACATTTTAGTTTGTATGTTTCAGTTGAAGTGTTATATGAAAAAAGTTGGAATCAACAGGGAAAATTGTGGGGACAAAATGGATCAGTTCTTGAAAAGATGTTTTTACCATTCCGGTCAGTATAATTCGGAAGACGATTTTGCAGAACTAAGCAACAAGCTCAAAGAGAAAGAGGTAATATGATTCACTCTCTTCATGCTTATTTCTTGTACCAAAGTCAGTGTGATCATATCTGTTTAAGACATGGCACTAAACACATTCTTATTAGGCAGGAAAGCTAGCAAACAGGCTGTACTATTTGTCTATACCACCAAACATATTCGTCGATGTGGTAAGGTGTGCAAGCCTTAAAGCTTCCTCAGAGAATGGTTGGACAAGGGTCATTGTCGAAAAGCCATTCGGTCGTGACTCTGAGTCATCTGGAGAGTTAACTAGATGTCTGAAACAGTATCTCACAGAGGAGCAAATCTTCAGGTTAGCCATTTCCCTAGCTTAACAATCATCACCACCATCATTTTCATTTCTAAGCTGAAACTTAATTGCAATGTTATGTGGCATACTTAGGATTGACCACTATTTAGGAAAGGAGCTTGTTGAGAACCTTTCCGTGCTTCGATTCTCAAATCTTGTTTTCGAGCCTTTATGGTCAAGAAATTACATAGACAACGTTCAACTGATTTTTTCTGAAGATTTTGGAACAGAAGGACGTGGAGGGTAAGCTTTAATAAACAAAACAAATTACAAAGTTGCAAACTTACAAGCATGGAACACCTTATCTAATGTTATATCAATGCAGTTACTTTGATCAGTATGGAATCATAAGAGACATCATGCAAAACCATCTCTTGCAAATACTTGCACTTTTCGCAATGGAGACGCCTGTGAGCTTAGATGGTGAGGACATAAGAAGTGAAAAGGTAAGATTTATTTCACTAAGAAAAGCTCTAGGTTGGTAATATAACATACAATGCTAATGAATATGTGTTCTTGTGTTAGGTGAAAGTTTTGAGATCAATGAAACCGTTACGGCTTGAAGATGTGATTGTTGGTCAATACAAAGGGCATAGCAAGGGAGAAAAGGCTTATCCTGGTTATACAGACGATCCAACGGTTCCAAATCATAGTCTTACTCCTACATTTGCTGCAGCGGCCATGTTCATCAACAATGCGCGATGGGATGGTGTGCCTTTTCTTATGAAAGCTGGAAAAGCTCTACATACTAGAGGAGCAGAGATCAGAGTTCAGTTCAAACATGTCCCAGGAAACTTATACAAGAAAAGTTTTGGTACTAATTTAGACAATGCAACTAATGAACTAGTAATCAGAGTTCAGCCTGATGAAGGCATATACCTGAGGATAAACAACAAAGTTCCTGGTCTTGGAATGAGACTAGATCGCAGCGACCTTAACCTTCTATATCGATGCAGGTATAACAATGAATACTATCTGATTCTTGGTTTCCTATCTTGATTACTTATCTTTATTCTTTTTGGTTTGATAGGTATCCAAGTGAGATACCAGATGCATATGAAAGGCTACTTCTTGATGCAATCGAAGGAGAGAGGAGGTTGTTTATCAGAAGTGATGAGCTAGATGCAGCATGGGATTTATTCACACCGGCTTTAAAGGAACTCGAGGAGAAGAAAATCGTTCCTGAGCTTTATCCATATGGGAGCAGAGGTCCTGTTGGTGCACATTACCTTGCATCTAAGTACAATGTGAGATGGGGAGATCTTGGAGAAGCTTAAGCTTTTGACAGAAGCAAAGATTTGGTGTTAATATGAGACTACCTAACTTGTCAATATGTTTTGAGCTTTTACAACTATTATTGCATAGATAGGTACCTTAATTGGGTTCTCAAGTTTCTGCAAAAATAAATATAAAAACTGTGTGATTTGTGCGTTTCCAACTAATACATGACAAATTTTCAGGATTGTTGTATAGTATTAAGCTTTTAGAGTCACTTGTTGTGTTGTAGTATTAAGCTTTCAGAGTCACTTGTTGTGTTATAGTATAGTATTAAGCTTTCAGAGTCACTTGTTGTGTTATAGTATAGTATTAAGCTTTTAGAGTCGCTGATAGATCTCATAAATGTAATAAAATTAACAAAAATATAATTTAATGAAAATATAATTTTGTACGTAAGACATTATTTTAAATGCCAGTCATTTATCAATTTAGTAGTAACATTTTTTTTATATAAATCTTCATTAAACCTTTCACAAAATCATTTATCAATTTTGTAGTAACATTTTTTTTTATAAATCTTCATTGAACCTTTCACAAAATTTGCTAAAAACCTTTGATATATATCATATTTTTTTGTCACAATTTTTTTTTTTTTTTTGCTAAAAAAAATTAGTTAAAAAAGTGTGGCTGCTGGGATTCGAGCCCAGGTCTCCACGGCCACAACGTGGAATTCTAACCACTAAACTACAGCCACTTTGTTGCCACAATTTTGTATACATGATATATAATTTGTTTTACAACACATCATGTTCATGCATAAATTATGGTATTGGCATTATTCTTGTAGTCTTTATAACTGTCAAAGCCGGTTAATGGAAAGTAGATGGACTTGTACATGTAGAACAGAGCAAGTTTTGCTCGTTAGTCTTTCAAATCACGCCACCAGAAAATGTGAGTATGTTTGCGCAATGATGTCTCTCGACTCTCGTATTCCTTCTATGGGAGATGTGTTATGATTTGTCATATCATTTGCATATTTTTCCTAAAATATTTGGCAAAAGGTTGAGTTTATTCACTTTAGGTACAAGAGTATATATACACATAAGAGTTGCCTTATACAAAATAAGGTCGTATCTAGAGAAATCTAGTAATGTATATCCTAGGCCCTATACCCCCCGCACGTTGGTGATACGATATCGCTAACACCTAACGTGGACAATAAGTATTCAAACGTAGGTCGTGGCAATGCTTTGGTAAGAAGATCCGCCACTTGATCCTTTGTAGATAGTGCTCAGTAGTGATGAGTTTGTCCTGGACAGCATCGCGAACTTGATGACAATCTGACTCGATGTGTTTGGTACGTTCGTCAAAGACAGGATTGGCAGCAATGTGGATGGCAGCCTGGCTATCGCAATGAAGTTGCATAGAATGATGGTGTTCGACACCCAAGTCACGCATGAGTGCTTTTAACCACTTAAGCTCTCGTAATTATACGCTATGGCGCGATACTCAGCTTCAGCAGAGGAGTTGGAAACAGTGTCTTGTTTCTTTGTCTTCCATGAGATAGGGGAGTCTCCTAAGTACACAACATAGGCAGAAATAGAACGACGCGTCCGGGGACAAGACTGAAAATCGGAGTCACAATAAGCTGTGATAGAGAGAGCACTATCCGAGCGTAGAAGTATGCCTTGAGTATAAGAACCTTTAAGATAACGAACAAGACGGAGTGCAGCTTCCCAATGAGCCAAAAGTGGAGCTTTCATGAACTGGGAGAGAATGTGAACAGCATAACTTAAATCAGGACGCGTGATTGTCAAGTAGATAAAACGGCCTATGAGACGACAATATTGCTCCGGGTTATCGAACAGAGGACTTGTGACAGAACCAAGCTTGTGGTTTAATTCCATGGGAACCGCTGATGGTTTCGCTCCTAAGAGCCCAGCTTCTTTAATTATGTCAAGCGCATACTTCCTTTGAGAGAGGGAGAAACCTTCCGGACCACGAGAGACTTCAATACCCAAAAAATATTTCAACTTGCCAAGATCCTTCATATGAAAACACTCACTTAGTTGAATCTTGAATCTATTAATCGCTGGAAGATTATTGCCAGCAATCACAAAATCATCGATATACACAAGGACATGTATGACATCGGTGCCATGGAGTAAGGAGAAGAGGGAGTAATCCTGGTAACTCTGAGTAAAACCAAGTTGTTTTAGGGCTGTAGAAAGCTTGGAAAACCAACAACGTGGTGCTTGCTTGAGGCCGTAAAGAGATTTGCAAAGACGGCACACTTTGTTAGGATCCGATGATTTGAAACCGGGAGGAAGCTTCATGTAGACTTCTTCCTCAAGATCACCATGTATGAAGGCATTGTGTACATCCATTTGGTGAACTTCCCAATCTTTGGCAGCCGCAACACCAAGAAGAGAGCGAACCGTTGTCATTTTCGCAACCGGAGCAAAAGTTTCTTTATAATTTGTTCCTTCTTTTTGATGATTTCCCATAACCACCAAACGAGCTTTGTACCGTTCTAAGGTACCATCAGAGTTGAATTTCAGTTTGTAGACCCATTTACTGTTAATCGCTTTCTTTCCCGGTGGCAAGTCAGTGATATCCCATGTATGATTCTCTTCAAGTGTCGTAATTTCTTTTTGCATGGCGACACACCATTCTTTGATAAGTATGGCATCTTTGAAGTGTTGTGGTTCGGTACTATCGAGAATGGCCGCCATAAAGGCTATATGATTTGCTGAGAAACCAGAGTCAGATAGGCATTGAGAGATAAGATAAAGAATCTTACCAGAAACCGTAGTCGAGGAAGTTGATGTGGAGAGACCAGGTGAAGAAACGTGAGGAAGAGAGTGTACATGACGACTGACGTAATCTTTAAGTAGAACAGAAGGTTTCTTCTCACGGCAACCTTTGCCGAGTAACTCAGGTAAGCCAGGCGTAGAAGGAGAGTCTGGACAAGTACTGTCCGGAGATGACATCGGACTTGAAATCGGCGAAGCCAGAGGAGAAAGAGGCTCATCAATTGCATCGTGTCGAGCGACACGAGGAGCGATGTCGGTCGACACAGGCTCAGTGTGTCGATCGACACTGGGAGCAGCATCGGTCGACAGAGGCTCAGTCGCAGGGGAAGGTGATGAAGACGCAGTTTTGTCTGGTGGTGTGATAAGATCCTGAGTATCACCCGTAGTAGAAAGCATTGGTGAAGGAGAAATGGGAGCCGGTTGAGACTCAATCTCAGCTAACGATGTGAGTAAAGGCGAGACATGTGGTGGTAGTAGCCAATCCAAATCGTCGATAATGGTGGTGACAGGAGTAGGAGACGAGACTGGTGGTGCTGGAGTAGAGAAGGGAAAAACATCTTCTTGAAATCTCACATCGCGACTAGAGAAAAATTGCTTAGTCTCAAGATCATATAAACGCCAAGCTTTCTTGCCATACGGGTAACCAACAAACACGCATTTGCGACTTCGGGAACCAAACTTATCTTTATCGCGGGATCGATGGTGTGCATAACACAGATATCCAAACGTGCGTATCATATCATAGGAGGGCCGTTTGCCAAATAAAACCTCATACGGAGTCTTCCCATGTAAAACAGATGAGGGTGTACGATTGATGAGGTGTGTAGATGTGAGAATACTCTCACCCCAAAATTCAATTGGGAGATGGCTCTGGAAGAGACAAGCGCGCGCAACGTTCAAGATGTGACGATGTTTGCGTTCGACTCTACCGTTTTGTTGTGGAGTATCTACGCAGGATGTTTGATGGAGGATGCCTTGTTCCTGAAAATATGTCATAAGACACATAAATTTCGTCCCATTGTCACTACGAAATGACTTCACTTGCTTTCCAAATTGTCTGTGTGCCATAGCGCAAAAATTTCGGATCAGAAGAAAAACTTCTGATTTGGCTGTCATTAGATAAGTCCAAACAGCCCGAGAATGATCATCAACCAAGTTTAGAAAATAAACAGCACCGCTTGTAGATGGAGTTCGATAGGGACCCCATACGTCATAATGAACTAAAGAAAAACATTCTGATGCTTTATTAATACTCTCAGGAAAAACTTCACGTGTTTGTTTAGCACGAAAACAAGTGTCACAATTCTTGATTTCTTCAATATCATCAGGAGATTGAAAACATTCGGGTAAAGAAAGTAAAACACCGGTAGAAGGATGTCCTAATCTACGATGCCACAAGGCTCCAGAAGATGGTGCGTCCTTTGAAACTTTGTTAGCACGAGCAGCTAGAACTCCAGTAAAATAGTACACTCCCTCACGTTCTTCACCTGCTCCAATCAAAGTCCTCGAAAATGGTCCTGCAAGAAACATAATGTATTAGTAAAAATCGCTATGGAGCCGGTTTGTTTCAACAGTTTTGAAACCGAGATTAATGTGCAATCAAAATCTGGCACAAACAAAACATCAGTTAGAATATATGTGGAGCTGAGTGGAAGCGATCCACGTTTGACAGCACGAGAGGCTGTTCCATCGGGTTTTGTCATAGCCGAAGGTATAATATCAACAACATCCACTAGAATAGAGAAATCTCCCGTCATATGATGGGAGGCACCTATGTCAATGATAACATCGGTGAGACAATTTTTACCCGATAACCGTTCTGATGACGTGTTGGAGCGTTGAGATTGGAGAAGATTGATTAGATGGCCAATTGGGTCAGAGTTGTCATCAGCCGTAGTGGAGACGCGAGCGTTGTTAACTCGGCCTCTGGTTGGACGGCCACCACGTTGAATCGGGCGAAAATCTTGAGTTAGCCGATTAGAAGTATCCTTATTACCTTTGAGTTCATGGTACCAATCCGGAAAACCATGAAGCAAGAAACACTCCGACACGTCATGTCCTTGACGGCGACAATGAGTACATGACAGAGTGGAGCGGTCACGAAATTTGGGACCAGAAACAGCGGCAGCAAGAGGGGTCTCTGTCTTCATAGTGAAACTGATGGCATCTGTTTTGACAGCTTCTTGCGTACGCCCGATGTTAAGATTTTGTTCTTCGCGGATTACTCGCGAATAGACTTGATTGAGGGATGGTAGTGGGTCGTTGTCGGTAATGGTAGAGCGGATATGACTAAAGCGCGGTTGATCAAGTCCAAACAGGAATTGATGAACCTTGTCATCTTCGCGATCCTTGGCGAGATCGGCGGCAGCAGCACACGAACACACACGGCTCGTTTTGTAGTTTTGAAGCTCTTCCCAGAGCTTAGTCAGCCTGCCATAATACTCCAAAACAGGTTTGCCGTTTTGTCTGCAAGTGGCGATTTCATCTTTCAGGACTTGTTTCCTAACACCGTTGCCAACCGAGAATCGAAGATGAAGACTTTCCCACAAAGCAGAAGCGTCGGAGACGAACGAGACAGTAGAATGGATGGTGGCATCAATAGAAGTGCGAATCCAACCGATGATCATTGAATTTGCAGCAAGCCACAAGGTCAGATCAGGATCAGCAGTTGGTTTCGGAAGAGTTCCATCAATGAAACCAAGTTTCTTTTTGGCTTGAAGAGAATTCCTCATCTCAGTTGCCCATTCAGAATAGTTATCTTCCTTCAAGACAACTGAAGAAATTAGTGCACCAGGGTTGTAAGAGGGGTGGAGGGCGTATGGAGAAGGCGTGGCGGCGGCGGAAGTGGTGCCCGAGGTAGCAGAGTTGTCATACATAGTAGCGGCGGCGGCGGCGTTTTAGGGTTTTAGAAGGAGAGACAAAAAAATTAGGTTAGAAGAACCTGCTCTGATACCATGAAATATTTGGCCAAAGGTTGAGTTTATTCACTTTAGGTACAAGAGTATATATACACATAAGAGTTGCCTTATACAAAGGTCGTATCTAGAGAAATCTAGTAATGTATATCCTAGGCCCTATATTTCCTGATGGACAGACTCCATAGATCAATTCTTAGCGCTAATGCGGGATAATACTTCTTCGGGTGTTTCTTTCATATGTTTGGATGCTATGTGTCGAGTTATTTTAACAACACGAGCATTCGTAATTATTTTCAATCATTGAACATGTAATTTTCTCCTAATCGCTTTACTTTATGACTGGCTATGGACATAGTTATTGTTTAAAGATGAAAAAGGCTACGTGAGTCAATAAATCGAATAAGAAAAAAGATAAAAATGTCTCCTTTTATTTACATGCTCAGTTCTTGGACTTCTTCTATGGTTGTTAATCTTGATCTCTAGAAAATGTAACAATTTATTTCCATTACACAAATACGCGAGCAATAAAATCTCATAATCTAACTTTAATTTATTTCCTTTTGGTTGGTTATCACTAATTTGATGCTTCTCTCCCTTTACTTTTTGCTTTTCCTTTCTTATGCTCTAACTTTGATTGTTAATCCTTTGTGTTTTCAAAGATTTGCGATTGTTAGGTATCTCAAGAATGATTTTTTCTTTCTACTTCATAAGCATGAGCATGCCATGAGGGCAAAATGATTAGGAGGCAGGTCCCATGGAGTGAGGGGGCCAATATGACGTTAGAAGTTCTTCCGGAGAGGCGGCTCCCAAAGGAGTTGAGATGCATATTTCTCCTCGAATTTGAGGTGTTGCGACATTGATACTTCTAAAATACAATGAACTTTGGAGGCTTCTGTTGACGTACTCCTCTCCTCGGCATAATGGAGTTAAAACTCCATTTTTTAAGCTATTTTTCTCGTGTCTATTTATATATACTTTAGCTATCATGTTAATCAAACTCTAGCGTCATGCATTCAGGTACGAGATTAAATATTGGGATTTTTGATGTATTGTACAAGTGAAATGCTTTGGAAATTCAAATTTTGGATAGAGATACATTTTTAAAAAAATATATATATTTTACTTTTGTTAAAATTGATAACTCTAACAGATGTTTTTAGTTTTAGAAAAAAACAAATGCCATACATGAAAAGAGTTATGTTGACTATCGTTTTGGTTAAATGTAAATTTAGCCAATTTTTTTGGCTTAAGTATATATATGTATCACGAAATTGAACCCAATACCTTGATTTTTCTGAAGTTTTTTTTTTTACTTACTTTTGTCTCATACTCTCATTTATGTCAAATTTAATTAAATTCTTGTTAGAAAAAAAACATACCTCCACAACCTGGGTCCCCCACCTCGGAGAAGTATGTCTTTATCTACACTTTTTGTCCTTTGTTTCCTCTCTCCCCCACCATTCTTTCTCCACTTCTTCTCCAACTTCTTCTTCTTCTTCTCCTCTTCTTATAATCAACCCTTCTCATGTCTACCTCCTCTTCTTCCGACAACGGAGACTCCACCACCGGCGGACGCGGCGGCGTTTTTGAGGCCCCATCTCCCTCTCGACCACGCCGCGGCGCCAACGACGTGTGGCCAGAGCCTTTTCTTGAATCTCTCGCCGTTCAAGTCGCCGTTGATGCTTCCTCATCCTCCGGCCTTCTCTCCGCAGCTCCAGCTCTTGCCAACGTCTTCCGGGTCAGTTCTTGACATTCTTTAAATCATTTCTTTAAGTTTCGTAACGGTCGAAATAAAGCTATTTTTCTCGTGTCTATTTATATATACTTTAGCTATCAATTCTATATAGTAGATCTCACTCAACGTACATGACACTATCTTAGCTTATATGCTTATATTTTGAGCTTGAAAATAGTGTGAGATATATGTCTTATACAGACAAAAACAAAGTCAAAGTAGTCGTGGGTCTATAACTTCAGTGGAGGGACACAATCTTGGTCTAGTCAAATGTACTGCTTCTTGTTTCAAGTCTTGTACTTTAGTTGTTATTTCTAAGCTTAGATTTGATTTTTGCCGTTTCTTTTTTTTGGTAGTAGAAAAAAGTTCTTATTCTTTAGATCATAATTAAGTAAAGTTACTTAATGTTGAATTGAATGGAAAAAAAAAAAATTGAATGTGAAAGTAGTTTATATGAGTGGGATTGTGAAGAGACAAAACATAAATAAGAAAGAAGAAAAAAAAAAAAAAACTGACCTTTGGAAAGGTAACCGCCCTTTCTGTATTTCTATGATGGGTCCAAGTCCAACTTTTATGTATAACAAGACGACATTTATTTGATGTCTCTTTCACATATCATATGGTTTGGGGACTTTGTTTTTTCTTTTTTCATTTTAGAAACTTTTTGTCTTCCATTTTACCCAATAAGTTTATTTCTTTTTTCTTTGTTCTCTCGTCCACTTTTGATACCTTTTAATGTCTATTTTTGGATCCTCTAAGGAGACCATACAACACTATTTCGTTTGTGTAATCTTTGTGAAATTGGGACATGTAACTCTAATTATTAATATTATAATATTGATTGGATCCATTAGGGTACAAAATCAAGGTTTATTTTTATTTTTTTATGGATTTAAAATCTTCCTTTCTTGGCATGAAGAAAGCCCTTTTTTAAGATCAAGAAATCCACTTTTTTGACTCAAAAGTCCTTACAACAATAATCAATTTAAACACTTTCTTGACTCCAAAAATTGTTGATAGACATTAGGCACAGTCTTTAGTCCAATCACCAATGCCCAATACATTTAATATTTTTAATCTATTTATAACGGTATGGCTGAAATAAAATATTAGAAAGTGACCTCTCACGACAGACTCGTAAAATTAGAAAATGTCGTTTCACATTTAAGAACATCTAAAAAGAGAATGAAAAAGAAACCTAAGTAAGGTCCTGTCTTTTTGCCTTGCCAATGTTAGTCTTATATTACCACATTAGGTTATTATTTACATACATGGAAACTCTATTCATCAACATGTACATGATCCATGTATTATATCATCCATATACATATTAATCTTTTTAAAAATCCTATGTCATATTTGAAAATTGCTGTTTTTTCCATCAAAAATAAAATTTTACATAGTAGTAATGCTAAGTGTTTTCTCATTTATAGTAACGAGGAATAGTATATAAGTACATATGTACATTTTTTGCGTCCTGCTTTTGTTATTTTTTTCTCTGCCAATATTATGATCCAGTGAGTAATGCATGCAGAGCTTCTGACAACTTCTCATTCTCTTTTTATTTTTCCTCTCTCTATATGTATACATTTTAATTCTAAATCTTTATTAATTCCATAATATTTTCTAATAAAATTGAATTCTCAAATTTGCACCACTATATATTTTAAGAAACTGCAGTGTGTTCATAACACTTTTGTCAGAGAATTAAGGCTATAATATAGAGTTTTCATGTTGTTTTTACTTTGAAGAAGTGGGTTTTTATCTTTTTTTTTTCTTTCCTTAATTTTAAGTCAAAAGAGACGACAGTATGGGCACTACATATGTCGAAAAGCACATGGAACCCAATGTTACACTCTTAGAGCACGTGGTGTCTCTAGATTATATTATGTTCTTACATTCGATATATGACATTAAAATACAAAAGTGATTTCTGAATCTGGTCATCTTAATTAGAACTCGAAATATTTTCTTTCCATGCTTATATTCATGTTAGCAGCATATAGTTATTGATTTTGATTGGTAACATGAAGAGTGATAGAATGAATTTGCAATTCCAACATTTTTTATTTATTACACTTAATTTTAGTTTCTGCCATTCGTCAAGCTTACTGATTAAAAGTGGCATTCAGCGGTTTTTTTGTAGTCATGTTTTCTCATATAAATTCTGTTCTTAACAGTTTTTATTTTTATTTTTTATGATTCTGCCATTCTTCTATATGAGTCAAGATAATGCATAGAATCTAAAAATGTGAGACCTTAGGTTCGATTGTAATATTATAATCTGACTGAGATAAACTTATAGAATAGTTGAGTTCACCATCTGCATCTTAGAATAGTCATTGTCTAAAAATGAAAGATACATGTCGTGCCCCTAGATTATTGTCGTCTTATCCGAATAATAGACATTACATTTGGCTTTGGCTTCGCAAAATATAGTATTTTTTTCAAATAGAGTTCGAAATACTTGTTTCTAGGTTTTTTGGATAACTAGATACTAGAGCCTAGGGTGTGAAGTCAAATATTACTTTGCGTTTAATGAGGAATAGAGATTGACCATAAATAAACGTTATTTACTTATTATGTTTTGTGCAAAAATTATACTCCATAAACTTAAATGTGTAGAGAATGTAGGTCCACGGATTGTTGGAGAAATATGTGAGAGAGAGAAAATATATATAAGTGTGATATTTGTGTATTTATGGGAAGCTCTACTTTTAACAAGACAAAGGCTTAAAGCTATCCTTTCTTGGAAATGAAAGAGAGAAGGGCACGCTTGTTGGCAAAGTCGTAATCTCATGTTCAGCTTCAACTCTGTAACTTCTTCATTGATTTAAAAGTCTTCTCATCTGTCCTAATAAATTAACAAAAACCATATCATCTGTTTTGTATTATTGTCAAATTGATTTTGTTTTTTTTTTTTGACATGGGACTAGGGCTTTCTCTCGTTATTCCTTTTACACTAGGGCTTCTGTTGTAAAATCTGTAGCTTGCAGAGATTGATTAGTCGCGTCAATTGAAACATTTGTCATAAAAAAATAGATTTAAAAAAAAAAATGAGTTGTATTTTCGATGAAGTAAGACAGTAAGACAAATATACGCCAGAGCTTGTGTCTGAGTCTGTCGTTGTCTTTCCATCTTCCTAGTCCCTATATAGAGTCTTTCATGCTTCGTTGCAGGCCTACTTATCTTCTTTCTATGTCCTTTTACTCTCTCCATTTATTTACTTAGCCAACTTACGTTTTTAATTAAGCTACTTAATAGGAGTATTTGTTAAGAATTAATTATAATCTTGAATATGTTTTCTTAATTAACCGCAGGTTTGCACCACGTGGCAAGCTGTCTCTCGCTCCGACCATCTATGGCAACTCCTCTCTCGTCAAGTTTGGGCAAGAACCGATCTGATGCACGACACGTGGCGAGACGAGTTCATTTACCGTCATCGGACGGCCAGAAACTTTCGGACGCGAACTCACACTTACTTCACTCTCCATTTTGACCCGACCGACGTGGACGAGCCCGACAGTCTCTCCTGCCGATGTCTCACACTCTCCGATCTCTACTTAGCCGCAGGGTTCGCCGACGGAACCGTCCGGCTCTTTCTCTTGAATAACCGTCTCCACGTTAGGACTCTACGGCCACCTCTTCGTGACCGTTTTGGCAGATTCTCACGTGCCGTCTCTGGCATTGTTATCTCCGACTCAAGGATAACATTCGCTACAATGGACGGAGACATCCACGTGGCGGAAATAGAAGGCGTAGGTCACACACGCACAGCTTACGCCGGAGATATAGTTAATGACGGTGCATTGGTTGATTTCACTGGCTGTGGACGTTGGTGGGTCGGTCTTTTCGCTGGTGTGCCAGGTCGTGCCTTTCACATATGGGACTGTAACAGCGAGGAGACAACATTTATTGGTGGTACACTCACTGATCCAGAAGCCGTAATGGGATGGCACACGTTAACAGAACTAACAACTTCACTAGGCCGTCTCCGAATCTCTAACAACGAGACGGCAGTTGCATGCACGAGGTGGAGGATCATGGTGATTGATTTAAGAAACCAAGGAGTGATCATAGGTGAAGATGAAGAGCAACGTAGAGGGTTAATGGTGACAGGTTTTGACACCAACGATGAGGTGTACGTTAGAATGGACATTAGAGGTAATGCTAACGTGCGCAGAGTGAATACACAAGAGACGGTTTGTGAGTTCCGTGTGAGTGGAGCGGCGCAGAGAAGAGTCATGGGGTGTGTTAATAGACTACACGCGCTAATGTGCGCAGGTGGTATAATGCGCGTGTGGGAGGTTGAGAGAGGTGAGTATCTGTACAGTATTAGGGAGAGAGTTGGTGAAGTTGACGCCATTGTTGCTGATGATAGACATGTGGCTGTTGCATCTTCATCAACGGCTCAGAGTACTATACATCTATGGGATTTCGGTGCACTGTAGCGTACCAGATTATTGATAATATTATTTAAGTATTTTTAATAACTTAAGGAAAAAGAAAGTATTTTCTCTGAAAAAGTGAAACCCTAAACCTAGGTGTATATGTAGGGTTTCTGATTTTTAATTAAATTGGGAAAGTGACGGAGGCGAGATGGTGACAGGAGGGTGAGATTTACAATGGAGATTGATTCTCTTCTACAGAGTTTGACCAAAAGTACGTTACTGTTTTTGTCTAAAACCAAACAAAGTGGACTTTTTTCTTATTGTTCTTGTTTTTTTTTGTTTTTCGTTTCTTATGTTTAGGGCTTTCTCTATTCTGACTTTGTACGAGATGTCGTTTGTTTTTTTCTTGTAATTCTTCGTTTTTCAATTATTATTTTTTCTTGAGTTTATTATTTTGTATGATTTTTTTTTTTTTTTTTTTTAAGTGTTCAACCTTTGGCTAAAAGTACGAGGGGTTTGTCTGCAAAACAAAGATCAAAATCGAATATTGTAAATCATGAGATATAGAATTTAGGATTGTTTGTTATATATTCCAAAGATGTGACAGGAGCACATCCAATGTTTTGGATGTATATTTGAGTGAACTGCTATGATCAATTTGATATTTATATATACGAAATTACAATGTGTTTGATATAATGTCACATTTATTTGTCCCTTAAACAGATTCATGTGTTTGAATTTTTCACATTCGATATATATTTATATTTATATTGTTATATGTTTCTTGCAAGTGGAGTAAATGAATTACACATAGCTGATAATAAAATTATTTTGGACGACTAGAGAAAATAAAGAAAGAAAGATAATGAACACTAAAGGTTTGATGAAGATAAAGTCTATATAGGTGGGTGATGCATGAGAGGAAGGTGTTCATAGTGACAAATAAGAATCTATGTAGATTTGATGTTGGGGTAATGATAATGTGGGTCAATGTGATAGAATTGTAGAAAATTCTTGCTCGAATTTAGTAGAGTATTCTAAAAGTATTTATAAGTTTTCTAATGAAGATGAGAGTGTAAATGATTTTTCTGATCGATGACCATGCATTTCCATAGTTTTCCGACTTTTTTGAATTGATGAAGTGCATTATATGGTGACCAAAAAAAGAAGTGCATTATATTAAAAACGATAGACTGTAGAGAGCCACTACAAAAATCGTCTAACATCGTTTTATTTTTAATGTAGCATCGTTTTTAAAGTGATGTGAGAATTATAAGGCCATTTTAGAAAGAGATGTTAAATTGAGTGAAGGTAAATATATTTTGCATCATTTTTTAAAGCGACGTGATAATAAAATTTTAGCAACGTTTATTTTTGGTTAGTATCATTTATTAAAACGTTTCCATAATTGATTCTAACATCACTTTATAAAATGATGTCAAATATATATTTTGCATCAGAAAATTAAAGCGACGTTAAACATACATTTAAGGTCCTGAAAAGAATATGTCACAACCCTAGTTTTCTCTCTCAAAACAGCCGCCGCTCAACAAAGCTAGATCTTCCTTTGCCCTCTCCGGTGGTCGGCGCTCCTCGCCGCTGCCGTGAGAGGGTCCAATAGTTTCTTTTCGTTGTTGTTCTTTGGTGTTGCAATTCATTTAGCTCAGGTTGTTTGGTGGAGAAAAGCTTCACTTGGCGGAAACGGTGAATCTTCACGGCGAGGCTTGTTGGTTTTGTCGGTGGTCAGCATCTCTAGAGAGAATTGTTGTTGGGTGTCCGAGATCTGTAGATCTGTTGGGTGCTCTGTTCTTGTAAGATTTGGCGATGAATCGGGTTCTGTGTGGTTCTCGAGGTTGGTGTTTTGCGAATCTCTGGACATGGTCTTGTCCGTCTCTTTAGTCCGAAATCGGTTTTCTTGCATCGGCATATTTGATGGGGTGTTACAGCAACGGTTTCCGGCAATAATCGCAATGGTTCCCGGCGTTCGTTTTTCAGTTAATAGTTTCTTATCTCTTCATCGAGTCTTTTTGGGGTTTATTTGATTTTTAGTGTTTAAGTTTCTAGATCTGGTGATTTCAAAGATAATTCTATCTAAGTTATGAGAATTATTTCCAAAGATTCGTAAAGGTATTAGAAGTCCTCCGGCTATTGTCGGTACGGGAACGTCTAATTGTTTACCTTATGTCTCGAATCAAAAGCATTGTGGTATTGCTAATGTGTCATCGAAAGATGTTTTCTATAACTATTTCCGGTGTGGAAAAACCATTAGTTTTTTCTCTTTGTATTTTCTTGTTGAATTTATTCTATGATGTAATCAGTTTCAAGCCAATGCAATGAAGTGTTAAAAAAAAAAAACATACATTTAAGGTCAATTGTCATAAACGATGTTAACTTTAATATTTGCATCGCTTTTAAATTGATACAATATATTAACATCATTTATTTAATTTTCCAAAAATTATACTAAATTTAATTTGTAATTTTTTTAATATTAAATAATTTAAATCATTTATAATAATTGATTATAATAATATTTTATAAAATAAAAAAACATATTTTTAACTAAATCATAATTCTTCAAAGTAAAAAAAACTTATCTAATGCATTATATAAATAATAATTCACTGTTTTCTGAACATAGAAAAAAAAACTACTCGAAATCTTAAAGTAAATGCTGAAACATTCACCAAACATAATCAAAATAAGATAAACTACTTAAAGTGTTGAAATTATAACTAACTAAGCTTCACCATTTGCTTCCATGCCCAACAATCCCTTCTAACCAGTACTAGTCCCTGCATAAAACATAAACGTATACATAAGCAAACTTGCTAGTGCTATCAAAATTGAATATTGCAAAGCAAACAAAACAGATATATAGTTGTACAAACCTCATATATTGGAGACGTAGTATTCTCAAGATGCTCCTCAGAATGAACACCTGTTTTATTCTCCTCTCCATCTTGTGTTTCGTCGGAGTCAAAGGTACATCTGTATATAAAAGAACATAATATATTAATTTGTCTTCTTTTTGTAAAATTTTAGAATATATAACATAGAACATAAACAAAGGTAAAAAACAAAATTAAATCTAACATTCAAGTCTTGCAAGCTATCACATACTCAAACATCTTTCGTAATATTTCTAACTAGCGGAAAATTATGTATTTCATTTGAAAGGCGTAAACTATCATTGACAACAAAAGGAATCTGGGAAAACACAATGTTTGGAAAAAAATCAATAAGAAATTATGAATAAAAGAAACAAATGCTCATATCCAAACCATCGATTCAGAAAGCTACTCAATTAAAACAAGTACCAGCAAATTTTGATTTAGTTTGCGACTCTCATGCAGCTTGGCGAGCATATCTGAAATGTGCAGGTCTAAATTTTGATTTGAGCAGATCTGAAATGTGCAGGTCTAAATTTTGATTTGAGCAGATCTCAAGCATAATCTGTTTAAATATTCACTAGGATAAGATATGGCGAAGCGAGGGAAAAAAAAAGATATGGCAAAAAAAAAAAATCACTAGGATTTGATATAACATCCAGATGTATGTCTTGTCATCTGAAAGGATTATATTTGAAGATGAAGTAGATTATATACTTCATAGGTCGAAAAAAATATATATATACTCACTCCGTTCTTATTTATTTGATTTTCTAGTTTTTCAGATATAATAAATAACTCTATTAAAACACATTATTTTTTGTGATTTTTAATTTTCAACAACTCTAAACCAATAATGTTTAGTTCTTTTTTTTTTAATTCAATAATTTATTTTTTAACAATTGTACATAGAAAAATGAGAAAATTCATGTTTTTCAAACCAAATATTTTCTACAAAAATCAAATAAAAAAGAACGGAGGGAGTACTTCATAGAGTGTGTATTAGGAATAAGTCCAGATTACATTATCCTTTTGAGAAACTCTAGTTATGATAATGCAGCGGATGTCAAAGATAATCTGTTTAGATATTCATTGAGAATAAAGTATAAGATCAAAATGTATGTCTTGTCATTGAATTAAAAGGTTTAGTGTAAGGTGTTATGCTACAGAAGATTGTCTTTGAGTTTATTATTTATTTGTTAGAGGAAAAAAATAAGTTGGTATATAGTCAATGCATATATCAATGAACATATTTGTGATCAATCATGTTATTTAAAGTTGTTAAAGAAAATAGCAGTTCAAGAATTGTTTAAGAAAGATCTTAGGATGAAATCATAATTGACAGATACTAAGATGATGGAGGAGACAAAAAAAGGTAAGTACAACATTGGCATTTATTTTTTTCTTCAACGATACCATTTTATTGGAATGAGAGAACTAAGGAACTCTACAAAACAGAGCAACATAACATAGACATAACTTGCAACAAACCAAGAAAAAGAAAGAGGGAACATAAAATTATGTGTGACATTCCTTTTTCAAGCGAAAATAAAACCATGAAAGACTACCTATAGATAAATATGATCTCATTCTAACAGCATTTTGTAATATCAGATAAAATTTATTTGATGAATAATTAACAAGACTCTGCAGTTATAAAAAAATTAATTTCTTCTAATCATGAACCCAAATTGGAATTCCTTTCTTTTTAATGTGTTTTAATTACCATTAGCAGAGCATCACATGTACACTTATCATATCTTTAAAAATTGAAAGTGGACAAGCAAATAGATAAATCTTGAAGAAATATTTTGGTGAATAACACAAAACTATACAACTGGAGACCATTATAAAAACAAAGAAATGTTGCAGAAATATAGTTTAAGTTCATATGCTTCACTTTAAAGCATGAGGTTAACTGTATGGTCTAAAAAAAACTTCAAGGTCACATTATATAAATGATATTTATGCATGCACTTAATTTTCACATGGTTTTTTGAAAAAACAAATGAAATTTCATCGTAGAAAAGAATTATGACGAAAAGACTCCATGTTACAAAATGTTAGAAAAAAGAATGTTATTATTAAAGATGCACATAGTTGCAAGATCAAATTTTCATCTTGCGATTATACGCATTTTTGATAATAACATTCTCTTTTTAACAAAAAAAAAAAAGAAATTCTTTGTAATGTTAATGTAGTAGGTATAGAAAATTTTTATACAAAACTAATGTGAATACTAAAAGAGGCATCACACTCTTCTGTTTATTAGTATATAAGTTTTAGGGTCTCTTTGCGCAGAGACGTAATTTTAAGATTTAATTAGGTGAGAGGTATAAAGTTGCATGGTCTACAACAAAGTCAGCTCAATTATTTCTTCTCTACAACAAAGCGCGTGAGGGTTTTTTGGGCAAAATGAATGGCTAAATATTTTGATAGTTTGAGACCTGTAAAGATTTACAAGAAATCTAATTTGGTGAAACAGTAGCGTCTCTCACCCAATTATCTCTAAGTTTTAATTGGTAACCATCTTTGAAGAAAATAATGAGTGAATGTTTTGTTACTCTTTGTTCTTCAATTTTTCACTATTTACAAAAATTTTATTTTCAATTTTCAGACATATGAGAGCTATACTATTCATTTTTATTCTTCATCAAAAAAAGGAATGATAAAATTAAAATGTTACTCTCCAAAATTATAGAGAAATGATGAATTTTTTATTATTAAATAGTTTTAATGATGAAATTTATATACTTAAAAACATTTCATCACAAATTGCACTTTAGTTTAATGTTATGACTTTATTTAAATACTTCAATAAATTAAAAATATGTTTTCAAGTAAAATTTATTATACAATAAATTTAATGTATAATAAATTTAATATAATTAATTTAAATATTAAAAATTTTAAATGAAATTTACCTAAGAAATTCATTAAATGAATTATTTTTAAAAAAATCAAATTTTCTATTGAATATTTTTTAAAAATATTTTCAGTTTCTTGGTTACCATTTATAATTCCTCTTATTCATTCTTCATTTTACTCATTTCCTTTCCTCTTTATTCTTTTTTATTTATATTTCTTTTCATTCATATAATTCTTTTGATGGTCACTACTCGGAGCCACATATTTCATTCCTTCGACCTTAGTAATTATAACCTTTTTTACTTGAATGTGTTGATTCACAAACTATAATATCCTTATTATTGATAAAATGTTACAAATCTATTTAAGTACTGAGATTGAAAGAACGAGATAAAAATATGTCTGTAAAGTGTTTTTATCGAGAATGCAAGATCTTTTAGGCTAAGGTTGAGTTTGTGGTGATCAACCCATGACGATTAACATTTCATACAAGACAATCTCAAATAGGAAGTTGACAATCTTAACTCATATATTCATGTGTTAGTAGAAACATGAATATATAAGTTCTGTCAAATATTTGAGAAAATAACCGTTTTTGTCTTTAAGACAAAATACTCGAGCTCTACATAGTTGGATGCTTTAAGAAGTCTCCAATAAGAAAACAAATTGTAGAAAAATGTAAGTTTTGAAATTGTGTTATTGGGGAAACAAAAAAAACAAAACAAAGATTGATTTTCTTTGTAATCTTTTATTGATATAGTGGATTTTGAATACATATTTCAATGAAGAAACTAGAACTCAAGTCTTTATCATTATGTTCCTTGTGTATGCTTGAAATTGAAATCTCTTTGTAGTTTCTTCTTCTTTATGAGTATCCAAACTTGTATTAACTTTTGCTTAATAGTAAAAATTTTGGAAGACGGTTCTCATCCTACACATACCGGTTAAAAATTGGGAACTCGATAATAAATTGGTGTCACATCTTCGGATCCATAAAAATAAGCCCGAACATTCGGGTACCATTTGGGTTTTCGGATTTTTGGATTCGGTTCGAGTTTTTTGGGTTTAGGGTAAAATTTAGCTTTGTGTGCTCTTCTTATTTAAGCAATGCTTCATGCCAATACCTCAACCATAACTAACCATAACCGATCCTACAATGCCTTCAAATTTGTTGGCGCAAATTTGTGTGGACACTGGCGGGAGATTATTTTTCATGGTTTTTAAGTTTTGCCTCCATTAATTTATTTTCATAAGAATCATATGTACTACTATGTTTTATCACATCATTAATTTATGTAAAAAGAAATATTAAATATATGATTTTTAAATTTTGTTTAAAAAACATATAAATGCGCACTGGTCATTACAGTGCACGATAGCAAATTAGCATCGTTTACTTTAACTGGTGAATAAAATTACTTAAAACCAAAAAAAAAAAAAAAAAAAATTCATTTTTATTTATCGTTAATTCCCCTAAATTTTCGATTTCCGATCGACGGCAAAATCTCGAGTTTTTCGCCGGCATGTGTGAATCGAAGAGTGTTGAAGCAAACTCAGAAACCCTAATTTTAGTGTAGTATACTTGCTGGATCCATGAATCTCTTAAAGATTTAAGCTTGATCTGTTCTTAGCTCTTTCGAAGAATTTGCAGCATTGTATCGAAAAATCCCAGTAAGATCGATTACTTTTAATCTCTGTTTTTTAACTTTTTGTTTGATTAGGTTGTGAAATGAATCGATTTCAAAGTTGAGAGCTTTTAATGTGAATCTTTACGGATAGGTTTTGGTTTTGATTCTTTTTGTTGAAGTTAATAGCTTTTACATTTTTGAGGTTTGTAGATGTTTCAATTGAAGATTTTTGTCGAAAAAGGAGATAAATTTAAGCTAGTTTGACTTCAAGTTGATGGCTTTAGATACCCAAATCTAAAATGGAGTTGGTAGTTGTAAGAGATGTTAAGTTAGTAAATGTTTCTAAAATGGAGTTTTTGAGAAGTGGGTTTGTAAGTTTGAGGTTTGATTTAGTACAAACTTGAGGAAAGATGTTAAATTTTTAGTGACTGTGATGGGTTCTTGTTTTCGAGTAGAAGCTGGTGTGTTTGAGGTCTTTGGTTGAGTATTGAGTTATGCTGTTAGTGATTGAAGATAATGATTCTAGTTTGGTGAATGTTTGCAGATAATGATGATCTTTGTGGTGCGGTTTAGTTTGCGAGAACGGTGTTAGTTTCCTTTTTGCAGAAACAGTTTGGTGAATTGAGTTGGGTTATAGATGGAAGCGTATAGAGAAGAGGCTCTTAAAGCAAAGCAGATCGCTGAGAGAAGATTTGCGGAGAAAGATTTTGCGGGTGCAAGGAGTTATGCGTTGAGGGCGAAGTCTCTGTTTCCGGACTTGGAGGGTTTGTCTCAAATGGTTACGACGTATGAAGTTTATATAGCTTCTCAGAGTAGACGCAGTGGGGAGATTGATTACTATGCAGTGCTTGGATTAAAACCATCAGCTGGAAAAAGAGAAGTTAAGAAACAGTACAAGAAGATGGCTGTATTGCTCCATCCCGACAAGAACAAATGCCTTGGAGCTAACGGGGCATTTCAGATCATATCTGAAGCTTGGAGTTTCCTGTCAAATGAGTTTAAGAAAAGCACTTTTTATTACAAAAGAAAGAAACTTATTGACTCCATGGTGGTTCAGAAGAACAGTACAGAGTATGTCCCCGCGCCTCCAGGATTTGATTGTTGTCCACCTGCTTCAGAAAGACTTGATACTTTCTGGACTGTATGCACCTCTTGCAAAGTTCAGTACGAGTATCTGCGGAAGTATGTGAATAAGAGGCTTTCATGTAAGAACTGCCGAGGAGCATTTATTGCTGTGGAGACTGGGCCTGCTCCTGTTAGTGCATCAATTCAATATGCCCCTCCATCTCATACTCCATCTCATATTCCATCTCATACAACAAGTAATGGCTATGGAGCTCATGGCTATGATGCCGTCTCACGCATGCCTACCAATTCCACTTATTTCTTAGGTCAGTATCCTGCACATGGATATGAATATGTTACAAATGAGTCATATGACTGGAGCTCATACGTGGGAACATCTCCTGGGAATCTGGAGTCAAACCGCATGTCTTCAGTATCTAACGGATATCCTTATAAGCTCAGCAATGGAGTAGTCTGTAAGGGAAGAAAGAAAGTTAAAGAAAGCTCTAACAGGATAAGCTCGATGAAAGGCACAGCCTCTGATCTGATATATCCAAGCCCACCGAATTGGTCTGCTGATCCTTCAGTGATTAAGACCAGCAGACCTGAAAAGAAGAGAAATGTTGGTTTGGGGTCATCTGGTAATGGATTTGTTGAGAACATTACAAAATCTAATCCAGAATCTAAAGCAACAAATTTGGATGCAAACATGGAACATGAATTTAAACATCCTGGGCAAAGTTATGGTTCAATGAGACGGTGGTCTGCTGCAACAGGATTGGATACACGGAAGCTATTGATTAACAAAGCTAAAACAAATATTCAGCAAAGACTAGAGATTATGAGATTGGCTTCAGAGGCAGCGGCGGCTACAGAGGACGCAACTCCCCTTGATGAAATAAATGCCGCCTCCAAGGTAGGGGATGATGTATCGAGAATAGGAAAAAATGTTTCCTCGGGTCATCAATCTGTTCGGAAAATAAACGGACCAATAACAGTTCCAGACTCCGACTTCCATGACTTTGATAAAAACAGATCAGAGGAGTGTTTTGAGGCTAGGCAAATATGGGCAATTTATGATGAAGATGATGGTATGCCACGCTTATATTGTATGGTCCGGGAAGTACTCTCTGTTCAACCTTTTAAGATTGACATAGCCTACTTGAGCTCCAAAACCGACATCGAGTTTGGTACAATGAAATGGGTACAGTACGGGTTTACAAAGTCGTGTGGACATTTCAGGATACGAAACACTGACATAGTTGACCACGTTAACATATTTTCCCATCTCTTGAAAGGCAAGAAGACAGGAAGAGGCGGTTGTGTTAGGATTTTCCCCAAAACCGGAGATATTTGGGCTGTGTACAAGAACTGGTCACCAAACTGGAACAACTCAACTCCAGACGAAGTGAGGCACCAGTACGAAATGGTTGAGATCCTCGATGAATATTCTGAACAGTTTGGGGTTTGCATCACCCCGCTTGTGAAAGTTGAAGGTTACAAAACCGTGTATTGCAGGAGAGATAAGGAGGAGAGCACGAAATGGATACCGAGGAGAGAGATGCTGCGGTTTTCGCATCAAGTGCCATCTTGGTTTCTTAAAGAAGAAACTAGTGGTGTGCCCGGAAACTGTTGGGACTTGGACCCAGCTGCTATACCAGAGGAGTTGCTTCACAATGTAGCAGATTGATAATCATTCACTGTTGCTGCAAGAGAGAAGAGTAAGAGCTTTATATATCATTCCATGTAACGGTTTTTGACTCAGTGTAGAAAACCAACTCTATATCCAAAAAGATTTGTGGATTATTATTATGTCAGGAACTATATACAGGCAAGTCTCTGTTTGTTTATTGGAGCTGTTGTGTTAGCAATGTTGAAGAATCAAACATAGTCTGACTTGTTGTTTGTTTTTACGATTCTATATTAGCCAATGTTATTCTGCATTTTACTTGTCACTCTTGTTTAAGAAAAGTTTTGCTAATGCTACAGATGAGTTTCTTTGGTTTCATCAGTTTGATTGCAAAGATATTTGTTTCAGATCAAGCAGGATTTTTATGTGACAAGTAGTATAGTTTCTTATAGGGTTGGGCAAAATAACCAGAACCGAAGAACCGAACCGAACCCAGAACCAACAAAATATATGAACGGATCTTCAATTGCTATATTCGAAGAACCGCAACCGAATCCGAACCGAACTGAAAACCAAAAACTGAATGAGTACCCGAAATATCCAAAATATAATAATTATATATTCAAAATAGTAATTATATTTACACAATGACCTCAAATTATAATAATAAACTCAAAAATATCAATAAGGCCAAAATAACCAAAATACTCAAAAGATCCGAAGATTCTTTAGTATGTATATTTATTAAAATTTAAACAAATTTAATTTAGATTTAACTAATATTTAGATTTTTTCTAATATTTCGGGTACCCGAAACCGAACCGAATTCGGGTGAAACCGAACCAAACCCAAACCAAAATTTCAAAATATTCGAGTGGATCATAAACTCCTCTACCCAAAATCAAATGAATTTATCTGAAACCAAACCGAATATCCAAATATCTTGGTCTACTTTCTTAAAAGTTTTGTTTTAGTGTTGGATTTGGTTAAAAACGATCAAAATACATATACACGTGAACCTCGTTACGTTAACCTGGTAAGAGATTAACAGTCTTTGGGGAGAAAAAGACAGAGAAAGAAACAAGTGCCTAATCCGAGAAGGGACAATAGTGTGTCTTGTAATAACTAGCCCTGGCTTTTTGGAAATAACCGAACAAACCGACCCGATTAAACCGAAAGAATCCTTTGTCCAAGAGATCTTCTACTCCTACGTGGCATCCTAACCGTCAAGTCTACCTCTCCAAAGCAACTCAAGCTCAATTCTAGTAAACTACTCAGTACCTTCTTATCATTTACTAATCCCCCATCAAACAAGTGCCTGTTTAGCTGGTTGGTTCTTGTAAATCAGGTTAACTGAATTCACTAACAAATTTTTTAAACTTTTTTTTTTTAGGAATTCTCTCGTCAGAAGTTCTTAAATTTATCTCTAATTACTAGAAGAAATAAATTAAGAGTTCTTTTAGAAAATACGCTGTCATACATAAAGCAAAATTTTTTTTTAGAGATTATGGTTGGGATATTGCTAACTATATGCAAACTCTAAAAAATTCACAAATAATCATGAGGTAGAGTTAATCTATTTTTGATGGGCATTGCTCAAATATCTTAATTACATTTTCCAAAAGTTTTCTCGAAAAACGGAGTTAAATCCGATGAACTTATGTGTTTAATACAATATTTTATGTTATAAATTATAAATGTTTTTGATTATGTATACTTTACAAGTACTTAACTTTTTCAATAAGATATATGAATAGTCTCACGATATTATTTGTCATTTTCAATTGTCTAAAAATTTGAAACATTGGTGAGAAAAAAATTTTAATGAAAAAATATATTAATATTTTAAAATATTTTATCACATAAATGTGTAGTATAGTACGGTTCATTTTAGTTAATTGTTGTGTCTATTTCAAATCAGATCTTTTAGGTGGAAAACATATTAAACATCAATAGAAAATACTAATTAATTGCAAGAATTAAAAAATAAATCAATTTAATAAGTATTAATATATAAGAATGGAAAGAATAATGAAATTTGATATGTAAATACAAAAGGAGTCCAAAAGAAAACAAAAAAAAAACCACTAATTGAAAATAAAATAGCTATAGAGGGTAAGTAGAACATCATAACTTGGAATATTGGAGTCAAAGAAGAATGTTTCAAACCAATAATCAATTCTTTTTTTTTTTTGAACACACCAATAATCAATTAAATATTAACAAAATAGGCATGCTTCATGCAATAAAATTCAATAAATTTTATAGGGTTGGTCGGCCGTCTTGAAACTCCGGAAGATCACTTCTATTATATATTATTGGTCAACCTATATGCATTATATCGAATTTAAACCAAGATAAAAATATATTGAAGCTTTCAGTCACAAACTATTTGACTATATATATCTTGATCTACTTTATTCTTTTAGTTTATTTAATTTATGTAGCAATGGGCAAAATTCTGGAACCGTAGATCCAATCCGAATTCGATATGAAAATGAGGTACCGAATTTTAATCGAATCGATAAAATATTTGAACGAAACTTAAATTTTAATATTCAAAATTTGAAGCCAAATGGATCCGATCTGAAAACCGAATAGGTAGTCGAACCTATAGGAGATATAAATATATCCAAAAAATATTAGTAATATTTATATTTGTAATAATTCAAATACCCAAAATTATAAATTTTTTGGGTAGTTCAGATAATTTAGGTAGATTTAGGTATATTAGTACAATTTTTTTTTGGATATTATAAGTAATTTCGGATAATTTGAATATATTTGGATGATAAAAGTATAATTTTTTGGATATTTTAAGGTAATTTTTAGATAGAGTCAGACACAAAGTATCCACCCAACCCAAACTCAAACCACAACTAAATTTTTTTTTGGTTTTTCACTAGTTCTTAATGTAAACACAAAAACTGACCCGAACTCGAAAAGAACCGAACCCAAATGAAACCGATCTGAATCCGGTCTAAATCCCGTCTGGATACTCATTCTCATACTTAAATTTATGCATATATAGGATGCTCGGTTTCTAAGCTAATTTATTTTCATATGTCAACTAAATCTTTCAATATCACTACCCTTTAAAAGAGTTTCTTACACAAATAGATTATAATCATAAATATGGTTGGGAAACAAAGATACATAAATTGATAAAAGGAATAAGATATATATATCAATACCCTCTTCTCGTAGAACCTACTCATCGTTATTATATAATATGTTTAAAGTAGATGTTAACCTATGCTAATAAAACAATTCACAAATACCAAAAGAACAAATAACAATGAGTAGGTTTTAGATGAAGATGGGTATTGATTCTTGATTTAGTTGAGTTTATTTTATATTTCCATTAAGCCTATCCTTTTTTATATTTAACTAAAAAAATTGTTAATACCTTCCCCACCTAGATGATGAGATAATCATGGACCCAAAAACCTCAATTTTAAAAATAATGTTCACCAAAAGACAAAAAAAAAATAATCAAAAATTTGAGTATAATAATTAAAAATAGAGTAAAAGAAAAAAGAGAGAAGTGACATTCTTTTTTTTTTTTCCTTTGTTAACAAAAATTTAACTTCTTTTATCCAAAGTCTGATGATTGAGTCCAGTTGGGTAATGAGAAAGACCAGCTGGGTAAGCTTCTTTAAGCTTCTCTTTCAGACACACAAACATCTGAAATAGAAAGAAACAGAGAAAAGCTTTAACATTTTTTTTACCCTGAAACCATGAAAGAAGATAAAGCTTTGTCTTTTTCTCTTTTCCATTTCTTTACTGAACAATGTCTTTCTTCCATTGCAACCACTGGGTTTGGTTCATCTTGTCGTCTTGTGTCTTAAGTAAAAGAGAAACAAAAAAAGAAAGTTTCTTTCTTCTTGAGGGTGGTTTCAAGAACTCACAGATTGTTGTTCTGTTGATAGAATTTTAGTTTTGGATTCAGAGAGATCTGAATTTCTTCAGCTGAATCTGAGATTAAAGGTTCTTGAATCTTCTAGAAGCTTGACAAGAGAGTTAGACCATGTCTATAACTTGTGAACTCTCGAATCTTACTTCAAAGAAAGCAAAAGAGTCGAGAGCTTGTGACAAGAAATGGCTAAAGAAGCCTCTCTTCTTCTTCTTCTTGATTCTGTGTGGCTCGATGGTAATTATTGTTCCGTTGATGTTTTCACGGTTAGGTAGAAGTCAGAAGGAGAAGATAAGTTCTTGTAATGAAGAAGCTAAAGTGTTGTATAGACATCAAAACGTCACTAAGAGTGAGATTTATGATTTGGTCTCTTTGTTCTCTGATTCAGATCAGGTAATTACTTGAATTGACTTTGTTTTATTGTTGAATTTAGCTTTTGAACACACACCAGATTTGCCTTAAAGTGAAACACTTTACCATTCTCTGCATCTCTTGTAGGTATTATCCTTTGAATGTCGCAAAGAATCAAATTATGGTATTACATGTTCCCTGAATATGCGTTCGGAGAAACAAGAGACTAGAGGGATGATTCCATGGAATCTTAATCCATCAGGCTTAGGACATTCTATCTCATCAACATCTCGTAATCTTGAACCGGTAAGATAACATTCGATTCGAGCACGTGTTGAAGAAATGCATTCATATTTGGTGTCTACTTCTTACAAAACTTTTATTTTGAATGTTTTGGTTATGGATAGAGTTTAAAGCAACCCAAAAAACACGAAAACCTTGAGGAAGAAAATTATGAAGAAGGGCTGGTTCAGGGTTATTTAAGAAATACATGGTGGTGTCTAATTCTTGGTGTATTAGTGTGCCATAAGATTTTTGTATTTCATTCTAAAGAACCAAGTGAGAGAAAAGAAAAAGTACATCTGCAAGAGCCTTTAGCTCAAAAGAAGCAGCAACAACGTGCTCAGACTGGAAAATGGAGGAAGAACATCCTTCTCCTCGGTGTCTTAGCAGGAGTTTCCTTCTCCGTTTGGTGGTTTTGGGACACCAATGAGGAGATCATAATGAAAAGGAGGGAGACTTTAGCAAACATGTGTGATGAACGAGCTCGCGTGTTACAAGATCAGTTCAATGTTAGCCTAAACCATGTTCATGCCTTGTCTATTCTTGTATCTACATTTCACCATGGGAAAACTCCATCTGCCATTGATCAGGTGATGTGTTTTTCTTACTGCTAATACATTTCGTACCTCAAGATTTTTTCGGTTCTTTGGATGATGTTTAAATCATCAACTTGTCTTTACATTTACAGAAAACATTTGAAGAATATACTGAAAGAACAAACTTTGAGAGGCCTCTTACTAGTGGTGTAGCGTATGCTTTGAAAGTCCCACATTCGGAAAGAGAGAAATTTGAAAAGGAGCATGGATGGTCAATAAAGAAAATGGAAACTGAGGATCAGACACTTGTCCAAGATTGTGTTCCTGAAAATTTTGACCCAGCACCTATTCAAGACGAATATGCGCCGGTTATATTTGCTCAAGAAACTGTTTCCCATATTGTATCAGTCGACATGATGTCTGGAGAAGTCAGTAACGTTTATAAGTTTCCGTTCCTATTTGCCAAAATCAATGTGTTAAAAGAGAATTCAAAAGTCTTTAACTATTTTGCAGGAAGACCGCGAAAACATCTTGCGGGCAAGAGCATCAGGCAAAGGAGTATTAACATCTCCATTTAAGCTTCTTAAGTCAAATCATCTTGGTGTTGTATTGACCTTTGCTGTGTATGACACGAGTCTACCGCCCGATGCTACAGAAGAACAGCGTGTTGAAGCTACTATCGGGTAAGTGGTTAGGCTAATGTAAAATGATTCTAGGACTGAAATGGAATCTATGTAGCAAAGAATGATATTTTTGTTTTTAATATGATACACCTAAAACAGGTACCTTGGTGCATCATACGATATGCCATCGCTCGTGGAGAAACTGCTACACCAACTTGCCAGCAAACAGACGATTGCTGTGGACGTTTACGACACAACTAACACCTCAGCTCTAATTAAAATGTATGGCTCAGAAGTTGGGGATATAAGTGAACAGCACGTAAGTAGTCTTGATTTTGGTGATCCATCAAGAAATCATGAGATGCACTGCAGGTTAGCTCTAACTCTAATGATATTTCTGTAAGATATGTTTCACTTCTTTAGTTTTCTGAAGTATGAAAGTGGCATTTTTTCATTTATAGGTTTAAGCATAAACTTCCCATTCCTTGGACAGCGATAACACCGTCGATCTTAGTTCTGGTTATTACTTTTCTTGTTGGTTATATTTTCAATGAAGCCCTCACTCGTATTGAGACAGTTGAAGAGGACTGTCAGAAGATGAGGGAACTGAAAGCTCGTGCTGAAGCCGCTGATGTTGCAAAGTCACAGGTGAGTTTTGTGAATCAAATAGTCTCATTGCTTGTCACTGTAATGTTTCTTTTTTTGTAAGCACTGAATTGTTTCTTATTTACAGTTCCTAGCAACTGTTTCTCATGAGATACGGACTCCGATGAATGGTGTTTTAGGTACGTTTTTCACTGATCCTTTGTGATTACATGTTCTCTGGAACATCAGCTGAAAAGTTAAAGCATGTTTGTCTGTTACAGGAATGCTGAAAATGCTGATGGACACTGAGCTTGATGTGAAGCAAATGGACTATGCACAAACTGCTCATGGCAGTGGCAAGGATCTTATATCACTAATAAACGAAGTTCTTGATCAGGCAAAGATTGAATCAGGAAGGCTCGAGCTCGAAAGTGTGCCTTTCGATATGCGTTTTGTTCTAGATAATGTTTCATCTCTCCTCTCTGGCAAGGCAAATGAAAAAGGAATTGAGGTATAGTATAAACTGCATGACCTTTCACTTCTTAATGTTTTCAAATGGTAACCATATCGAATGAAGTGTCGGTTTCATTTTACAGTTGGCCGTTTATGTTTCTAGTCAAGTTCCTGATGTTGTAGTCGGTGATCCGAGTCGGTTTAGGCAGATCATTACAAACCTGGTTGGAAACTCAATCAAGGTAATTCACTGTTCACTTCTTACATAACAACATGCTTCTCTAATCTCTATTACTATAGTACTCATTTGTTCTGTCTGTTATAACAGTTCACACAGGACAAGGGACACATATTTATCTCAGTGCACCTTGCAGATGAGGTGAGGGAGCCTCTTAACATTGAAGATGGAGTGCTGAAACAAAGACTAGCTTTAGGATGCAGTGAATCCGGTGACACAGTTAGCGGGTTTCCTGCTGTAAATGCATGTGGAAGTTGGAAGAATTTCAAGACATTATACAGCACTGAGAATCATGATTCTGATAAAATCAAATTGTTAGTTACAGTGGAGGACACAGGAGTGGGCATACCTGTGGATGCACAAGGCCGAATATTCACGCCTTTTATGCAAGCCGATAGTTCTACATCGCGGACTTATGGTGGGACTGGTATAGGCTTAAGCATAAGCAAGCGTTTGGTTGAACTCATGCAAGGAGAGATGGGGTTTGTGAGTGAGCCTGGTATAGGCAGTACATTTTCATTTACTGGAGTTTTTGGTAAAGCAGAAACAAATTCGTCGATTACTAAGTTGGAACGATTCGATCTAGCTATTCAGGAGTTCAAAGGATTGAGAGCATTAGTTATTGATAACAGAAACATTAGAGCAGAGGTGACTAGTTACCATCTTCGGAGATTGGGAATATCTTCAGACATTGTTTCAAGTCTGAGAATGGCATTCACCTCTGTCAGGTACTTTACATACGTTTAACTTCGGTTTTTTCTTACTCTTCCAGCTGCTTTACTTTGTTTCCTATGAAAAGACTGGCATTTGTAGAGATCATAGTTGGTAAGCTAAAAGCGTTCTTTTCGAAATCTTTGCAGCAAACTAGAAAATTTGGCTATGATTCTAATCGACAAAGACTCCTTGAACAAGAAAAACTTCGCAGTACTTGACGAGTTGCTTACCTGTAGTAAAGAAACCACTACAAGAGTCCCAAAGATTTTACTTTTGGCAACCTCTGCAACTCTTGCTGAGCGCAGTGAGATGAAGTCTTCTGGTCTCATCGATGAGGTGGTAATAAAGCCTCTTAGGATGAGTGTCTTAATATGTTGCTTGCAAGAAACCCTTGTGAATGGCAAAAAGAGGCAACCAAGAAAGCAAAGAAGTCTTGGACACTTGCTTAGAGAAAAGCGGATTCTGGTTGTGGACGATAATCTGGTGAACAGACGAGTTGCCGAAGGTGCACTTAAGAAATATGGAGCTATTGTTACATGTGTTGAGAGTGGCAAGGCTGCATTAGCAATGCTTAAGCCGCCTCACAACTTCGATGCTTGCTTCATGGATCTCCAGATGCCTGAAATGGATGGGTAGCTAAATGTTTTTTCAATCTCATCCCTTCACCTTGTTGATTTCTTGAATGTAATTTTATGATTTTTGCGCAGATTTGAAGCAACGAGGAGAATCCGTGATTTGGAGAGGGACATCAACAAGAAAATAGCTTCTGGAGAAGTTTCAGCTGATATGTTATGTAAATTTAGTAGTTGGCACGTCCCGATATTAGCAATGACAGCTGATGTGATTCAGGCTACTAATGAAGAATGCATGAAATGTGGAATGGATGGTTATGTATCAAAACCGTTTGAAGAGGAAGTGCTCTACACAGCGGTAGCAAAATTCTTTGAGCCATGTTAGCCATTGCCCTTGTAGGATTATATATCAACCCGAGAGCTTTTTAACGTCGGGTAGAATATCTTGAACCAGTCCATGGCCTGCAAGAACCAGTCCATTACCCATTGACCTTCACAAGTCTTTGCTTTTAGACCTCTTTTGGTTAAGTATGAGAAAAATCTGCGAAAATCGCAGTTGTTTCTCTTTGTATAGACAGTTTGTCGTCTTTGATCTCCGCCTGTGTGTATAGCAGATTTCTGGTGTATAGCTCCATTATATTCATTCATATATATAAACCCAAACTCTCTCTCCTTTTTACTGTAATACAGCTTGATGTTGTGTAGTAATAGTAATGAACCATTTTTTTAAGCTTATAAATGACTCTTGTGTACTGTAAAGCTTCCAGAAACAGAACAAAATCTTCCTCAAAACAAGTGTAAACACAGATCTGGCACATGATTGCATCTGAAGCAAACCAAGATTCCCTACTCATAGATCTTGAACTTTTGAGGGTGCTGATTCTTGCTAACTAGTATAAAAGAGGTCAAGTTGCAGTAAGTTTTTGTAGCTCTCAAACTTCTCAACTAGATCAGATCTGGATCTCTCTGCACCACTCATTGTCTTCCTTGGGAAACATGTCAAGTTTCTTGATAAGGATACTTCTTCCTTTGCTTGTCATAGCAATGACAATACCTCAACGTTCAGGTAAATATTACTGCAATGTTCACATTTATATGTCCTTTATGGCCTTGTGTAGATGTATGTGAGTGTATGTATAAACAGAGGCAGAGTCGGAACAATGGTGCATAGCGGATGAACAAACGCCAGACGATGAGTTGAAGGCAGCTCTAGACTGGGCTTGCGGGAACGGTGGAGCTGACTGCAGTAAAATGCAGCAGGAGAATCAGCCTTGCTTCTTGCCCAACACAATCAGGGATCATGCTTCCTTTGCTTTTAACAGTTATTACCAAACTTATAAGCACAAAGGTGGTTCTTGTTACTTCAAAGGTGCTGCTATGATCACTGAGCTTGACCCCAGTAAGCTCTCTCCTTCTCTATCTCCCTTAAATCTTAGCAGAAAGTGAACAATCAGCATCTGATCCGGATATGATTGTGACAGGTCATGGTTCTTGCCACTATGAGTATAACCCCTGATTCAAACGAGACAGCAAAGACGAGATTGCAACAAGATGAAAAGCTATGATTTTGCATTTATACATTTTCCCTATGTAATGTTTCTTCCCAAAGTAGTATCCATATGCTTCACTCAGAACCTGTTCTTTCACTACTCTTCACTTCTTCAGTCACTGATAAAAATTTCTTCAACAACACTGAGATTTATCTATGGTATCAAAGATACATCAATCTGGTACTATTACTCGATCTAAAGTACTTCACAACATGTAACTGCAGCAATAGGCTGAACAAGTGTCTCCATGAATGTGATGGTAATACAGACTTGTGTCAAGTCATTTACAACATAGGAGTTGTACAGGGTATGTTCATGCCGCATTCTCCCGACAAGAAATGGTTTTGTGTTCTGATTTTGTTCCCGGCATGGCCTGATTGACTGTTTGGTCTTTGGTTTCATCTGATCTACCTATTATTTGCTCCAAAGATCAGATGAAACCAAAGACCAAGCATCCAGAACTTGAACATCTATAGTAGCTCCTGATACAGGCCATTAAAGTGGAGAGGAACAGCACCACCAATAATCTTAGGATGATCATGCTGGCCAAAGTAATTAGTGTCCATGATTTGTCCCTGAGATGTCTGTTCCAATTGCTTTTTCGCTACGCAGTTTGGTTGCGTGCACTTGTCGTAGCTCCGTGTAACTTCATTTCCTTTAACAAGTTTCTGCCCATATTTACGCCAATTGTACCCGTCTTGCATTACTTTCTCGCGTATAAAAGGGTTGTTCCCTTGTGAACCAGACTCCAAAGACAAGGCATTACTTTCAAGACTTGTTAATGCTTTTGCTGATGCCTTGGAATCAGCATCTACTTCAGGAACCGTTTGTAGCTCCTTGCAGTCTATAGATTTTGGAATCCCTTCTTGATGTGGCTCATCTTTGACTCATTGTTTTTAGTTCCAGTTCCAATGGTCAGTCCAGCATCAATGTTACCAGTGACAGCATCACCTATCTTAGTCCCACTTGAAGAAGCTGGTTTAATGCCATAAGTAGTAAGACCGCCATATCAACCATTTAACTTTAATCACCAGCAGAGAAAATGAGTCCAGGTGATCTTAAAGCCAGCAAGAATCGCGTTCACTCCACGTCCACTTAGCTGCCAATGCCTAGAGCAACAAACTAAACCAAACAAACTCAAATATGCAATGATGCAAGAACAAACTCCTAAGCAGAACAACTTAGAGATGACCTCTTAAGAGCATAACATAAAGCTTTAAATCCTAAGTAAAGCAACCAAGAAAGAAACGCGTGCTTTGGACACCTTCTACCTTTAACTAAGATCAATGAATAGGAACAATATTTCTTATTGCTCCACCAACAAGCTAAACAATACACTCGGTGATCATTAAGTAGTCTGCAAATTCAACCTTACTCAAAGCTTGATACAATCATTCCTAAATCAGTCAGTGTCTCTCTCATGAAAAGGATCTAACTTTCTAGGTAAAAGACTATTCCCTCAAACTATGGAGTGAGTAGTTAGTAATTATTACTTAGCATTGTGAGTTCTTCTCTCACTCAAGCTCACGAGGAACAAAAAAAAAAAGAGAGCCTTTTTGATTGACCCAAATCAAACGGACAAGATCCAGCTTAAGCTTTAGACCCCCTCTCTTATGTAACACATGTGTAATAAGACGTTTTTGTCCTTTTAAAAAAATCTCCAAATCATATAATTAAAAAAAAAGAAACAATTTAAGCAAAAAAAAAACAAATCAGGAAAACAAAAAAACCTCGTTCTCGTTTGGTTCGCCTTCGCCTCCGACCTCCACCGTTCAGCTCCATCATCGCCGGCGTTTCCTCGCGTTCCAATTCCAAACTGCATCGAGCTTTCACAATCCAAAATCCAGGTTCCTTCTTCTACCTAATAAGAATCAAATATGGTTTGAGATTCAAATTGGGGAATTGAATTGATTTTTGGTCATTGTTACCATGGTTTCTGGGTGGATTAGCACTTTAAATTGATAACAAATGAACTTCAGTTGTTGAATCGTAGTGAATCTTTAATTAGAACCCGAAACCATCCGAAATTGAGTTCTTGTGATATGAGAATTGAATAAAACTTAGTATTACTGAATGAATTTTGTGTATTGTTTTGGCAGGATACACAATGACGAAAAGCGTCAGCATACATTTTAAATGCCAAGATCGCATGTATAGTTTAATGTTGAACACATCAGCCGAGGAGATAACTTTGTCAATGCTAAAAGGTAGGATATACAAGAAGGTTGGGTTAGATGAAAGTAAGGTTAAATTGCGGTTGACTTACATTCCACTGCTGGTGGGATGTGAGGAAGAGTGTACTATTTCTGATGATGAGGATCTGTCTGTTTATCTAATGTCAATTGATAAAGAGAATCGTAGATGTGTCCTCTATGTGGAGGTTATCACTTTATCGGAACTGCCCGAGCAACTTTCGGAAGCGTGGAAAAGTTCTTTTGGTTTGAACTATGAAGAGTTGGATGATGTAATCGGACCTAATGCCTTTACACCGTACGTAGAGAAGGAACAAGCAAAAAACAAACATGAGGAGATAGAGGGTGATGATGGTACTAGAGAGCGTGATCAATGTGAGGATAACAGGAGAGATGAATATGTTGAGGTTCCACCTATTGTAGAATCTAGTCAGTATATAGAGGAATGGGAAGACGGTTTGGATTTGCGTTTATGCCAAGAATTTCCAAATAAGAAGGCATTGCAAGATGTGGTGGATAGTGGCGCTTTTGTTAATGGTTTTGGTTATGCTATTAAAAAGTCGGATAAGGTGCGTTTAGTGCTAAACTGTCCTAAAGATGGTTGTAAATGGGGTTTAAGAGCTGCAAGGATTCCAAAGACAGATATTTTCTCCATTAGAAGGTACACCAAGATACATACATGCTCTCGGTCTAGTCAGAGTACAAGCAACATGAAGAGAAAAGGCACACCACAATTAGTTGCATCTCTTTTGCATGATGATTACCCAGAACAAATGCAAACTCCAACTCCTAAAATTATCATGGATCGTGTTATGACAAAGTTTGGTGTGCAAATATCCTACTCCACAGCGTTGAGAGGGATAAAGCTATCGAAGAAGAAGTTGTCATGTTAAGGAAGGAGGTAAATGAGCAATCTGAGAAAATTCGAAGCTTCGGACACCTTTGATTCTCCAGTATAAGGTTTCTTGGGAGTTTATCTTTATTTTATTATGTTATGTATGACTTATCTTGGTTTATTTTATTATGTTATGTATGAGTTATCCTTGATTTTGTAAGATTTATCTTCGTTTATCTTGGTTTTCTAAGACAAAAGCTGCTACCGAAATTATGCCTTAATTGTGTAGCAAATTTGCAGCTATTTTTTGTTTTGATTTTTGTCAACAGCAAATCCATATAACTTTTCATTATGGGATAAAAAAAATTATTCAGCCAAAAAAAAAAAAAAGGGATAAAAAAAAATTCTAAAATATGTGTAACTGGATTTCGGTAGCAAATTGTCACAAATTATTAATTTACAACAATAAAGCGTCTATACATTTTGTAGCAAACCTTTGATGTTGCCATTATTTGTTTTCTTTTCTTAATTCGTTTGCATGTGGCTTTTGTAGTTGTAAATTAATAATTTATTGCAGCAACATCAAAGGATATAACTATATATGTAAAACAATTTACTGAATGTAAATACAGATGAAATTAAAACAATTACTGCCTAAAGATCATATGTTTGGAGGACACTTTTGTTGCAGCAAAAATTTCAAACAAGTAAGTAAAATTAAAATTATAATTTCTTCACCTCACAGGTGATCTGTTTTTTTTTCGGGTTGACTTGGACTAAGTTTCTCGAGTTCATTCATGGGTCACCAAACCCTATGAAGAACAAAGTCTTGCATATAGACGTCAAGATTGACACGTATGGTTCACGCGTCTCTTTGTCGAATGACCATCTTTTTGTTTTTTGGCTATTTTGTCAAATCTTTGTTTTTAGTTTTATTGGTGTGAAGAGATCGTTAATTTAGGTGAAGAATTTTTCTTCCCTTTGTTTGAATCTTATTTTTACAATTAAGGGTTTGGTGAAGAGTTGACTCTTCAAGGTCTTTCAACTTATTTTATTGTGAATAGAATTTTTTTGTTCTGCGGATTAGTAATGGTAATTTGGCTAATTTCCCACTTGGTTTTGTGAAAGATTAGCGGGTTTTAAATCACTTCATTTGAAAATTTTGTGAGTGGGGTTTGTTAATTAGCTTAAATACTAAAGTTTAGAAATGATTTGTGGATTTTTTTCTTATAATTATACCTTTATGAAAAAGTAAAAGTTAAATAAATAAGAAAAGGATTAAAAGAAAAAGCTATTTTAGCTTAACGTGATTCGTTCACCTTCTAGAAGGAACTTTTTGGGTGGGTCATAAGACTCATAACCTGATGGTCATGGCCACGGTATTTGCGTCTATGTGACGGCGTCGTTTTGTATACTCTGAGTTTGGTCCATACGAAAGTGCTTTACATCTTCCTTGGGAGTTTTTTTTCCTATTATCATGAGTGTAAAAGTTTTTTCGATTTGGTCACTTGTCCCAAAGTCTTTTAAGAAAATAACAGTTTTGACAACTTATCATGGGTTAAAGACCGCAAATACAATTGACATGCTTCTTCTCCTCTCTTATATCGTTGAATTGAATGAAGTTTGGAATTGATCTTTGGTTATATTATGTTTGGGTTAAAGCAAACAAGACCAATAAATGGAACACAAGATGTCTTTGGGGCCACGTTGATGGAAAGGAACTCACGGGAGAAGGAGTTGCCACGAACGAGACCAACTACATTAACACGCTAGGAATAATGTTCAAGTCAAAATATAAACCATGTTAATTATGAATTGCATGAAAAACTAATATACAATTTTAGGTGTTTTACTGATCGATAATTATGTCACGTGTCATAATCATGTGAATTACTAATTTTGAAAACCAAATTTTATATAATAAGATATTTGCTAAATTTAATAGTTTTCTTATGGTTTTGAATTAATTTTAAACTAAATAATACTTTATAAATTAATAAAATATTATAGTTCTGATATTATTAATTGATAAAACTTTAACTATATTATTAGATAATATTTCAAATTGATTTTTATCGAAAGAATTAGATTTAACATGTTTTTCCTGATTCAGTTGTCTGTACGACTTTAAATTTTGTAATTTGTGATACATGAGCAATTTCACTTAGTTTCAAGAGTTTCCATTGACGACCTCTTGTTTAAGATTAGTCTACCATATAATAGATTTATCAGTGTTATATGTGGAATAATTGAACTGTCTGATAGAGTAATGTTCCGATTTAATACAACGAAACTATCAATTCACTAAATTTGAAACTAAAGGAGACTATTCATTTCATTTATTTCCTTTAAAGTATATGAAAAGGAATTAAAGACGCACATGTGAACGCGTCGAGTATTGCGAGAGATTCATTTGACTATCTTTTTCTCCAAACGAGAAATCTTTGGTTTTATTAAGGAACTTAAAAAATTTCATAATGGAATCTTGTGACCTCTATTGTTTTAATCCAACTAATCTACCTAATCCACCGTAATTATATTAATTAAAAACTGTCTTACTGTTTCACATCTCTTTTATGTTCCATTTCTTTGAGAATTGACCGCGTCAACATTTCCTTTAGTCTAACCTTCAATATCATATTAACGATTAGAATTGTGTAGTATGTACGTAGAAGATTTCTAAACGTATATACAACTTTCCACTATTAGTACATAATTATTAAAAACAAGATATTAATTAATGAGTCAAATTCGTACGGTACGCTATTTAATCCCAAATGTGTTAAAAAATAAAGCGATTAAAACGTTTTCTAAAATATAACATGAATGGGATCCAACCATTCATAATATTTTAAGAGTTGTTGGCAATACCAAGTGAGCCGCCCGATAGTTAGACTATTCACCTTAACTTATCAAACCTCTCTACCGATTAAAACCTTAAAATGTTGCAACTTGTAATTTGTAGATTAGAACCATTCTTTGGCGTTACTTATTCTATCATGTAGTGACTTTAGTTGTAACTTGTAGATTAGAAGTTAGAACCGTTCTTCGGTGTTACTTATTCTATCATGTAGTGACTTTTGTTTTATGGGAAAAGAGAGATTTGTTTTATACAATAAAAATTTATATGTTAATATTATTAAAACTATAATATTTTATAATTTATTGACTTATTAATTTATCGATATGGTAATTGTACCGAAAAATAAATTTAAAACCGAAAAAATATATTTATTTATTAAAATATCGAGTATTAATTTATAGAAATTATAATCGTACAATACTCATAAATACCACTAAAATATATATGTTTTCAAACATACCATAAAACTAAAACTAAAATTTCAATTATTAAAACTAAACTCTAAATCCTAAACACTAAACTCTACCCTCTAAAAACTATATTTTAAATGTAAAATATTTAATCCAAACCAAATATTTTAAATTTTATACTATTGAAAATCAATTTTGTATTTATGGTATTTTTCAAAATAAGTTTAAAAATGTGATATTTTAAAAAAAATTCTCTAAATAATATTTTATAAATTAAAATTATTAGAATTATAATATTTTATTAACTTATCAATATAATAATTAAATTAAAAATTAATTTAAAACTAAAAAAAATATATTAATTTATGAAAATATCGAATATTAAATTATAGAGATTAATTATACTCTATATTAAACAAAAATAAAGAAAAGAAACATAACGCAAAGATTTGACAAATGTGAGTGTTGTGCTTACATCATATCTGAAAAAAGAGAAAGGTGTAAAATGGGCAAAAATAGTCAACAAAGAACAGCTTCCGACTATGCGTAGCCTTTAAAAAGCATCCGCGTTTGCGTTTTCTATAAATATCTTGAAAACCCCACAAAACCCAAATCTCATCCAACCTTCAAAACAGAACACAGACTTTGGACACAATCCCTGAACTAGTTAAAATGGATCGACCACAATCTCCAAAGCTAGCTCTATTCGCCATCTTGACAACACTTCTTGTCTTAACCGTGAACGGCCAGTCTAGTTGTGACAACCACAGGTTCACCAATAACCGTATTTTCGCCGATTGCTCTACCCTCCCAGCTTTAGGTTCTTTCCTCCACTGGACTTTCAACGAGGCAAACGGTACCGTTTCAATCGCCTTTCGCCATCCTCAAACCTCTGCTTCTTCTTGGGTTGCTTGGGGACTTAACCCAAGTGGACCTCAGATGTTGGGGACACAAGCTCTTGTCGCTTACAGCAACTCAAGTGGTCAATTCCAAGGCTATACTTCTCCTATAACTTCCCTTGGTACGCGGCTCGAACCCGGGAGCCTTAGCTTCCGTGTGAGCGACGTCTCCGCGACTTTGGTCAAAGGTGAGGCTACTATCTTTGCAACTCTTGAGTTGCCAACGAGTTTGATCACAGCCAACCAGGTTTGGCAGATGGGACCTGTGGCTAATGGTGTTCCTCAGGGTCATCCAATGTCAGGAGACAATATGAGATCTATCAATAGAATTGATTTCAGGTCCGGACAGTCATCAGCTGGTGGTGGAGGTTCTGGTAGTAGGCTGAGGAAGAGAAATGTAAGTCCAACTCTGTCTCTCTGTAGGAAAATTTCTAAAATTAACACAAATTTAATGGTTATGAAAAGTTTTTAAAAGTTAAGTAAGAGTTACTAAATCATTTGAAACCCAATTCTTTTACTTTTAGTTTTTTTTTTTTTTTTTTTTTTTGTAATTTGTGTTATTTTTAAGATTAAATTTTTTTCTGAAGAAATATTAGTATTTTCCATTTGAGAATTTTTTCCAATAAGATTTAGAAAATATCTAATACTAGGAAAGAATATTGTTGCTTTTAAGATTAGTTGAAAATATTGTGGATGAAAAATTTACTTTTGATATATTTTATTATCAAATGATAGTTGCTTCAATAAGACAAACAGATATTGACGTGTTTTGTCAACATACTGAAAATGAAATGATGGCCATTCAATTATTATTTTTATATTAATTCAATAGAAGCACCTTCTCTAGTATCTTATATGTTATATGTAGATCTTTCATATCTAGTAATAGTATAAAGTGATAATTTTTTATTTTCTTGTGCTTTAGTCAAATATAAACGACACATTTGTTAGGTTTTTCTTTGAAAAATAAAATGGGCTTCTCGTCACGGTTTCACTTTCACCAAATCTATCTAAAGTCTCAACTTCCATAATCAAAATTAATATTTGAAAAGTCATAATTCATGAAAATTCATAAAAAACCATTAAACTTTCTGAGCTAATTTATTTGACTAACTTCGAGAAAAATAAAAATGTTTTCTTCCAATATAAAAACATGAATTTCAATTATGGTGGTTATTATTATTATTATTTTTTGACATCAGTTAATCTTTATTTATTTTGTTTGTTGGAATATAAAATTTATTATTCGATGAAAAATAAACTAAACATTGTAACCTTATAAAAACAGACGCATGGAGTACTTAATGCGGTGAGCTGGGGAGTACTAATGCCCATGGGAGCAATGACGGCTCGGTACATGAAAGTCTTCACCGATCCAACATGGTTCTATCTCCATATAGCCTTCCAAGTCTCTGGTTACGCCATCGGAGTAGCTGGTTGGGCCACTGGAATCAAGCTTGGTAACGACTCACCAGGCACATCTTACTCAACTCATCGTAACCTTGGAATCGCACTTTTCACATTCGCAACACTTCAAGTATTTGCTCTACTTCTAAGGCCAAAGCCAGACCACAAGTACCGAACCTACTGGAACGTGTACCATCACACTGTCGGATACACAACCATTGTCCTCGCTATTGTCAACATCTTTAAAGGATTCGATATTTTGGACCCGGCTGATAAATGGCGTTGGGCTTACATTGGAATCCTCATCTTTCTTGGTGCTTGTGTTCTTATTCTTGAGCCACTTACTTGGTTCATCGTTCTTCGTCGTAAGAGCCGTGGAAGTAACACAGTGGCTGCACCGAATTCAAACAAATACTCTAATGGCGTCAATGGTACCACCACCACTGGACCACATCACCAGGACGCTTAGTTTCACCATTCTACACTTCTTATTGTTTGTTTAACTTTTACGCAATTTTGGATTCTTTTTCCATTTGATATTTTGTAGGCTCATGTATGTATGTATACAATTTTATTCATTGTGTTATAGATATATCATTTTATGGAGAGATTAATATTTTATATGCGTGTTTCGTGTTGTTCTTCCATGCTTTCATGTATATAATACTTGAATAATGATGTGAGATTATAATATTGAAGATGATATAGTTAAGGTAAAAGATTGGTTTGATAAATGTGCAAAGAACTAGATGATAAGTCCGACCACTTAACAAATATTTTTCTTATGAGATTCTCTTTGTTTTAATTGATAACGTCGTTTTATAATTTTTTTTTTGTTAATAAGAAATGTTGCAAAAATTTAAAGAGAATTTTAATCCTGTCCAAATGAAGTTGATTAAGTGGAGATGTAATAAATAGTTAGTAGCTTATTTAAGTAAATTTTGTACTAGTACAAGTTACTATGCCATAAGTATCATAAGGTCATGAATAACGGTGAAACACATTGTGTGTTTTTAGGATTAAAAAATAGGAAATAAGGTGAATAGTGGTAGAACAGTTGTAACTTATCCTGCAAACTGTTTTTCCTGAAGAACAATTTTTATAATTTTAAGAACAGTTGTACCCACTATTCAACATTTTTATTATTTTAAAACCTTTAAGAACACATTTAAGTGTTCTCCCTTTACCAATGTCCTAATATATTTATTACATTGGTCTGACACACATGTGTGAATTAGGCCTAAGACTTCTTCACTCTTGGTTTTTTTATGTCTTAGGAATTTTTCTCTGATTTGCCTCCCTCTAACACATGCCTCACACACATCCTAAATTACTTTGAAGTTAAAAACCTTTTGACCATCTGACTGGTTTGAAGATTATATAGGTTGTGAAAGCATGAGTGTCCTAGTCTCTCGTGCTAAAGTTCAGACAAGTTCTCCTCCTCTTCTATCCTCACACTTTTCTCAGCAAGTTGCATCCGCAACAAGTAAGCTTTATGTACTATCTCTACTTCAACAATCTTGTCTCCATTTTAATTATTATGTATTATGCATTTGTTTCCCACAAATAGCACTTAGTATCCATTTCTTACCATTTGAGGTACACTCATAATGTTTTTATTTATCATTGGTACTAGAATTTAAAAACATATTTGATGACTCTTATTCCCTTCTTGGTCATCATTGCAATGTTTCTTTTGCATGTAGTCATCAATCTAGCACCGTTTCTAGTTCTGATGGGAACTTGAACTGACTTGTCTATGGTTGGGAACAATTTTTATTTTCGAGTCCGGAGGAAACCACTTTCGCGGCGATAAGGGTTCTGGCGGCTTAACAGAACCTCGTTATCGAGATCCTCCGAGACAAACGACGGTGGACCATGTGTCCATGTTTCCTACAAACAAAGCACCCTTTCGTGGGTATGAATTGTTTAAAAGAAAACCGAGTCTCATATAAGGTACCACTTATCTTTGTTGAGTTTTTTGCATAGAAGAAGGCATAAAAAAATAAAGAAGAAGACGAAGGCAAGTACTCAATAGATATATGTTTACATGATCAAATCATACACTACTCAGAAACTCGATTTAAATAAGCCAGCCGATAGAAAATGAAGGAAAGTTTCATCCCAACAAAGAAATTGAAGAAACAAATATAACTCATGAATCATTGAATAAATAGTGAATATAATTATTAGAAATGAAAAGTAGTGTTAATATTATAGTCACGAGAATGAGAGCTGTGGTGTTTAGTAACATTAATTTAATTAAAGAAATATAACACAAAAATGATCAGTTAAGATTTATGTGAAAAAATTAGAAAATCAAATATATTGAAACAAAAAGAGTACTGTATGATTCTTTCTCGGATATACCAATTCACATGGTTTAAAATTTTAAATACTGAATTGAGTGTCACAGAGTTATCGAAAAGCACCATACTAGTGTTCGTAGACTTCAATGTATATGTTTCTTACTTGATTGCTTTCCAGTAGATAGATCTACATCTCTATTTTCCATAGATGGTTTTTTGCAAAGCACAAGTAATCATGGACTTAAAATGGCATTATTGGTGGTACCAAGGTAAATAAACAATCTTTTTTTTTCCTTTACTTTAAAACAATATAAAGGAAAAACGTTTGTTGTAAAAGCTTTCAAATCTTTCGAACCTTTTTAACCACAATGTAGCATTTATTGCACAAACGTTTTTTGGGTGAATAAATTTTACATTCATACAAAAAAAAAAAAATATAAAGGAAAAAGTTGATTCGTTATTGATGAATCTAAAAAGATAAAATCGTGATAAATCAAAGTAATAGTAGAATATATATGTACAGCATCCAATTCACTAAGAAGGATAAAATTCATATGAATTATAAAGATAGTTTATGAAGAACATATTCCATTGATGTTACAAAAGAGAAGGCAACAAAAGGTGAAAGGGGACATTTCTCTATATTGAAAGTGTGACTACCATCCACTAAGGTAAGATAAAGATAAATATTCGTAAACTTAGTAAATTATTCCGTCACTGGTCGAACAGAATCTGAATTACTATTTTAAGATCTTAGTTTATAACTCTAAAATTTTTTAAAAATATTTTCTTTTATATTTCAACTTATAAACATAAAAAGAGATTTGGATAGTCTAATCTCAAAGTAATTTTTATTCCGTCACGAGTCACTTTATCCAATAGTTGGCATGCCATGTTTTTGTTGTTGTTGTTTTTTTCCTTTTTAAAAAATCTAAAATTCAGGCCATATATTTTTTTTTATAATCAGGGTAATATGAGATTTTACCACCCCATTTATCTTTTTAGGTTAAATGTATCCCATTCAGGTTTTATGATGGACCTAAACTACGACACTATTTCGACTCCCTAAATGAAATGATTTAGTATATTTCGCGTTTGAGTAAAACCGATCCCATCTAGACCTATATGACAACTTATGTTCAAGTTTTTAACAAAAAAAAAAAACTTATGTTCAAGTGGAACCAGTAGACCACCATGATTAATTCGGACCATATTTTTGTTGTTGCCATGATTGTTTTTAATTTTTTTTCGGATAGTATGATCTAACCCACAGTAATTTTGATACTACGTCAACGAAGTTGTTTTACTCCGATCAGCAAAGACTATTTAGTTTCACTTTTCAATCTGTTTGGACACACGTACCAATGTGAACCTATGGCTATCAGGCTATGGGTCGCTATGGGCATGGAACAATATTTAAGATACATAGCGTTAACGAAGTTTTATTTCTTTTGATGCGATTTGAATTATGATTAACATTAAATGACAAATCATGTTGTTTCATACGGAGGAATTAATTTGAGTTTCGGTCCAAAATTCCCAAATAATATATATAAAAAATATTTTTGGATTTAATAATTTTTATTATTTACCAATATATGGTTTGGTGATTTTTGTAATTTTTTAAAAATTATATAGAAAAATGAAATATGTATTCAAGAATTATTTTATTTTAAACATGGGGTAGGAAGTAGGAACTAAAGGAGAAAGTAAGGAATAGGTATTTCATGATTGATTAAAAGAAAGCAAAAAAGAAAAAAAGGTAGCCAAGAAAAAGAGGAAACAAAACAAACTAAAAAGCTTAACTTATGCTACAAATCCAAAAAACCTTCATCTATATATCCAATCTATACAAGAACAAAACTTGTTCTACATCTCATAGATTAATAAACACTGGAAAAAAAAAGTAAAAACATATAAAAATATAAATATTTACTTGTAATCATTAGTTTATTACATTATAATAGCATATCTCATGCCATCACTAACCATAAGATGATTAACCTCCGAGACACTACCATAATCTCCGGACACCCAAAGTCCATCTGTTCCGTTAACACGTGGCACCGCAAAACAAGAGATGATCGAGAACGGAAAACGCATGATCACGGCGTTAAACCCATCTTGTCTTCCATGAGCTACTACTCCCGGACCAGCACCGTTAGTTGATGATGGCAAGTTAGTCTCATCAGCTACACGAGGACTCTTACGAAGGTTTTGAAGGTTACGACGAAGTACAGAAAGCATCTGCGTCATCTCTAGACTCTGATCTTGAATTCTTGAATTCTTGAGTTCTTGAGTTCTTGAATTCTTGAATTCTTGATTTTAGGATCTTTAGTTTATACTCTCTCTTTTGGTGTTTCTTGGTTTGATGATATATTATAGGCACTTTGAAGAGAGAGGAACCGTATGGGCTTTTCTTTTATTTGTGTGAAAGATTGATTGCAAGTGGACAACTTGGAATTTGCTTTTCATTATTAGTGCTACTCTCTTTATCAATCTATATTTTATACTTTATATTTTATATTTTGTTACCTATATTTTTGTTTAATAACAAAAGGGAACAACAACATGGTGGTAGGGATAAATTCGCCCTCTATTATTTACTCTCACGATTAGGTGAACATCCAATCTATCTATACTATATAAAAGTTGAGGCTAAATGCTTCTAAGGCCGTCCACATAGGATTTTAGACGGCCAATCACGATTAGCCACCTCACTAATTAACATTTTAAATGAAAAAAATAATTTGGAAATAGAATAAATGTAAATTTTCTAAAATATTACGTAGTAGAGAAATGTAAAATGTAAAGTTTCTAAAATATTATGTAATAAAAAATGTAAACTTCTTAAAATATTACGTAGACAAATGTAAAAAGTTAGTTGAAGAAAATAATATGGAAATAAGATAAATAGAAACTTTCTAAAATATATAATAGAATAAATGTTAATTTTAAAAAATATTACGTAGTAGAGAAATGTAAAATGTAAATTTTCTAAAAATATTATGTAATAAAGAAATGTAAGCTTCTTAAAATATTACGTAGACAAATGTAAAAAGTTAATTGAAGAAAATAATATGGAAATAAGATAAGTAGAAACTTAGACTGCCAATCACGATTAGCCACCTCACTAATTAATATTTTAAATGAAAAAAAATAATTTGAAAATAGAATAAATGTAAATTTTCTAAAATATTACGTAGTAGAGAAATGTAAAATGTAAAATTTCTAAAATATTATGTAATAAAAAAATGTAAGCTACTTAAAATATTACGTAGACAAATGTAAAAATTTAGTTGAAGAAAATAATATGGAAATAAGATAAATAGAAACTTCCTAAAATATATAATAGAATAAATGTTAATTTTTAAAAATATTACGTAGTAGAGAAATGTAAAATGTAAATTTTTTAAAAATATTATGTAATAAAGAAATGTAAGCTTCTTAAAATATTACGTAGACAAATGTAAAAAGTTAATTGAAGAAAATAATATGGAAATAAGATAAATAGAAACTTCCTAAAATATATAAAAGTTGAGGCTAAATGATTCTAAGACCGTTCACATAGGATTTTAGACGACCAATCACGATTAGACACCTCACTAATTAATATTTTAAATAAAAAATAATTTGGAAATAAAAGAAATGTAAATTTTCTAAAATATTACGTAGTAGAGAAATGTAAAATATAAATTTTCTAAAATATTATGTAATAGAGAAATGTAAGCTTCCTAAAATATTACGTAGTAGACAAATAAGAAAAATTAGTTTTATATAGTATATATTTTAAATGAAAAAAATAATTTGGAAATAAAAGAAATGTAAATTTCTAAAATATTATGTAGTAGAGAAATGTAAAAGGTAAATTTTCTAAAATATTATGTAATAGAGAAATGTAAGCTTCCTAAAATATTACGTAGTAGACAAATGTAAAAAGTTGGTTGAAGAAAATAATATGGAAATAAGATAAATAGAAACATCCTAAAATATTACGTAGTAGACAAATAAGAAAAGTTAGTTTTATATAGTACATATTTTAAATGAAGAAAATAATTTGGAAATAAAAGAAATGTAAATTTTCTAATTATAATAGATAAATTTTCCTTTTTGTTTAGTATATATCGTCAAACAAAAGGAAACTTTAATTTTACACCTCCTTTTAATTTTATATAAATACATTGCTTGATCTTCACTTTCACATCATAACTAACCCCTACATTTTTTTGCTTTGATATTACATTTAATTATGAAATGAAAGTTTTATTGAAATATTAATGGTGTTTAGTTTTATGTAAATTTGCAGGTTGGATTTGTGAAAACAAAATCGTGAATCGATCTAAAATTTTGGATTTTTTCAGTTGATCAACATGTCTTAATATATATTGTAGGTATAATATTTTTTCGTTTTTTCCTTTATGAATCAATGAGTTTTTTTTAGTGTTCTAATTTTTACATCGATAATCTATTAAAAATATTAAAAAGTTTAGTTTTAGTGTATAAGTTCTCATTAAATCTTGATATTAATTTTTACTAATGATCAACAGGTCCATCAATAATTAGTAAAGAGTCGAATTTGTATTATGAACGTTTGATGGTTAATATTGACGCTTTCAAACTATGAATAAGGTACTATCAATGTCTATTTTTTGGTTATTTGTTGTGTTTTAAATTACTTTTTGTTGTTTTTATCAACAACCGACTAATAATTTTTCCTCCTATTCGATTGATTTTATGTCTTGAAACAACCAATTTCTTTTTTTTCTTTAGTTTTCAAAATTTTTTTAAAACATATTATTAATTATAAAAAATATTAGTTAAAAATACCCCGCGCGTAGCGCGGGTTCAAAGCCTAGTACTATATAAAAGTTGAGGCTATATGCTTCTAAGGCCGTCCACATAGGATTTTAGACGACCAATGGCAAAATGCCACCTCATTAATTAACATTTTAAATAATTTTTTATATCCAAATACTTACAAAATAAGAAGAAAATAATCTATACTATATAAAAGTTGAGGCTATATGCTTCTAAGGCCGTCCACATAGGATTTTAGACGACCAATCGCAAAATGCCACCTCATTAATTAACATTTTAAATAATTTTTTATATCCAAATACTTACAAAATAAGAAGAAAATAAATTTAGAAATAAAAGAAATGTAATTTTTCTAAAATATTACGTAGTAGAGAAATGTAGAATAAGAGAAATGTAATTATTCTAAAATATTACGTAGTAGAGAAATTTAAGTTTAAGAAAAAATGTAAATTTTCTAAAATATTATGTAATAGAAAAATGTAAGCTTTCTAAAATATTACGTAGTAGACAAATTAAAAAAGTTAGGTGAAGAAAATAATATGCAAATAAGAGAAATATAAACTTCCTAAAATATTACGTAGTAGAGAAATGTAAGCTTAAGAAAAATGTAAATTTTCTAAAATATTATATAATAGAGAAATGTAAGCTTTCTAAAATATTACGTAGTAGACAAATTAAAAAATTAAAAAAGTTAGGTGGAGAAAATAATATGCAAATAAGAGAAATATAAACTTTTTAAAATATTACGTAGTAGAGAAATGTAAACTATTATGTAGTAGAAAAATGTAAGCTTAAGAAAAATGTAAATTTCTAAAATATTATGTAATTATAAAGAAATGTAAGCTTTCTAAAATACTATGTAGTATTAAAAACATTAGGTGAAGAAAATAATATGGAAATAAAAGAAATAGAAACTTCCTAAAATATTAAGTAGTAGAGAAATGTAAACTTTCTAAAATATTAGGTAGTAGACAAATAAGAAAAGTATGTTTTGCAAGAAAAGTATGTTTGCAAAAATACAAATAAGAAATGTTTAAAATTAAAGGAAATGTTCTTTAAAATTAACATGGATAAAAATAAATAATAGTAGTTTTATAATAATTAACCGTTATGATAATGAATTTCTTACAATATATCAATTTTCCTTTTTGTTTAGTAGATTGTTTGATCTTCACATTCACATCATAACTAACCTGTCTAACCCCTATATTTTTTTGCTTTGATATTACATTTAATTATGGCATGAAAGTTTTATTGAAATATTAATGGTGTTTAGTTTTATGTAAATTTGCAGGTTGGATTTGTAGAAACGAATACGTGAATTGATCTAAAATTTTGGATTGTTTCAATTGATCAACATGTCCTAATATATATTGTAAGTATAATATTTTTCTGTTTTTTTCTTTATGACTCTATGAGTATTTTTAGTGTTCTAATTTTTACGTTGATAATCTATTAAAAATATTAAAAAGTTTAGTTTGATGGTTAGTATTGATGCTTTCAAACTATGAATAAGGTACTATCGATGTCTTTTTTTTGGTTATTTGCTGTGTTTAAATTATTTTTTGTGGTTTTTAGCAACCACCGACTAATAATTTATCCTCCTATTCGATTAATTTTATGTGTTGAAACTACCAATTTTTTTTCTTTTTTTCACTATTTTTTATAAATATTATTAAAATACCCCGCGCGTAGCGCGGGTTTAAAACCTAGTTATATTAAAAAGTTTGATTAAGCACTTAGCTTAAACCATCCACTTATTTAACAACAGAAAAATAATGCAAATGATCTAATTATTGAGTTTAGGTGTAGGGAATATGAGACAAGAGTAAATAAAGAAAGGAAAGAGACAATGAATTGTGAAATTGAGAATATGTGTCTTTTCTTCAACTTGTTTTACTAAATTACTCTATGCACACCATGCAGATAAAATTTAATAAATATCTTCTCCTAAAAATTCAGTATTGTTATTTTGTTTTATCAATAAAATGGTTATTTTGTTATTAGAGTTAAATTTGATACATGTTGAGATGTTGTACACGAACATTCTGAAATAATTATAAAAAATTATGAAATTTACCATTACTAATTGTAACCCGATACTGCTTTATGCAATGTATAAATATAGTTCAAAAAAATTTAAATGTAGTTTAAAAAATTTTTACACCTCTTAAAACACAGAAAAAATTATGTTGTAAAAATTGTACGAACAACAAAAAAATTGAAAAAAAATTGTTTTGAGCTGTGAACTTTTTTAAGAGAAAATAAAACTTAATTGGTTCAATAATAAAACTTTAACTTTTTTTTTGGCTGTACCACAAAGATATAGCCCAACAAATCAAATATCGGTATTTTATCTTATGATAATACTAAAACTTAGTTACATATATTGGTGTTGACAAAAAAAAAACAAAAAGTTACATATATTGGTAAATAAAATTTTACAGTTCTTTAAAATTATATATTTATTTTGATATTAATTAATATATGGTTTAACTATCGAAGAGTATAATTTGTTCCATCAATAAAAACTATTATATGTTTCTATATGGTTCACAATATAACATGTGAAGATCTTTTTCTTTCTAATTGGTTATTGAAGTATATTTGATAGCGAAATTAAATATTTTAACATTCAATAATATATAAACGATTTTATTCAAAATTATGATGGTTTTAGAAAATTAATTGTGTTAATTGAGGAATAACTCAGAAAGATAATCTAATGCTCTTTTGTTTAAATGATTGATTCGAGTCTTTTTCTTTTGTGGCTAGTCATTACCTAACCTTTACCTTTACCTAAAAACAATCTAGAACGAATTTTAGTTACATAATTTGATGTCATAATCAAAAGTATATTGTCTGACAAACTTAAACCTTAAGAAAAACGATTTCTCATTAGTCTTATCATTCAGTAAAATTGGTTTAATATTCTTGAAAATGTGTATAATATTTTCTAGCAAGTGTCTAGAGTCTAGTAAACCGATACGAAAACCAGAATTTTGCATAAACCAAAAAAGATTGGATTCTAAACATCATGAGGTGTAGTAGAACCAAGTAGTTTGTCTTCTTCAAGTGAAATCTCACCTAATGGATGTGATTTGGTGATCTTGTTCCATTCATTCTCTACTCTGAAAAATATCCATTGAAAGCGTCTCAACATCTCCATGGCTGTAATTGTGAACACTGTTATGTAGTTGTGTCTCAAATGTGCTGATAATTTGTATGTCCATGCACATCTCAGCACTAGATTGCTCCCTATCACCCAGAAATATACCTGCAACCGCGTAATATTCGACAGTTTTAGCATCACAATACGAAGATAACACAATGGCGGTGTAATTGGAAACTGAATCTCTCACCCATTGCCGGCCATATAATAGATTTGATAAGGCACTTGGACGATTAAACTTGAATATCTTAGTGAAACCGCTGTACAACAAAAAGAAGTGATGTGGTTGTGATACTAAAAAAAGTTTGCAAATACTGTTTAGTGGATATGAAGATGCGGTTTCAACTTTCAACTTATTATTACCTCAAGTCCCAATCTCGAGTTACATCCCAGTAGAATGAGTAAAGTGAGTTGATGACGCTTGAGAAAAGCCAGAGAGGTCGGTAAAATGATGTCCAGCTCTCAGGCATCACGTGATATTTAAGCGCAGAAAGGAAGATCACGGGTACTGCTGTTGAATACTTCAGAGCTGAAAAAAAATCACAGATCATCTATAAGATTGACAATAGGGAAAGAAAATCTTTCTTAATAATGTGGGACGATTTAACATCAATGCTCATAAGCCAGGGTTTTACCATTTAAAAGAGATGACTTTTCTTTTGTATCTTTGTATTGTCGAAGACATTGCAAAAGACGGCAAATATAGGGGAAAACAAGAACCAAAGGGATTGCAATTTGATGACTGCCACAGACAGCATCAGCTTCAAACCAAGCAATTGTTGCGACCTGTAAGTTCAGGAAACCTCTTTAACTCATATATCCCATCATTTCACAACAGACAATACAAAATGGAATTCGTGCAGGTGGGACAGACAACTAGGATTCTATTGGTTCATCAGCAAAACTAGGATAGCATATAATTGACTGATAAATCTTATCCTGGTGTTTGTCAGTCTTGGAGGATAAACTTTTTCATAGCCACAGATCAATCTATTTGTAACATAACCATATCATAAGAACGAATGGAACTAGTTCCTCCGCATAAGAGGATTCTAAACTATATTAGATGTCACAAATAATGATAGACTGAGTAAACCAGTTACCTGCCTATGCACCATCCGGCAGACGGACCGCTCTAAGTCGGAAAATACCTGCACATAATTACCAATGTCCATCAGGAATGACAATTAAGTATCAGCAGCATAATCTTTACCGAGACAAAATAAAACGCAAAAGGGAAACGTGGAACCAATTCCATTTGTCAGCCAGATAAAAAAGGCACCAGTTACACTAAGCCTCCAGCTACCAATATCCTAATTCCAAACCACATATTTAATTAGAGGTTAGCGCTCTCTTACAGGACTATTTGAAATGTCATACCTTTACCATCGAGGTCAGAATATCTGCCAAAAAGAAGTCTGGAAATGTAATTGGCTGTGAAACAAAAAACTCGCATCAGATATCCATGCTTAAATGAATATATACAAAGCGTCCACTATATCATAAGATTTTGAACAAATCACACATGCCACTGATAAATCATTACACTTATATACCACTTGCAAGTTTAATGTCAATCAACAGCTGTCTATCACTTTACCTGCAGTGGGAAAGCTATCCGCCACAATGTTCTCAGCAGAAAATATCGACTTGACAAGTAGAAAATGTCGAAGGGAAATATCAGAACCAAAGCAAAAGCAATGTACAGGAGCACCTGCAGCAGTGACAACAAAAAAACTTAAGACATGCCTTCGCTGATTTATCTGGCATACAAAGAGGTAACAGAGTAAAACAACAAACATAACATTTACAATAAAGACTATAAGAAGCACATGAAGCTAACCGGTTGTGAAGCTGCCAAAGATACTTCCCCATGAGAATACAAATATAGGTATGCTGTCATGCTAGTTGGGACAATGATTGTCATCCACATGCTACACTGCAGCCAAAAATTTTACACAAAAGAGAAACAACAAGATCCAGATACTAACTGAGAACAATACGGAAATAGAGAAGCTTGTCTACTGGTATAGTAGCAATCTTCATCATATCGAAGAAACAAAAAATATAAACACTTAAATTGAACTTAAATTACCTTCCACATCTCTCTATGAGTAAGGTGGTTATGGTCAAGATCAAAGACTTTGGCATAATTAACACTTCCTTGAGAGAACACCCATAAGTTCACTCCCCACAGCCAAACCATCATTGTCTAAATTATTCAAAAGGCCACAACTCAAGACATAATCATAAGAAAAAGAAGTAAACATAAAATACCAAAAGAGAGTAGAATCTGAACTCACCACAAGAAGAAGAGGATTGTAATAAAGAAATGCTTCATACAAAAATAAATCTCGCAAGTCGATACTCATTCTCATTACTGAATCCCATCCAATCTATATTCAAACAAGATACAATAAACATCATCAAAAAAACAATCAATGCCGTAAAAAAAATTCACATTTTAACAACACAAAAGAACTCACCTTACAGCAACATAAAGCCCAAAAAAGAAACAAAAAAACCTGCAAATTTTTATACAATGATAAAACAAATTAAAACATATAACTTCTACAGAGACATATATATTTAAAACAATATCAATTCTCAAAACAAACCTTAAATCTCCAGAGGAAAATTGGAGAAGGAACCATTGTTGTAATATGAAGTGGTGAACTTGAACCTTTAAGATCACCCATTTCTGATACAACACTACTTAAATGATCGTTTAAACCTAAACAAAAACCCAAATCAAAAAATCAAAACTTTCATACGATCTCTTTAGTATCAGATCAGAATTAACACATTTTGATGATGAAATAGAAACTGGGCTTACCAGGATCAATGAAAACAGATTTGCTACCAGATTTACGAAGATGAGGACTGTTTGAAGAGATTGTTGCTGGATTTTCAAACATGACCAGAGTTTCATGATTATTGGGGTAAATTCGAATCGAATTGAATCGAGTATTGGTTTTATAAGAAGCTCATCGTCACTTTCAGAAGGAGATCGATCTAATAGAGAGGCCCAGAAGAGAGAATTGTGGAAAAAATTGAGGATGAGTATGTGAGGGTTTCGATTACAGATCTTCAATTCTTCAACGCATTGAGTAGAGATTAAGCGAAACTCTTTTTTTTTTCTTTTCCGTTAGGATTTTAGACACTCTTTTTTTTTTGTTAATTATTATTTATTGTCAGTGTTTTAGAATTTTAGGAATTGGGCTTTAATAAAGCCTTGTAGGCCCAACATTGTTAGAGAACTTTGTTAAAAACAAAAATAAAATTAGATGAAATTTTGTTTTTTGTCAATTGGTGGATTAACACACATGAATGTTTGAGAATAATCATAGTTTTAAGGATTATTTTTGCTAATTGATCTGCACAATTGTTTGTAGTCATGGCTTTGACAGTGAAATCTTTACTTATATGAATCCATTTTCTCGATCATTGTATTATAGAGATATAATTTTGAAGTATTATGTGTTCCTTTTTGCCATGTAAAGCCCAAACCAAATTTCAATAATAGTCTTTATATTTCCATTTATTTGATAACTAAATAGTTATGATGATTGCATTTTTTCAATTAAACTTCATATTTAGCTTTTTTTTCATTAAAGGGTAAGTCTGAAATGCTATAATTGTAAAAAAAAATGATTTATGGTGCCACCAAGTAATTCTTTTTTTTTTTTAACACTGGATTATTATTATTCAATTGCAAATCAGGATAAATATTACATCGGCTACTCTTATGACGGATAATTCTACGATCTCATGTAAAGTTGTTTCTTTAAAATCTCCTTAAAATCAACAAATAAATTACGTCTTCCGGAAATTGAACCCCAGACCTCCTGATGTAAAGAAGGATAATCAACACCCTTGGTCAACCACTGGACCAAGAGGGCTTCCACCACCATGTAATTCAAATGTCACTTTTTATTTGATACTTCCTCCGTTTTTTATAGATTGATTTTTCCATTTATCTTTTTGTTTTTAATAGATTGATTTTGTAGAAATAATTAATGGTCAAACCTTTTATTTACTTTAATACTTACACAACTTCCCATAATTGGTAAATTAATACTCCACTAGTATTTTTTTTTCTGGCAATATACTCCACTAGTACTATAAATTAAAGTTTGTATACGTTCACCTCTATAACTATTTTATAGAAACAGAAAATTCTGTTTTCCTTAAAATAAATGGAGAACAAAGGGAAAGATGCAATAAAGGCAGAAGTGAAAGAAGAAACGAAGAGGGTGGCCAAAGTTCAACACATATTCGATCTTAACAAGAAGTTTTATTATGATGATGGACAGTTTCACCCGAATAAAGAGATTCAACAGGCTATAATAGTATGCTAAATATCCTTGTGTCCGATGAGATTTGTTGAAAAGTATTTTGGCATCTTTTAGTTTCGGGAAATTGATGTAAGATTCAATAAAAAAATTATCAATAAGAATCTTCTTCTCCATTTTGTATTAAAAAATATTTTTCTATGAAATATTATCAAGGATAATATTCTTATTACGATATCCTTGTACTATGGAATGATGGAATTAGTGTTATGCTTTCTTTTTTCTTTTTGGTTTCTCTTCAAAATGCCTTTTTGTTGGTTTGATTGTTAACGTAATGTAAATAACTTTGAAATAAAATGATAATATTTTGTAAATCATTAAAAAATCCAAGATCCAAAATATTCAAATTCGGTAAATTCGGTGGTTGATACATCAAACGAATATCAAAACCAAGTTAAGAAGCTGCTGCTCGAAATTCCTCATCTCTCGGATCAACGTGTTTTCTTGCATTATCTTGTTGAATAAAGATAGTTTTCCCAAAATCCTCTTGTGGCCATTTTTCACGAATGCTTGAAATAACTTTCACGATTAAAAACTCTTTTATATCTTCCCTTTTGATGGAGGTCATCGCTTTTAACTCCAAAGTCCCCGCCTCTCGGTTTCTACTCCGGATCTTTTAGCTGGTTGCATTGTAACAAATTGAAAAATCCCTATTTTCCCAGAAAATGTCTCATTTCCTTCTCTATCGAATCTTGGACGAGCCATGGCTGCTAAAAACATTAATTTAGTAATGAAGTTTTTACTCTGACATGTACGATGCGGCTCGTCTTCAACATGATGCATGTAATCAGGCTCTGTCTTTTTTGTCAAATAAAACCATTTTTTATCGATATGGACAACATTTACATATCAACAAACCTTGGATGGTTAGGCATCGTAGAATTGTCGAGCATGGAGAGACAAAACTGTAGACAAGCTCTCATATTATCTTCCTTCAAACTTGCCTTGATGGCATCTGAATGGCGTTTAAGGAGCCCTTGTTTTAGACATCGGTATACCACAGATACACTCACATTCAAAGAAGCTGCCAATGACCTTAAAGTAGTTCAACGATTGAGCGGGATAGCAAGAATTTGATCAAGATCAATTTGAATTTTTTTAATTCCACAATTACCTTTCCTTTTATGCGAAACATCCACAACTTCACCACTGGGAGTATTTTTGGCCCATCGCCAAATTCGTTGCACCGTTTGCAAAGGTACAAAGAATAAATTAGAGACCTCCGTTGTTGTCGTTTTCTCCAACTCTCAATCGAAGCTTCTTTCCAACAAAGCAAAGTAAATCTCTAATCTTTCTTGATCTGTCATTTCTCTTTTACGAGGCTTACTTGCTTGAGAAGTTTGTAATATCTCAATGTTTTCTCCTATCATTTAAAACAAAAAATTGAAAAACACGTTAATATACAAGAAACCAAATATCATATTCAGTAGCATGGAAAGATATGACGAACAAAATTAATAACAAAACCAAATACACAATTTGAAATTGAAATTACTAAACTATTTTGACGTAATTACCGAAGCCTATACTTTCTTTTGTGTGATGAAATTGGAAACAAAAACAAACTAATAAAAAATATTATGATCAATACTAACAATAATGAAAACAAAATTACCAAAATTTATAGGAGAATAATTATGATATAGTAGCACATGTTTCTCCACTTTTATGAATAAATTATTCATCTAAGATAAAAATTAAGGCCATGAAAAAAAAATTGAGAAAAGACGAAACTAAATTACTAGAACATGTTTCTCCACTTGACATACTGAACTATTTTGACGTTTATCGAAGCCTACACTTTTTAATTGTGTGATGAAATTGGAAACAAAAACAAACTAATAAAAAAGATTATGTTCAATACTACAATAACAATAATATAATGTTCTACCAAAAAAAAAATAACAATAATATAATGAAAACAAAAAAAATACCTAAATTAACAGGGGAATGATATTCCTGTTCTTCATGAAATGATATGGCGAAAGCATCATCTGACGACTATCTTGTTGGACTTGTATTCAAATCAATTCGAAAATCTGTTTCATTATTTTCAGGTGGTAAATTAAGATCAAAACTATGAAAAGCCATAGATGCTTTTACTAAATGCTGTAAATCTATGTCAATATATGTTAAGCGCTCTTCCACGCCTTTGGGGTGTGGGTGATGAAGTGGTGGGAAGAATTTTGGAAAATTGGAAAATACAATTTCTTTTCCAATCCGATGAATCTATGGCCTCAATTCTTCGATGGGGACCATGGTCATTCAATGATTGGATGCGCGTGATACATAAGTGGACTCCGATACACACGGTTGAAGATCTGAAACGTATTTCTTTATGAGTTCAAATACAAGGAATTCCACTGCATTTCCTCACGTTGCGTATGATTACTCAAATAGGCCATACTTTGGGCCACTTCTTGGAAACAAATTATTCTGGTGGTGATGGGGCTCTGCTGGTTAGATCTGTAAAGCGGGCTGCTGACGTGCGGGCTTGACCCATATAGTATCTTTGTGGTGCGGGTCTGGACATTGATTTTTATGTCCATGAAATAGCAGGCTTCGCAGGTTGGCCCGTTATGGGTTGCGGGTTCATGCGGATAAGTCCGTTGCGGATTGCGGGTATGTCGGTCGACCCGCGAAACATAAGAAAAATAATTTGAAACCTTCTGTTTAACTTAGATGCTTTCAAACCTTTTGTCACAAAAAAATCAAAGTTGAAAAATCTAGTTAGAAACTCACGATCTGAGACACTAAGTGCTTAACAAGAAAACTGAAGAGTCATTTTTAGTTTTACAATTTTCTTGTTACTTACGATCACTAACCATCATATTTCAAGTATAATATTTCCAGAGATTGAGTCATATTCATCCAGTTGAGCCATCCTTAAACTACATACTTGTAATGGTAAGTTGTTATAGTGCTGATTTGATGTTTAACTTTTGAGTCTCATAGTGATTGATTCGTGAGTCATGTACATGATTTAACACTGAAAAATTTGTTAAGCTAGAGACTTTTCATACATTTTTCAATTTTGTTATTGACAGTATTCACAATATTCTTATTAAGATCAGTAGACATGGAATCTCAGAAAGTTATCGATGCCGTAAACGCTAAAAACGAGCAAAGAACGTGTGATGAACCTAACGCATTCAATAAGCCGGAAAAAAGTTTATGATGAATCAGAAGATCTAAAACGAAAAAAGAAAAGTGTGTGCTGAAACAAAAGCATCTAAAACTCAGAAAAGAAAAACGTGTGCTGAACCGAAAACACCCAAAACGCAGAAAAAAAAAATCATTGAGGTTGGTGATGATGATGAAGATGATGATCATGATGATGGTGATGTTGATGTTGATGTTGATGAAAAGGGAAATTCATCAAAACCAAAGAAGAGAAGGCAAGATTCAGACGTGTGGCGACATTTCATGTTGATTAAGAAGATTGATAGATTAGGAAAAGTGAAAAAGAGCTTAGTGCAATTATTGCAAGTCGGATTATGAGTTCGACACACACAAAAATGATACGAATTCATATAGATGATGAGTCTTATTTTTATCGTTTTTACTCTAAGTTTTAGGATTATATTTTGAGTCAATTAACCTATATTAGATAGATATTAAGACTATTTGCTTTACTTAGTGATTTACAGGTCTAAGAGAGAATATTGGAAAAGAAAGGATTTTGGATCAAATGGGGGTGCAAATGGGCTAAGCATGAAGAAGTCGACCAATCGTGAAGAAATGGATGAGGATCGACCGATCCACACCAAGGATCGATCGATCCATGAAGAATTGCGACCCACGGTTGAAGAGGCGGCTGAACTAACCAACCAGGCCCATGGACCGTTCGATCCAATCAAAGGCCTTGGCCCAAGACGAAAAGACGGTGGGATCGACCGATCCACACCGAGGATCGATCGATCCCCGCTTGCCGACTCTCCAAGGATTTCCATTTTTCTTCTTTCCATTTTCTTTCTCTTTTTCCTTTTGCGGCCTCTCTCCCTTTACTATATAAAGAGGGGCTCGCCTCTTGTATTTACACACAATTCATTCTCTCCCTTTTAGAGTTTGTAAGAGATTCACATCTCAATACACTCTTAGTTTTATTTTATAAAGATGTTTCTTCATAGTTTCATCTTTGTTTCTGTTTTTATGTTTGAGTAGTTTCCTTATTAGGCTAGGGTTTCTCTGAAGGGATGTGATCGATTGTTAGGTTGTTAGTTTTGGAATTTATTTTATAGTTCTTCTTCTATGTTGTTCCTAATGCTTAGGGCTTGAGTAGCCAACTTGTTCTAAGATCTTAGGTGGTTAGTTTGGACACGAGAGTGCGGTTAGTCACCTGAACCATCTAGTCGAGCAAGGTGTGATTCCATGGCGACGAGAGTCATAACCATGGCACCTTGTGAACATATCAATCTTGTTATTAATGCTAGCTTTACTTTGTTAGGAGGGTACGTGATGCGAGAGCGACTTGCCTGTTCTTTAATTTAGTATTGCTAAGTAGGCACGTGATGCGAAAGCGACTTGCCACTACAATCGTGAATTGAGTTCTAGAATATATTTTAATACTCTCTGTTAATTAATTTAATCGTTTTGTCACATTCCGGATGGTTTCCCTATGCATAATATTTCTTTTATTTATTTATTTGCTTATTTTATTTCTCGTTAAGTTGTTAGAAATCAAACCCTTATTTTATTTTGTCTTAGCTTAATTTGATCTATTAATTTGAAGTGTATCTCTGGTCTCTGTGGATTCGACCCTAAAGTACTACTATGATTACCGTTTTTGATCTGGTATAGTGTATGATAGGTTTTATTTGAGTGACCAAATTGGCGCCGTTGCCGGGGACCAATAGATACCTTTAGAGTTTTAGAATTGAATTTAGTCTAAGATTTTATTTTTCGTATTATACTAATTATTTTATTTTTGTTTTTGTTTTCAGGTGCATGCAATTGAGAAGCCACAAGGCTACCGATTTACTTGCACTCTCTAACGAAGAACTAGGCCGTTTGGAACGAAGAAGGAAAGCCAACTCCGAACCAGCTGAGATGAATCCTCAAGATGTGCAACCAGAAGGAGCTAATCCACCTGTTCTTCCCGCTGCTGAAGGAGGGAACAATCCTCCACATGTCCAACCTGCTGCTGTCAGACCGGTCGGTCTAATTCTCGGACCGAACGATCCTCGTGCTGCCAGACCGATCGATCCGCCACCTGGACCGGTTGATCCTGTCGCTGCTGCACGTCCTACTCGTACGCTTGGTGAGCAGGATACACCGGATCGCTTCTATGCAAACTGGTCTGCGCTCCGTCCTCCGAATCCCACACGTCAGGACTATGAGATTAAGTACAGCTTGATCAACCTCGTCCAAAACCGTTGCTTTAACGGCTTGCACACGGAGAACCCGATGGATCACATCGAGGCATTTGAAGCGCTATGCAATACCACGAAGGCTAATGGAGTTCCCTACGACTATCTGAGGCTGACATTGTTCAAATTCTCACTTGCGGATAAGGCGTTGCGATGGCTCAAGATGTTGGAGCCCGGTTCCATAACCACTTGGGAAGAGTGTCGTGCTAAGTTCCTAAACCACTTCAATACGAAGGCCCGATCAGCACGTATGAGGAACCAAATTGTTGCCTTTAGGCAGAGGGCTACTGAGACTTTCAATGAAACTTGGGAACGATTCAAAGAGTACGTGAAGGACTGCCCCCATCACGGTTACACTCAAGAAAGCCTCATGACCACTTTCTATGGCGGTATTGACACCCAATACCAAATGGCTCTTGACACGGCAAGCAAGGGAGACTTTTCAACCAACACGGTGGCACAAGCGATGACACTTATCGAGAATTTGGCACGAAGCAATAGTGATCACGCTCCGGAGTATGACCGATCGGTTAAGGTGAAAGCAATTGAGACTGATGCACTTAAGGATCTCACGCAGAAGGTGAACCTTCTTCTTGCGCGTGAACAACAACCAATGAAGGCATGTGAGTTGGAAGAAGATGAAGACTTGGAAGAGCTTAATTACGTTGGAGGTTACCGTGGTTTCAATCCCAATTACCGGAACCATCCTAACCTCTCTTATCGCAGCAACAATGTGGAGAACCCCCAAGACATGGTCTACCCTCCACGCCAACAAGGAGCTTTCAACAAGCCACCCGCACCTGCTAGCTACCCGCCTAAGCCAGCTGCTCAAGAGAATAAGTTGGAGTCTATGATGTACTCTCTGATCGAAAGCCATAAGAAGAGTGCATCCGAGATCAATGCTAAGATTGACGGGATGTATGGTGACCTTAATGGGAAGTTCACTACTTTGGCGACAAGAGTTGATTCATTGGACAAAAGGGTTTCATCCATGGCCTCTAGCTCCAAAGGAAAAGAAGCTTGTAATGCTGTCGTGGCTCAATCTAGAGTCAATACAACCCTCAATACCGGTGCGATTGGAGATACTTCAAGTTTTCATTGCCCAGGATCGACCGATTCCCTACCTAGATCGACCGATCCTCCTACCGGTTTCACCCTGTTGACCCGAGAGGTCAGATCGACCGATCCCACCATAGATCGATCGATCCGTGCTGCTGTTCGAGGCGTTTCTGATTCGTTTTCAAATGAAAGTTATGCGTACTTCGTTGCTAAGGCTGATGTACTTCCTTACAAACTTCAGAGTCCTTACCCATCGATGTCTAGGGCCAAGATCGATGAGAAGAAGTACAACCGATTCAAGGAGATCATTGGTGAATTGATGAAAGAAGCTACGTTTTCCGAAGCTTTAGGAGATCTCCCGTTCTTGAAGAAGATCTGCAGAGATGTCATTGATGGTACTGAAGATGCTGTAGAAGTTGATGCGTACTTGGCAATACGGAAAATGGCTAGAAATCCAAAGCTTGTCAAAGTGGAGAAACTTGAAGATCCGGGCAAGTTTGTGGTGCCATGTTCGATTGATGGAGAAGTTTTCAACAATTCCTTGTGTGATTCGGGATCGAGCGTAAATGTCATGTCTATGGCAACCGTCCGAAGGCTTGATCTCCAAGGGATGGAGACTTCTCAATGCTCTTTGAAATTTGCCAACGCTTCCACAACTACTCCTCAAGGCTTTATCGGTGATGTGGAAGTGCGTATAGGTAACCACCTAGTGCCCACCGACTTCCATGTGGTAGAGATGAGTGGAGGTTCGGAAACCCCTTTGATCTTGGGACATGCGTTCTTAACCATGGTTGGAGCCGTATTTGACCTTGAAGAACCCAAGATGATCTTCACCAAGATTGACAAGAATGTAGCCTACCATCTGGTACTTGAAGCCAATCGCTTGGGATCCAACTTTACCGATGTGTTCGTGGTGATGAAGAGAACGCCCCATATTCGCGCGAATCGCCAATGACCTTTCCCTCCGCATAGCACCGGAATCGTGAAGAGGAATTGCAATTGCATCCCTCCATGCGTTGATCCCACCGTGAATCAAGAAGGAATGCGAGATGAGATTCATCCACATGATCTCAACATGTTCGAAATGCGAGTGAGGATGGTGTCGGACGAGTATAGTTTCGAAGAAGCTAGGTTGAATTATCCCGGCCGACAAAAGTGTTTTTGGAGGAGCAGGGAACCCCTCTATGCCATCGAAGCACACTTCTATAGGTCACGCGAAAGAAACAGCGAGAGAAGACGTCTTCCCAAGATGGAAGATCCCGGTTGCTTCGTGATTCCATGCGCTATCAACGGTACCTCGGTGTACAATTGCCTTTGTGATTCGGGAGCCGGAACAAGTGTGATCCCAACCGCCATCGCCTCTCGATGTGGAATCACAAATTGCTTCCCATCCACAACAAATCTCTACATGGCCGACGAGTCCGTGGTAGTACCAAGAGGAGAGCTTCGCGATGAGATGGTGCGAATCGGCGATGTGGATGTCCCCACGGACTTCAAGGTTGTAGATGTGCCCGGGAAGCGTCAGCAAGTCATCTTCGGGAGAGCCTTCTTGAACACCGTTGGAGCTGTCATTGATGCTCCAAATCGCCGAGTATGTTTCACTAATATCGACAAGAGGGTTTTCTATCATGTCACGCCAAGGGGGAAGGCAATTAGACCCATCCGTATCGAAGAAGGAGGTCGCAATGTAAGCATCTCAAGAGGACGAGTTGAAGGTCCAAGAACTCGTTCACAAGCCTAGAAGAAAGAAAGTCAAGCTATAGACTTAAAACAAACGGTTTCGGGAGGCAACCCGATATTTTTGTACTAACTATTATGTTTTGAGCTTTGGGTTTTTGTTTCTTTTGATTTTTAAAGTTTAAACTATTTATAAGTTGAGGATTTTAATCAGTGAGTCAATGTGGATTCAGGAATAGGTTTTAATTGCATTAAGATTCGAGATTTTGGTGATCAAACTCTTAGGATCGATCGATCTCCACGAAGGATCGATCGATCTCGCCTGGAGAACTAACCGGGGGACAGAAGCCTCTGGATCGACCGATCTACACCAGGGATCGATCGATCCCGACTCAGGTATTTCTAAAAAATTAGGTTTTCCGGTTTGAATCGGTTTACCACTTGATTCAAACCGGTTTGAACCGGTTTTCTAGGGCTTAAAGTCGACGGAGATCGACTTCTTCTTCTTCCCCATCGATCCCTCTCCTCCATTTTTATACACTCTCAATCTTTAAGCTCTCATATCTCTCTCAATTCTCCATCATTTTTAAAGATTCTTGGTGCTAAATCATACTATTTTTCGAGCCCTATATGATTCCCCTACACCCAATTCGTTTAAACCAAGGTACTGAATTCGAAATTTAGCTTAGGGATTTCGGGTTTTTGCACTTTAGGGTGTTACAGCTTTGTAATCCTTTGGAATTAGGTTGAATTAAGTTGTTGGGAATGCTATAGGGTTGTTAGTTTCTCTGTTTTGAAATGCATTTGGTTTTATTGTGAGAAACTTGAAAATTTTGTGTGCTAGGCCTTAGAATTTCGATTTTAGAAGTTTAGAAATGCAAATTGATGGATTGAGAGAGACGATTGAGTTCGAGAGAGTGCTAATTACTGATTGCATGTGTTAAATGCCATTACATGTATCGATTTTTCTGTTTTGTATTTCGCGAGTGCGATAGAATTTTTGATTTTATGTTTAATTGGATGTTGCTTGCTTGCGTCGCACTGCTTGTTTCTATGAGTTTCTAAAATCATTTTGATTTTTGTTAAACTTTGTGAATTGTTCTAATTTGTGTTTGAGTGTTTTCGGTTTTCAGGAAATGGCTCCAAGACGACGTAGCGGCAAAGAACCAACCACCAGAGAGAGAGAGTGAACCCAAAAGGATCAAGACAACACCATTGCACTCCGAACCTGCAAGTTCGAGCCCACACAGTTTCTGGAAACCGATGTTCTGAGCGCGATGGGCATCCTCGACGATGTCCTGGGATTTCTGCGTAATGCTGGCTTCGGGTCTTTCCCGGAGAAACGATGGGACCGCAGCCGAGTTTCTCGCCACGGTGCAGGTCCATTTCCCCACGGATCCGCTTGATGCCACTGATGCCTTCATCTCCTTTTTTCTGTCTAGGAGACACTTCACCATCACACTCCTTCAGCTGTGTGAGATCTATGGGTTCCCGACTCGCGAGAAGACCCATTTCGATGGCATCACTGATCCTTCTGCATTCTGGCAGACCTTTGGTTCCGCAGCCCGGTGATTCGCTTGGCAGTCCGCTTCATGAGCAGCACTATCTTTGCCCGTGCTGAGATGGGTACTTTGCAGCTCCCTGAGCTCTCCATGTCCTTCTATGGACTCCATCCATTAATCACCGACCGGACCACGGCCAACTACAACAAGACGCACCGCGTCAACTTTGCTGCACTACTTGTCCAGGAGTTCATCCAGGTGGCGAAGCAAGCGCTTCGATCTAAGAAGAAGGCGATTATGATAGGGAGCTTGGTGACACCCATCATCACTCATTGCCGTTTCAACATCGCGCCTCCCATTCCTGAGCACAAGGCACGATTCATCGACCGGGTGCACCTCTACGCGAGCGAGATCCTCATCCGCCACTCGCTAGTCTATCGTTTCCAGGGTGCTGACGGGGTTTACAGGTACATTCGCCTGCCCCGCACTTGCTATTCCAGGCAACATTGCCTTTGATCCGCCTGCTGGGGCGCTTTCCGAGAGGCCTATCCCGCCGAAGACTAGTGGTGTCCGGAGAGCAGCACGCACCCGACGCACTGATGAGGCTGGTCCTTCTGAGCCTTCTGCATCTCAGCCACTGCCATTTCAGCCATTCTCCAGACGGATCCACCGGAGCCGACTACAGAGGTGGAGCGTTGGGTCTGCGAGACGACCAAGAAGAACAACACCCTGCTGACAAAGATTGCTTCTTGGCTTTGCTGCGTTGGACCGCCACCACCACCGCCTCCACGCGTCCCTACTCCTGTGCATGAGTCTGACCCTGAGGACGATGCCTTCGCCGCTGTTTCTGCTGTTCGCTCCGCCGATGATGATGATGAGTACTCTTCTGATCCTCCTGGCCGATCCCATACGTGGCACTCATCCTCTAACCATGATGATTCAGAGACTAGCGTGCAGGATGACTTCCGTATCCGCACCAGGCGGAAGGCAGGCGTTCGGGACACTCCACCGTCTCATTAGATCCCTCTTCACTGGTTCTATCCTCTGTACTATATTTTTAGTTTCCTTTTGAACTTATGTATTTTTATTTGGATTTGTGTCTCTAACGGCAGGACCGACCGATCCCTTACCAGGATCGATCGGTCCGTTCATGTTTTCTGACATTGTTTTTCTTATGAGTTGCATTTTTCTTTCTTTGATTTTTCTTCCACACCGGGACGTTGTGAAGTAAGTCTGGGGGGATATGTGACTATTATGCTAAAATTTTCATTTTATTTGAGTCGTTTTATTGAGTCAAAGTGGTTTAGAACTTGAAATTTCTTTTGTGAATCATGTGTTCGTACTAATATTTTCTGCTATCCATCATGACTATCCTTTTGAAGAGCCGAAGATTGGAACGCCATTAGGCGAACAACTCACTAGAAGTTCCTATCTCTTGGAAATCCGATTGACCTGGCGTTAACTCCACCCGTGACAAGACGTTAATTTGGACTTAATCTTCTCAACTTGGGGCTTGGTATACATCGAACGCGACCTCTGACTCAAGCTCTCCAAGACGCGCATAACTTCGAAAAAATATGGATTCCCCTCTCTTCTCCTGAAAAAGAAAAAGAAGAAAAAGAGAAAAAAAAAAAGAAAAGGGATGTGGTAAACAAAGAAGTGGGCCGAGGGATGTGTGGTTACCCCCTTGCATACTTCGGACTCATGAAAACCAACCCCGGGCTAAATAGAAAAGGAGATCGATAGAAAAAATAAAATGATACCCTAGAAAAGTAGGGAGAAATCGATCTCAAAAGAGTAAAAGGGAAGAGGAGGAAAGGAACCATAAGAAGAATGTCTTGGAAGCTAGAAGAAGGTAAGCGTCTACGCGATCTTTGATCGATACTCCCTCGTTGAGACCGCATGCTTGTAAAGAATGAATGTAGGGAGTCAACAAAGGAGATTTTGGAGCTTCTTTGAGATCTCGGGACATTAGTACGGAGAGTTGCTAAGCCAATGGTTAGTACATGTTGTAAGCTCAATCCTTTGAGTGATGGATTTACGGAAGATGTACGGAGATTCTCGAGAAGTTGTAAGTTCTTGTTTTCAAACCTTTCCCTTTAAGATTGCGGATTATTCTTGCTTGAGGACAAGCAAAGATTCAAGTCTGGGGGAATTGATGAGTCTTATTTTTATCGTTTTTAGTCTAAGTTTTAGGATTGTATTTTGAGTCAATTAACCTATATTAGATAGATATTAGGACTATTTGCTTTACTTAGTGATTTACAGGTCTAAAGAGAGAATATTGGAAAAGAAAGGATTTTAGATCAAATGGGGGTGCAAATGGGCTAACCATGAAGAAGTCGACCAATCGTGAAGAAATGGATGAGGATCGACCGATCCACACCAAGGATCGATCGATCCATGAAGAATTGCGACCCACGGTTGAAGAGGCGGCTGAACTAACCAACCAGGCCCATGGACCGTTCGATCCAATCAAAGGCCTTGGCCCAAGACGAAAAGACGGTGGGATCGACCGATCCACACCGAGGATCGATCGATCCCCGCTTGCCGACTCTCCAAGGATTTCCATTTTTCTTCTTTCTATTTTCTTTCTCTTTTTCCTTTTGCGGCCTCTCTCCCTTTACTATATAAAGAGGGGCTCGCCTCATGCATTTACACACAATTCATTCTCTCCCTTTTAGAGTTTGTAAGAGATTCACATCTCAATACACTCTTAGTTTTATTTTATAAAGATGTTTCTTCATAGTTTCATCTTTGTTTCTGTTTTTATATTTGAGTAGTTTCCTTATTAGGCTAGGGTTTCTCTGAAGGGATGTGATCGATTGTTAGTGTAACGCCCGTGAACCGGAAAATTGGTTTGGGTGTCGATCGACACCACGAGGGTGTATCGATCGACACGATTAGTTTGGGCTTTCGGGCTTTTGGAATTTTAATTGCGCGGGTTATTGGGTTTTAGGGAAAGGAAACCCTAGAGGATGCCTATAAAAGAAGGAAACTCGGAATTAGGGCTTTGGTTAGCCACTTTTCGTTCTGTAAGGGAGAAAAAGAGAAAGAAAGAGAAGGAGCAGATTCGTTAGGGTTTGGGAGAAATCAGTTTTGGGATATCAAATCGTTGTCAAAGGTAACGAAATTGGGTAGAGTTATTTCCAACTCTTTTATCGTCATTCTCCTTTTTACAGAATTGAATTTGGGTTTAAATTCAATGAGTTATTGGCAGTTTCGTGAGACACGTTTTCTCAGGCGCGAGTTAGGACCAGCGGAGGTTGTAACTGAGATCGTGGTCTTGTCTGATTTCTGATCGGCACGAAATTTGGTGGGAAGCTCCGTGACGGCCAGGGCTAGCTTTTTACCGGAGGGATTGGACAGTTAACGGTTGGTTTTGAGTTTAGGGTTTCGTCTTTGAGACTGTTCGTTTCTGTTATTTCTGTCCAGTTTGTTCAAGCTTGCTTTTGGTAGGATGATCTAGGGACTTGTGTGTTATGTTTGGGGATGTTGGGCATCACTAAGTTGTTAGATTCTGTAACAGGGGTTGTATAGAATTGACACTTAGATTGCTGGTTGTGTGTTGATCATTGAGTATTGATTATGTTAATGTTATGCGTTCCGCTAAGTATTGTTATTATTGTGATGTTGGGTGCTCGTTAGGTTGATTAGTGAGTATGGGATCACTAGTTAATGATGTATTAAAACAAAAAAAACAACGGGTCGGGGTGTTTCAGTTAGGTTGTTAGTTTGGGAATTTATTTTATAGTTCTTCTTCTATGTTGTTCCTAATGCTTAGGGCTTGAGTAGCTAACTTGTTCTAAGATCTTAGGTGGTTAGTTTGGACACGAGAGTGCGGTTAGTCACCTGAACCATCTAGTCGAGCAAGGTGTGATTCCATGGCGACGAGAGTTATAACCATGGCACCTTGTGAACATATCAATCTTGTTATTAATGCTAGCTTTACTTTGTTAGGAGGGTACGTGATGCGAGAGCGACTTGCCTGTTCTTTAATTTAGTATTGCTAAGTAGGCACGTGATGCGAAAGCGACTTTCCACTACAATCGTGAATTGAGTTCTAGAATATATTTTAATACTCCCTGTTAATTAATTTAATCGTTTTGTCACATCCCGGATGGTTTCACTAGTTAATGATGTATTAAAATAAAAAAAAAACGGGTCGGGGTGTTTCAATTTGGTATCAGAGCAGACACGGTTCTAGGATGTGTAGGAAATTTAATTGGTGAATTAATTTCCTGATGATTAATGTGTGATGAGCTAGGATGTTAGCATACTGAGAATTAATTATGGAGTGTTTAATCGATTGTGTGCTGTTGGAGTCCTAGTATCATCCTCTTCGAGCCTTCAATGAGATTCCACGGTGAGTTGGTATTGTATTGTGTGGTTGTTCAGTTTCTTAGCTTTCTTTTCTTGGGTAGTTTAGATGGCTAGAGGAGCTGGAGTTCGTGGTCGTGGCAGGGGGCGTGGTCGCGGTAGAGGACGAGTCCTCGAGGGTACCAGCGAGAGTGTTAACCAGAGTGGTTCGCAGGCTGATCACTTGGAGCCCGGAGTTGGGGCCGGTCTTGGTGCCAATGCAGCCGGCGCAGCCGGAGTGGGTGCTGTTGGGGCTGGGGTTGGTGCCGGTGTGCATGCCGGTGTTGCTGGAGGCCCAGGAGTGATGGGTGCAACAGCGGGAGGAGCTCAGGTTCTAGATGGTGGCTTGGCGGACCTACTGAGGCAAGTGTTGGAGCGGTTACCAGGAGTGGTACCGGTGCAGGCTCCTGTTGCGCCACGAGTTGCGGAGGTGCAGCCGAGGGTTGCGGTTGCTGTGGAGGCTCCTTCATACATTAAGATGATGGAGCAGTTGCAGAAGATTGGTACCGGGTATTTTGCTGGTGATACAAGTTCTGAGGAGGCTGATGCCTGGCAGACGCGAGTTGAGCGGAACTTTAGTTCCACTAGGTGCCCGGAGGAGTATCGGGTGGACTTGGCAGTGCATTTCCTGGATGGGGATGCTCATTTGTGGTGGCGGAGTGTGACTGCCAGGAGGAGACAGGCGGAAATGACTTGGGCGGACTTCGTGACGGAGTTTAACGCCAAGTACTTTCCTCAGGAGGCGCTTGACCGTATGGAGGCGCGTTTTCTCAAGCTGTCGCAGGCAGAGCGGACGGTGCGGGAGTATGATCAGGAGTTTAACCGACTTTTGGTGTATGCGGGTCACGGTATGGAGAATGATAAGACCCAGTCGAGGAAGTTCCTGATGGGACTTAAGCCTGATCTGAGAGCGCGGTGTAGGGGACTGAGCTATACCACGAAGGCGGGTTTGGTAGAGATAGCTGCTGAGATTGAGAGTGATCTCGAAGGGCAGGACGGGACTGATGATCCAGCTGTTGAGCAGCAGGAGGTTCCGAGCGATGGCGAGGAGCCTACGCAGGGACAGAAAAGAAAGAGGGAAGATCAAGGAACTTCGGAGGAGGAAGATTCCCTTGATGAGGGTTCAGAGTGACTGAGATGGAGATAGCTTTTGCTATGATGTTGAGTTTTATATTTCATCATGTATTTTCGTTTGGAGTTTAACGATTATGACATTTAAAATGATTAATAAGAGGAGTATTTCTTGGATTTGACTGGAGTTTGTCTTATTTAAGAAATGTGTTGTGCGGTTGCTAAAAAAGAAAAGTTTCCTGAAAGGGAAATTTCTATTTTTGGAAAGTTTCGGAGTAGACAACCGGAGTGTGTGGTTGTGATGTCCTAGAGGTGGCAAAATGTTTAGATGGAGATCTAACATTTTCGATTTGTGGAGTGGGCAAGTGAGCCCAGGAGTGGAAACCGTAAACTCAAGAAGAGTTTGACGGAAAGTCTAGACGGTGGTCTGAGACTAAGAGGTCTTAAGAGGAAAAGATGATTCTTTAAGAGAACTGTAAAAGGCAAGAGAGTTGCCTGAAAGCGAAGTGGGGGAGACTTCGCGGGAGTTGAGTGGACCGAGATGTGTAGATGGTAATCTTACATTGTCGGGGTGGCCAGGGATGGCGGTTTGGTTTCTAAAAATGGAAAGTTCTTGAGAGTTAAGACTTGTCTGTTTTTGGAAAGGGTTGGGTAAACAGCTGGAGCGTGGGTTGTTTACGGGATGGTCGGAGGTGGTCATGGGGGATGTTCCTGAGGGGAATATGGTGGTTGGTGAGACATCGCGATGTCTTGCGCGAACCATGATTAGGAGGTCTAGTCGGGAGATATGCTCGGAAGCGTTTAGTATTGTTGCTCGAGGGACCTGAGGGTTCCAACAACTTGAGAGGAGTGGAGTATGCTCCTGAGATTGTTAGCTCGAGAGACTTTGTGTTCCGAGAGTGAGATGGGTACGAGGGCATCGGGTGACGATCCGAGAGCGAACTTGAAGGTGACGACCTGAGAGTGAGTTCATGGCTTGAGGTACTGAGTTGGTATTTGCTCGAAGACCGCGGTCTGAGAGTGAGTGAGTTGTGAGCAACAATGACTAGTAAATCGTGAGTATATCGACTGGATGGAGAGACCTAGAGTGGTCGGAGTAAATGAGGTGCCGGCCGTAGCGTCGGTTGCACAGAGTTACGCAGTGGAAGCGTAGAGCCAGATTCGAGGACGAATCTATCTTTAGTGGGGGAGAATTGTAACGCCCGTGAACCGGAAAATTGGTTTGGGTGTCGATCGACACCACGAGGGTGTATCGATCGACACGATCAGTTTGGGCTTTCAGGCTTTTGGAATTTTAATTGCGCGGGTTGTTGGGTTTTAGGGAAAGGAAACCCTAGAGGATGTCTATAAAAGAAGGAAACTCGGAATTAGGGCTTTGGTTAGCCACTTTTCGTTCTGTAAGGGAGAAAAAGAGAAAGAAAGAGAAGGAGCAGATTCGTTAGGGTTTGGGAGAAATCAGTTTTGGGATATCAAATCGTTGTCAAAGGTAACGAAATTTGGTAGAGTTATTCCCAACTCTTTTATCGTCATTCTCCTTTTTACAGAATTGAATTTGGGTTTAAATTCAATGAGTTATTGGCAGTTTCGTGAGACACGTTTTCTCAGGCGCGAGTTAGGACCAGCGGAGGTTGTAACTGAGATCGTGGTCTTGTCTGATTTCTGATCGGCACGAAATTTGGTGGGAAGCTCCGTGACAGCCAGGGCTAGCTTTTCACCGGAGGGATTGGACAGTTAACGGTTGGTTTTGATTTTAGGGTTTCGTCTTTGAGACTGTTTGTTTCTGTTATTTCTGTCCAGTTTGTTAAAGCTTGCTTTTGGTAGGATGATCTAGGGACTTGTGTGTTATGTTTGGGGATGTTGGGCATCACTAAGTTGTTAGATTCTGTAACAGGGGTTGTATAGAATTGACACTTAGATTGCTGGTTGTGTGTTGATCATTGAGTATTGATTATGTTAATGTTATGCGTTCCGCTAAGTATTGTTATTATTGTGATGTTGGGTGCTCGTTAGGTTGATTAGTGAGTATGGGATCACTAGTTAATGATGTATTAAAACAAAAAAAAAAACGGGTCGAGGTGTTTCAGTTAGGTTGTTAGTTTGAGAATTTATTTTATAGTTCTTCTTCTATGTTGTTCCTAATGCTGAGGGCTTGAGTAGCTAACTTGTTCTAAGATCTTAGGTGGTTAGTTTGGACACGAGAGTGCGGTTAGTCACCTGAACCATCTAGTCGAGCAAGGTGTGATTCCATGGCGACGAGAGTCATAACCATGGCACCTTGTGAACATATCAATCTTGTTATTAATGCTAGCTTTACTTTGTTAGGAGGGTACGTGATGCGAGAGCGACTTGCCTGTTCTTTAATTTAGTATTGCTAAGTAGGCACGTGATGCGAAAGCGACTTTCCACTACAATCGTGAATTGAGTTCTAGAATATATTTTAATACTCCCTGTTAATTAATTTAATCGTTTTGTCACATCCCGGATGGTTTCCCTATGCCTAATATTTCTTTTATTTATTTATTTGCTTATTTTATTTCTCGTTAAGTTGTTAGAAATCAAACCCTTATTTTATTTTGTCTTAGCTTAATTTGATCTATTAATTTGAAGTGTATCTCTGGTCTCTGTGGATTCGACCCTAAAGTACTACTATGATTACCGTTTTTGATCCGGTATAGTGTATGATAGGTTTTATTTGAGTGAATAATAGACGCCATATAACTAAATGTAACCTTATGCTTAGAAATGGTAATATTGGTAAGATGATGGTCAATTCAAAAGCATGATTGCAAGCTAGAAAGATAGACCATTCTGTTTTCCGAGAAATGGTAACTAAGTATATTATCCACCATGATCTCCGATTTGTTTATGTTGAGTATGAGAGGGTTAGAGCAGTTTGGAAGTATTTGAATGCGGATGTAAATTTTCTCTTGGAACACATCGACAACAGATATGTGTAAGTTTTATGAGAATGAGATGGATAAGTTAAAGAACGAGTTACCTCATCTTCCGGGAAGGATTAGTTTTACTACTGATTTGTGGTCTGCAATCACTCATGAGAGCTATATGTGTTTGACAGCACATTACATTTACAGAAATTGGAAGCTCAACAACAATATCCTAAGATTTTGTGTTTTACCTCCTCCACATACATGTACATACTTAGCAATGGAGTTCCAACAATTAAAAAACAAAATATATGCTATATATGTAACCCATAACTCCTTAAGTAACAGTTCCTTCAAAATCTTCTCATATGGAAGATTAAACATACAAAATCTCTTCTATTTATCGACATGGAGTGTTCTTCAGAAGATAGAAATAGTTTGAGAAACCTTCAATCACAAACGAGGTAACACAAAAGGTGTTGCTAGATCGTGATATTCTTGATTGTCTTATATGCTACGAGCCACTATTCTTGTATTCATGTTACGTTTGAAATTTTTTGTTGATAAATACGTTTTGAATATTGCATTGTGTATTCACAGAGTTTGTTGGTTCATAATATTATAAATTTTATTCGTAATTAGGTACAAGCGGATACACTACGAGTTTTCAATGTCTCAACGAAGGACCAATTAGCGGATGCTCTAACAAAATCTCTTCCACGGACAATATTCACAAGCTTCTTGCCCAATATTGGAGTTACGCGAAGCCCCTCCATCTTGAGGGGGCATATGAAGGATCAATCACACAAATGATTGAGAGTTTCGTTTAATCATTTATGTAAAGTTATTAAGTGTTTTACAATACTCTAGTTAGTCTCTATATTGTATAGATATTGTATCTCTTACACTCAATAAGATTATTACATTCATAATCTATAACATCAACGGCGTAGAAATCGTTAAAAGTCACATCAACAGTGAAGAAACCGTTAAAAGTCGCATCTACGGATAAGAAAACGTTAGAAGTCGCATCGACTTCGAAGACGCCATTGAAAGAAATGTATCGACGGTGAAGAAGAATAAACAATCTGAACCGTTGGAAAATTGACCGCCGAAATCTTCCAACGATGACGAAGAAGAATTTAACGGACGATGTGAACAATCTGAACCGTTCGTATAATCTTTTGTTGGTTCGTCTTCCTCATCAGATGATGAATCAGATTCTTCTTCTTCTTCGTTAGGAGATTCCGGCGGTCGATTTTCCAATGGTTTAGATTGTTTATTCTTCTTCGCCGTTGATACATTTCCTTTCAATGGCTTCTTCGAATTCGATGCGACTTTTAACGACATCTTCCCGTTGATATGACTTTTAACGACTTCTTCGCCGTTTATGCGACTTCTACTCGTTGAATTTGATTCTTCTTCGCCATTGGAATTTTTCCGGATTGAGAGAGACGAATTTGGGATAGAAAGCTTTTAGTATATTTATGGACAGTAATTAATTAAAGTTGGAAACAAAAAATAAAATTAATAAGAGTAATTTGTGATTGGGTTAATTAATCGGTAGGATATAATTTTGATTTAAGGCAGTGAGTCTTTCCAAATCTTCCAAATATTTTTTTAAATCTCTAAATAAGTCTTTTCAAAATATTCCAAATATCTTTTCAAATCTCTATAATTTTTTATTGGTTTGTCGGATGGACAATATAATTTAATAAATCAAATATAATTAATTATTAACTTTTCTCTTAAAACATTGAATTAGGGGTGTCAAAATGAGTCAAATCTTATGGGTCGACTCAACCCGACTCAACTCATCAACCCTAATGGTTTGAACATTTGAGTCATAATGAGTTAATGAGTTAAATGAGTTGATAGGTTAAATGAATAATGAGTTAAATGAGCTGGGTCCTAATGAGTTAATGAGTTAAATGAGTTGGATCATAATGGGTTAATCAGTTATAATGGTTAACCATTAACCCATCAATTTATTAATTATCAACATAATATTATCATTAATTCATAAATTTTTCCGCCAAAATATAAATTAGCAAATTTCCCGCCAAAAACGAAAAATTAACAAATTTCCCACTAAAAACGGAAATCCGCAAATTTCCCGCCAAAAACGAAAAATCTACAAATTTCCCGCCAAAAACGGAAATCCACAAATTTCCCGCCAAAAACGGAAATCCGCAAATTTCCCGCCAAAAATGAAAAATCCGCAAATTTCCCGCCAAAAACGAAAAATCCGCAAATTTCACGCCAAAAATGAAAAACCGTAAATTTCCCGCCAAAAATGAAAAATCCGCAAATTTCCCGCCAAAAACGAAAAATTCGCAAATTTCCCGCCAAAAACGGAAATCCGCAAATTTCTCGCCAAAAACGAAAAATCTACAAATTTCCCGCCAAAAAACGGAAATCCGCAAATTTCCCGCGAAAAATGAAAAACCCTCAAATTTTTCGCAAAAAAACGTGAATCCGCAAATTTTCCGCCAAAAATAGTAATCCGCAAATTTCCCGCCAAAAATGAAAATACGTAAATTTCCCGCCAAAAACGATAATCCGCAAATTTCCCGCCAAAAACGAAAAATCCACAAATTTCACGCCAAAAACAAAAATCCGCAAAATTCTCGCTAAAAACGTGAGTTCGCAAATTTCCCGCCAAAAATGGTGATGATGATGGTGATGATGACAATGAGAATATTATTAATTAATTTATAATTTAATTATTGAGTTAATGAGTCAACTCATTTAACCACTTAACCCATCAAATTAATTGAGTTGATGGATTGACACCTCTACATTGAATAAATGGGTTAGTGTATATAAAGTGATCGTTTCTTATATTCTAATATTTATTTTTTATATACTCTCATATTCCAATTGAAAGATTTGAGATTTCCCAAAATCTTACTAAGGGGATGTTATTTGGTTTGTGATTTAAAATGAGTTTTAGTGACTTAATAAAATCTTTAAATGAAATAATTTACAAGATTGCTAAAAAGTTTGATATTATCTTGATGATATTTTTTTTCCAAAATCTTGTAAAGTCTTTTAAAACTTTTTTTCATAATCTTATATAGTCTTTTCCAAACTTTTCCAAATTTTTCCTACAAAATATTTCCAAAAGATTGCCCAATTTTTTTTAACATCTATTGCCCATCTCCATTGCATGTGATCAAGTTCTGAATTATTCATTTCTTTAAGCCATCTCAATTATTCCTTCAACGTAACAGAGATCTCCGTCGGTGTCTCACAGATTGTTTGACCTCTGACTCTCATAAGCTGAATTATTCCTTGCTTAAGCCATCTCAATTCTCGCCTCATTTCATTCTCCGACCCAGTGGCAGATACAGAAGGAAATTTAAATTGGGACACATATTAAATATATCTAATAATTAATAGAATTTAATTATATATAATAAAAATATATAGAAAAAATGAGTAAAAATTAATAATTGAGAGTATCGAACACCTTACCAACCTTAATATTTTGGTTTATACATTACCAAATGATCGAACTATACAACTATGACAATGGACTATTATATCAAAGTTAATAATCAGTATAGGGCTTTTGCCCTACTACCCTAGAGCGTAGATCCGTCAGTGCTCCGACCACGACCCACCTTTGACCTTCCTTGACCTATGTTCTTCACCATGATCAGAACGTGAATCTCTCAAATCCCAAATATCTGCAAAAAATTACCGTGAACTGAAGATGATAATGATCATGATGATGAGACTTTTCTCTTGATGATACATTCTCCGCACAATCTCTCTATTTTATGGTAAAATTTCCATGACTTTTTTTTATGAAGAAAATTATATAGAATCCTAAACCAATAACATAATATTTTAATTTATTAACAATCCAAGATTCTTTTGTTTTAGTTGAATAACACAAAACTTTTAATGACTCTATAAAACTCTTAATCCAATAACATTAGATTTATGAAGATTTTAGATCACTTTTTATAAATCCACAACTAATAACACCAAATTGTAACATAGTTTTAAAAAGTCTTGATTGAATAACAATATATTTTACATAACTTTTTAAGTCATTAAAACTCTTTCTAAATCTCAAACCCCCTAAATGAATATGGTTGATCCACTCTCATATTCTAATTGAGAAATTTGAGATTTCCCAAAATCTTACTAAAATGAATATGGTTGATGCAAAAAAAAAAAATGCACTTAATTTTACAGTTCAAACAAGCTAAGGATAGAGAGAATGAGAACTATCCTTGAGGGTTAGTGAAAGTGAAAATGTCAACATGGTATCAGAGCTATATGATCCCTGGAGCCTACACAAAGAAGGGGAAGAGAGGTAAGGGAGAAGATGTTATGGATAGAAAAAGTCCATAAAGGTTACCTTTAAGCTGGAGGAAGAAGAATAAAGAAGAGGAAGATGGAGTCAGCCATCAAAGAAGAATAATAAGAAGAAGAAGGCAAAGAAGAGACGTACGGACCTGAAGCTTGCTTAGAGAAAACCAAGAGGATCCGGACCAAAAAAGACATGAGACTCCACTCATCGATTCGTCGCACAATTTTCCTCACTTTCTCTCTCCATTTTTCTCCCGTGAGACAAAACTCAATTTTGTTTGGTTTTGATAATTTTTTTCTTCAGCCCAATTATGTTTATGTTAAAAGTCCAATTTTGTTTTAAAACTAATTTTGGTACACATATAAAACCAATTTTGTCAAAGAAAAGTGGCCAAATTTTTTTTTTAAAAAAAATTCTAAATTGTCGAACCGCATAACTGAACCAAACTGAAACGAAAAAATCGAATTTAACCAAAAATAACCAAGATTTTTTTTTAAAAAAAAAATTTGGTTAATTTTGGTTTTAAAACTCAAAACCAAAATTAACCGAAAACCGAACCAAATTTTATTTCAGTTATTTTCGACATCTTTTTGAAATTTTTGGTTAACCGATAATCGAACTAACCGATCCAAATAACTGAAATTCCAGAGCTAATTTTTACCAAGAGAATTAAAAGTTCATGAATTTGATTGCAATTTCTTGGTTTTGAATTCCAGTGTGATAACAGACATGTAGCTTGCCATTTTTGTTGGCCCAAACTCAAAAGAAATATCCTGCATATGCTTTGCCTATTGGTAACAAACGTCGTAGAGCAATGAAAAATGTTCTCAAATCAATAATTGTCCCATGCCGAAACGCAGAGTTAGGTTGCATCAATGATGTTCTTTATGAGAGAGATAATCAAATCACGAGAAGTAATCTTGCAGATTCTCTCTATGTTCTTGCCTTGAAATGAACAAATGCAAGTACACTGACTCATACAATGACATCTTTTATCACTATGTAGCATCCCACCTGTTAAAACCAGATTGTTTTTTCAATTTTGGTGAATCGAAGGATGTGTAGATGTCCATAAACTATAAGATTTTGGTTCTTACGACGTTTTCAAAGACTTTATTGTCCGTCCTTCAATTTTTTAGAGAGGTAAATGGTGTTTATGTGGTTGTAAACAGTATCGCACCACGGGCACCAGAAGTGAAAATGTTCTCATATCGAATTTCTTACTCTTTTGATGGACGCTCTTGTAGTCACGAATCGCCAAAAATGAAAAGAATAGTTGAAGTGAGTTTTCAAACCCCTCAAGATAAAGATTCCATGTTTGTTTCTAACAAATTATTACGTAGTGAGGTGTTGGAGATGGAGTTTTGTATATCGAAGCTAAATCAAGAATGAGTCCATGATTATGTCTTGTTTAGGATTAAAGATGTCTAAGTCTCTTTGTATGTTCTTTTGTTTTTTGTTTATCGATGAGACATGTTACCTAATCTTATTGCATGGTGAAGTGCTGGAGATGAAGCTTTGTATATCGGAAGGTAACTTAAGAACGATTGTACGATTATGTCTTGTTTGAGATTAAAAGATGTCTCTTAGTAGGTTTTTAGTTTTTTGTTTATCTATGACATGTTACCTAAATTATGTTTCCTTCTTTGTGTTCTTACACTCATTATATGATTAGCCTAAAAATAACTCCAATATTCGCCAATTGCGCAACTAGAGCAGTTTGGAAGTATTTGAATGCGGATGTAAAATTTTTCTCTCGAAACACAGCGGCAGCAGATGTGTTTGACAGCACATTACATTAACAAAAATTAGAAGCTAAACAATCAAATCCTAGTATTTTGTGCTTTACCTCCTTGACATACATGTAGACACTTAGCAATGGAATTCCAATAATTAAAAAAAAATATATATGTTATATATGTAACCCTTAACTCTTTAAGTAACAGTTCTTTCAAACTCTTCTCAAATGGAAGATTAAACATACAAATCTCTTCTATTTATCGATATGGAGTGTTCTTCAGAAGATAAAACTAGTTTGTGAAACATTCAATCACAAAAAAGGCAACTACAAGAGGTGTTGCTAAATCGTGATGTTCTTGATTGTCCTATATGCTACGAGCCACTCGTTATTCACTCAGATATAATGAACATAATATAAATATGTAGAAGAAGATAAACATATAAAAGCATTGTCAAGAACGTAATTCACTCGGGTCTAATCTTGGGTTGTGTCAGATTTTTGCCAGATATGTTCAACTAAATCATCTTTCAATTGTTGATGTATTACTGTATCACGAAGTCGATTTCCAACTCCCATCATATTGCCGAGAATAGTAGGCATATCTTTAGAATTCTGATACATTGTACAGACAGTATATCGTTTGTCTTCGATTATCCTATTGTGCAATATGATACATGCTCTCATTATTTTTCCTATTTTTATCTTATCCCAGATAAGAGTGAAATTTTTAACAATCCCAAATCAAGCTTGCAAGACCCCAAAATCACGCTTGAATTCTTTTTGGGCAGCTTCTTGACATTGAGCAAATAACAATGCTTTAGGACCTTGTGAAAATAAAATTGATTGGATGAAAGTTACCCATTAGTGAGATAGTAAGCCATATTGTACTGTCGTCTATTGACAAAGTAATCCACTCTAGGAGCTCGACCTTGTAATATATCATCAAAAACAGGTGAGCGGTCAAAAATATTAATATCGTTTAAGGTACCTGGAGGTCCGAAAAATGCATGTCAAATCCAGAGATCATGTGAAGCCAATACCTCTAAAAAAATTGTAGGTTTTCATAATCCATGTGAATACTGCCCTTTCCATGTTGTTGGGCAATTGTTCAACTCTCAATGCATACAATCAATGCTTCCTATCATCTCGGAAAATCTGCATGCCCCTCCTTGATTGAGTAATCGTTGGAGATCCTCTCATGTAGGCCTTCTTAGTAAGTATCCTGGAAAAAAAATATAATTCCGTCCACAAATTTTTTCAAGCATAAGATTTGTACATGTAGGCGCTTTCACCTTGGCGGAGGTAGCCCTGAGACTAAATATCCGGTATCCGGGATCCGATTTGGAATCCGGTTCGATTAGGTCTGAAAAACTGGATATCCGGGAGAGTCGGATCCGGATCCGGATATTAAAAACACAGATTCAGCGGATCTGGATAATACAAAAATTTGGCAGCAGATATCCGGATATCCGTAGACTAATCACATGTTAAATCCATTTCACTAAAAAACGATTTAAAAAAACAAACACGAAATGTGGAAGAAATAAGCAAACCGAATTTTAAAAATGCTTAAAAATTTTAATTAATAAAAATAAATAAATACAAAACAAAAAAACCCTCACCTTCCTTCTTCTCTCTATCTGTCTCGTTGTCATATATCATTCCCTTTCATCGCAAGTCGTGCGCTCAAAAAACTCACAATTTCATTATTTCTCCGATCTCTTAAAAAGCTTCAAACATCAAAAAAAAAAATTCTCATCCGTCAAAATATGAACACAAATCACATTCAATCTCTCAATCTTCTCTAAGGTCTATCATCCTTTTCTCTTTAAAGATTTGATTTTGATCATCATTTTTTCTTCCCATTAACATCGGATCGATACATCAATCTTTGCTTTGCCCTTAATCCAATTCTCCGATTCCGATTCATTTATTACGTTCCTTCTGTTAAAGTTTGGTCCTTTATGTACAAATTTTTCTTGTTCCTGTTTGATTAAAAGACATTTATGTTGCAGGTATTGATTCTACGGTGAACACGTTAAGAAAATGTCAAGTTACGTTGGTGTTCTTGTCTCTGATCCATGGTTACAAAGCCAGTTTACACAAGTGGAATTGCGTACCCTTAAATCAAAGGTATCTCTAGATCGCATCATCCTTGAAGGTTGTGTTTTGATTCAGCCTGTGTGTATTGAAAGGTCTTTTCTTTTTTTGGTGTATTGTAGTTTGTTTCAAACAAAACTCAATTAGCTCGTTTCACGGTTGGAGATTTACCACCTGTTTTCTCAAAGTTGAAAGCTTTTAATGGTACCATTGATGAGGATGAGATTAAATCTGTATTGGACAAGTCTTATTCCAATGTTGATGATGAAGTCGATTTCGAGACCTTTCTTCGGGTGAGTTTGTTGTACTTCTGGTCTGATTTTGATGATTTGCTATGAGTTTGAAGATTTAGATTAGGATGTATTGTCTTACCTGTTTTATGGTGATTCGTGTTGATGATTTCGATAGGCCTTTTTAAGTGTGCAAGCTCGGGGAGTCGAAAAAACAGGAGGAACAAAAGGTTCTTCTTCATTCCTCAAGACTAGTACTACAACGGTTCACCATGCCATCAATGAATCTGAGAAGGCTTCCTATGTTTCCCATATCAATAATTACTTGAGAGATGATCCTTTCTTGAAGAGCTATCTTCCTATCGATCCCGCAACTAATGCTTTCTTTGATCTTGTTAAAGATGGTGTTCTTTTGTGGTATGTACTCCTTTCTCGTCCTTTCGTCTTTTGGTTTTACTGTTCGTTTTGAAATTTCTTAGTGGTCATTTTTGTTCCTTTTTGCAGTAAGCTTATAAATGTTGCCGTTCCTGGGACCATCGACGAACGAGCTATCAACACAAAGAAAACGCTTAACCCATGGGAGAGGAATGAGAACCTTACTTTAGGTCTCAATTCTGCCAAAGCAATTGGCTGCACAGTGGTCAACATTGGAACACAGGACATAGCTGAAGGAAGAGTGAGTAATTACATTTAAAAAAGAGATAATATTTATCTTCTAAGTCCTCTGTTTGCTTGATCTTCCAATTTTAATCGGTCATTTTCTTTTTTCTTTTTTTTTGCAGCCATATCTCGTACTTGGGTTGATATCTCAGATTATAAAGGTACTCACCTTACGCGTTTCCATTTCTAGGTGTCATATTACTTTTCTAGTTCATAGGAAATCATATGATGGTTACTTACTAACTCCTAACATTTTTGTTCTTTGGGAAAAATATCAGATCCAATTGTTGGCTGATCTCAATTTCAAGAAAACTCCTTCGCTTTTCCAATTGGTGGACGACAATCAGGTAAATATATTTGACCTGTCTTCAATGCTTTTCATGAGGATTTATTGTCATGAGATTGAAACTACATAAAATCTTCATGATGTTGCAGGATGCGGAGGAGCTCATGGGATTGGCTCCTGAAAAAGTTTTGCTAAAATGGATGAATTTTCATCTGAAGAAAGCCGGTTATGAAAAGCAAGTTACGAATTTTTCTTCTGATGTGAAGGTAACTTGTCCCTGCTACCCTTTGTCCTCTATCACATATATTCTCTTTATTATACTCAGCATTGCTCATGAGTTACGATTTTGTAAAAGTTTTGACAGTGATGTATTTTTTTCCTTGTTTTAGGTACTTGTCCGTGATTTATTTAGAAACTAAGAATGTTATGAAGTCGAATTTCTTGTTGATCATGACCTCAGCTTTCTTTTCTGTTTTTAGGACGGTGAGGCATATGCATACCTGCTCAATGCTCTTGCTCCAGAACACAGTACACATGTGGCATTAGAGACCCAAGACCCCACAGAAAGAGCGAAAAAGGTTCTTGAGCAGGCTGAGAAGCTGGACTGTAAACGATACCTTTCTCCAAAGGATATAGTGGACGGTGAGGCAAATCTTAACCTTGCATTTGTGGCGCAAATATTTCAACACAGGTCAGTAGAAAATTTGACGTTGCTTTAAAACAATTTGAGTGCAACTTTCCAGTGGTTGATGGATTATTAATGATAAGAAATGCCAATAGTGTTGCTTGATAAAATGTGGCGTTCTTTGCATTTGATTACGTCTCTGATAGTGTTTTGACGGGGGTTTCCAAATGATTCAGAAAAAGCTGATAATAATTACTGTTTTGCTACGTTACTAGTGCAATTTTCTTTGTTGCAGGAATGGATTGACTGTTGATGACAGTTCAAAGACATCATATGCTGAGATGATGACTGATGATGTGGAAACTTCACGAGAAGAAAGATGTTTCCGTCTCTGGATTAACAGTCTTGGCACTGCCACTTATGTCAATAATGTTTTTGAGGATCTTAGGAATGGGTGAGCTTTGGAGTTCTGTTTGAGGACGATTTTTTTTTTTTGCTTGTATCTAAACCTCATCTCGTATAGGTGGGTTCTTCTTGAAGTTCTCGACAAAGTTTCACCTGGCTCGGTCAACTGGAAACACGCAAATAAACCTCCCATAAAAATGCCATTCAAAAAGGTTGAGAACTGCAATGAAGTTATAAAGATTGGGAAGGAACTGCGCTTCTCCCTTGTCAATGTAGCTGGTAATGACATTGTGCAAGGAAATAAGAAACTCCTTCTCGGTGAGTTTTCCTGACAAGCTTCCCAATAAGATAATGCATGTCCATGTATCAGACACTTCAGCTTAAGATATTTCTCTTGCGTACCGTTGCTTCTCATCTGTAATCGGCTACTGTTAGTTGTATCTAATTGGTAGAATAACATGTAATTTCTCGTTCCATCAATGATTCGGCAGCTTTTCTGTGGCAACTGATGAGATATACAATGCTCCAACTTCTGAAGAACTTGAGATCTCACTCGCAAGGTAAGGAAATTACAGATGCAGATATTCTAAACTGGGCGAATAGGAAAGTAAAGAGAGGGGGCCGAACTAGCCAGGCCGAGAGCTTCAGGGTAAGTGTCAACCAAGTCAAAATGTGATTCATGGAGAGCGATCTTCAGAAACCTAACAGTTTGATTGCTTTTCTCTGATATTAGGACAAGAACCTGTCAAGTGGAATGTTCTTTCTGGAACTTCTTAGTGCAGTAGAGCCAAGAGTTGTCAACTGGAGCCTCGTTACCAGTGGAGAAACAGGTAAACTATGCTTCTTATTCTCCGGTGTAAACTCTTCTTATTTAATTGTCAGTACCGTTTTAAAAGTGGGTTCTATTTGGTTGTAATTGGCATTTAAACAGAGGAGGACAAGAAGTTGAATGCCACATACATCATCAGTGTTGCACGGAAGCTCGGATGTTCCATATTCTTGTTGCCTGAGGATATCATAGAGGTATAATAGATACACGTATCGAAACAGGCTTGAATCCTTTTCCGGTTTTTCTGAGTCAATCTATACTTGTGTAAAAACAGGTGAACCAAAAGATGATGCTTATTTTGGCGGCCAGTATCATGTACTGGAGCCTCCAACAACAATCAGACACAGAGTCTACTGTCTCAGAAGATGCCACTGATGAAGGAGACGCAAGCTCTGTCGCTGGTGAAATCTCCAATTTGTCCATTGATGGAGCTTCTGAGTCCAGTCCCACCGCGCAAGATCAAGAATTGCCAACGACCAAAGCTGACAAGGATGAGGAAGAGGTTGATGGTGAGAATAATAAAGATGCATAATGACTTTGAATGTTTAGTTTGATCCGCTGGTTTTGGTTTATTGCGTGAAGTTTTGAGCATTGGAGTTTTTGATTGGTGGCACAAAGAAAAACAAAAAGAAAGAAGAAAAAAGGTTTGATGTATACAAAACAAAGAAGGCTTTTGGTACACAATGTACTTAAAAACCTCATTTTTTGAATTGTGAAAGTTTTTTATTTTTATTTTATTTTTTTGGGATAATTTTTTTATTGGTTGAACAATGGTGGGAAATAGTAATGATGTCATCTGCTTTTTTTTGATGCATTTGGTGATTGTGTGCATTCTATGTGATTAGCTTCAATCGTATCAGTTTTGGATTCCTTCTTTTTCAACCTCATTTATTTAGAATCGAGTTTATCACCTTACACTAAGTATGGTCACACATTTACACGCAGTATTGAAATTGGCATTGTGACATGTACGACGAACTAACATAAGTATATAACCAACATCATAGCCATGTTAGTGATTGAGTCTATTGTATCATTCATCAATCATCAGAGATGTGTTTTTTAAACCAGTTCATTATTTTGATGTAACAAATAAAGACTTTATTGTGTAAATAATCCATTTGCAAAACCAAAATTAACAGTGATATATTTTCGTAAATACGTGATATATTTTACAACACATGTTTAAATAAAAACCAAAAACATTATCCAAAAAAAAAAAAAAAAAAACCAAAAACATAATACTATTGTGTATTATGGAATTATAATAAAATGAAATTTGTTAAAACTTAAAACCATATGCAAAAGCTTCACTCACATAAGTACAATTTATCACCAATGTGCATACGTACATCTCTAACTGTTTACGTCATCTATCGTATGTGCTTACGTATCCATCATCACAAATGAACCCAAAGCCTCTCTTCTCTTTCTTTATCTCTTTTTCTCTTCTCCAACAAGTTGAAAAGCTAAATTCGTTCCGACCAATCTTCGAAGTTCTGTCTGATCGAAATCTTGTTCTCTATAAATTATTCACCTTCGCCACAAAAAAAACGTCGAGCTTATTAAAAATTAAGGTAACACTCAATCTATGTCTCTGTTCCTCATCATTTCCCAATTCATATATAAAATTTCAATTCAATTTGATTGATCTCATCTCCTGATCTTCAGATTCCATAATCTCATGGCCATTGGTGACAGTAACTTAGAGTTCTCTCATCGCATGGAAGATTCTGGAACAACAATTAAAGTCTCTGTTTTATGGAAAGGAAACAAATACTCTGTTGAGATCGATTCTGGAGCATCTCTTAAAGATTTAGGTTATGAATTGAGGAAATTAACAGGCGTTACAGCTGAGACGCTTCGTTTGATTGTTCCTCGGTTGAATGAAAAAGGATCAAGATTGATATTACCCTTCTCTGATGATCAATTGAGCTTGAGTTTGAAAGAATCTGACATAATTGAGGTTAGTCTTGGTAAATGTTGTTGCTTGTGAGGTTTGATTAGTTTAATTTGCCATTAGTGTTGTAGTTATATCTTAATTGGTGCATTGATATGTAGCATAGTAGGCAAAGATTTAATTTTGTTGATTGATTTTGTGTAGATTTTGCTTAAGGTTGTTAAATGTTTATCGTGTTTCCATTTCGATACAGCTTTTATATTAGGATTATGAGTCAATCAAAACAAAGACTTTGTTTCTTTGCCATTAGTGTTTTGGTTGACAAATGATTGTTGGTTGAGTAGTTGGAGAGGTTTGATTAGTTTAGTTTGCCATTAGTGTTGTAGTTATAGCTTAATTGGTGCATTAATAATATCTATGTAGCATAGTAGGCAAAGATTTAATCTCGTTCGTTGTTTTTGTGTAGATTTTGCTTAAGGTTGTTAAACGTTTATCGTGTTTCCATATCGATGCAGCTTGTATATTAGGATTATGAGTCAATCAAAACAAAGACTTTGTTTCTTTGCCATTAGTGTTTTGGTTGACACATGATCGTGAAATCGTTGACATTAGTGTTGTAGTTCTAGCTGAGGGGTGCATTAGGATAATTGATATGTATCATGGTAGGATAGAATTCAATCTTGATCATTGTTTTTGGGTAGATTTTGCTTAAGGTTGTTAAACGTTTATCGTGTTTCCATATCGATATAGCTTTTATGTCAGGATCATGAGTCAATCAAAACAAAGACTTTGTTTCTTTGCCATTAGTGTTTTCGTTGACACATGATCGTGAAATCTTTGCCATTCGTGTTGTAGTTGTAGCTGACGGGTGCATTGGGATCACTGATATGTAGCGTGGTAGGCGAGAATTCAATCTTGATCATTGTTTTTGGTAGACTTTGCTTAAGGTTGTTAAACGTTTATCGTGTTTCCATATCAATACAGCTTGTCAAAGTGTGTTTGGTTTCTTGGATCTTTGTAGAAAGTATTTCAAAAGCCCTTTAAAGATTCATATTTTTGGTACGTTCTTGTTGTTTTTAGGATAAAACTATTAGAATGATGGGAGTGACTGAAGAAGAGGTCGTTGGAGTTCTAAAAGATGCAAAGCCTGACATGAGGATACTTGGCTTTGAGGAAGAGGAAAGAAGGCTAAGACAAAAGAAATCGTATGTTTCGAGTTCTTCAATCAAGCTTCCACAGGGAACTTACATCTTCGGTGATTTCCGCACTCTTCATCTCCCGGGTATAGAGGTAAAGTAATTCTCTGAATTGCCATGTCTAACATTTTTACTTGCGTTTTTGTAGTCGAAATGTCAACTTAAGCAGAAGGTAGATGAAGTCATGTTAGACTTTTGTGTGTCCTTTGTTGTTACTGTTTTGTGTCTCTTATGTCATAATTTGACCATTAAGGAATTGAACTTGTGCCTCCATACAAAGTGACCCGAGATGTTTTGTTTGTGCAGTTAAACCCTCCTGCTTCAGCTGCATTAAAGAGAATGCACATGCTTGCAGCTGACCCTGGTATTATCGCTGTTATGAACAAGGTTATATCTAAATTATGAGAAAACTTATCATGCAACCGTCAGCTTATATCGATAATGTACTAATCGATTTTGTTTTATATTTGTAGCATCGTTGGAGAGTAGAGATTATGACTGAACTCGCTCCAGTTGGCTATGTTGGTGTTAGTCCGCAATGCCTTCTCGGCTTTAACAAGGTACACATGTTTTCTTTATAAGACACAGTCACTTCTTGTGTTTGTTTGCCTAGTCTGTTCTGGTTTTGATTCTCTCAAATATTCTGCATTAACTTATGTAGAATCAAGGAGAGGAGATTTCTCTTCGGCTTCGGACTGATGATCTTAAAGGATTCAGAAAGTATCAGAGCATAAAAAAGACTCTATTGCATGAGCTTGTAAGTTCATTACTCTACAACTTGAAATCTTATGTTTGATTTAAGAGCTAATATTCTCTGAATCAAATTTTCAGGCTCACATGGTATACACTGAGCATGATGAAAACTTCTATGCTCTTGATAGACAGGTAATATATATACAATAGTGAAGGTATATGTTCATGTTATCTCAATTTTATTTTGGTGGAGATTTTACAAATTCAGTGTTTGTCTGACAGTTGAACAAAGAAGCTGAGAGCTTAGATTGGACTAAATCAAGAGGTCACACTTTGAGTGGAACAAAAGGTATAAATGACTATGAGGAAGATGACTTCTTTGATGAAGATGAAATTTTGCCTCAGAGGCTTGGTGGGAATCAGTTTGATAATCTCGGAAATGCTCGTGAATCGTCTGTTGCTGCTGCTTATCGCCGACTCTCCCAAACAAGTGAAGAAAATGATGTTGGTGTTTCGAAACTCAGTGAAGAACCTGATCCTGATGACTTGGTTGATGTTCATGATGAGAATAAACAACCAATACTCCCTAAAGCTCAGTCGGATTCTTCGAGTAAGTTTGAGCCTGATCCCGATGATACTGTTGAAAATGGTGCAACAGATTTCGATCAAGGTCGTTCATGGATCCCGTCTACACCAGAACATCACTCGGGATCTATTGAAATCGCGAGTGATCTTGCCCGTCCTGCTGATGAGGATGATGAACCTGATCCGGATGACTTAGAAACACGCAAAAGTATAAAAGAAGTTGAAACTATGCAAACGGATGAAAATTCGAAGAAACCACCTGGAGAAGAACCCAATGCAGGTGAAACTGTGCAGCCTACACCTGATCGTAATAATGCAGAGCCGTATCCAACAATCATGGAAGGTGATGAGCCAGATCCAGAGGATCAAGAGATTCAAAGGATTCAAGACTCTGTTACCATCATCTCTAACCATCTCAAGAAAGCCATAACTGCCTTGGAAACTGAAGTTAGTCCCGGTCAAGCAACTAATGTGCTACAAATGCTTCTCAAAATAGTGAGGTAGCTCTTGGAAACTTATAAACTTATAAGTTCATTGTTATGTGACTGAAGGTATCACTTTTGTTTCGTTTTTTCGTGGTCCAGGAACATCATTGAACAACCAAATAATATGAAATTCAAAAGGCTGCGTAAGGTATGGACTCATTACGCCTCTCGAGTTAATATTGTTCCTTCTTTGTTTTATCGCTCGTCTAATCTGTTCAACTACAATGGCTGCCATTTCAGGGAAATCCTGCAATTAAGCGAAACATTCTCGACTTCTCAGGTATTACTTTTTTCCTATCTTCTCATAACAGATTGTGTATGATATATCTGTGTTAAACCATCTTGGTTGGGATGTTTTGCAGCTGCGGTTGAGATCCTTTCCGTGGTTGGCTTTGTTGACGAGATGGTATCGGAAGGCACAGGAGCACAAGAACCATATTTGGTAATGAAACGTAATGACCCAGGCCTCTTGTGGATTGCCAAGTCCATGATTGAAGAATCACATATCACACGTTCTTAGCTAATATTACAGACATTTTCTCTCTTTAAACTGTATCATAAAAGTGTGATTTGAGACTGAGTATATAAAGAGTGTGGTTCTGTTACACTGTATGTAAAAACATTTACTCTAAATGGAGTGTGTTAAAAGGGTGCTTGTAAAGCAAAACATGATATGAATACGAGTAAAAGGAAGATCACACATGAATAGAGATGAAACTGATACAATTGTACCATGATATGTACGTCTTCATATCACCTAATGAACCTCTAAAGTTGACCAAAGCTACTGCTCACATTTTTATCAACAACATAGAGAACCTTATCTTTTGTGATTTCATAGCTGGGGTACCTCGGTAATTTCAAGCGGTAGAAGCAAGTATTCGATTCCGGGAGATGATCTGGACCCTTGTTTGTCTTCTTAATAGTAGGTGATTGTGATAAGCCGTGGAAACCGTTCCTAGGCAAGTAGTTCACGGCTGTCCAAAAGAAGAGTAATCTTCGCCTTTCTTCGTTGGTCATTTCTTGAACAACTTGCCAAAACCAGTTGATAACATCATCGTTGTTATCCAATCCTTCAAGATATGTATGCGTTCTCCACTCATTTGGACATATATTTTCCTCGAAGCATAGAGTCCACATCGTTTAGATGGAAATTGCTAAAGAATGTTGAGCTACTGGTCCCTTGAGAAAGCATATCTTCAAATCCCTGAGAAAAGCTACGTGTCTGATCTCTTACATTTGTAACACAATTATGTTGGAATATCAGCTCGAGGTACCTCTCTCTGTTAGTACTGGTCACTGCAACATCCTCCCCAGAAGGTACTAGTGGATGGGACCTCACTTCTCCGGAATTCTCTGTTACATCAACAGTGAAGACAAGTCCACAGCCATCACTTTCATCAAACACTTTAGGATCAATCTCTAAGAGTTTTTTGTAAGACTTGTATAACTCATGATCGCTTTCCTGCAAGTCTTCCCAGCAAACTGCACTTCCCGAAAGCACTTTGAAGAATATGTGGTCCAAAAGCACTCCAGTCTGGATATTGTGGTTCAGTGCGAGTCCGATGATGCGACCCGCAAACCGGAAGTAGTTTAAATGGTTTTCAGCCGATGACGGATTGGGAGAAATCCTTCTCTCATCATCTGGAGTAAGCTTGAAGAGCTTTCTCTTGGGGTCGACTAGCTCATAACAGACTAAGCACAACCAGTCTCGGAACACACCTTCCCCTAAAGCCTCTTCGCCTTCGTAAAATAGAGATAGACCACCAAGAAAATCCGCTGGGTCGTTTTTCATAACCTCTCTAAATGATTCCTCCAGAATGTTGGAACGAGCAACATCAATCTCCAGCTCATCATGACCAGCTCCAGAAGGAAACATAAACCTTGACAAATGATATCGTACTTCAAAGTTTGTAAATTTTTTGAGCTTACAGACCCATTGCTGATCGTTCTTTGTAGCAAAACAAGTCAATAGGGTGCAGAGTGCATCTGTATTGTTTGTCAGAAGTGCCTCGAACTGTTGCAGCAGATGTTGATTTGATTCAGATGCCGAAACCAATTTCTCAAACACTGGGATAAACTGTGACCATGTATCAGGGAAATCTTTAACAGATGCATCTCCTTTCTCCTGCACTACAGAGTGTACAATAGCAAGTGTAATCTTCATAGCAGACAGGAGATCATCGCCACAGAAAGTGAGCCCATCTTCATTTGTTGAAGACATTAGTGAAGCTTTTTATAAGACACGAAAGAAGAAAACTTGTTAATTAAAGATCCAAAGATGGATTGTTTAAAGTTGGACTTGTAGAAGAGATTTTGGTTTAAGACCAGAATTATACACAGAATAAGCCGATCTCTACAAGGATCATGATCATGGATTGAGAAACGAAAGAAGACAACTTAGTAATTAAAGAAAGTTGAACTTGTAAAGAGGTTTTGGTTTAACACAAGAATTATACACAGCATCAAGCATTACGAAGCCGATCTCTACAAGGATCATGATCATGGATTGAGAAACGAAAGAAGACAACTTAGTAATTAAAGAAAGTTGAACTTGTAAAGAGGTTTTGGTTTAACACAAGAATTATACACAGCATCAAGCATTACGAATCAGAATAAGCCGATCTCTACAAGGATCATGATCATGGATTGCGCTAATGATCGGGATGTTAAACGGGGCCGAGAACTAACCTAGATGAGAAGAAAGCTTGGAGGAAACGTCAGCCATGGCGTGGAACTCGAACAAACTTGTACGCCAAGGAATCGAATTGGTAGAAAGTTTTACCCTTTTCTTCTTGTTTTTTTTGGCGAATCTTGGAACTAGGGTTTTCAATCTATCGATTCTCGGTTAAACAACAACGCTCTCGCTCGCTCTGTGTTTTTGTTTTTCTTGTTTCTTTCTTTCCTCTCGCTTTGTGTTTGTGTATAGAGACTACCGTTAAAGCTCTTGTGGGAAATTAATCTATTTTCAAAAAACTTAAAAGACAATAATTGTTCCATTGAGGTCCACGTGGATATGAGTATGGAAGTTTCGATTTTTTTTTTCTTCGACCACCTTCACTGGTAGTGTGTAAGGCTAAAGTGTTCGTTCAAAAAATATAAATCAAAAATGTAAACCCGGTTCCAACTTTGGATTTTTTAGAAATCTTTTAGACACACTTACGTGTCATAATTATACTGGTGGAGATATTTGTATTAGAAGAAAAAGGAGAAAAAAATTGGAGCGCTTTGGTCTCTCTCTCTTTTCGTCGTCGTCTCTCCCAAAACAGATGCATTCGGAGAGTTTTCTCTAATCTCGTTCTCAAGTTACGATCTACCTGATTTCCTCTATATATCGTGAAGAATTAGGGTGATTTGAATTGGGGTTTGATGTGATCGAAATTAGGGTTCTCTTAATTGGGATTTTGTATGTTAGCAAAATTAGGGGTTTTTATGTTAGCGAAATTAGGCTTCTTTGAATTAATAATCAGTCTCGGTCTTTTTTCTTTTTTAGTTCAAACTCATAGATTAATAGAAATAATCAGTCTCTGTCTTTGTTTGTTTGTTTCATACATTTGTTACGATTGATTGATAAACAATCTCTGAATTTATTGTTTGTTTCATACATGTTTAGAAGATTGATTATGGTGTTTTGGTTTGCTTTTGTAAAATCAGCTACTCATAAGAGGCTGTAGTTGCAACTGAGCCGCAGACCAGAGAGGATCTCATTGCCTCTGGATGCAAAACAAAGGACAAATATAGGTATAGTTTTTTCCTTTTATGTGTTGTTAGAGTGTCACCTAGTGTTAGTAATTGTGACACAGCTCTTAGTTTAAAGACATCCAGTTTTTTTTTTTTTGCCTTTTGTATAATGGAGCTTTTGACTGGAGAAATGTTCCATTTTGCTAACTTAACATTCTGATTTTGCAGAAAAGGTACAGAACATGACAAGTTTGGTTTTGAGGTCAATACTTTGCGCCCTATGAAGTATGATCAAATAGCCGAGCTGCTCAATGGTATCGCTGAAAGATCTGAATGGGAAAAAGTAATGGAAGAAGACAAGATCATTGGTCTGAAGCAGGTCAACATCCCCCTGTGTTTCATCTTTTGAGCCGTTTTATTATTTAAAATACATTTTCTGCCTGTGGAACATTTTGGTTTGATATTCCGAGATGACATGGCGGCGGAACCTCATCTTATAACAAGGTGTGAATGTGAACCTCTTGCCAAGACTTGCAAGGTGTGAATGTGATAAGGAGACTTGTCTTATAACAAGTTTTGCAATAGCTAGTTCCTTCTATGAAGCCTTAGAACTCTTGTAAAGTCTTTCATTTTTTTGTATGGATGCATTGCGTGTAGTTTATGTGTAATTAAGCTAAACGGCAAATAGTTTTAGTTATAAATTCTATGTATCCACACCGTGCCGTTTTGCATTTGCGTCGACAGATTGCCTAAAGTTTATTTGTAATAAGTTACTTGGAACATGTTGGTTTGATATTCGACCCAATGATGCTAGATATTATAAGGTCACTTTTTCCCTTTCTTGGTTTGATATTCGATCCAGCTCTGCCCAGACATCTCTTCCTCAGCAGAGGTCTTGTCTTTGCAACCTTTTGCAGAGAGGTTCGGGCATACAGTGTATATATCGTAATCCAAGTGAATGCAAGGAGCGCCATAAGTCTCTAATGGATAGAAGTGGTGGTGATGGGGCTGATAGTGCATGTCGTTGATGGGGAATGCAAGGAAACCTTCAGTATGTATTTTCAGTATTTTCCATCTTCAGTATTTTCCATGAGATACTGAATGCATTGTCGTTGATCTCTAGCAGGCAAATTAAAGCACACTCTTGAACAAACAAAGAACAACAAACTGGTATAATTGTTCCCTATATATATATATATATATTTCGACCATTCCTCTTTCTTAACACTCTTACACAAGCGGTGATTGATCAAAATCCGGTCGCTTTCTTTCACTAGATTTAAGAAAGAGGAAGAGATGTCGCTTCTCTTCACCGGCTATTTTGTGAAAAAATCTCAAGCTTTTGCACACTCGTTTCAAAGATTCAACAATTCTTAAAAAACCTTTCACTTTACCAGGTCCAGTGAGATAGGAGAATAACAATGGTCTTCAGAGAGATGTAGTAATTGTTCGTACTTCGTACAAAATAAGCAAGTCCTGAAACAAACCAGGTCCATAATGTAACCCAACCTGTTTCACAATGCGATGGACCTATAACACCTTGGTCATGCTCGTGTGCTTGTGTGATACTTTAGAGTTTAGACAGTAGACAAACAATAGACAATAGAGTTTTATATGTACAATCGTTTTTTTGGGTTCATCTCCGCCGGGAGGATAATTCAGAACTGAAGAGAGATTGAATTTAAAAAAATAAAATTCAAGTTATTAAAATAATAATTAATTTTAAAAACAAGAACACAGGGAATAGACTGCTTTCTTCTTATTCATTTTCTTCTCCTTCTCCTGATTCTTCATCTTCTTCTTCTCTCTTCACGTATGAAGCTTGAGTTGAGTAGCTTTGGATCGTTAACTTTAAGATCTTCTACGTGATTTGCAAAGGTGAGAACTCTATGTCTCCCAAACGTGTAATAGTCTCCAAAACCTTGGATTTCAACACGTTGGAGAGTTTTCTTCTCGGGATTGAAGTAGAAAACATAAAACGGTTCTTTCGATACATAATAATAGCCCATCGTCAAAATAATTTCACCCATACTAGTCACTCCAACGACATCGATATATGCATCAAATATGAATTTATCATCCCTCAAAGTGTAGGCATATTTCGACCATTCCTCTTTCTCAGCATCCTCTAGAACCCACACACGCAACTCCACAATTCCATCCTTCAAATAAACCTTGTCTCTATAAACCACACATAATTTACCCTTATAGTTTATCAATGTACCCAACCTTTGTACATGAATGAACTTGAATTTCTCAGACTTAACATCAAAACAAACTATCGCAAAGTCAGATGTTTCATTATCAGACGTGAAGTAATACAAAACGCCATTGAAGCATATCCCTTTACTCAAAGGATAATGGGGTAAGGGACATTTGATCGTCCTCCACCTCATTTTTCCAGTTCCCAGTGTCATAATTTTATGCTCATCGGAACAACCTGGATAAGCCATGAACAACACCTTCAATTGCTTGTCAATCGGATCAAACCCAAAGAACCTATACGACTTTCTGTACCTTAAGAGATAAGGTAATGTCACATATTTTCCTGTGTTAGGGTTACATATCACATACACGCTATGGTTATCCTCCTCTTTGATCCACACACTATAAAAATAGATCAATCCAGAAGCATAACCACATGCAACTCTTCGGTTATGATCAGAGTCAATCTTCATATTGTCTGGAGGGAACTTCATATGAAAGTTGGCGGTTACTAGAAGAGAGGACGACGACTTCTCGTATGGATTTTGACGCTGATGCGAGGAGAAGAAGCTCCACTTACCTTTTTTTTCGATGGCGAATAAGAGACGCGGCTTAGCTGATGACCTGGTCAGGAACAACTCGGTGAAATATGGACAACGAAGTATTGATGCCCATAGCTTCGACACACAATGAAACCTCGCGACTGACTTCTGAGGCAATCTCGACAATATCTCCGTAACGAGATCAATAGGGATGGAATCTGAATTCATCTGGTTACTGATCGGACAGAGAGAGATATGTTCAAACTTGTATTATGTATCGACACACAAACTCAATAAGAAATACCTCTTCTTATTAAACTCACTCTTTAGGTAAAATAACTCAAACCCTTGCAACTTCAAGCAATACCACAAGTCGGTATATATATGCTTGTCTCAAGACTTAGAAATAGAAAACATCTAACAAAAGGAAATTTAACATAACTCGATAACTTCCTTTTCTCCTTAGATATCTATATTTAGATTGCTCCTAAATATACTTTGCTTGAGCCCACATCTACTTCAAGATTACACAACATTAAGATACCTAGGTTTAGAAAATCCTAGCTATCTTATCTTATTATATAAAGTTGGGTTTTCGAAGTTACTAACTCAAGAGATCGCGACATGTGTCATATTTAACGGTTATAAATTTTGACACATGTCAAGAAATATTTATTTTTAATATAGAAAAAGATAATTACGAGAAAAAATTAAATTCTAAATCAATTTAAAAATATAAAAGGATAATGTTAAAAAATTATGACTTAAATAATTTTAAACAATATGAAAAAATAATGTTAAGAAAATTTTAAATTCAAATATTTTAAAAATTGTAAAAGATAATTATAACTAATTATAATTTTAAATTACTATTAAAAAAGGAATTTTCAATATCCCACCTCTATATATTCGATATAATTGAATAAATTGTCTGATATTGTTTCATCAAAGAAAATAATCTCTTCAAAAACACCATCATTGGTTCAACTTCGTTCTATTAACTATTAGTAGGTGGATACTCTATGATTTATTTTATTGGATGAAGAGGAGAATTTTTTTTTAAATGTATAATTATATGTTTTACTTTTGATGTGATTATTTAGGGTTAGTGTACTAATGTTTTTGTGGATATGAGAATTTAGAGACGTATGATATGACTATTGTGTGATAATAGAGGTTTTGATCCATATGTGACATTTTCGTATGTTCTACACGTTTTGATAAGGTACGAATTCTTTTGTCAACGTTCAGGAGGTTGCTGCGTAAAAGTTAGTTTCATCGGATGAAGATATAAAATTTTGAAACATGATTGATTATAAATATATTTAAAAATATATGAAAATAATTAATGAATAAATTGAAAAAAATGAAACTAAGTTATTTATAAATATCTTACAAAATATTTAATTTTGTTTTTATGCAGGTTATAAAAACTTTAGTTATAAACCCACATATTTGCGGGTCCTAATTTTTTTTTCTTACACGGGTTATACAATTTTTAATTCTAAATCTGTAAATATGCGGATCCTAATTTTTGTTTTTTACACGGGTTGTAAAATTTTAATTTAAAAACGCGTATACGCGGGTCCTAATCTAGTATATTAAGACCATGGGCAGTGGTAAAAGTGGGGGTGTGTGTATTAGTGTTATTTTATTAATAAAATAATGAGAGTTGAAGTAATAAAATAATGTAATAAAATAATGTCAAAATTTTTGTCTCACAATTAAATGCTACACTCGGTTGCAAGGGATTGTAAACATACACCCGGATTTCATTACTGACATAACTTTTGCAATAAAATCGGTTATTATAATCCTAAAACCCAGGGTGTGATTGCACCGTTGCCCTTGCTCTAAGAGACGAAAGTGAAAACACGGAGTTCTGATATTGGCGAAATACGTTTCCAATTACCACTCGGTTAACTTAACCAACAACATTAGTAAACATGTTTTGTTTTTATAAGAAACAAAGCCATTGTTTTGATCAATGCAATTGGGCTCCTGAATTAGTTGGGTTATATAGACTAACAAAATCATGGAATTGGGCTGTTTAATAATCAACAGGACAATTTAGTAGAATATATATGCGTTTTATATTTAACGCAGATTTAATTTGAGTTTTTTTTTTTTTTTTTTTTTTTTTTTAAATTTTTTTTAAATTTTTTTCGTAAAATCCTAGGTTGTATGGAAACTCTCTTTGTATGGAAATTCTCTAAACATTAAAAAAATACCATGTAATTACGATTTTAGAAACGCGATGAAAAATCTTTCTCTTTTTAATTTAAGTTAATTTAAAGAGGTAATAAAAAAAATTGGAAAAATTAAGATTTATTATTATATTGTATTACTTTTGTACCTCGAAAAACTAATTAATTTCGCTTGACTTTTCTCCATTGATTACCTAAAATCTACAAGTCCACAAAACTTGGGTCCGAAGTAGTCATAATTTTAGTGACATTATATTTCTTTTTCTCGCATACGGTGACGACTTAAGAAAATATTAAAAAAGGAATGTGATCTCTTAATCATAGTCATTAAAATCTTAGTAATATAAAACAACTATATACATAGTGTATTCACTGAAACATTCAATAATTTAGCTAACCAACAATCTCAAGTACTCCGTTGGATTCTCAAGTTTGTATTTTCTTATTTTGTTAACGAAACTATTACATCTAGACTATATATATAACTAGATTAGGACCCGCGTATACGCGGGTTTAAAATTAAAAATTAATAACCCGTGTGAAAATTAAAATAAAAGCTAAAAACAAAATTTGAAGTTCCACAAAAAAAATTATGAATTAACTAATTTAAATATTCAGTATATTAATTATTTAAACCTTTCTGATAAACATGTTAATTAAAACATTTTTTTTCTAATTTAATAGATTTTATTGTTTACATAATATAATTAAATTTAATTACGTATTATAATACATATACTATATTTAATCAGTTTATTTTTTTTAACCCTCTCTACCATTTATAATCTGTAGAAATATAAATAAATATGAGAAATTGAGATTTATAGAACTAAAAAAATTGAAAAAAGTTTGATGAGCTATTATACGTTCAAAAAAAGTTTTCTTCTTCATCCGATCAAATTAATCCTATTTAAAAAATTTACATATTTATCCGGTAAAATCAATTATTACACATCAACCTCCTGAACATTGACCAAATAATTCGTATATTATCAAAACATGTAGAACCATACAAAAAATATTACATTTAAATTAAAACTTACATGTTTACACGATAGTCATATCAAGCGTCTTTAGTTCATCACATCCAAAAACCATTAGTACACTAAACAAAATTCATCAAACTAAAAACAAAAATATTATACATTAAAAAATAAGTTCACATGTTCTTTTGATGAAATTAATCATATGATATATACCTACTGAACACTAACAATATAATTTGACAACAATACTTGAAACATATATACCAATACCAAAATAATTAAGTTTTGATTTAAACTTATGATATCATATGATAACATATTTAAACGAATTAGTTAAAATATCACCCAAATCTTCATGCATCGGTCAATATGAATGGCTCTACACACCCAAAACCTATAATCATAATAAATACAAATATTTATCAATAGAACAAAGTTGAATCAATAATGGTGTTTTTAATAAAATTATTTTGTTTGGTAAGAAAAATATGAGTCCATGGTGAGTATTTAGAATTCGTTTTTCTTTTCTTTTAGGAATAGTATTATTTTTTTAATTATGTAATTTTTTTTTTTTAGAATTAGTAATCTAACTATATGAAAAATATACATATAATTTTCTTATGATTATCTTTTATATTAAAAAATATATTTAAACTTATAATTTTCTTCTAATCATCTATTTATATTTTAAAAATTATTAAAATTATAGCTTTATTATAATTATCTACTTGTTTCTTTAAACTTTTCTTAAAATTATCTTTTTATTTTTTAAAAATTATTTAAGTTAGAATTAATTTTCTTCTAATCATCTATTTATATTTTAAAAATTATTAAAATTATAGTTTTATTATAATTATCTACTTGTTTCGTTAAGCTTTTTTTAAAATTATCCTTTTATTTTTTTAAAAATATTTATGTTAGAATTTTCTGAGGATTATCTTTTTACACTTTTAAATTTATTTACGTTTTAATTTTTTCTCATAATTATCTTCTTCTATTTTTAAAACTTTAAAAAACAAAATACTTTTGACACGTTTTGACACGTGTCAAAATCTCAAATCGATAATATGACATGTGTCACGATCTCGTGAGTTGGTAACTTTGAAAACCCAACTTTATATAATAAGATTCTCTTTTTAATAAAGAACAACATAATTTTTCAATACAAAAAAAATGTTTATAATTTAAAAAAAAATATATTAATAACATCCAAAGTACCCAAACTTTTACTGATTCTTACCTAATCTTTAGTTGATTTTGTAAAACTCCAGAAATATAAAAAGTAGCAAGTTATTCTACCACAAAAAAAAAAGTAGCAAGTTATTTTTTCATAAAGAAAAAATAGCAAGTTTCTGTCTCAAATTTCCCATATCAAACCAAACATTCAAATTATACCCATCTTATTATTTCATAAAAATATTTCAAATAATATATCAAATTTCCTAGAGAAATTGAGACAAATGCCTCTCCTTCTATGTCACTTTGCAAAAATGCCCCTCTCAGATCTACCCTCTATAATTTGTACTAAAGAGACCATTTTGCCCTTATGTTATAAACTTAAACCTTATTTAAAAAATATTTATATTCAAAAAAATAAATAATTACAATATTTTTGGCGGAATAAATTATGAGATTATTTTTCCCGCCAAAAAATTACGGGAAAATTTTGGCGGGAAAATTTTTTTTTGCGGAAAATTTTTGTCGAAAATTTTTTTTGGCGGGAAACTTTTTGTCGTTTACGGGATTACTTTTCCCGCCAAAAAAGTTGCGGGAAAATTTTGGCGGAAATTTTTTTTTTCGAAAATTTTTTTTACGAAAAAACGTTTTTTGCCGGGAAAAACAATACCTTTTACATGGTTTTTATATGGTTTTTACATGGTTTTTATATGGTTTTTCTATGGTTTTTTTTTACATGGTTTTTACATGGCTTTTATATGGTTTTTACATAGTTTTTATATAGTTTTTATATGGTTTTTATATGGTTTTTACATGGTTTTTACATGGTTTTTATATGTTTTAACACAAAAACTTTGTAACTCCTTAAGATTTTTATAAAGTTTTTATAAGGCTATTCTATGGTCTTTTATATGGTTTTTATAGGCGTTTTACAAAGTATTTATAAGGTTTTTTACATGGTTTTTACATGGTTTTTATATGGTTTTTACATGCTTTTTATATGGTTTTTTTTTACATGGTTTTTATATGGTTTTTACATAGTTTTTATATGGTTTTTACATGATTTTTTTTTGGCGGGAAAATTTTTGGCGGGAAAATTTTTGAATTTTTTGGCGGAAAAATTTTGGCGGGAAATTTTTGAAGAAGATAGGGTTTTGAGTCTTGAAGATAGGGTTTTGATCATTAAGGGCAATTTGGTCCTTTTGCTACAAATGGAGGGGTATTTTTACAAAGTGACAAAGTGAAAGGGCATTTTTGCATAAGGGCATGGCTGAAAGGGTATTTTTGCAAATCTCCCAATTTCCTATAATATCAATTCTCAATTTTATTCGTAATTTACCTCCAATATCTCATTTGGTTTCAACCATGTATTCAATAAATCTTTTTCTTAAGGTTAAAAAAATGATTTGTTAGAGCAATGGTATCGCTGAAACCCCAAAGGGTGTTCTCAGTTGAAAAAATGTAATATAATAATGTAAGAGGGATGTCTCACTTTGGGCAAAATAAAAATAATTTTTGATTTGGAAATTGCTCAACCAATAATGTCCTGCCATGTCACCTTCGAACAGGCCCAGGCCCAAGAACAGTTTTAGACCGAGAACGCGTTTCAAGTTCTGACACAAACTTTCTAATTTTTTTCATTTGTTTATATCCAAGAACACCCTACATGTTATACCGATACTTATGCTCTTACCAAAGTCAACAAATACAACAACAAATTAATAAACATGCTTATATACTATTGGATATGTAAATATAGGATCTAGAATATTCTATACTTGGTCTCCAAGCTTATTCTATACTTGGTCTCCAAGCTTATGTTGTATATATATATCCTTGTATTGTCATCAATAATAATTATCCTTTTACCAAATCCTACATGGTATCAGAGCTTCGATCAAAACCCTAAACCTAATATTTCTTCTTTTTCTTTTCGAACGCCGTTCTCCTTACACGGCTCTTCTTCTCCGATCAATCTTCTTCCCCTTCTTCTATCTCTCTCTTCATCATGACAAACTCATCCTCTTCCACTACCAACAACTCTGGCCGCACGATTGAATCTGCTGGTGTGTTTAATCATGCTGAGCCACACACCACTCTTTTCTCCGTTAACACATCAAACATCACGAAACTCACGACATCAAACTATTTGATGTGGAGTCGCCAAGTCAAAGCACTACTGGAGGGACATGATCTCCATCCCTTCCTTGAAACAACAACCACTCCTCCACCGCCGACCATCACCAACAACGGTGTTGAAGCTGATAACCCCAATCATGCGGCCTGGAAACGACAAGATAGGCTTCTCTACAGTGCGCTTATTGGAGCCATCACTCTACCTATTCAAACGGTTGTATCAAGTGCAACAACCACGGCCGAGATTTGGAGCCAACTGATGACTTCGTTTGGTACACCATCCAGAGGACATGTTCGTCAGCTCAAGCATCAGATTCGTACCTGCACCAAAGGAACAAAAACCATCAGTGAGTATCTTCGTCTCATGAAGACCAAGGCCGATGAGCTCGCGTCTCTCGGCAAACCGTTGGACAAGGAAGACTTCCTTGAACAAATTCTGGCTGGATTAGGAGAAGAATACAAGGCTGAAGTTGATGCAATTCATGGTCGTGACACCACTATTGGTTTTCCAGAACTTCATGACCGACTCCACAATCGTGAGGCAATGATTCTCTGTGAGCAACCTGTCCCTACTGCTCTTCCTGCTACTGCAAATGCCTCGGGCTATCGCCCACGTCCTCCGCAGTCCTCGTCCTCCTCTGGGTATCGTCCACAATCTGGTTATGCACCATCCTCGGGTCCATTGTCTACTGGTACATACCGTGGCTCGCGTCCTTACCTCGGCCGCTGTCAAGGGTGTGGCACACTAGGTCATAGTGTCAAATATTGTCCTCAGTTTCATATTGTTCGTGGTCCGAGTCCACAGCAGTGGCGTCCACCACAACAGCAACAATGGAGACCTCAGGCCAACCAAGCACTTCTTCCTCTTCCTGATACTCCTGGTTGGTTACTTGATAGCGGAGCATCACATCACATGACATCCGACTTCCATAACTTGTCTCTCCACTCTCCTTACAATGGAGGTGACAATGTTATGCTTGGAGATGGTTCTGGTCTTCAGATTACTCATACTGGTTCTCTCTCCATACCCTCTCTTAAGGAACCTTTTATGCTTAATAATGTGCTGTGTGTGCCTTCTCTTCAGAAGAATTTGATCTCTGTGTTTCAACTATGCACTGCTAATGGAGTTGCTGTTACGTTTACTCCCACTTATTTTCAGGTGAGGGATCTGGACACGGGGGCGCTTCGACTGGCAGGCAAGCCTAGCCAAGGTACTTACGTGTGGCCGACTGCGACTCCCAAGAACAAACCGTCCCTGGCTTTTGCGTCCGTCACTAAAGCATCTCTTACTGATTGGCATTCTAGATTAGGACATCCGGCTTTACCCATTCTCAATAAAATTATTTCTAAGTTTTCTCTTCCTCTTGATTCCTCTGTCTTGTTTTCATCTCCATGTACTTCTTGCTCTATTAATAAGATGCACAAGTTGCCTTTTTCAACATCTACTCTTGTCTCTACATGTCCTCTTGATATAATTTTCTCTGACGTTTGGACCTCACCAGTTCTTTCCGTTGATGGTGTCAAATACTATGTCATCTTTGTTGATCATTTCACCCGATATACATGGCTATACCCTCTTAAACGAAAATCTGACACCAAAGAAGTTGTTATCCGCTTCAAAGCTCTTGTTGAAACCCAATTTCAAACCAAACTTCGCACCCTCTATTCTGATAATGGTGGTGAGTACATTGCTCTTGCTGATTACTTAGCCATCAATGGTATTTCTCATCACACATCTCCTCCTCACACGCCTGAACATAATGGCATGTCTGAACGACGCCATAGACACATTGTCGAAACAAGCCTTTCTTTGTTATTCCATGCTTCCATGCCCCAATCCTTTTGGACCTACGCCTTTGCCACAGCTGTCTATCTTATCAATAGGATGCCCACACCAACATTATCTCTCCTATCTCCCTTTGAAACTCTCTTTCACACACCACCTACTTCGAATCTTTGGGTGCCTCTGTTTCCCTTGGTTAAGACCCTACTCTTCCCATAAGCTTGACCCTAGATCCACTCCTTGTGTGTTCTTAGGCTATTCCTCTACTCAGAGTGCTTACTTCTGCCTTGATAGGACAACATCTCGGATATACACCTCGCGCCATGTTCTCTTTCATGAAACCATATTCCCCTTTAAAACTCCTTTAGTCACATCACCTCCCTTAGATCTAGAAGAGCCCTTCTCCTCATGGTCCCCATCAGTAACGGTCCACAGTAATAGCAGTCAGCCACACGTTGTCGCGCCTCCTTCTCCAGATCCTTCGCCTGTTCTGCCGCCAGTCCTAGAGACAGTGTCGAACGACACCTCTACCGGTATCGATCGACACCCTACTAGTCCGGATGCCTCTGACCTGTCTCCTCCTGACATCACAGCTCCAGCTCCTACACCAGTACTACCTGATTCTCCTCTGGCGTCACCATCTCCAGAGCCAGCGCATGCTGCATCACCACCACCTCCTACTGGGATTGTTACCCGATCCAAGAACAACATCCATAAGCCGATTAATAAGCTTAATCTCTCTGCTCGTGTTGTTGATTTGTCTGAGGTAGAGCCCACTACGGTTGCTCAAGCACTGAAAGATCCTCGATGGAGAGCTGCTATGCTTGCTGAGTTAGACGCGATGTTCCGTAATCATACATGGGATCTTGTGACGGCTGAACATGTGGAAAATATAGTTAGGTGTAAATGGGTTTTTACGATCAAACGAAAGCCTGATGGTTCTGTTGATCGATTCAAAGCACGTCTGGTGGCCAAAGGCTTTCATCAACGCCCAGGTGTGGATTTCTATGAGACGTTTAGTCCGGTTGTTAAGGCACCTACTATTCGAGTAGTTTTGGGTGTTGCTGTTCAACGTGATTGGGTTCTTAGACAATTGGATGTGAATAATGCCTTTCTTCAAGGCACGCTTGATGAAGAGGTATTTATGGCTCAACCTCCTAGCTTCGAAGACATGGGTACTCCGCATGCTGTTTGTAAACTTCGAAAAGCTATTTATGGGCTCAAACAGGCTCCACGGGCATGGTACAATGAACTTTGCCAGTTTCTTCTTGCCTCTGGCTTTGTTAACTCGGTGGCTGATCCCTCTCTCTTTGTGTTTAATCATGCTGGGGTTCTAATGTATATGTTGGTGTATGTTGATGACTTTGTCATCACAGGCAATGACTCGGCTCGCGTTGATAAGTTCATTGGTATTCTCTCTCAACGTTTTTCAGTCAAGGATCTTGGGCATCTTTCTTACTTCCTTGGAATCGAAGTTGCGCGTACGAAGGCGGGACTTCATTTGACACAGCGCCGGTACATTCTTGATTTGTTGGCTCGTACCAATATGCTGGATGCGAAACCTGTTGCCACTCCCATGGCGTCGGATGTTAAACTTAGTCTTTACTCGGGCACTCCTCTTTCGGATGCCAAGGAATATCGGGCGGTGGTCGGTAGCCTTCAGTACTTGTCGTTGACGCGTCCGGATGTGTCGTTTGCAGTGAATAAGTTGTCACAGTACATGCATAGGCCTACTATGGATCATTGGGCAGCGGTGAAGAGGGTTCTTCGCTATCTTGCGGGAACGCCTACCAAAGGCATTTTTTTGAGTGTCTCGACATCGTCTTCTCTGCATGCTTTCACCGATGCTGATTGGGCTGGAGATTGTGATGACTATACTTCGACGGGGGCGTATATTGTCTATCTTGGCTCTCATCCCGTCTCTTGGGCCTCGAAGAAACAAACTACTGTTTCTCGCTCTTCCACTGAGGCGGAGTATCGCTCTTTGGCTAACACTGCCTCTGAGGTTCTCTGGGTTCTTTCTCTTATGACTGAAATGCATCTTCAGTCCTCTACACCACCAGCGATTTACTGTGATAACTTGGGTGCTACGTATCTCAGTGCTAACCCTGTCTTTCATTCCCGTATGAAGCATCTTGCCCTTGATTATCACTTTGTCAGGAACTTGGTTCAAGCTGGTCAACTCCGGGTCACTCATGTCGCATCTGCTGACCAGCTCGCGGATGCATTAACAAAGCCACTACCTCGGCCCCGATTTGATAGGTTATGTGTCAAGATTGGACTCTCCATTGGAGCTCCATCTTGAGGGGGCGTATTGAATATGTAAATATAGGATCTAGAATATTCTATACTTGGTCTCCAAGCTTATTCTATACTTGGTCTCCAAACTTATGTTGTATATATATATCCTTGTATTGTCATCAATAATAATTATCCTTTTACCAAATCCTACATATACATCATAGTAATTTACTTTTTTTTTATATCTATATATATATATATAATCGATTTCGATCGTTGTAAACATTATTTCATATCTTCGAACTTCGATTATAAGAAAATAGTTCTCTCTTTCTCTTGTTTTTTTTTTTATTATCAGTATCATAATCATTCTACGGATATAATTATTTCTCTATTATTTATACTTATATCCATTATAAAATCAAATACTTATTTTTTTTTGGTGGAAAAAAATCAAATACTTATTTATAACATGATTGTATTTTTCTGTGGTTTTAATTTCATTTTTTTTTCTTGTGATTGTAATTTTTTCCGATTTTCATTATCAAATATCAATAGTAGTCCAATAAAAAAAAAAAAGAACATACAAGGATTAGGAAAAGGAAAATGGCATGACTGTAATAAAACCTAAAACCCAAGGGCGTTTACAAATAATTATTCTATTTAACAAAAAAAAATCTCACAAGACCGAGAAAAAAAGTAGAGCAACACCACGAAGCTACGAAACATACCTGAAACAAAAGAAAAAGAGAGATTTGTAAAATCCAAAGATCGTTCTTGATTACTTTGAACAACTTTGATCAAATCCAACTGGTAAGCTCGCGTTTCCTTTGATCATAATATTCGTCAATTACGCCGCCCTTGATTTTACAATTCAATTATAAAATTAGGGTTTCCAGTGATTGTAATTAGGATTATATGTTTATAGGGTCTGGGCTTTGATCGCTGGTTTTTGATCGTCACCGGAATTGATTGATCGGATAATTGTTTGTTCTTATTTTTGAAACGAATCTATTTCTTTCAACTTTTTGTAACATTCACGCGATTATTAGAATATACTTTGATTCTGTATTCTTTAGATATGTGAAGAAGACGTAGTTTTGATTATTAAATGACGAAATTACTTAAAGAGATTTGTTTAATCAGACTTTTATAAGTAAACCCTTTGATAAATTCTTCTTTTTTCGGTGATTTGATTGATTTTTCGTATTCTTTGTAAGTCTTGGTTACGATTTTAGACTGAAATATCTGTGAATTCGATGCAGAGACGATGCCGAAGAACAAAGGAAAGGGAGGAAAGAACAGGAAGAGAGGAAAGAACGAAGCTGATGACGAAAAGCGTGAGCTTATCTTTAAAGAAGATGGACAAGAGTATGCACAAGTTCTTCGTATGCTTGGTAATGGACGATGCGACGTTATGTGCATTGATGGTGTTAAACGTCTTTGCCATATCCGTGGTAAGATGCACAAGAAGGTTTGGATTGCGGCTGGTGATATCATACTTGTTGGTCTGAGGGATTACCAAGATGATAAAGCTGATGTTATCCTCAAGTATATGTCTGATGAGGCTAGGCTTCTTAAGGCGTATGGTGAGCTTCCGGAGAATACTCGTCTTAATGAAGGAATTGTTGGTGATCTTGATGAAGATGACGATAATGGTGCTGATGATTACATTGAGTTTGAGGACGAGGATATTGATAGGATCTAAGCTTGTTTGGTTGGCTTAGTTCCAGCTTGTAATATCAAATTACCGCAATTGTTATGTACTTTAGGGTTTCCAGTTTCTTATCCCTACTACTGGTTTGATTCCCCAAATAATTTACAGAAAGTTGTTATCAGATTCGAAAGAACAAACTATTGTGAAACACGATTTTATTTAAACGCAAAGATTTACAAGTTATGCTTATCTTAAGTGCTGCTAGTTTAGCTTACGTGATGTTTCTTCGCATTCGTTTCCCATTTTGCAGCTTGAGGGAGTGGTCTTGGCCTTCTTAGCTTTCTTTGTCTGTTGTTGCAGATCTCTTTTGGTAGCCTGAAGCTGCAAAAGATAAACATAACACATTAATGTCTGGTGAGGTATATTTGGAAACTTCTTATGCATTGTGTTGTTTTTTCTTTACCCTGTTATGCCTTCTCTGGCTTTTGTAGCTTGGAACAGATTTGCGCTTAGATATACTCGGTTTAAGACTGCTCTTTTCGGTCTGCAAATCTTTTGTTTCCTCTTCTTGTGTTTCTGATATGCTTTCGAATTGGAGAGGTAGATCGTTTGAAGCACAGCTCTCCAACTCGCCAGCTATACCAAAAGATCTAGTCTTTCCTACTAATCTTGGATTTTTCGTTGCAACATCTGTCTGAATGTTAGTTCTCGGTTCAATCGAAATGCTGTCTGGTACACGGGTTGCCATCCAGCGTTCTAGCCAACTCCAACCGATGTTTGAATCATCTTCACTGCTACGATCCATTTGCTTCTTCTTTGAGCAAATTCTTAGCTTTAAACATCACAGTTTAGGAAAGATAAGATTCTTTTGATCTTTTAGGATTCAATCAGAGTCAAGTGTTTGTAATGTTTACCTGCTGTGAAAATGCATAAGCAAGTGCTCTCTCCCGTTTTGTCATTGCTTCGATTCTACTTTGAATCCTCGATTTTGATATGGTGCTGCTCACGGTACTATCATCCCAGTCTTCCTGTTATGTGAGCATCTTAAGTTATTCATCTCCATATCCTTAAATTTCCCTATAGTGCATCAGATGTTTTGCTTACCTTTATCCTCAAAACTTGAGTGTTGTTCTTCTGTAGCGTTCTTCGATTTGCAGATACTCGTTTCCTCCCGAAAAACGGTGCTTTCACGGAATTACATGTCTGAACTTCTAGTGATGTCCCCATGGATACCTTGTCTTGAGATTCTTCTCCAGAGAAGCTCTCCTCCTTAACAAACGTTTCTTCTTCTTCTTTGCTTCGACGTATTGCCTGAACACAACACATACGATATAAGAGGTCAAAGAATGCTGCAGAGGAACGAATGAAGGGAAAAACTAACCAGGTACTTCCTGAATGCCGACTGAATTATAACCGCAGCGTTTTCTTCGAGGAACAACTTAGAGATTGGAGTAGTCTGATGCTTCTTTGGTATATGTGTCTCTGTTGCTTCGCTTTGGTTATCAACATCTTCATTTGCTTTTGATTTCTCCTCTAGTAAAGGCTGAGTCACTGTTGCCTCTGAGCTCTTAACGGAAACAGAATCATCATCATCCTCAAAATGTTTCACAGAAGCTGAATCTTCAATTGCGATAACCGAACCAAAAGGTACACCTAAATCTGAACTCAAATGCTGAGACATTGTAAGAAGTGCTTCCGAATCCTTTATCGATTCTGAATCATTCACGGCGAGAACAGAGTTGAATTCATCTCCGCAAAGATACGATCTAACCGAGCTCCATCTTTTCTTCTCTCCTAGATTGCTTCTTCCCTGAAAACATTACAACATTTCAACAAAGTACGTTTAATATATAAACAAAACCAAGAGTGATGTGTTTTTGAATGAACATACATTGTTGTAGTCATGAGCTCCAAATGATTTGTTTCGAAAGAAAATGCTTCTCACTAATCCTCCTGTAACACCCATCCTTCTATGTTTTCAGAAGAACTTAGAAATGGGAACAAACACACATGTGAGATTGATTACTATATAAAAGCTAAGAAAGAAAAAGAGTAAAAATAAAGTTGCATTATTTTAGAATCACAAGCACATGAGTCATGTACAAGAGTACATGTAAAAAGAAGATTCAAAGGACATGTAATAGAAAAAAGAAAAGTTGAAGCATAGCGTATAGTGCAATTAGTGATGATTGTGATCCAGAAGAAAAGCATATGTAATGAGAGAAAATGTTTTATTTTATTTGACTCGAGTGAAATCGTGAGGTTTTGTGGTCGCGACTTTGATTACTTTAGGAAATTTTAAAGAGTATAGAGATGCTTTGGTATGCACATGGAGAGCATTGGATTGGTTCTTTTCTTATGCAAACGGCAATTTCACTCAATTCACTTTTTTTTTTTTTTTGGAAATGGAAAAGTTTTTTTTGTGGTACGGTTTACTCTTTTTTTTGTGACTAGAAAATGTATGATGTTGTAAGGGAACCAACTAAAATTTTGTTGGATTGTGTTTGGACTATTGTGGAAGTCTCATAAAGATTTTAGGTTTAGGTTAGTTATTTCTAGCCCAGGGACTTCGGTTTGGTTATCGGTTAGTCGAAATAAATTTGAAGATTGCCGAAATTAACCGAAATAAAATTCAGTTCGGCTTGGTTTTGAAGATATTAACCGAAATTTTGTTTCTTTTTTTTGTTTTTCCAAAAATATGTTTTTTTTCGGTTATTTTTGGATAATTACGTTTTTCTCGGTTAATTTCGGTTCGGTTCGGTTAGGTTATTGACAAAATTGGTTTAAATTTGGTAAAAGCGGTCAAATTGTGGTATAATCCAATTATTTAAAAAAACAAATATTGTGGTTAACCGAGAATTATGATGAATTGGGTTTTATAATTTCCAAGGTTAATCTTAATAGCTCGTTTTTAGACCTAAGCTGAGCTAAACTTCAGAATGAACATGAATTTATATTAGATGAAACTCTGATACGAAATTAACACCCTCAATAAATCTTCCAGCTCACTGATATTGTGGGTGTTAGTTTCGTATCAGTCTATGAACTTGGAAATCATTCAGTTTACTCTAATATTAAAAAACGGTGGGATTTTCTATCCAAAATTTATAAATTTACTACCTAACCAATACACATTTTCCACCTAAAGCTTACACAATTTCCATTTTGATCTTACATCAATCCGTTTTAGTATAAATATTATTTTGATAATTTTTCACACAATTAGTAAACAAATTTATATTATACCCCTAACATTTTGAATCTAGGAGTTCTATTCTATGTTACATTGTTAATAAGTATTAAATAGAGGAAAAATAGATAAACTTATATCAAAATTTACATTTACATCATAAAATAATATTTACTATAAAACAAAAAACAATAATCTAAATCGATGCTTAATTCAAAATGATCAAGTTTAACAAAAGTCTATGCAAATATATGAAAATCTCAACGTTTATTTTCAAGCTGCCCATTATCGTAGAAAAAGAAATGTAGTGATTTAGGTAAATTGTATGGGCTGGCCCAAAATTTATTATAGAGCCCATGATGTATTTAATAAAATGAAAACCCTAAGTTTAATCAATTTTTCATTTTCATTTTCATTTTTCGTTTTCTAATTTGTTTTTTTTTTTGTTGCTCTCTCTGTTTCTTCGGCTGAGAGACAATGGCGGGAGTAGAACAGAAGATAGAGTTAGACGCTGAATCTCCGGCGAAGGTTCCAGGTCCAGCTCCAGATCCGGCTCCGGCAGAGGTTCCGGCTCCGACTCCAGCTCCGGCTGATTTCATTACGGAGGAGAAAGTTCAAAACCTACCTCCGGAGCAAATTTCCGATGATTCCAAAGTCATTCCTCTTGTTGAGAGTAAGTTTATTTCTCTGTATGCATAATATTGATTCTGTTCGCTAATAATCTTGTGGTTTGATGATAATTTATGGGTTTTAGGGTTAAGTTTGCTTCTGCAGAGAATTAGGTTATTGGGATTGTGTTTCCCCAGAGATAAAAATTGGTTCATGGACAAGAACGATTAAACATATAAATATGGCAATCTCGAGATCTATCATTGGCAATTGGTGAAATTGAAAGGTTTTGATGAAAATATGGAAGAAATTCTTCTTAATTTGGGTAAATTTTGTTTTGTACCGACGAAATCTTCGTCTGCTTCGATCGATATAGGTGGATTTAAACTTAACTAAGTGAGTACTTTTCTGGTTGTAATGTTTTGTGGAAGTGTTACTGAGTTCCATTTGTTTTGGTATTTAGATGTTAAGCTAGCTGATTTGTCAAAGGAGAAGATCTTTGATGGAACGAAGGATGTTGAGAGATACTTGCAGTTGAATCCGCGCTCTGCCGCTATCTCTGAACCACCTTGCTCCTCCTCTTCTTCCTCTGCGGCTACATTCGCGAACAAGTCTGGCAGCTGCAAGTTTTCTACACCGCCGTGTCCAGACCTTGTCCTCGAGAATGTTCTTGAGAACGTGCTTCAGTTCCTCACTTCCAGATGCGATCGCAACGCTGTTTCATTGGTCTGCAGATCGTGGTGGCGTGTCGAGGCTCAGACTCGATTCGAGGTTTTTATTGGTAACTGTTACTCGCTCTCTCCCGCGCGGCTCACTCACCGGTTCAAGCATGTTAGGTCTCTGGTGCTCAAAGGGAAACCTAGGTTTGCTGATTTTAATCTCATGCCTCCCAATTGGGGAGCTCAATTCGCGCCTTGGGTTGCTGCAACAGCCAAGGCTTATCCTTGGCTCGAGAAGGTCCATTTGAAGCGCATGTTTGTCACTGATGATGACTTAGCGCTTCTCTCTGAGTCCTTTCCTGGATTCAAAGAGCTTACTTTGGTCTGCTGTGAAGGCTTTGGGACCAGTGGTATTGCTGTTGTTGCTAACAAGTGCAGGTAAATTTCATAGCTTTCGTAGAGCTTAGTGTTCTTCTCGTTGTAGATTCTAGATCTTGTTCTCTTTGATTGATTCTTCTCGGATTACTGCTTCATTCTACCGTCTTTTAGAAATGCTTGTGGGATTCATAATTTCATATCAACTTATCAAATGGGAATTTGTTTCAGACAGCTTAGAGTCCTTGATCTGATGGAGTCTGAAGTCACCGACGACGAGGTGGATTGGATTTCTTGTTTTCCTGAGGGTGAAACGCATCTAGAGTCTTTATCTTTTGACTGTGTAGAATCCCCTATCAATTTCAAGGCGTTGGAGGGGCTTGTGGTTAGGTCACCGTTCTTGAAGAAACTTAGAGCCAACAGGTTTGTTTCCCTTGAAGAGCTGCATCGACTAATGCTTCGAGCGCCGCAGTTAACTAGTCTTGGGACGGGCTCATTCAGTCCAGAAAATGTGCCTCAGGGTGAACAAGAACCGGATTATGCAGCTGCTTTTCGTGCTTGTAAATCCTTAGTTTGTCTCTCTGGATTCAGGGAATTCACCCCGGAATACATCCCAGCTATATCTCCAGTTTGTGCTAATCTCACCTCTCTTAACTTCAGTTATGCTAACATTTCTCCTGACATGCTCAAGCCCATCATACGCAACTGTCACAATATCCGAGTCTTCTGGGTATGTATCTTTCTTGATCTCATTGTATAATTTAGTGTATATCTGTTAACCGAGGACTTTGAGTTACATGCATGTCTTGAAACTGTTATAATGCAGGCTCTCGACTCGATACGCGATGAAGGACTACAGGCAGTGGCTGCCACATGCAAGGAGCTCCGTGAGCTTCGGGTTTTCCCTTTCGATCCTCGTGAAGACAGCGAAGGTCCTGTCTCAGAAGTAGGCCTCCAGGCAATTTCAGAGGGATGTAGGAAACTAGAATCTATCCTGTACTTTTGCCAGCGAATGACTAATGGAGCTGTGACAGCCATGTCTGAGAACTGTCCCCAGCTCACTGTGTTTAGGCTTTGCATTATGGGCCGCCATAGGCCTGACCACGTGACAGGAAAGCCAATGGACGATGGATTTGGTGCCATTGTTAAAAACTGCAAGAAGCTAACCAGACTTGCAGTATCAGGATTACTAACAGATGAAGCTTTTAGCTACATAGGAGAATATGGGACATTGATCCGTACGTTATCTGTAGCATTTGCTGGTAACAGTGACAAGGCTCTGACATATGTTCTTGAGGGTTGTCCTAAACTACAAAAGCTTGAAATCAGGGACAGTCCCTTTGGGGATGTTGGATTGCGCTCTGGTATGCATCGGTATAGCAATATGAGGTTTGTTTGGTTGTCGTCATGTGGCTTATCCCGGGGCGGCTGCAGGGATGTTGCTCACGCTCTTCCTAATGTAGTGGTGGAAGTATTTGGGTCAGATGGTGATGATGACGACGAAACTGTCACTGGTGATTATGTTGAGACAATGTACATGTATCGGTCCCTTGATGGCCCAAGGAAGGATGCTCCAAAATTTGTAACAATTTTATAAGAAAACATTTGGTGCAAATGAGGCCATTCTTGTGTAAAGCTAGCAAGCAGAAGAGAAGAGAATGTGTTTGTAAGTGCTTCAGAAGAGAATAGACAGAAGAGAATGTGTTTGTAACTGTAAGTGCTTCAGATACACACACTGCATGATTGCTTTGCCATTTAGACACTTCTTTGGATTCGTTCTATTATTGTTTGTTTGGTAATAATGGTTTTTTTTTTCACAAACATTGTCATATTTATTTACAACCATTTTCATGATTATTTTTCCAAAGAATTATTCGTAATGCAACATTTTAACTTATTAAGCTTTTCTATTTTGGCTTACTATTATTTTCTTCACCAATCTTGTCTTCCTCTATCACCAGATGTTCTATGGTATCGATGAATCCTGTAACTTTCTCCAAGCTTTTGTCATCCATCCTCGGGACGGTATGGCCTTTGGGGGTGATAATGACCACCGGATTCTATCAGCTCGATTCCTTAAAGTTTCAAGAAATTTGTGTCTCCTGCAACCTTTTTTCACAAAATTCTCAGTTTGTTATTGTAAAGCTCTGTTGTAATCTCTCTTCCTTCTTTGGGGAACCATCGTAGTTCACATTATATATATGTATATATATTTTTTCCTTCTAATATCTTTATTAATTTCCATGGTCAATATCGTCGTTTACTGACACAAGTAAAAATCAAGGTCAAGAATGATACATAACCCATTGAGCAACCTGAATGGGTATTAAATGTGTCTACCGAATCCGAACCTAAGCGAAAACCGAAAAATATATCCGAAAAACTCGAAATAAAAACCTAAGCGAAAACCGAAAAATATATCCGAAAAACTCGAAATAAAAGTATATATTCAAAAATTTTAGTTATAAATAGTTATAATTTTATATTTAAAAATGCCAAATAACAACAATAGCAAAAATAACCTAAAATTTTGACATTTTTTAGTTATATTTATCAAAATTATACATTTTTCTTTCAAAATTTAACCAAATTTATTAAAATTGAACAAATTTTTAGTTTTTTTTTTCCCAAAACCCAAACCGAAATCGATCCGACCCCGACACCTATCCGAACCGAAACCGAACCGAATAATAAAAAAACCTGAACGAATAATAAAATCTCTTACCCTAATAATCCAAATCCGAATAAATACGAACCAAATCCGATCCGATCCGAAACCGAATACCCCTGCCTAATTGTGCCCAGACCTTCTGGCGCTAAGGATGTTTTGTTCAATACCTAATTAATGTTGTTGATTCCAGGTTATAAAACCGACTTATATATCTGCACTTATTGACTAATCTCTTTCCTTTATGATGTTACCAGATAGATGCAGTAGCAGTAGTACTCCGACAACAAGTTGAGCTTAAAGAGTCTAATCTGGAAGGTAATAATAAATTATGTCTTTCAAAAATTATACATTTACTGATATGTAGTATAGGCACCACTCCCTTATAGAAAGCTTCTTCTACTTCAAATGACTTTTTACACCCAAACTCCCTTATAGAAAGCTTCTTCTACTTCAAATGACTTTTTACACCCAAACTTACTTTTCTATTTATGTTTTCATTTCAAATTCTTTTTTTCTTCATATCACAAACTAAAGATTCATGAGAAAGCAAGTTTAAGCCGTTAAAATCTGAGCGCTTTTTGACGTTTAAACGTCCCTAGAGTAACATGTAAATATACAAACATAAATATTTTTGTTTGAAATAATTGAAACTCAAGATTACACAACTTTTTAAAACTTTAAATATGATGTGAAGTAATAGTTCTTGAAATTCATTCGAGATTCATAATGTTCTTGAAATTCTTGTAATATCAAACATGTAAAGTCCGGAAAGCTCGTAATTTTACTAGTACGTAGTCTTCTTCGTGTCATGCAAAAAGAAGCTAAGCTAAGCCACTAACACTCTTGAGTAACTAGAGAGAAGCCAGTTGTCAGACCATAACACTATATGATCATGTAAAGAACCTCGTACGTGGCAGTCTGAAAACGTACGTGTTACCTTGAGAGACATGAAGAGAGCTCCAAGACAAAATCTTCACGTGCCAACTAACTATGAGGTGTTGATAGTGATGTGCATCCTCAACTCCTCCACCGCTTGGCATTCTTTTTTGTTAGAATCGATCGTGACGTACATGTATCTACAATTAATAGCTTGTTGCTTACGTAAACCAGTGCAACTATAAATAACAATAGGTGAAGTAACATATCTTCTAATACGAGCGAACTTGTAAACTCAATTGCATGGTCATAAAGATGAAGATGAAAACGTTTATCGTATGGTTTCTTTTGTTAGCGGCTGTTGTTGTAGCTGTCGCAGCAGAGACTTCCGTGGATGACAAGAAAGGTGTTTAGTGTTTTTCTTTATTTTCTACATGTTTTATGAGTTTGATAGAATTCTTATGTTAGAGGAGGTTTGTAACAGGTGAGAAACAAGTAGCGATACCAACCGTAGAAGGCAAAACCGACGCTAAGGATAGTCTCAATCAAGGAGACGTTGGGGTTGAGGCTACGGTTGAGAAAGAGAAAGAAAACAATTATGAAGTTGATCAAAGCGGAGGATGGAAAGGAGGTGGTGGCCAAGGAGGAGGATGGAAAGGAGGCGGTGGCCAAGGTGGAGGATGGAAGGGAGGAGGTGGCCGAGGGGGAGGATGGAAAGGAGGAGGTGGCCGAGGTGGAGGATGGAAAGGAGGCGGTGGCCGAGGAGGTGGTGGAGGTGGCCGAGGAGGTGGTGGAGGCGGTGCTGAGTTAGACACCGAAGAAATAGATACTTCAGATCATGAAGTAGAAAATTATAGAGGAGGCGGTGGACAAGGCGGCGGATGGAAGGGAGGCGGTGGCCAAGGCGGAGGATGGAAAGGAGGCGGTGGCCAAGGCGGAGGATGGAAGGGAGGCGGTGGCCGAGGAGGTGGATGGAAAGGAGGCGGTGGCCGAGGAGGTGGTGGAGGTGGCCGAGGAGGTGGTGGAGGCGGTGCTGAGTTAGACACCGAAGAAATAGATACTTCAGATCATGAAGTAGAAAATTATAGAGGAGGCGGTGGACAAGGCGGCGGATGGAAGGGAGGCGGTGGCCAAGGCGGAGGATGGAAAGGAGGCGGTGGCCGAGGCGGAGGATGGAAAGGAGGCGGTGGCCGAGGCGGAGGATGGAAAGGTGGAGGTGGCCGAGGAGGTGGTGGAGGCGGCCGAGGAGGTGGTGGAGGCGGTGCAGAGTTAGACAGTGAAGAAATAAATGAAGCCTCAGATGATGTACAATGGCAGGGAGGCGGTGGTCGAGGCGGAGGATGGCAGGGAGGCGGTGGTCGAGGCGGAGGATGGCAGGGAGGCGGTGGACGAGGCGGAGGATGGCAGGGAGGCGGTGGACGTGGCGGAGGATGGCAGGGAGGCGGTGGACGTGGAGGAGGTGGAGGAGGATGGAGAGGAGGAGGTGGACGAGGAGGAGGTGGAGGAGGATGGAGAGGAGGAGGTGGTGGTGGCGGTGGAGTGTAGAATCAACCGTCTCTACTCACAACTACAAACCAAATATTATGAGTAGAAATGTTAAGTGTATGCAAATAGTGAACTATAGTAAATAACGTTTGATGCTCGGTTTGCCGATGCATTAAGCCACCGCACATAACGTAGCCCAAAACTTAAATGTCATACTAGTTGTATCTTTTACTCTTCGTATAATCAATATATCTTACCAGTTGAGTTGTCAGAATTTTCTTCCAACTTTGATTCACTTATATATCTTTCACATTCATACACACAAAAATACGATTGAAACAATATATAATTGAACATACATATACCGAATATCTTATTAGCTTTTACAAACATTGGGGAAGACACAACCTTAATCCGATCCTCTCTTGTATTTGCAAGAGGACAGAGACTGATCTTTGTGAGTAATTGAAGAACCAACCTACACGAAATCTGTAGTTGTATGTCCTCTCTAATGTTTGGCACGTGAGCTTAATCGATAAAAGTCTCTTAAAACTTCTCTTAAGCTTAGAGTGTCTTAGATCACATAACCTCACTTTGGGAACGTACAACTTATTTTTATCTAGTTTTCAGATTTAATTTTTGGACCATGAATGCTTCGGTATTAATTTACCTTGATCAGCTCCATCGCATATCAAAGCATAGTAAACATATCTGCAGGATTTTGTGCAGTTTCACATATTTTTGTGATAGTTTATAGCTATTTCCTATAGGCTATTTCTATGGATAGTGAATGTAAAACGTATTACAATACCTTTGATCACAAATTCACTCTGTTGTGTAAACGAGTCATCTTTGATTCTTTTCTATGTTCTTTTCATTTTCATGTATCTCAAACCAATTCATCCGAATGAAGAAACTAGCCCTGCGGTTTCTGTCCGAACCAAACCAAACCGGATTTTTCGGTTTTTGATTCAAAATCGGTTTAGCAATCGGTTCAATTCGGCAGGATTTTTAATCATATTCGGTTTGGTTAACCAAACCGATCAGTTACCCCATTTTTTTTAAAAAAATCAAAAATATACAGAAATTAAACCGAATTAACCGATTTTAACCCAAAAAAAAACCAAAAAAATTGGTTCAATTCGGTAGAATTTCAAAAACCAAAAACCGAACCGATATTTATCCGGTTAATTTCAGAAGTATTGTCTAATAACCGGGAACAAAAAAAACCGAAAACCAAGATAACCGGCTCGGTTCGGTTTCGGTTAACCGAACCCACATGCCTAGAAGAAACAAACAAAAGCCTAACTAATTTGATAGTGTATTTTACCAAAATGATCTTAGATGTCAAATCTATAGATCACGTATAGAACAAGAAAGATTTAAAGAACAACTTTTCTTTTATTGATTTAGAAACTTCACAAAACTAAATCTCTCTCTCAAGCTCTTATGGAACAACTCTCCATAGTCTTGTATTTATAGGTCTAGGCAACTTCCTATTCCTATTATGAGAAAAGGAAAACTTACAAAACTTATCAATTAGAAGTTATTTGTATTTTCCTATTTTCTATCTCCTCTAGCATCTTCTAGAAGGAGATTACTTTGTCTCCAAGTATTGGAATTATCCAACATTCACCCCCTTAATTCCAACTTGAACTTGGGGAGATTTGATTCCATGAACTCCGATTAACTCTCGCATTTTCTTGAACTTGATCTTTCCCAACGGCTTAGTGAGTATGTCCGCCTTTTGCTCCACGCCGGGTACATGCTCCACTTCAATTTGCTCATTCTCCACACATTCTCGGATAAAATGATAATTCTTGAGAATGTGTTTGCTTCTTCCATGAAAGACTAGGTTCTTGGTCAAGGCTATGGCCGACTTGTTGTCAATCTTTAGTGTAACCTTCTCGTCAATACAAAGAATCTCTTTTAACAACTCTTTAAGCCATACTGCTTGCTTCGCGGCTTCCGTCGCGGCCATAAACTCAGCTTCACATGAAGATAACGCGACGGTCGGTTGTTTTTGTGACGTCCAAGTGATCGGTGATGAACCGAAGTAAAACACATGACCCGAAGTACTTCTTCCATCATCAACATCGATATTGTGACTACTATCACTATATCCTATCACTTTCTTTGACCCGTCTCTCTTAAAATGTAAGCCAGATTAGTCGTTCCTTTCACATACCTTAACACATGTTTGAGAGCTTGTCCGTGTGACTCTCTCGGGCTTTGCATGTAGCGGCTTAGAACACCTACAGCAAACGCCAAGTCTGGTCTTGTGTGAAGGAGGTATCTCAGACATCCTATGGCTCTTCTATAGCTTGTTGCATCAATTTCGGGTTCGTGTTCAGCTTTTGACAACTTCAAGTTTGACTCCATCGGCGCATGAGTCAAATTACACGAATCCATCTTAGTATCAGCAAGAATTCCATGAGCGTAAGCTTCTTGTTTTATCATGATCCCATCTGCTCCTTGAATCACTTCGATACCAAGATAATATGTTAGCTTGCCTAAATCCGACATCTCAAATTTCCTTGACATATCTTCCTTGAATTGTTCAATAACCTTACGCGAAGTTCCCGTTACGAACAAATCATCAACATAGATCGCCACTATCAAGAACTCTCTCACGTTCTTCTTGAGATATACTGACGGCTCTTTGACGCACCTTTTAAAGTTCATCTCCTTTAGAACTTGATCCAGTTTTGTATTCCACGCTCTAGGGGCTTGACGTAAGCCGTACAAGGCCTTACGAAGTTTATACACTCGATCTTCTTTTCCTTTCTTCTCGAAACCTTCTGGTTGCGTTACGTAAACTAACTCCTTTAATTCACCATTTAAGAAAGCAGTCTTGACGTCTAGGTGATGTATTTCCCACCCACTTGTTGCCGCGATAGCTATTAGAAGGCGAATGGTTTCTAGTCTTGCTACCGGAGCAAAAACTTCTTCGAAATCTATCCCTTGTTGTTGTACATAGCCTTTCGCCACAAGCCTTGCCTTGAATTTACTCACCGTTCCATCCGCTTTTCTCTTAATTTTGTAGATCCACTTCAGCCCTATGGGTTTCACACCAACTGGTTTATCCACGAGCACCCATGTCTCGTTTCTTACAATGGAATCTAACTCTGCTTTCATTGCATCAATCCATTCACGTTGGTGTTCTGCTTCAAGGAAATTTTCTGGTTCTCCGTCGATCGTAAGCAGCAACCTTGCGCTTTCTTGATCTGCAAGCAACACATAATCATTAAGATAACTTGGTAATCTTATGGTACGACCGTATCTTGTTGTCACTTGTTGATTTTCAGCTCCATGATTCATGCCGTTGTCAACATTTACGTCTTCCTCTTCTTCTTGGTTTTCTTGTTCTTCACCGTGTTCATGGTTGTTGTTGTCGTGGATATCACCATATCTGTTTCCATCCTCAACAACACCTCTATAAGATAGCTTGAACATTCCTGGTGCTTCATCGGTTTCTTTTGGAGGAGACCAATCCCAAGCCTTTTTCTCTTCAAAAACCACATCTCTACTAACCAATACACTACAGGAAATTTGACTATTGATAGCAGAAAAGGATAGCGTTTTTGATGTTTATGCTATCTTTGAGTGTACCGTGTATTAAAGATAGCGTTTGGTTATTTGTAAACGCTATCAATGTTACAAGCGGGAACCAAAAAATTTGACGCGGGTCAAATAAATTAGTAAAACGCTATTGAAAATTAAAAAGGGGGAAAACAAAAATTTTGTTTTACCCTAAGGCACTCTCTTTCTCGATTTTTCTCTAAGGCAAAATAGATCTGAGACGGAAAACTCTCTCTCGATTTCTCGCTCAGTTCTTCCGCCGTAGTCTCTCTCGAATTCGGCTCAGCTCTCACTCTCTCAACTCGATTCTCCCTTTCTCAACTCAATTTCTCAATCTGTAATCGGTTTCTCTCTCTCCCGCAACTCGATTTCTCTCTCTCGCAACTCCATCTCTCTCTCTCTCAACTCGATTTCACTGTGGTAACCCTAATCAGTTCTGAGTCACTCGATTTCATACTCTCTCTCACTCGATTTGGAACTCGCAGCAACTCAATTTCTCAATCTCAGTCGATTTCTCAGAAACCCTAACTAAGGTGGGTAATTGTTTTCGAATTTAGCTTTGCTTGTTCTCTTATGTGTTGTTGATATGTATTTCGGTTTAATGTGAGTGTATGTGGAGCTGTATTGTTCGATGATGGAGAAGTCTTGGATTTGGCTGCCAAGGTATGAAGTTTACAAGACTGTTTAATTGCTTATGAACTGTGTTACAGATTGCTTATGAGCTTTTTAATGTTTGCTGCTTACAGGCCTAGCAATGAGTATCAGATAGGAGTTAGAAATTTTGTGAATGCAGCAACAACAAGTTTGGGTAATCCTAGTACTATGCTATGTCCCTGCATAGATTGCCAGAATTTGTCTCATCAAGGAACAGAGACAATGTATGATCATCTAGTGATTAGGGGAATGGATGAGAAATACAAGAGGAATCCGTGTTGGTGCTTTCATGGTGATAGGAAACTTGCTCAGCCAGATGAAGATCCAAGCTCTGAGTTTGAAGCTTATGATTTGATTAGAACAGCCTTCTTTGATAGTGATTCAAAGCCCAGCAACCATAGTGAAGATCATAATGATGATGTTGATAGTGTAGAAGAATCTGAGTTTAGAAAGAAGCTACAAGATGCTGAAACTCCCTTATATTCCATCTGTCCCAACTACACCAAGATATCTGCAATCATGGGGCTTTACAGGATTAAAGTGAAGAGCGGTATGTCAGAGAACTATTTTGATCAGTTGCTCAAAATGGTTCATGATATGCTTCCTAAGGATAATGTGTTACCGAGATCAACAGATGAGATGAAGAAGTTTCTGAAAATATTTGGGTTTGGATATGACATGATACATGCATGCAAGAATGATTGTATCCTATACAGGAAGCAGTTTGCAGATATTGAAACCTGTCCAAGATGTAGTCTCTCCAGATGGGAAAGGGATAAGAATACCGGTGAAGAAAAGAAGGGGATTCCAGCAAAGGTTCTAAGGTATTTTCCAATTAAAGATAGATTTAGAAGGATGTTTAGATCCAAAAGGATGGCTGAAGAGTTGAGGTGGCATTTCAATAATGCAAGTACAGATGGTACAATGAAGCATCCAGTTGACTCATTAACTTGGGCCAATGTGAATGATAAATGGCCTGAGTTTGCTGCTGAACCAAGAAAGCTCCGCCTCGGCCTTTCCACTGATGAGATGAATCCTTTTGCCATCCAGAACACGAAGTATAGCACATGGCCAGTATTATTAGTCAACTACAACATGCATCCCACATTGTGTATGAAGGCTGAGAACATGATGCTGACTCTTTTGATCCCTGGGCCAACTGCACCGAGCAATAACATTGATGTCTACCTAGCTCCATTGATAGATGATCTGAAGGATTTGTGGCATGAAGGTATTTTAGTTTATGACTCTTTCATGAAGGAGAATTTCACACTTAGAGCAATGTTGCTGTGGAGTGTAACTGATTATCCAGCATTAGGGTCATTGGCAGGATGTAAAGTCAAGGGGAAACAGGCATGTGTTGTGTGTGGAAAGGATACACCTTCTAGATGGTTAAAATTTAGCCGTAAGCATGTGTATTTGGGCAACAGAAAGAGGCTCAAACCTGATCATCCGTACAGAAGAAGAAAGAAATGGTTTGATAATACAGTAGAGAAAGGAAGTGCAAGAAGAGTTCAAACTGGAGTAGAAATTTGTGAGATGCTCAAGGATTTCAGAAATGATTTTGGTAAATGTATAGAGAAAAAAAGGAAAAGGAAAAGAAAAGCTATAAGTGAAGATGAGGAACTATCAAATGATGAATCTGATGAAGACGATGTTAAATGGAGGTGGAAGAAAAGGTCCATCTTGTTTGAGTTACCTTACTGGAAGGTATGTAATGTCAAATTTCAGTAATTGTCATAAAGTTGCATATCATCATATTGAACTAATTCTTCTTCTTTTGTGGTAGGATATGCCGGTTCGTCACAATATTGATGTAATGCATGTGGAAAAGAATGTTTCTGATGCTATGTTGGCTATGTTAATGCAATCTGTTAAGTCAAAAGATGGAGTAAAAGCAAGGAAAGATCTCGCAGACATGGGGATTAGACAGAAGTTACACACACAGGAAAAAGGGAAGAGGACTTATTTGCCTCCAGCTGCTTATTGGCTGTCCAAAACTGAGAAAACAACATTTTGCAGGAGGTTAAGTTCATTCAGAGGGCCTGATGGTTATTCTGCAAATATATCCAATTGTGTTTCAGTGAATCCTCCTATGATTGGTGGATTGAAGTCACATGATCATCATGTGCTTCTCCAGAATCTCTTACCAGTTGCTTTGAGAGGATTACTACCAAAGGGTCCTAGAATTGCAGTGATAAGACTATGTAATTTCTTTAAAAGGTTGTGTCAGCGAGTTATTGATCCAGAAAAGCTAATATCACTGGAGGCTGAGTGTGTAGAGACCTTTTGCCAACTAGAAAGATATTTTCCTCCATCCCTTTTTGATATAATGTACCATCTTCCAATACATCTAGCAAGGGAGGCACGTTTGGGTGGACCTGTTCATTTCAGATGGATGTACCCCTTTGAAAGGTAATAATCTTTTAACTTTGAAGATTTTCAGGTTGTATTTCAATAGTTTACTAACATAGTATATCTGTATTTGGTTGAGGTATATATAGGTACATGAAAACACTAAAAGCATATGTCAAAAACTTTGCAAGGCCAGAAGCTTGTATGGCTGAAGGTTATTTAGCTGATGAGTGTATTGCATTCTGCATGGAGTTTCTACAAAATTTTGTACCAGTGCAAGAAACAATCAACCGTAATGAAGATGTTGGGTCCTCTGGGGGAATACTTGAAGGACGCCCATTCCAGAAGGCTGCTCAAGTGGTATTAAGTGATAAAGAGAGAGACATTGCCCATAGATATGTTCTAATGAACATGGCAATGATGAATCCATATGTAGAGTAAGTTTGTCTTTTGTCTCATCTTATTTCTTATAGTTTAATGTTTAAAACTAACTTTCTGATATTTCATAACAGTATGCACATTGAGGAATTGCAATCAATGGATGTGAGATGTCGTAAAAGTGAAACTGTTTTATGGAAATTACACGCAGAGAGGTTCTCACAGTGGGTAAAAGATAAGGTTAGATCTTGTATTCATACACAGTATTATTTTCTTATGCCTATGTATATATAGTAAATAACTTTCATACTTTCTGTGGATATGTAGATCCCTGGTGACTCAGAACATCATTCAGAGAAATTGAGATGGTTAGCTCATGGACCAAGGAATATAGCTCAAACCTATAAGGGGTTTGTCATTAATGGGCATAGATTTCACACTGAGGATGTAATGCGCAAGACTCAGAACAGTGGAGTAACTTATGAAGCTTTTAGCATGTGTAGAGCTAGTGCCAGAGATAATAGACAGATGGCAGACATGGTTGTGTTCTATGGAGTTATACAACAAATAGTTATGCTAGATTACAATATGTTTCAGGTTCCACTATTCAAGTGTAAGTGGGCCAACAAAGGAAATGGTGTAAAAGAAGAAGAAGGATTTACACTTGTGAATCTCAATGTCAACCAATCTGCCTACCTCCAAGATCCATATATTTTGGCCTCCCAAGCTAAACAAGTATTCTATTCTAGAGATGACTCCTCTAGTTGGTCTGTAGTGATGAGGGCGCCACCAAGAGGGTATCATGAGCTTGAGACAGAAGAAGAGTTTGTAGTTGCACCATCCATTCCGCAAAATGAAGATTTTGGGAACGAGTCTTCTGATGATGAGAGTTTCTTTGATAGAGATGATTGTGAAGGGGTCTTAGTAGTGGATTAATTGGATCAGGGTTAGTATACTATACTAATTTTCCTACAGTTCTGTTTCAGGTATATGAAAATGTCGAAGAAAATGGATAAAATCATTCCTAGACGCAGTAACCGTCAGCAAGGCATCTCTCCAGACCCTGTAAAGTCCATCCGGAAACGCAGTAAGGCTGTGGTTCAGGCTTCTAACAATGCAGAAGACAGTGTTCAAGAATTTTTTGAGAATATGGGCTCAGAAAGAGAAGAAGAGAGGCAGGTCAATGAAGAGAAAGAAGATGAGCAACACAATGAAGACAAAGAAGATAGGCAGGTCAATGAAGAGGAAGAAGAGCAGCAGGATAATCCAGGAGAAAATGTGTATTCAACAGCTGGAGAAACTCAGGAAACCAAGAAGAGGAGAACAAGAGGGCCAACTAAGATGCGTGGAGTTGCTAAACACCATGAAGACAAAATTGAAGTTGAATGGAATTCTCTTGGTGCACATGTGGGTCCAGGATCAGTCTTGCTTTCATCCTTCATGGGTATTTTGGTAAGAGAGCATGTGCCAGTTCTTCTTGATGACTGGAGATATTTGGATCCTAAAATAAAAGACATGATGTGGGAGCAAATTCAGGTATTCCCTAAATACTAATCATCTTATATGAGTCTGTGTACTAATCATCAAGTTGTTTAAACTGTTTCACTAATATTGTAGGCAAGGTTCAATGTAACTGAAGCGTGGCAAAAAGAATTTCTTTTGGGGCAGATGAATAATACTTGGCGGTCTTCTAAGTCTAGGCTTCTCTCTAAAGTACGAAAGCTAAATAAGAAAGATGTTGTGGAGATGAAACCAAATAACATCCCATCTGTGACAGCTTGGAAAAAATGGGTGAAGACTAAGACTAGTGAAGATTTTGAGGTTGTGTATTTCAAACTCTGTAATGCTAGAATATGTTTGTTTGAATCTTTATTGATTATGGGCTTGTTTATAGGCTGTAAGTGAAAAATTCAGGGAACTGAGGAAGGGGCAGATTCCACACACCGCAAGCCGTAAAGGACTGAATCGACTAGCTGATGATATGGTATGTAGATGTTAATATTTGATGTTATTTTACAGAAGGATAGATGATGTGGTGTTGTTACCTGCAGAAGAAAAAAAGTTCTGACCCAAGCAAAGTGTCAAGGAGCAAAGTATGGGTAGCAGGACACACTCATTCAGATGGGAGGCCTGTGAGACCAGAATTTACAGATACTATTGTAAGTGACATGGGATCAATATATGTAATTTATTTTGTATAACTCACACTAACTCTGTTTTCACATTTGTGTCAGGAAAAAATAAAATCTATTGATAATGAAATGGCATCTACAGCTAGCACTAGCATTAGAGAGGATGCTGTGAGCCAGGTGTTAGGAAGAGACAAACCTGGAAGGGTTAGAGGGATGGGCAGAGGGATCACTGCAACAAAGCTAGCATTCTTACAGGCTAGAGATGCACATGTGCATAAGCTTGAGAAAACGCAGAAGGAATTGTTCAACAAGGTTGAAAATCTCGAAAATAAACTTCAGATCTTGACTACTGGGAAGAAGGTTAGTTAATCTTTAACTCACATTGGTCAACAATGCTTGATGAGTCCAATGTATGCTTTTAATATTCAACTTCTTCTGTAAACAGTCTGATGATTCTTCTACCTCGGAGCTGGATAGTAATTGTAGACATGATGTTCGTAGGTGTCAACTACTGGATTGGTACTCAAAAGAGGAGGTTGTTGTCGGTGAAGGAGAGTACTGTTCGTCTGAACCAATGTACAAGGTTGCTGATATTCCAATTGGTCCTAATGCATCAGCTGTCATTGTTAGGTCTGTACTAGTAGAAAATGCTTCTCTCTGGAGGCCAACTAAAACTGTTGGATCACTTACCCAAGCTGTGGGAGTCAAAATAGCATGGCCAGCAACCAAAATCAAGATGGTTGATTCTGCAACTGATAACCAAACTTCTGATTCATCGGTAAAATTTTGATTTTGGTTGATTTTTCTTAAATGTATTATTATTATTCCCTGTTCTGATATATATTTGTTTTTGACTGACTTAGGTACATGACCTGATCATCATCTACGATTGTAATGCGGAGGAGAATGAAATAGTTGCTGAGGGTCATATATGGTCTATTGATCCAACAGAAGTGGTCAATGATATTCCTATTGGTCCAAATGCTGCAGTGGTGAAGGTTGAGAAGGTGGTTAAGAAAGATGCTTATCTGTGGAGACCAACTACTGAAATATACTTGATGGAGCATGTACTTCAAGATTATATTGCCTGGCCAATGAACAAAATCAATACTCAACCTTCAAGACAAACATCACCAAAAGCATCATCACCTAAGGTATAATTTTCAGTTACTGAATTTTAAGTTAGATCAAAATGTTATATGATGATCTTGAGTTAATCTTTAATTTTGTTCTGAGTGGTAGAGTATAAGCTGCAGCGTCGCTAACAGCTCATCAAATGGAAAGAAGAAGACTTGCATGTTGTTGGACTGTGAAAACTCAGGAGAGATCGTTGCAGAAGGAATAGTCATGTCATCCAATCCGGAAGACACAGTCCACTGTAAACCCTTAGGACCTAATGCTAGCAAGGTATGGGTTAAAATTTTAAAGATTGGAACAGCCAAAGTATGGAGACCAAGTGCGGAAGTGGAATGTGTTGCTGATGCTTTAGGTACAACAGTGGCATGGCCTACTGATAAGATTGTAGGGTCTTGAGTTGAGCACAATTGTGTTAGAAACAAACTAGGGCTCTTAGCTTGGAACTTGAACTATTGGTGTTTATGTTGGCTAGCTTATAAGTATGTATGCTTCTGTTGGAACTTGAAATTGTGTGGTGTTTATGTTGGTTCGTTGGATTGAAAAACTAATGTTATTATAAGTTTTCTTCTTCACTTCATTTTTTCGTTTTGGTTTAACAAAATATTTGATCAGGAATCCAAACAAATAGCAGAAAACAAACGCTACAATAAGTAATATTAAAAATGTTATAAAATAGACTAAAAATAGCGAAATATAATCGCTATTGTATACACTTAAATATCGCGGACATAAAACGTTATTGTTTATCGACATTAAATAGCATGCTAAAAAAGTTATCTAAAGTGTCAGACTTTTTATCGCGGGGGATGACACAACGTTTACCAAAACGCTATCGTATGATACAATAGCGTTTTTCGGGTGCTATCAATAGTCAAATTTCCTGTAGTGATACCTTTCTTGTAAGAGGATCATAGAGACGGTATGCCTTAGAACCTGGTTCTGTTCCGAGATTAATCACACTTCTTGACCGATCATCTAACTTCTTTAAATGTGGTTCCGTGATCTTGACGTGAGCTACACATCCAAAAACCCTTAAGTGATCGATATTGGGTTTCTTGGACCATAAGCTCTCATATGGCGTTTGACCTTGTAGAGCTTTTGTTGGCACTCGGTTGATAAGATAAGTTGAATGACGTACGGCTTCTCCCCACATATCATTCGGAACCTTCATCCCCTTGAGCAAGCTTCTTGTCATCTCCATTAAGGTTCAATTTCTTCTCTCAACCACACCATTTTGTTGTGGCGTATATGGTTCGGTTAAGTGCCTAGAGACTCCATTCTCTTCGCAAAATCGATTGAAATCAGTAGAAGTAAACTCTCCTCCTCTATCGGTGCGAAAGGTTTTAATAACCTTGCCGGTTTGTTTCTCCACAAACTCTTTAAACCTTTTAAACCGATCGAATGCTTCACTCTTCTCCTTTAGCAATATTGTCCACATATATCTCGAAAAATCATCTATCAAGACGAAAACATACCGGTTGTTTGCTAGTGTTGGTGGCGATATTGGTCCGCACAAATCTCCGTGAACCAACTCTAACACTTGTGTTGCACGGTAAGTGGCTTTGATGGGAAACGTGTGTCGCGTTTGTTTCCCGGCTAGACATGCATCACATACGTTCATCTCACGTAGTACTTGTGGCATTCCTACGACCATATATTTTCTCACCATATTGTTCATGACACCAACACTTATGTGACCTAGCCGAGCATGCCAAGTCCATGTAGCTTCGTCTTCTTGAATGGAGAGACACTTCGGATAACTGATATCTAGTGGCGTTTTGTAGAGGCGGTTTGGCGACCTTACAACTTGTACTAGTAGCCTTCCGTACTGATCACTTAATGTCAAAGTGTTTCCCTTCATGTTCACTTCACATCCGTTTTCCGTTGCTTGTCCAAGGCTTATGATATTGTAATAAATTTCTTTGAGAGCTCTTTTCTCACCCGTCTTGCTCAAAAAGATTATAGATCCTTTCCAGACAATGTTTACATACGATCCATCTCCAAACTTCACTCGCCCCTTGATATTTTCATCAATGCTTGAGAAAAACTCCTTGTTTCCCGTCATATGATTGCTAGCTCCGTTGTCGAGATACCAAACACTTGCATTGTTTGTATCATAGTTTTGCAGGAACACCTTGTCTTCGTTCAAGAACACCACTTCATGAACATAGAGCGCTTCACCTTCCTGTGTCTCATTTAGATTTGTTTCTTGATGTTGTACCGGCTTATCGAGACACTTTGTTGCATAGTGACCGGGCTTGTCACATCTCCAACATATTACTTTGGAAAGATCTTTCTTCTTTTGGTCTTTCTCTGAGGTCTCTCCTCCTTGATTTTGACCGTTAGATCTTCCTCGTCCTCGGCCTCTACCGAAGCTTCCTCTTCCGGTACCGCCTCTGCCCCTTGGTCCTCCTCGGAACCCACCATACCCTCCACGGTTATTGGTGTTGGAAAACATTAGTTTTCCTTGGTCTTCACTTTGAGTGTTCTTCTTTACTCGATCTTCATAAGCTTTGATTCTTCCTACTATATCTTCAAAGCCGGTAGTCTTTAAATCGAGTACTTGTTCGAGAGACGCTACGATGTGAATGAATTTCTCTGGAAGTGCTGACAAAAACCTCTTCACAAGCTTTGTTTCATCAAGTATTTCCCCCAGGGAAGCCGATTGAGCTGCAATTCCGGACATCTTTCCTGCAAACTCATCCACCGTTTCTGATTCTCCCATTGTTAGCCGATCCAATTCAGCTTTTAAAGTTTGTAGTCTCGCTTCCTTCACCCGGTATGCTCCCTGGTGACGAGATTTTATTGCATCTCATATGCTTTTCGCTAGATTTTGCTCTCCGATCTGTAAGATGAGTGCCTCGGGGATAGATTGGAATATGAGTGTCGTCGCCACATCGTTCTTCTTTTGATCCGCGTTCCCTGGATCAATTGTATCCCACACATCGCTTACACGAAGTAAAATCTTCATTCTCATTGCCCAAACCGTGTAATTCGACGTTGTTAACATCGGGCATTGTATCGTCAGAGCTCCGATGTCCTTTGTTCGTGGTGGAGGAATCTGCCCATCCGCCGCCATGGTTGCTTATCACACAGGTCTCGATCTCAAAGCTTTCAACACAAGCTCACGATCTTCAAAGCTTCAACACAAGCTCTGATACCAATTCAAATCTATAGATCACGTATAGAACAAGAAAGATTTAAAGAACAACTTTTCTTTTATTGATTTAGAAACTTCACAAAACTAAATCTCTCTCTCAAGCTCTTATGGAACAACTCTCCATAGTCTTGTATTTATAGGTCTAGGCAACTTCCTATTCCTATTATGAGAAAATGAAAACTTACAAAACTTATCAATTAGAACTTATTTGTATTTTCCTATTTTCTATCTCCTCTAGCATCTTCTAGAAGGAGATTACTTTGTCTCCAAGTATTGGAATTATCCAACAAGATGGTATTCAGGGTCGTTAAGAACTTTATTGATCTGAAGGAGAGCCATAGAATTGGGAGACAAATTTAGTCCGACTGGTGACACAAAGTAGTAAGACTGTAAGAGTTACTTATTGAAAAGAGATAATGATAAGACATAGCGGAATATTTAGAAAATATAAGAGATAAATGATAGTGCCACTTTTGATACCTTTAATTTTTTCTGCTTTTGTGATTGGTGAGCATCAAAGTGATATAATACTTCCAGAGTTCTGAGGATAATGTTGGTCAGTGCTTTCAGCAAAGGTGTCTCATTCTCCACGAGTGATGGATAGGATAATTTAAGGTTGTGAAGCTGAGAGACAAGAAGCCTAAAGTTTAGATTTGCTCTCCTATGTGGTAGTGGTCATAGCCAGAGGAGTCTTGATTTCATCATTGTCCTTCACTTTAGCTTATAGTCTCTCAAACCATAACAACCATAACTCAAATCACATTAGCCATGATGAAAAGAACAATATCTTACAGTAAGACCATAACAGTCAAAAGAACCAATATAAAAGGATTAACATTGCCCATACAGTTCTGAGTTTTAACAATGCAAATGAAAAGACAGCAAATAATGTCTTAAATCCGAACCGATGTTTTAAACGACCTTATGATCCTGGAAAGACCATAGAGACATGTGTGTTCATCGGATTCATGAAAGCTTCGACTAATTTTAAACATTCAAGGAAAGCTTTTGAGCTGCAAGTGCTTCAGCCTCAAGAGTTGGCTCCCAAAGGAGTGTGGTCTCTGCCAAAAGTGAGGTCACAATGTATGGGTCCATGTTAGATGCTGGACGGCGATCTTCCAAGTATCCTATATATCAATTCACAACAATACATGTTAGCAATATATATCATACAAAAAAATGTGTGCAAACATAGCAGAATCAGTACCTTTTCCTTTCTTCTCGGTATCACGTCCCACACGAATTGAGCATCCACGGTTAGCCACGCCCTGCCAAGTTGAAGTTTAAAGAAAATGAGCAGAGGGACACAAAATAGGGACTTATGTCTAATCTTTCAGACTCCCATTGCATATGCATACCCATGAGAATTGGTCGATACTAGCTGTCTCGTGCTTTCCGGTCAACCTTCTCTCATTACCTTCACCGTAGGCACTAATGTGCTCCTTGTGGCGAAGTGAAAGGTTCAAGATAGCCTTCTTAATAACCTCAAATCCTCCCTCCTCTCTCATGCTCTTTGTACTGTAATTGGTATGGCAACCAGCACCGTTCCAGTCACCATCAATCGGTTTGGGATCAAGCGTTAAGACAACACCAGCTTGTTCTGTGATTCTCTACAAAAAGGTAACAACAGTTACAAGACCTTAACTCTCACTTACTCATTCACTCTTCTCTACAAAAGAGACTTTTCATTACCTCAAGAAGATATCTAGCACACCAAACATGATCACCTGCTTCGATTCCTACGCTCGGGCCAACTTGAAATTCCCACTGCACAAATGTTTATAATAACATCAGAGGATTCACAACTTGTAAACACATACAAATAACATAATTTATTATCAGAGCTTTATCTAAAAACACACCTGTCCTGGCATAACTTCACCATTAGTACCACTAATGTTAATTCCAGCATATAAACAAGCTTTGTAATGAGCATCTGAAATGTCACGTCCCCAAATCTTGTCAGCTCCAACTCCACAGTAGTAAGGACCCTGACAACAAAACAAAACTGGTTACATTTTTTTTTTTGTAAACCAACACAAAACATACTGTTTTGGCTTGAGTTGATTTATCACCTGAGGACCAGGGAACGCTCCAACTGGCCAACCCAAAGGCCATTTGACGTTTTGCTGAAGTAAAGTGTACTCTTGTTCAATACCAAACCTAAAAAACCATGATCAAGTATTCAATCTTTAAGCACCAATTTGTAAGCAAATGAGACTAAAATGAGATTTTGTGTAATGAGTGACAAACCATGGCAACTCGTCAGTGACCTTCTGGTTACTAAAGATCTCAGCAGCTTTAGCACGTTTGTTTGTAGGAATTGGCTCACCAGCTGGTGTCCAAGTATCACAAATAACCTTCACACAAACAAAGCTCAATAATTAGTGTTATCATAACAAAAAAAATATTGCTTTATACTATCAAACTCAATTAGTGACACATACCAAGATGTTATTGCCTCCGCGGAAAGGATCTCTAAAGATAGCTTGCGGACTGAATCAAAACAACACCGGTATACGAAATATAAGATTACGAAACAAAAGAGGAAAAAGAGAATATAAATGTGACAAAAATCTTACTATAGAATCACTTCACTATCTTCACCAGGTGCTTGTCCGGTACTCGAACCATCATAGTTCCACTTAGGAAGCTCAGAAGGATCTTCCACCGGCTTTTCAATAGTCTGAAACCATACATTAATGTATTAACACCAAAATTCCTAACATAAAGTATATTACATTATAAGAGAATCATATTCATACCCTTGACTTGCTCCTAAGATCAATTCCAGATCCTCCAATCCTATAGCCAAATAAAAAAAGAGAGTTACGAAGAATTCGCAAGAATCCGGAAAAATTAAGCAAAGAGGATAATATATATATACCAAATGTACTCAGCAATGATCCTGTCAGTGTAAGGCTTTGTATCTAAGTTGAGAAGACTCTCAACTCTATTGACTGTAGAGTTATCAGATTGAAGAGCAAACACTCTGAAGCCTCTGACTTTGTTACTCTGCTTCTTCTGTTTCAACACAACAGAGCTCCATAACTTAGATGATGCAATGACTGATGAGTGTTTAGGCACTCTCATCTGACATGTTGGAGAAGCTGCTAAGATCTGTGCCATTGGATTGATCCCTAATCAAAATAAAAAAAAGTCCACCAATCCAAAAATCAGAAATCTACACACTTTATTATATACACTATGACTAAATAGCATTACACATTGGTTTGGTCTGAATCATTCAGATTCTTGAACCAAAACTGATTAAACCAAACCCAATTCACTATTCAAGAAAGTAACCAAATACATTAAAATCAAAAGCAAAAGAAGAAAGAGATCCATTAAAATACCAAAAAAGTGTGATGATCCAATTTTAATACAAAAAGTAGAGAGAGTGTTGGATTATAATTAGCAAAAATGGTGGACCCAAGATCTACTGGAATCAAAGCTTAATTAGCAAAGAAAGACAAGAGTGTTAACTTTATATTCAAGATTCTCTTACCAGAAACAAATGGGTTTAACAAGATCATATCAAAATGCTAGAAAAAGTAAAAACAAAAGAAAAAGAATATGAATACAAACACAGAGAAAAGGAAGAGTTGTGTTACCTGAGACTTGAAGAAGACTGATGAATCAGGAGACTTTGCTGTTTGTAACAGATGGCAATGAAAGAGTTGACAATAATAATATGAAGAGGCTTAAGAATCTTTCTTTTTAGAAAGAAATTTTTTAAAATACAAAATGAATAAAATAAAGGATTTAGAGTGAAGTGGCTTTTGCCAAAGAGATAGGGGTGGATTACGAGTGGAGCATATTTGTGTTTCACATTTTTTTTTTTTTTTTTATAAATTTTATTTTACTTAAAATGGCTTTTTTGTCTTCTGTAGGATAAGGTCTCCTTGTACCTCTATCTCAAACTTTCTCAATGGCTATTTCTTTTGTTCTTTCTTCTTTTGTTTGGTATATTAGTAGCAATTATGTTCCAGTTAAAGACATTGTTTTTGGTCAATGGTTGGTGTTGAAGAGATTACTATTTTCATATATTGCTAAGTGTGAAAGGATAATAAATTTAGAAGAAATTGGAAAGGTTGAATGTTGGGATTTTACTTAGTATTATTGTTTACAATATAAAAAGTAAATAAATAAGTTAATTTAGTTCACATTTTGTTATTAGTAATATATTTCTATGATTTCAAGTAAAAGAGTAGTTTTAAAAAATATATATATATATATATATATATATATATATATATATATTTTTTTGAGCTATAATTGGTTAGTCCAATAGTTTATTACCTATAATTGTGGAAAAGATTCGAATTTCCGTATGTGAATAATTTTGGTATTGGTTTTCAATTACTAAAATTTTCGAAAAAAAATTAGTGACTCTAATTAAATTGTATAATTAAATATTTTATTATGATAATATAGTTTAAGAAATAGATTATATACCTTATAGATAAAAACCTTTAAGTTGATAAAGGTCTTAAAAGTAAATTTCATACGAAAATCACTCGATTAGACACTATTTAGATAATTTTACAAACTACAATCCATTTCTTGATGTCTTTTAATCAATACATCCACACAAGTTTATTTAGCAATCTAATGTAAAAAACTTATTAATGTTCTGATGTTAAAAAGAAAAAAAAAATATATATATATATATATATATATTAATGTTTTGATGGACCGGCACAAAATTGACTCAATTGGGCCTGAAAGAGCCCATTCGTATAAACGATTCTAATTTCCAAAGTTTCCAAATAATCTCTCACAATTTTAAGATACCCAAAAGAAACACACAACTACGAAGAATATGGCGACCGACGATGTGAACGAGCCCCTTGCGGCGGCGGCCGCCGCAGAATTACCGGCGACAGAGGCGGAGAAACAACCACACAAGCTCGAAAGAAAGTGGAGTTTCTGGTTCGATAACCAATCAAAACCTAAACAACAAGGTGCCGTTTGGGGAGCTTCTCTTCGTAAAGCTTATACATTCGATACCGTTGAAGATTTTTGGGGGTTTGTGTTTCTCTCTTCTTCTTAATGAATATCTCTTTGATACTTATGATTGATTTCATCTAAATCTGAGATTTGTATAGAAGATTTGAATTTCTGGTTTTTGGATCTGTGTAAATCCTGAGATTTTGATTCTGTTATTTGGTTATGGACTTATTTGTGTACTGTGAACGAAGAAGATGTTGAGTTTCTGTAGTCTGTGTTTGGATCTATTAGAGATTATAATCTCAGGATTTTGATTCTGTGTTTTGGTTATGGACTTGTTTGTGTACTGTGAACAAAGAAGCTGTGTTTGAATCTATTGTAGATAATAATCTCAGGATTTTGATTCTGTTTTTTTTTGGTTATGGACTTGTTTGTATACTGTGAACGAAGAAATGTTGAGTTTCTGTAGTCTGTGTTTGTGTTTGGCTCTATTAGAGATAAATAATCTCAGGATTTTGATTCTGTGTGTTTGGTTATGGACTTGTTTTGTGTAGTTTGCACGAGACTATATTCAAGCCAAGCAAATTAACAGCGAATGCGGAGATTCACTTGTTCAAAGCTGGTGTTGAGCCTAAATGGGAAGATCCAGAGTGTGCTAATGGAGGAAAATGGACTTGGATTGTTACTACTAACAGGAAGGAAGCTATGGACAAAGGCTGGATTGAAACTGTAGAGAACATACTTAAACCTAATTACTCTCTGTGTGGTTTTAGATAATATAATGTGGTTTTGATGCATTGGTTTTATCTCATGATTTTGTAGTTGATGGCTTTGATTGGAGAGCAATTTGATGAGGCAGATGAGATATGTGGTGTGGTTGCTAGTGTTCGTCCGAACGCGAAGCAAGATAAGCTCTCGTTGTGGACAAGGACTAAATCAAATGAAGCTGTTTTGGTATGATGTTTTGTCTTCTTACTAAGTTTATATTGATGTTGGTGTTGGCTATTCATGACTATGATTGTAGTATATGGATTTAGTTTGGTTGTTGTGTTCCTGTTTTTGCGTAAATAGCACAAAGCCGAGCTGTGGAAAATTTAGAAAATACTAACAGTCGTGACGAAAATTCCCAATGCTACACATTCAACTAACTAGTGGGTTTGTTTGATGCTTATCTCAATTTGTTGCCTGTCCTTGGGAGTTTTACTAGCTTCTGATGATTGAGATACTTCTTCAAGATTAAAATAGTACTTTTTTTGTGTTAAGGTTATGGGTTGTGAGTTGTTTGTAGGTAAATCTAGTAAACGGATGTCCATCGTTTAGAACTTGGCAGTATGTTAAGATTGATTTATGAATATATCTGATGAATTTACAACTTGTTGTTTGTTATTGTAAATCCAGATGGGTATTGGGAAGAAGTGGAAGGAGATACTTGATGTCTCCGACAAGATAACTTTCGCTAACCATGTAATTACACTTCTCTTTAGAATCTACCATCTTTTTGTTCATGTTTTAGTCCTCATGGTGCTTAATAAATCAATGTCTACACGCAGGATGATTCGAGAAGAAGCCGGTTCACTGTCTGAAGAAACCAGTGTGAGACAAGAGGAAGATGCAATATGGCTTTTTCTTGCATTGTTTGGTTGGTTTTTACTCAAATAGCTGAGACCTTTAGGGACACTCACTTTGATGTGTAACTCTACAAAGTTTTGTGTTTCATTAAAAATAATTTTGTCTTTAATTAAGTTCAAGTTATATTAATCTCTTTTGAAATTATCAATTTTTGAACAAATAGAGAGATACTACTACTCTCTTTGTAGCATCCTAATGCTATAACTTTTGCATTTTTGTTAGAACATTTTAAAATGTACCTTTGTTTTTGTTGTCTCTCAATTGTGATTGCCATAGTGGTTTGATAGTGATAATACATTTCAGAGATCCATCTGATTTGCTTAGATCGGCTTTGATGGTTAATTGTTTCAATCCAATTATCTTCTAAGGTGGTCGTCCCGCCTGACACTAGGGATGAGGTTGAGATGTTGTAGGAATACGAAAAATCGGGTCATTTTTGTGAAAATTACATCCATATTACTAAGTAGTAACGACATGGAGGTCTATCCAGAGATACAATTACTAACGAAGAAGAATCATGAGGGCTTTGTTGATGGCAGGGCTGTTCTTGGGATTTAAAACTTCACTCATGCTAATGAAGGTAAATTGGGAGAGCCAAAGGAAAGGAAAAAGTCTTTTAAAAGTGTTTTAAAAAAAAAATTATTAGTTTATTAGTTTTAAATATGGTCAATTCAATTTTACTTAACTGTTGAAATAAAATAAAAAAATGAATAGCCAAATTCAATCCCACTTTTGAGTCACATTACTTTTTCATAAGGAAGTAAAAATTACAAGTTCGTACCTAAATTAGTTTATATCCATCAAATCAATATCTAATAAATATTTCAAGATAATGTATCTAAATATCTAATATATTTAACAAAAAATAAAACTGTATTTAATACATTATTATAATAAAATTAAATAAATATTATGAAAATCTATTTTTGGATATGTTTATGGATTGCTTTCAATTTTATATAAAGTTAGAATATGATCAACTTTTACTTATCCATGCGGAAACTAATATTCATCAAATATTGGATAAAAACTTAATAAAGACAATTTATAGATTTAAATTTTTTAAGATTAAGTACTGTAGAAAATTAACAAAAAATTAATTCTAACACTCAAAATAACTTAAAATTAAAAATTAACGTGCATTGCACGAAATTATATATTTAATGCATAAAATCTGGCGCGAATTCAAAAGTCACACTTTTCAAATAAAAAGATGAAAGAACACCAAAAAAAGATAGAAAACGAAAATATTACCTTTAAATGAAGATTGTTTTATGTAAGTTCTCTATATAAGTCTCCTGTTATTTGTAAAGCCTAACACCTCTCTCTATGTATTCTTTGGGAAACTATTTAAGTCTTGTAACACCTTTCTAAGCTGTTTTGTGGAAACTATTCAAGTATTGTATCAATTGGTTTCGTGTGAGGTAAGAAGGAAACTTTCCCCTCTAGATGACTTAGGTTTCGATAAATGTAAAATGTGTCTCTTTAGTTGTATTGTATTGTCTTTCTTTCGAATTTTGTTTTTTCAAATTTATCGATGTTTGTTACAAATTCCATTGCTATATTTCCTATGATTGTTTTGCGGTTACTAGATTTAACTTTTGTTTGATTATTTGGAGTGTATATAGGTTTTTATTTATTTTATTGTGACTTTGATCTTTCTTTTTTTTGTTTTATGGGTACAATGAAGCATTGGCTAATTTTGAACCATGGTTGCATCGAGTAAAACAAAAAATAACGCACGTGAGTACCTCAAGATTGTGAAGAATAAACTTCAAAACAAACGTGACATTTATATTAGGTTTCTTGAGGTCATGACGGCTTTCACAGCTCATAGGTATATATTGTCAGGTGTTAATGATAAGTTTTGCTCTTAAATAAGTTTATTTATCATCGGCCTTGTAATTTTTGGGAATATTAAGAAAGAATCTAAAGGTATTTTCTCATGGCAGAATTGATGCCAATAGTGTAAGATCAGTGGTGAAAGAACTCTTCAAGGAGGACCTAGAGCTGATTCCGGGTTTCAATACATTCTTGCCTGAGGGTTTCAAGATAACACTCGCCGTCGCCGATGAACAAATTCCACCAACAAAGTGTGATGAGTATTGGAAAGCTCTTGATTTTGTCAAGAAGGTTAAGGTAGACATACAAACTTTCATGACCGACCAATTCATTTTATATTATGAATCAAAATAAAACTATTTTATATATAGTCTAGCCTTATACTAGAAATTATGTTTCTCTTTTACATTTTATGTTCCACTTTCTCTTAACTATCATTTCTCCAATAGAAAACGTTTCAGGACGATGATCGTAACTACAAATCCTTTGTAAATATTTTGGATATGTATAGAAAGGAAATCAAGAGTATTGATGAGGTCTGCCATGAGGTATATAAAAACTATTGCAGGTGACTATCTTATTTCTTTTTTGTATTGTTCTCTTTTTGATTCAATGATATGCTTATTTTGCAGGTGACTATCTTATTTCGCAACCATCACGACTTGCGTGTGGAATTTTATTACTTTCTCCCTCATTATTGATGATATTATAGAGAATGGTGAAAATGCAGTTTTAATAAGATAAGATGATATGTATGCAATGAAAGCCATATTGTACCACCGTTTGTTGTGGAACTAGCAAAACTAGCAACTTATTTCAATTACTTTGTTATCATTTAAACTGCATATTATGGAGAATATATACATACTTTATTTCTCAAAATTATTACACAACTGTCGTACGCAATACCCAACCTAGCTCCATTACCATTTTATTATTACTTACTATTATTTAATGTTTAAGATACTATTGTAGGATTTTGTACTCTTGTTTTCATTTTATATATGGAAACTAAGTTGTAAATTTTCTTGGTTCAGATATAGGTATAATGCTTTCTTGATTTATCAATATTGTCATAAACATGTTTTTGTTTGAAGTGGTTGCATTTTTTTTTACCGATATGTCTAATCTTGACAATATATTTTGAAAGCATATAAATAGTAAAAAAAAATCTTTTAAATTTCGAATATTTTGCTAAATAAAAAAGGTTTAAGAGTGAAAAAATGAATGGAAAAATGAAGAATAAAGCATGCTTAGGTAACATTCAAAGCACAATTTAAAATCTGAATCTAAGGAGAGTCATCCAATCGTTCTTGGCCCTATTCGTTTATTCATTTCTCAGATCCATCCAACTGTTGTCCATCTAGATGGTTAATTCATATTCGTTTCATTTTAGTTGTTCATCTAACTGAACCATCCGAATGAGATGTTGTTCATTTGATCAGTTTATTGAAAACTTCATCTCCATCTAAATGATTTGTAATAAGACAAATACCTAAAATATATACTCATGTATTCATGTAATCATATTTTTATTATTATTTGTAACCATATTAATTTTAATTCTTGATCTAAAATATATTTAAAAAAAAATAATTTTTTACATTTTAATATTTATTTTTGTCACATAAAATTCATATAAAATGCAAAAATTTATAAGTTAAAACCCATTGCATTTATAGATAGGTCTCGTCAACAATATAAAAAACATAAAGTCAATAATGAAAATGCAACATGTTCCTATAAATGCAATAGATGAAAAGTTTGATGCTACAATCATAAGGCCATACACATCGGTGCACTCAATGGCCGAGTGTGAATAATAAACAAAAGAAAAAAATTTGAAATGTTGTCTCTCTCTTCCCACCTGGGTGTAACTTTACACTCGGGTGTAACACTCTTTCTCTCTCTCTCTCTCTTTCTTTATCTCTCTCTTTTCTCTTTTGCTTTAAATTATAATAATAAAAAAATACTTACACCCACACAAACACATTTGTCATTGTTGATGCTCTAACTTATAAACCTATATATCCTAATCCTACAGGTCTTAAGCCTTCACCATCTTCACTATATAATAAAGAAGTTAAAAATCGTTCACAAACATCACATACTAACATGAACAAGACTTGCCACTTTGCATCATTCACATACCTATACATAGACAAGAAATTTATATAAAACCAGAGGCAATCTCAAACACAACTGTCTATAAACACAACTGAGAGAAATTTGAACATGGATAATCTAATATACATATACTTAAAGAAAAGTTTTGCAAAACACCTTTTTTTTTTTTGCACAATACCTAAAAATCAATGATCCTAGATGAATTTATAAACAAATTTTTTATGTTAGGAACTAAATTAAGTATCTACTCGCATCCTATGTTAGCAGACCTATATAATATTTTATCATTCAGCCTAGTCGTTATTTCATAAAAACAAAAAATGTGTCCACTAAATTATTCATCATGAAGATCTTTAAGCATCATTAACTAGTAGTTCTCAACAACTTATTCAAGAAATATGTAACTTTATAGAAAAGGGCTAAAGCTGATCAAGAAGATAATAGGAGAAAGAGACATACCAAGATATACAAAACCAACTGTTTTCAGAGAGATCAGATATCGAAAATCAAGAATCTGTGACCTTGAAGAAGATCCATCGATGAAGGGTTTCTTGGTGAAGATTTGCGTCGCGGAGAGGGTAGAAGCATAGTAGTGAAAAGTAGTCGCCGACGGTATAACAGCTCCACTCGTTGCAGGCAGACCAAATGTCGCTGAGGACATTGTGAGGCTTTCTCACTTGTTTTGCTTTGCTTCTTCTTGAAGACGACGAACCATTCGGCGCGGAATTTTTGAAATTAGAGATTGCTATTATACGACGGATATAACATTTCAAATTCACCACCCGGGTTATTTTATTCGGATCCGGGTTGAAAAAAAAATATTTACAGACATTATCCCTGAACAATTTTTATATCACAAATCGACCCAAACTTTTCAGTTTCTCCCATTTACCCTATATACAAGGGGTAATATTTAACAAAATTCTCATCCAAGTTATTTTGGATAAATTAGAGTTCAGTTCGATTTCACTATTTGTTTTTAATGAAATATCTATGTAGATTAAATAGTATATACATTGCTGTTCTAAAAAAAAAAATAACTCATAAGGATTTAACGACACGCGTCAGCCAGTGAAACAATACAGATAAGCTTCGGTTTATCATTCAATGTGGTTACCACCACTAATTAATATTATCATTTAATTTTCTGTTTATAATAAATTACTTTTTAAAACTTTTATACATTGTTTAAATACGTGGTTTTCTTCTAAATGATGTAATAATACTGTCTGAAACATGATTTTATCTATTGAAATTGTTAATTTTACAAAACTTTTCATACCAATTCACTAGCCTAAAAGAAGAGAAAATCTTTTGTAGAATGCGAGTAGATGCTTAATCGAGTTCGTAACATAAAATTTTTGTCTACAATTTCATCTAGGATCATTGATTTTTAGGTATTGTGCAAAAAAAAAAAAGTGTTTTGCAAAACTTTTCTTTAAGTAAAATTTACAGACATTATCCCCTGAATAATTTTTTTATCACAAATCGACCCAAACTTTTCAGTTTCTCCCATCTACCCTATATACAAGGGGTATTATTTAATAGAATTCTCATCCAAGTTATTTTGGATATACTAGAGTTCAGTTTGATTTCACTATTTGTTTTTAACGAAATATCTATGTAGATTAAAGAGTATATACATAGCTTTTTAAAAAAAACAAATAACTCATAAGGATTTAACGACACGCGTCAGCCAGTGAAACAATAGAGATAAGCTTCGGTTTATCATTCAACGTGTTTACCACCACTAATTATTATTATCATTTAATTTTCTGTTTATAATAAAGTACTTTTTAAAACTTTTGTACATTGTTTAAATACATGGTTTTCTTCTAAATGATGTAATGATACTGTCTGAAACATGATTTATCTACTGAAATTGTTAATTTTACAAGAATTTTCATACCAATTCACTATCCTAAAATAAGAGAAAATCTTTTATTGAATGCGAGTAGATGCTTAATCAAGTTCGTAACATAAAATTTTTGTCTATAAATTTATCTAGGATCATTGATTTTTAGGTATTGTGCCAAAAAAAAAAAAAAAGGTGTTTTGCAAAACTTTTCTTTAAGTAATATTTACAGACATTATCCCCTGAATAATTTTTATATCACAAATCGACCCAAACTTTTCAGTTTCTCCCATCGACCATATATACAAGGGGTATTATTTAACAAAATTCTCATCCAAGTTATTTTGGATAAACTAGAGTTCAGTTCGATTTCACTATTTGTTTTTAATGAAATATCTATGTAGATTAAATAGTATATACATTGCTTTTTTAAAAAAATAACTCATAAGAATTTAACGAGTTATGAGTTATCTCTATTGTCAGCCTGTGAAACAATAGAGATAAGCTTCGGTTTATCATTCAACGCGTTTACCACCACTAATGAATATTATCATTTAATTTTCTGTTTATAATAAATTACTTTTTAAAACTGTTATACATTGTTTAAATACATGGTTTTCTTCTAAATGATGTAATGATACTCTCTGAAACATGATTTTATCTACTGAAATTGTTAATTTTACAAGAATTTTCATACCAATTCACTATCCTAAATGAAGAGAAAATCTTTTATTGGATGCAAGTAGATGCTTAATCAAGTTCGTAACATAAAATTTTCCTCCAATTTTTGTCTATAAATTTATCTAGGATCATTGAGTTTTAGGTATTGTTCAAAAAAAAAAAAAGGATTTTTGCAAAACTTTTCTTTAAGTATAGGTATATTAGATTATCCATGTATTTGATCAAAAAAAAAAAGAAAAGATTATCCATGTATAAAACTTCTTTGCAAAACAACAAGCCCAACCGCAACCATCCTCTATCAACCCGCTAAAACCAACCACTAAGCAGGTGATAGCGGAAGAACCAATCTAACACCTAAGAGTTGCTACTGAACCAATCTAACAACTGGCCACTGAATGCAAGGCAAGAAAAGTAAAATTTGTGTACATTGAAATGACAAACGTAAGCATTTGACATAATCGGAATGACAACAAGAAGATCCAAGATTGCTTTTTTGGAACCAAATTCAGGATTGGCCATGAGGATAATCAAAAGAAACCAAGACTGTGCGGTAGAATCTCTGTGTGTCTTCTCTACAGATACTTTCTTGCAAGTGCGCGTACTTTGGTGTCAAAATGTGTCGATGTTATCCGAGAACCGGGAAGATACAATGGGTTGAGAAGAATCTGCACGAACAAACGGTTGGTGATGATGATGCAACAAATGGTATTACTAGAATCAGATCAAATCAACAATCAATCAAGAAATTTTTTTACACCTTTATATAAAGCTCATGCACCTCTTGAAAGAAGCTCTTGATGCCATCCTCATTGCGTGAATCATGAAGCAGCATGAGTCGAGTATGTGTTGACAAATTAAGGAAGAAACAAACATTTTACAACTACACTATTTAGATGATTGAATCAGATGAAGAAAATTGTTATTTGCACTTGAATTTCAAAGGATATGGCCTGCGGTAACATATACTGACACAACCAGATCGTTAAACCTGTCAACTGACTTCAGGAACCTGAAGAGTTGTATGATAATTATGAGATGAATCCTAAAACATATAATCAAATATTTTCACAAGGGACTTTTCTTACATGGCACTTGTAGTCCATGCTAAGTCTTGTACAACATCTAACGCTGCATGTAATATAAATTGGTGCAATTGAGCAGCATCTTCTCTCTGGCAAATAGACAGAATGGTATAAGAGACTGATGTTTAACTTATCAACTAGACCACATACCAATTGCTTGAAACATATATCTTGAATGATTCAGATTTATTGTTACTATTACAGATCTAAGAGCCCCGGAAATAATGGAGAAAGTGAAGTAAGAATTGTACTTTAGTAGCAGATCCAACTTCAGCTTCGTAGATGGGAATATCATTCCGACCCACGATTATAAAACAGGCAGTGTTAGCCATTTTCAATCTCTCTTCCCCAAATAGCAGAAACTAGATCTTGAGTCTCCTGAAATACAAAATCAAAAAGACAAAAAAAAACAAAGATATAAAAAGTTCACTCTTGTGTTCATTAACTAAGGTTTTGAGTTTCCCTTACATATAAAGGTAAAAGATTATAACATGATTGCAACAAAAATAGCTTGTTCCTTGAGGATAAACAGAAACCATAAAACTAGTTACTTTGAAACACACAATAATGCTGTAAGTATTATAACTGAATGAAAAAGTTGTAAGTAAAGCTATTCAAGTATTGGTCTCTGTTTATATAACTGTAAGATAGTTTAACAGATCAATGAGACAACCAAACCAAAAAGGAAAAATAGCACACAAGATAGCAATTGAATGTGAAATATTTTTATCAAACAAGTTCAGCAGATAATATACACAATTAAGACTATAATAGCAAACAAGTTCTAGTTAATCTTTATGAGTAATAGAGAATACTTACAAATATATTTGGATGGGAGAGATTTTTGAGAAGAAATACAAAACACATAAACAACACAGACAAAGGTAAGTGAGCTCTATGAGACTAGAAATTTTACATTTCAAGGTTACACACATCACATGTATATTTGAAAACAGATTAAATCATAAATCACATCACAAAGCACAACTAAAAAAGACTCGTCTCAATGAGACACAATTTGAATCAACGAAATCAATCTGACATAAGTTTTGTGTTTACAGAATTCATGGTTTGTGTGAATAAATCAAAACCAAACAGTGATCTGTTCGTAGTTTTAACAGAGTACGAGTAATAGAACTTGATGAGTAAAGAGAAGAAAAAAAATTGATTTTTAAGGGAAAACAATAGTACCTTCAGAAGTCAGAACTTCAGAGAGAATGTGTTCTTTTTGAACAACAAAGATCGATGGAGGAAGAAGAAGACATCGAGAAGATCTAACAATTAAAGAAATCTCTAATTATGGGCCAAGAATAAATGTAAGATTTAGGCCCATAACTTACAATCTCCTTATTGGGCCTATTCAAACTCCACCTCTAGCTTCACCGATTTCACCGGAAGCTGAAACCAGAAGGGACCTGAAACCAACTCACCGGAATCTCTGCAATTGTAAAAACAATCATCTTCTTCCTTGATTCTTCTTCTTCTTCTTCTTTCCTTCTCCTATTCTCTATATCCTCTGTTATTGTTGCGGCGATTACGGATTGCTTCTCCTTACTCCGTTCGGCTTCTATCTGTAAAACCAATTTCAAATGTTGACAATAAGAACCTTCAATGTCAAGAAGAGGATCAGTCCACAGTATGTGAAGCACTCACATTTACAGCAACGATTGGCAAAAGGCGTTGGAGTTTTTCAATTGGGTCGAGAAAGAATCAGGATTTAAACATACCACCGAGACATTCAATCGGATGATTGATATTCTTGGTAAGTATTTCGAGTTCGAAACTTTTTGGGATTTGATTAACCGAAGAATGATCACAAATCCAGAATCTCTACCAAATCATGTGACGTTTCGTATAGTCTTTAAGCGTTATGTGACGGCTCATCTTGTTCAGGAAGCTATTGATACGTGTGAGAGATGAAACATCTTTTTGTAATATCATCGATGCGCTTTGCGAGCATAAACATGTGGTTGAAGCAGAAGAGCTTTGTTTTGGGAACAATGTCGGTTTTAATGTTTAGTAATAATACTAAGATTCACAATCTGATTCTTCGTGGGTGGTCGAAATTGGGATGGTGGGGTAAATGCAAAGAGTATTGGGAGAAAATGGATACTAAGGATTTGTATTCGTATTCGATTTACATGGATATTATGTGCAAGAGCAGAAAACCGTGGAAAGCGGTGAAATTGTATAAAGAAATGAAGAGTAGAAAGATTAAACTTGATGTGGTTGCGTATAACGATTCGCGCCATTGGAGCGTCGCAAGGTGTTGAGTTTGGTATAAGGGTGTTTCGGGAGATGAGGGAAAGAGATTGTGAACCTAATGTTGTGACGCATAACACGATTATTAAGCTTCTATGTGAAGACGGGAGGATGAGGGATGCGTATCGGATGCTTGATGAGATGTCTAAGAAAGGATGTCAACCCGATTCGATTACATATATGTGTCTATTTGCCCGTTTGGAGAAACCAAGTGAGATTCTTGAGTCTGTTTGGTAGGATGATAAGGAGTGGAGTGAGGCCAAAGATGGATACTTATGTGATGCTTATGAGGAAGTTTGAGAGATGGGGATTTCTTCAGCCGGTTTTATATGTAAGGAAGACAATGAAAGAGTCTGGGGATACTCCAGATTCATCGGCGTATAATGCTACGATTGATGCTTTGATTCAGAAAGGAATGTTGGATATGGCTAGGGAATATGAGGAGGAAATGATTGAAAGAGGGCTATCTCCAAGGAGAAGGCCTGAGTTGGTAGAAAAGCTTTTGGACGAAACGCTTGTTTGGAGATAAATAGATCATTCCATTGAAGAAACTCTTTGGTTATATGTTCAATACAGACATGAAGCGATAGAGGGAGCTTCTGCTGCTGCGTCCTGTCGTGATAACAAGAAGCCTTCTTCTACTTGGACGTTAAATCTCACACCCACCGGTTACACTTAATGGGTTTAACAATGAAGAAAAGAAGGACAAGAGAAGAGAAGAAAACACATGGAAACCCGAGAAGAACTCTATCACTCACCAAGCTTTCTCTTTCTATGTCTCTCTCTCTCTCACTCTCTGGAATCGTCACTGGAGAAGACGACGACTAACCTTGTCTCATGAAGTTGTGCTTCACCAACGGAGTCACTGGTATGGGGTATATTTACATCTTCCTTTAGGTTACTCTGTTTTATTTTTCCAAATTGATTTTCATAGTAAGTCAATGATAGACACTTGTCGAAGATTTTGATATGTTTTTAACGTTCAGGGATTGCATTTACCTGTTTGTTCTGTTTGGTTTCGATTACGAGTCTATGTTAACTTATTATGCGTATTATTAAAATATCATGGTAAATAACAAAAACAAAAAAAAAGAGTGAAATTAAAACTTGGAATAGGAAAAATGCAGAAACAAATGATCCCATGAAATTTCTAAACATTGATGCAGCAATTGTTTTTACCTAGATTAGAACATGAAAACTAGTTTAAGCATCTGCTTATAGTAGAAGCCAAATGGGCAATAACAATAACAATAATACTGATGTAGAGAATCGTTTGAACTTTGAAGGACATAGGAGAAGAAGGCCTGAAAACTAAAACAAACAAACAACATAAAAGTCCAAAACATGAAAGCTAATTATTTTGTATTGGTTGAATTGTTATAAATAAGAAAACAATTCCTATTTCTTAATTTTTGTGTGTTTTATCCAAAACATCCTATAATAACTTGGAACAGATGGAGTATTTAGTTTACATTTTTTAATTTAAATAATGTCTTACAAAAACTTTAAACATCACTCAACTTAAGTAGCATTTTATCAAGAAGGTTTCACAAGAAACATTCAAATGAAAAAGTTCAAAAAGAAAAATTATTCAAACACATGGAAAATAAAAAAGTTTCCAAACCCGAATATGATTCTGAACATATAAAAACGGCATTTAACCAACCCAATACTACATAGAGCGCCTTATGCGTTTGGTTTCCCAATTTGCCGGAAGGGCTGGATCAGGCTCATACCATTGCTTAAGCTTATGAGCATTCCAAAGACGCTTCAACAACTTCATAGGCCCATGAGCTGTCTTAGAATCAGTCGACTTGTTCCTGTTTATTATCATATCGGCTGATGAAAGACGTTGAACAGGTTCCGTTGATGATAATGTTCCTTCTCCTCCAAAAAATAGACTCCTAAATGAGATTCTATCACGGGCTCTCACAATTCTTCCTAATCCCCAAGAAGACATGCTGTTTTTGTGTTTGAAATCAGCAATGTATTCCGAACAGATTATATCTAATGGGTTCACATACAACTGAGGTATCCACGCTGCTATTCTTGGATCGTCTCTTCTAATCTGTAATAGTTAAAGATAATAATAAAAAAAAAAAAAGAGTAAATTCTCAATGTAGTTCCCTTTGAAAAAAGAAAAAGAATATAATCACTATTTATATATATGTTATAAAACATGTGATTAATAAAATTACTTCTTTTTTAAGAATGCTTCTCTCATTTCCCAAGTTAATTCTCAATGTGGTTTGAAAAAAAGGAAAAGAATATACTCTATATATATATAGGCCTAACAACTAAAGTGCATCCTCAACACCAAGATCACCATGGAAAACTGAACCAGTAATCCTTAGTAGAGCAAAATTTTCAGTTTCGTACGTACTGAGATTATATTATTTACCTGGGGATCAAAGAGCGAGACTACGAAGCTAAGGGTGCCTCTGAATAAACTGTTGGTGAATCGTAACCCGCCTTTAAGCACATTGCTGTCAAGTACTTGCTCTAGTACTTGCTCTAGAGGAAAAGACGTGTTGGGCGGGTTGAATGCGTAAGTCTTAAGGGGGGATCCTGATTTCGCCATGATCTTCCCGGCCATCAGCGCTATGCCTGCTCCCAGAGAGTGTCCAGCGAGCCAGACAGATGTTGGCTCGATACCCTGTTCGTTCAGCACATCTTGGATTGCTTGTATGGCATGTTGAAGCCTTCTGCCGTCACTAAGGTTCTCGGAAGCGCATCGAAGGTTTTGATCCAGATCATCTAAGGTTCTGAGACCTAGAAGCGTGCCGCGAAAGGCAATCACGTAACTCGGAGCCATCAGCTCCGCTGATGTATTCTGGTAATTGTCGTACTTGAAAACGGCGCCGTATATGGACTTATCAGCTTCGTTGATCAAGGTTTTGTCTAAAGAGAAACCGAAGGAGTCCCACCAGGGTTTGGCTATCTCCAAGGAGAAGGCCTGAGTTGGTAGAAAAGCCTTTGGACGAAACGCTTGTTTGTAGATAAATAGATCATTCCACTGAAGAAACTCTTTGGTTATGTGTTCAATACAGACATGAAGCGATAGAGGGAGCTTCTGCTGCTGCGTCCTGTCGTGATAACAAGAAGCCTCCTTCTACTTGGACGTTAAATCTCACACACAGCGATTACACTTAACGGGTTTAACAATGAAGAAAAGAAGGACAGGAGAAGAGAAGAAACCCCATGGAAACCCGAGAAGAACTCTATCACTCACCAAGCTTTCTCTTTCTATGTCTCTCTCTCACTCTCTGGAATCGTCACTGGAGAAGACGACGACTAACCTTGTCTCATGAAGTTGTGCTTCACCAACGGAGTCACTGGTATGGTGTATATTGACATCTTCCTTTAGGTTACTCTAAGGACATAGGAAAAGAAGGCCTGAAAACTAAAACAAACAAACAACATAAAAGTCCAAAACATGAAAACTAATTTTTTTGTATTGGTTGAATTTTTATAAATAAGAAAACAATTCCTATTTCTTAATTTTTGTGTGTTTTATCCAAAACATCCTATAATAATTTGGAACTGATGCAGTATTTAGTTTACATTTTTTTATTTAAGTAAATGTCTTACAAAAAAAAACTTTAAACATCACTCAACTTAAGTAGCATTTTATCAAGAAGGTTTCACAACAAACATTCAAATCGGAAGTTCAAAAAGAAAAATTATTCAAACACATGGAAAATAAAAAAGTTCTCAAACCCGAATATGATCTTCTGAACATATAAAAACGACATTTAACAAAACCAATACTTATGCTTATGAGGGCCTTATGCTTTTGGTTTTCCAATTTGCCCGAAGGGCAGGGTCTGGCTCCCACCATTGCTTAAGCTTATGAGCTTTCCAAGGATGCTTCAACAACTTCACACGCCGAGTCGATTCGTTCCTGTTTATTATCATATCGGCTGATGAAAGATGTTGAACAGATTCTGCTGAAAGTGCTGATAATGTTCCTTCTCCTCCAAAAAATAGACTCCTAAATGAGATTCTATCACGGGCTCTCACAATTCCCCCTAATCCCAAAGAAGACATGCGGTTTTTGTGTTTGAAATCAGCAATGTATTCCGAACAGATCATATCTGCTTTGTTCACATACAACTGAGGTATCCACGCTGCTATTCTTGGATCGTCGTCTCTAATCTGTAATAGTTAAAGATAAAAAAAAAAAAAAAAAAAAAGATCCAGTTTAGTTGTTTTAGTTAATTCTCAATGTAGTTTGGAAAAAGAAAAAGAATATAATCTCTATTTATATATATGTTATAAAACATGTGATTAATCCAATTACTTCTTTTCTAAGAATGCATCTCTCATTTCCCATACATCTTTAGTAAAGCAAAAGTTTCAGTTTCGTACGTACTGAGATTATATTATTTACCTGGGGATCAAAGAGCGAGACTACGGTGCTAACGGTGCCTCTGAATAAAGTGTTGGTGAATCGTAACCCGCCTGTAAGCACTTCGCAGTCAAGTAGTAGTTGGTTTACAGGAACAGACGTGTTGGGCGGGTTGAATGCGTAAGTCTTAAGGGGGAATCCTGATCTCGCCATTTTCTTCCCGGCCATCAGCGCTATGCCTGCTCCCAGAGAGTGTCCAGCGAGCCAGACAGATGTTGGCTCGATACCCTCTTCGTCCAGCACATCTTGGATTGCTTGTATGGCATGTTTAAGCCTTCTGCCGTCACTAAGGTTCTCGAAAGCGCATCGAAGGTTTTGTTTCAGATCATCATAGGTTTTGAAACCTAGAAGCGTGCCGCGAAAGGCAATCACGTAACTCGGAGCCATCAGCTCCGCTGATGTATTATGGTAATTGTCGTACTTGAAAACGGCGCCGTATATGGACTTATCAGCTTCGTTGATCAAGGTTTTGTCTAAAGAGAAACCGAAGGAGTCCCACCAGGGTTTGGCTAGTGGTTTTTCCCGTTTCTTTGCCTTATCCCGTTGCATTACATAGACTGAATTTACCAAACTTGATTGCACTACGGTTTGATGGTACGAGTCGGTCCTATTAAGAACAAAGCAACATTATATTTAGATTCTAAGTAGATATTGGTATCAATGTTACGTTGATTGTTCCCAAGTTTTACTAAGAAACTAGTGATGATATATGATGAGCACATGAAGTTCCTATATTTAGATTCTGATCACTAGATAAGTATCAATGTTGAGTGATCCCAAAGTTTTAACAGCCTATATATTTACACACAAAAACAAAAAAATTACCAATCGACAGAGGTGATATGGTAGGGGCCGGATTTGCTAAAATCATCATCGCTATCGTATTTCGCTCCTCCTCCCATTTTTCTTCTTCCTCCTATATGTTACATTGCCTATTACAAAGCAAAACTAGTTTTAAAGTTAAAAGGTGAAGAACAAAATGCAAATTGTACTACGAATTTAGGTATATACAAAATATTGTACATCATCTTCCCATATATATATTCACAGCAAAAATCTTCACATATATTCTTTCCGATCGATAGTCATGAAAAAAATTAACAAATAGTTAGACAGACATACCTTTTCTTTTCCAATGTCTTCTCGCTGAGTATCCCAGAGTCGGGAGAACCCGCAATTTATGCCCTCCAGAAAGAGAGATACTTTACAAAGACAGTGACGGCAATTTCCGCGAAAATTCCCAGAAAGAACTAGAGTAGACTTGCAAAGTCTTCGTGAAGACCTTCTTTGGTCAACGCTTTAATTATTTAAATTTTATTTAATTTGTTTCCATAAATTCACAAACTCATTCTAATTTTTTTTTTTTAAAAATGATAGCTTCATGTAGTAGTCTTAAGCACATTAAGAATATTCTACAACCTCTGCTTAATTTTCTACGGTAATACGATAAACAATACAAGATTCATCTAGCATTCATTTTTGATGAAAGTATGCAAAATAAAAATAAAATTAGTTGGGGTAATTAATTCTATAAAAAAAAAAAATTATAGTATCTTCTGCCATGTACAATGTATAATTAAAATTATAGTCTCTCTTCGAATGATACAATGTACATGGCAGAAGACTTCATTCAAAAAGCAGCGAGGTCTAATTCTATAGAAATAATCTCACGAAGACTCCAACTGGGGTATCTCTCTCTTTCTCGGAATTTTCGCGGAACTTTTGCATCGAAAACTATTAGTTTTGGTTAAGTTAGAGATGGCTATTATGTGCAAGAGCGGAAAACCGTGGAAAGCGGTGAAATTGTATAAAGAAATGAAGAGTAGAAAGATTAAACTTGATGTGGTTGCGTATAACACTGTGATTCGCGCCATTGGAGCGTCGCAAGGTGTTGAGTTCGGTATAAGGGTGTTTCGGGAGATGAGGGAAAGAGGTTGTGAACCTAATGTTGTGACGCATAACACGATTATTAAGCTTCTATGTGAAGACGGGAGGATGAGGGATGCGTATCGGATGCTTGATGAGATGTCTAAGAAAGGATGTCAACCCGATTCGATTACATATATGTGTCTATTTGCCCGTTTGGAGAAACCAAGTGAGATTCTTGAGTCTGTTTGGTAGGATGATAAGGAGTGGAGTGAGGCCAAAGATGGATACTTATGTGATGCTTATGAGGAAGTTTGAGAGATGGGGATTTCTTCAGCCGGTTTTATATGTAAGGAAGACAATGAAAGAGTCTGGGGATACTCCAGATTCATCGGCGTATAATGCTACGATTGATGCTTTGATTCAGAAAGGAATGTTGGATATGGCTAGGGAATATGAGGAGGAAATGATTGAAAGAGGGCTATCTCCAAGGAGAAGGCCTGAGTTGGTAGAAAAGCTTTTGGACGAAACGCTTGTTTGGAGATAAATAGATCATTCCATTGAAGAAACTCTTTGGTTATATGTTCAATACAGACATGAAGCGATAGAGGGAGCTTCTGCTGCTGCGTCCTGTCGTGATAACAAGAAGCCTTCTTCTACTTGGACGTTAAATCTCACACCCACCGGTTACACTTAATGGGTTTAACAATGAAGAAAAGAAGGACAAGAGAAGAGAAGAAAACACATGGAAACCCGAGAAGAACTCTATCACTCACCAAGCTTTCTCTTTCTATGTCTCTCTCTCTCTCACTCTCTGGAATCGTCACTGGAGAAGACGACGACTAACCTTGTCTCATGAAGTTGTGCTTCACCAACGGAGTCACTGGTATGGGGTATATTTACATCTTCCTTTAGGTTACTCTGTTTTATTTTTCCAAATTGATTTTCATAGTAAGTCAATGATAGACACTTGTCGAAGATTTTGATATGTTTTTAACGTTCAGGGATTGCATTTACCTGTTTGTTCTGTTTGGTTTCGATTACGAGTCTATGTTAACTTATTATGCGTATTATTAAAATATCATGGTAAATAACAAAAACAAAAAAAAAGAGTGAAATTAAAACTTGGAATAGGAAAAATGCAGAAACAAATGATCCCATGAAATTTCTAAACATTGATGCAGCAATTGTTTTTACCTAGATTAGAACATGAAAACTAGTTTAAGCATCTGCTTATAGTAGAAGCCAAATGGGCAATAACAATAACAATAATACTGATGTAGAGAATCGTTTGAACTTTGAAGGACATAGGAGAAGAAGGCCTGAAAACTAAAACAAACAAACAACATAAAAGTCCAAAACATGAAAGCTAATTATTTTGTATTGGTTGAATTGTTATAAATAAGAAAACAATTCCTATTTCTTAATTTTTGTGTGTTTTATCCAAAACATCCTATAATAACTTGGAACAGATGGAGTATTTAGTTTACATTTTTTAATTTAAATAATGTCTTACAAAAACTTTAAACATCACTCAACTTAAGTAGCATTTTATCAAGAAGGTTTCACAAGAAACATTCAAATGAAAAAGTTCAAAAAGAAAAATTATTCAAACACATGGAAAATAAAAAAGTTTCCAAACCCGAATATGATTCTGAACATATAAAAACGGCATTTAACCAACCCAATACTACATAGAGCGCCTTATGCGTTTGGTTTCCCAATTTGCCGGAAGGGCTGGATCAGGCTCATACCATTGCTTAAGCTTATGAGCATTCCAAAGACGCTTCAACAACTTCATAGGCCCATGAGCTGTCTTAGAATCAGTCGACTTGTTCCTGTTTATTATCATATCGGCTGATGAAAGACGTTGAACAGGTTCCGTTGATGATAATGTTCCTTCTCCTCCAAAAAATAGACTCCTAAATGAGATTCTATCACGGGCTCTCACAATTCTTCCTAATCCCCAAGAAGACATGCTGTTTTTGTGTTTGAAATCAGCAATGTATTCCGAACAGATTATATCTAATGGGTTCACATACAACTGAGGTATCCACGCTGCTATTCTTGGATCGTCTCTTCTAATCTGTAATAGTTAAAGATAATAATAAAAAAAAAAAAAGAGTAAATTCTCAATGTAGTTCCCTTTGAAAAAAGAAAAAGAATATAATCACTATTTATATATATGTTATAAAACATGTGATTAATAAAATTACTTCTTTTTTAAGAATGCTTCTCTCATTTCCCAAGTTAATTCTCAATGTGGTTTGAAAAAAAGGAAAAGAATATACTCTATATATATATAGGCCTAACAACTAAAGTGCATCCTCAACACCAAGATCACCATGGAAAACTGAACCAGTAATCCTTAGTAGAGCAAAATTTTCAGTTTCGTACGTACTGAGATTATATTATTTACCTGGGGATCAAAGAGCGAGACTACGAAGCTAAGGGTGCCTCTGAATAAACTGTTGGTGAATCGTAACCCGCCTTTAAGCACATTGCTGTCAAGTACTTGCTCTAGTACTTGCTCTAGAGGAAAAGACGTGTTGGGCGGGTTGAATGCGTAAGTCTTAAGGGGGGATCCTGATTTCGCCATGATCTTCCCGGCCATCAGCGCTATGCCTGCTCCCAGAGAGTGTCCAGCGAGCCAGACAGATGTTGGCTCGATACCCTGTTCGTTCAGCACATCTTGGATTGCTTGTATGGCATGTTGAAGCCTTCTGCCGTCACTAAGGTTCTCGGAAGCGCATCGAAGGTTTTGATCCAGATCATCTAAGGTTCTGAGACCTAGAAGCGTGCCGCGAAAGGCAATCACGTAACTCGGAGCCATCAGCTCCGCTGATGTATTCTGGTAATTGTCGTACTTGAAAACGGCGCCGTATATGGACTTATCAGCTTCGTTGATCAAGGTTTTGTCTAAAGAGAAACCGAAGGAGTCCCACCAGGGTTTGGCTATCTCCAAGGAGAAGGCCTGAGTTGGTAGAAAAGCCTTTGGACGAAACGCTTGTTTGTAGATAAATAGATCATTCCACTGAAGAAACTCTTTGGTTATGTGTTCAATACAGACATGAAGCGATAGAGGGAGCTTCTGCTGCTGCGTCCTGTCGTGATAACAAGAAGCCTCCTTCTACTTGGACGTTAAATCTCACACACAGCGATTACACTTAACGGGTTTAACAATGAAGAAAAGAAGGACAGGAGAAGAGAAGAAACCCCATGGAAACCCGAGAAGAACTCTATCACTCACCAAGCTTTCTCTTTCTATGTCTCTCTCTCACTCTCTGGAATCGTCACTGGAGAAGACGACGACTAACCTTGTCTCATGAAGTTGTGCTTCACCAACGGAGTCACTGGTATGGTGTATATTGACATCTTCCTTTAGGTTACTCTAAGGACATAGGAAAAGAAGGCCTGAAAACTAAAACAAACAAACAACATAAAAGTCCAAAACATGAAAACTAATTTTTTTGTATTGGTTGAATTTTTATAAATAAGAAAACAATTCCTATTTCTTAATTTTTGTGTGTTTTATCCAAAACATCCTATAATAATTTGGAACTGATGCAGTATTTAGTTTACATTTTTTTATTTAAGTAAATGTCTTACAAAAAAAAACTTTAAACATCACTCAACTTAAGTAGCATTTTATCAAGAAGGTTTCACAACAAACATTCAAATCGGAAGTTCAAAAAGAAAAATTATTCAAACACATGGAAAATAAAAAAGTTCTCAAACCCGAATATGATCTTCTGAACATATAAAAACGACATTTAACAAAACCAATACTTATGCTTATGAGGGCCTTATGCTTTTGGTTTTCCAATTTGCCCGAAGGGCAGGGTCTGGCTCCCACCATTGCTTAAGCTTATGAGCTTTCCAAGGATGCTTCAACAACTTCACACGCCGAGTCGATTCGTTCCTGTTTATTATCATATCGGCTGATGAAAGATGTTGAACAGATTCTGCTGAAAGTGCTGATAATGTTCCTTCTCCTCCAAAAAATAGACTCCTAAATGAGATTCTATCACGGGCTCTCACAATTCCCCCTAATCCCAAAGAAGACATGCGGTTTTTGTGTTTGAAATCAGCAATGTATTCCGAACAGATCATATCTGCTTTGTTCACATACAACTGAGGTATCCACGCTGCTATTCTTGGATCGTCGTCTCTAATCTGTAATAGTTAAAGATAAAAAAAAAAAAAAAAAAAAAAGATCCAGTTTAGTTGTTTTAGTTAATTCTCAATGTAGTTTGGAAAAAGAAAAAGAATATAATCTCTATTTATATATATGTTATAAAACATGTGATTAATCCAATTACTTCTTTTCTAAGAATGCATCTCTCATTTCCCATACATCTTTAGTAAAGCAAAAGTTTCAGTTTCGTACGTACTGAGATTATATTATTTACCTGGGGATCAAAGAGCGAGACTACGGTGCTAACGGTGCCTCTGAATAAAGTGTTGGTGAATCGTAACCCGCCTGTAAGCACTTCGCAGTCAAGTAGTAGTTGGTTTACAGGAACAGACGTGTTGGGCGGGTTGAATGCGTAAGTCTTAAGGGGGAATCCTGATCTCGCCATTTTCTTCCCGGCCATCAGCGCTATGCCTGCTCCCAGAGAGTGTCCAGCGAGCCAGACAGATGTTGGCTCGATACCCTCTTCGTCCAGCACATCTTGGATTGCTTGTATGGCATGTTTAAGCCTTCTGCCGTCACTAAGGTTCTCGAAAGCGCATCGAAGGTTTTGTTTCAGATCATCATAGGTTTTGAAACCTAGAAGCGTGCCGCGAAAGGCAATCACGTAACTCGGAGCCATCAGCTCCGCTGATGTATTATGGTAATTGTCGTACTTGAAAACGGCGCCGTATATGGACTTATCAGCTTCGTTGATCAAGGTTTTGTCTAAAGAGAAACCGAAGGAGTCCCACCAGGGTTTGGCTAGTGGTTTTTCCCGTTTCTTTGCCTTATCCCGTTGCATTACATAGACTGAATTTACCAAACTTGATTGCACTACGGTTTGATGGTACGAGTCGGTCCTATTAAGAACAAAGCAACATTATATTTAGATTCTAAGTAGATATTGGTATCAATGTTACGTTGATTGTTCCCAAGTTTTACTAAGAAACTAGTGATGATATATGATGAGCACATGAAGTTCCTATATTTAGATTCTGATCACTAGATAAGTATCAATGTTGAGTGATCCCAAAGTTTTAACAGCCTATATATTTACACACAAAAACAAAAAAATTACCAATCGACAGAGGTGATATGGTAGGGGCCGGATTTGCTAAAATCATCATCGCTATCGTATTTCGCTCCTCCTCCCATTTTTCTTCTTCCTCCTATATGTTACATTGCCTATTACAAAGCAAAACTAGTTTTAAAGTTAAAAGGTGAAGAACAAAATGCAAATTGTACTACGAATTTAGGTATATACAAAATATTGTACATCATCTTCCCATATATATATTCACAGCAAAAATCTTCACATATATTCTTTCCGATCGATAGTCATGAAAAAAATTAACAAATAGTTAGACAGACATACCTTTTCTTTTCCAATGTCTTCTCGCTGAGTATCCCAGAGTCGGGAGAACCCGCAATTTATGCCCTCCAGAAAGAGAGATACTTTACAAAGACAGTGACGGCAATTTCCGCGAAAATTCCCAGAAAGAACTAGAGTAGACTTGCAAAGTCTTCGTGAAGACCTTCTTTGGTCAACGCTTTAATTATTTAAATTTTATTTAATTTGTTTCCATAAATTCACAAACTCATTCTAATTTTTTTTTTTTAAAAATGATAGCTTCATGTAGTAGTCTTAAGCACATTAAGAATATTCTACAACCTCTGCTTAATTTTCTACGGTAATACGATAAACAATACAAGATTCATCTAGCATTCATTTTTGATGAAAGTATGCAAAATAAAAATAAAATTAGTTGGGGTAATTAATTCTATAAAAAAAAAAATTATAGTATCTTCTGCCATGTACAATGTATAATTAAAATTATAGTCTCTCTTCGAATGATACAATGTACATGGCAGAAGACTTCATTCAAAAAGCAGCGAGGTCTAATTCTATAGAAATAATCTCACGAAGACTCCAACTGGGGTATCTCTCTCTTTCTCGGAATTTTCGCGGAACTTTTGCATCGAAAACTATTAGTTTTGGTTAAGTTAGAGATGGCTATTATGTGCAAGAGCGGAAAACCGTGGAAAGCGGTGAAATTGTATAAAGAAATGAAGAGTAGAAAGATTAAACTTGATGTGGTTGCGTATAACACTGTGATTCGCGCCATTGGAGCGTCGCAAGGTGTTGAGTTCGGTATAAGGGTGTTTCGGGAGATGAGGGAAAGAGGTTGTGAACCTAATGTTGTGACGCATAACACGATTATTAAGCTTCTATGTGAAGACGGGAGGATGAGGGATGCGTATCGGATGCTTGATGAGATGTCTAAGAAAGGATGTCAACCCGATTTGATTACATATATGTGTCTATTTGCCCGTTTGGAGAAACCAAGTGAGATTCTTGAGTCTGTTTGGTAGGATGATAAGGAGTGGAGTGAGGCCAAAGATGGATACTTATGTGATGCTTATGAGGAAGTTTGAGAGATGGGGGTTTCTTCAGCCGGTTTTATATGTATGGAAGATGATGAAAGAGTCTGGGGATACTCCAGATTCAGCGGCGTATAATGCTGTGATTGATGCTTTGATTCAGAAAGGAATGTTGGATATGGCTAGGGAATATGAGGACGAAATGATTGGAAGAGGGCTATCTCCAAGGAGAAGGCCTGAGTTGGTAGAAAAGCCCTTAGACGAAACGCTTGTTTGTAGATAAATAGATCATTCCATTGAAGAAACTCTTTGGTTATGTGTTCAATACAGACATGAAGCGATAGAGGGAGCTTCTGCTGCTGCGTCCTGTCGTGATAACAAGAAGCCTTCTTCTACTTGGACGTTGAATCTCACACCCACCGATTACACTTAACGGGTTTAACAATGAAGAAAAGAAGGACAAGAGAAGAGAAGAAAACCCATGGAAACCCGAGAAGAACTCTATCACTCACCAAGCTTTCTCTTTCTATGTCTCTCTCTCTCTCACTCTCTGGAATCTTCACCGGAGAAGACTACGACTAACCTTGTCTCGTGAAGTTGTGCTTCACCAACGGAGTCACTGGTATGGGGTATATCGACACTTAGCTTGTCGAAGATTATAAAACAAACAAGATTCGGCTAAGCCTAAATTTTGATACCGATTTAGAAATTGTATGCACGTTGAAGCAATAATCTTCTTAAGAAGTCTCCATGTAAATATATTTTATATTAACTAATAGTTTATAACTTTTTAAATTATGCAGTATTTTTTTCTATTGGTTGAATTTTTATGAATAAGAAAACAATTACTATTTCTTATTTTTTGTGTGTTTTATCCAAAACATCCTATAATAATTTGGAACCATGGAGATATTTAGTTTACATTTTTTTATTTAAATAATGTCTTACAAAAACTTTAAACATCACTCAAACTTAAGTAGCATTTTATTAAGAAGGTTTCACAACAAACATTCAAATCGGAAGTTCAAAAAGAAAAATTATTCAAACACATGGAAAATAAAAAAGTTCTCAAACCCGAATATGATCTGAACACATAAAAACGACATTTAACAAAACCAATACTTATGTTTATGAGGGCCTTATGCTTTTGGTTTTCCAATTTGCCCGAAGGGCAGGGTCCGGCTCCCACCATTGCTTAAGCTTATGAGCTTTCCAAGGATGCTTCACCAACTTCACAAGCTGAGTCGATTCGTTCTTGTTTATTATCATATCGGCTGATGAAAGATGTTGAACAGATTCCGCTGAAAGTGCTGATAATGTTCCTTCTCTTCCAAAAGCTAGACTCCTAAATGAGATTCTATCACGGGCTCTAACAAATACCCCTAATCCGTACTTAGACATGCGGTTTTTGTGTTTGAAATCAGCACAGACTATATCAGCTGGGTTCACATACAACTGAGGTATCCACACTGCTATTAATGGATCGTCGTCTCTAATCTGTAATAGTTAAAGATTAAAAAAAAAAAAAAAAGTAAATTCTCAAAAGAAGATCACATTTAGTTGTTTTACTTAATTCTCAATGTAGTTATTTGAAAAAAGGAAAAGAATATAATCACTATTTATATATCTTATTATATAAAGTTGGGTTTTCGAAGTTAGCAACTCGCTGGATCGTGACACGTGTCGATTTCAACGATTCGAGATTTTGACACGTGTCAAAAAAATATTTGTTTTTAATAATTTTAAATATGTAAAGAGAGAATTATGAGAAAATATTAAAATTTAAATTAATTTAGAAATATAAAAAGATAATGTTAAGAAAATTATAAATAAAATAATTTTAAAAATATAAAAAGATAATGTTAACAAAGCTTATAGGGATGAATTTTCTCATATGGATTTATTGCGTTTTATAACTGTTACTATAAGTTTGTAGAATTGATAGAGCTATTTGTGCAAGTATTTTCCGATAAAGAAGTATAGAAATTATAATTATGTTTTTATTATGGTTAAAAATTTGGAGGATGTGGAACATACCATATGTATCGATGCATGAAGATTTCGATAATGTTTTAACTGATTGGTCTAGACGCTATCATCGTATGATAATGTAAGTTTTGATCAAAACCTAATTCTTTTGGTATTGGTTTATATGTTTTAATAATTGGTGTCGAACTATTTTGTTAACGTTTAGTAGGTGGATACTCTATGATTTATTTTATTGGATGAATGTATAATATGTTTTACTTTTGATGTGATTATTTAGGCTTAGTGTATTAATGTTTTTGTGGATACGAGGATTTAGAGACGTTTGATATGACTATTGTGTTATAATATAGGTTTTGATCTAAACGTGATATTTTCGTATCCTTCTACATGTTTTGATAAGTTACAAATTTTTTTGTAAACGTTTAGGAGGTTGATGCGTAAAGATTGATTTCACCGGATGAAGATATAAAATTTTGAAACATGAATGATAATGAAAAATATATAATTAAAATATATGAAAATAATTAATAAACAAAGAAAAAAATTAAATTACATAATTTATAAATATTTTTCAGAATATCTAATTTTATTTTTTATACGGATTATAAAATTTTAGTTATAAACCTGCGTACGCGGGTCCTAATTTGTTTTTTCTTACACGGGTTATAAAGTTTTTATTTTAAACCCGCGTATACGCGGGTCCTATTTTTTATACGCGAGTCCTAATCTAGTATGTTATAAAACATGCATGTGATAAATCCAATTACTTCTTTTCTAAGAATGCATCTCTCATTTCCCAAGTTAATTCTCAATGTGGTTTGAAAAAAAAAGAAAAAGAATATACTCTATATATATAGGCCTAACAAATAAAGTGCATCCTCATGGTAAACTGAACCAGTAATCCTAACAAATAATGGCGCTAAAGGTGCCTCTGAATAAACTGTTGGCGAGTCGACACCCGCCTTTAAGCAATTCGCTGTTAACTAGTAGCTCTACAGGAACAGACGTGTGGGGCGGGTTGAATGCGTAAGTCCTGAGGGGGAATCCTAATCTCGCCATTTTCTTCCCGGCCATCAGCGCTATACCTGCTCCCAGAGAGTGTCCAGCGAGCCAGACTGATGTTGGCTCGCTAGGGTGTTGGTCCAGCACAGTTTGGATTGCTTGTATGGCATGTTGAAGCCTTCTGCCGTCACCAAGGTTCTCGAAAATGCATCTAAGGTCTTGTTTCAGATCATCTAAGGTTTTGAAACCTAGAAGCGTGCCACGAAAGGCAATCACGTAACGCGGAGCCATCAGCGTCGTTGATGTATTCTGGTAATTGTCGTACTTGAAAATGGCGCCGTATATGGAGCTATCAGCTTCGTTGATCAAGGTGTAGTCTAAAGAGAAACCGAAGAATTCCCACCAGGGTTTGGCTAGTGGTTCCCGTTCCTTTGCCTTATCCCGTTGCATTGTATAGACTCCATTTACCAAACTTGATGCCACTGCGGTTCGATGGTACGAGTCGTTCCTATTAAGAACAAAGCAACATTATATTTAGATTCTGATAACTAGATAAGTATCAATGTTGAGTGATCCCAAAGTTTTACACACAAAAACAAAAAATTTACCAATCAACAGAGGTGATAAGGTAGGGGCCAGATTTGCTAAAAACATCGCTATCCTTCGCTCCTCCTCCCATTTTTCTTCTTCTTCTTCTTCTTCTTCCTCCTCCTATATGCTACATTGCCATTTACACAGCAAAACTAGTTTTAAGTTAAACGGTGAAGAACACAAAATAGTTAGAAAACCAGACATATATACCTTTTGTTTTCCAATGTCTTCTCGCTAAGTGTCCCCGAGATCGGGAGAAGCCTCTCCAATTTATAAGTTCCCAGAAGGAGAGATACAAACAGAGTGACGACAAGTCTTCTTTGAACAGAACTAGTCAAGTAGAACAGACAGAAAACGTTTAACCAAAATCAATAGTACTCGGAGAGATATGGTCGTCTCTACTCGTCTCTCTAGTCACTGTCTATACCACTGGGCCAGCTTCTTAATTAATTGGTAAAGCGTTAGAAAAAAAAGTTATCACTGACTAGATCAGAGAGGACCATATCTCTTCAAATGATGCAATGCGAATTAGAGATGGCAAAATTCTTCATTCAAAAATCAGCGAGGTCTAATTCTATAGAAAGATCCCTCGCTGTTCAAAGAAGACTTGTGAGGTAACGGTGTTAACCATTTACCACGTTTTTGTATGTTTAGGCACAAAAACTGAACTTAAAATTATTTAGAAGTGCTACATGTATGTTTAGCACAGTGGATAGTTCCATGTATGAATTCAACATAATGCAATTATGCAGGTATGGAAAAGTCGTTTTTTGGACTAGCGTATCGCATCATATTCAAATGTCACTCAGTTGTATATTTTTTAGAAATACTTTTCTTAATTTTTTTTTCTTAATATATATGATTGCATTCTAAAAAATCCACTATTCAATTGAAAATACATATAACTACTAGTTGCGACTGAGTAGATTAGATTAGTACTACGTGAACAATGAGCCAACCACGGATATCATACAAACATCACTATCTTTCTTGTTCCTCACCTTTTTTTTTTCTTTTCGTACGGCTTTATAATTGTTTGTTCTTTTGTATGGCACCTTCCTGTTTTTTTTTTTTGTATGGTACTTATTAGGTTGTTATTAATACAAAGTCTGGACTTAGCCGGGTGCTTTATTATTTTCTCCCATTTGCCAATTAATCTTCTGGTCAATTGAGTTTGAGGTTACAAAACAGTGGGAAACTCACAATCTCTTTCACACTTATAATGGAAGTTCTCTACTGATCTGTTTAAAGTTTTTACCGAGAATTATAGGCCTTGAATGGAAGACGTGAAAACAATATGTACCATTTTGGATTATGCATAATATTTTATACCTAAAACAATAAATAATTGCTATAATAATTAAAAAATATATAAATATTTTAACATTTAATTCTTAAAATGTTATAAGATTCAAAATAAAGCAATTTTCAAATTAAAAAAAATTAATATAATGTTTAAATCAAAAAATTATTTCAATACAAAATTGAAATTTTTTACTATATAAACATTTCATCCCTAACATTTGATCTGCTTTCACCATTCAAACACATATTTTAGACCGCTAGAACCGCTTGATCCGCATCCGTACCGCCAGATCTGCTTGATCCGCATTTGTTCGCATCCACAAAAACATTAATACATTAATAGCATATCAAACGTCTCTAAATCTTCGCATCCACAAAAACATTAATACATTAACCCTAAATAATCATATCAAAAGTTAAACATCTTATACGTTAAAAAAAATTCACTTCTTCATCTAATGAATAAATCATAGGGTATTAACCTACTGAAAATTAAGAAAATAGTTCAAAACCAATTATTGAAACATATAAATCAATACCAAAAGAATTATGTTTTGATCAAAACTTACCTTATCATACGATGATAGCTTCTAGATCAATCAGTTGAAACATCACTCAAATCTTCATGCATCGATACATATGGTTTGTTCCACATCCTCAAAATCTACCACCATAATTGTAACAACCCGCCCCGTGGGACCCGTCATGCCCATGTGGCACTCTCCGCCACATGGCATTCTTACAGCGCTGCAGATCAATTGGTAACAAATATTTTTTAAAAAAATATATTTTTAAAAACAAATATTTTTGACATGTGTCAAAATCTCGAATCAATGAATATGACATGTGTCAAGATCTCGTGAGTTGCTAACTTCGAAAATCCAACTTTATATAATAAGATTTTTAAATTTATTTAAATTTTAGTATTTTCTCATAATTATAAATTTTTAAAAAATAAATATTTTTGACACGTGTCAAAATCTCGAATCAATGAATATGACATGTGTCAAGATCTCGTGTGTTGACACGTGTCAAAATCTCGAATCAATGAATATGACATGTGTCAAGATCTCGTGAGTTGCTAACTTCGAAAACCCAACTTTATATAATAAGATATATATGTATATATATTATTTATGTTTAATGGAATAATATTATTTTATTTTAAAAAGTTTCCGTCACTACAAGAAAAGAGAGCATCCATAGCGCCTGATATCCGCTATTGTTGAATACCATAGCGCTTTTAGAAGCGCTGTATATACTCCCGTTATAAAAAGTTTTTGACTTTTTATTGCGTTTTTTGGATTCGTTATTATTTATGTGACTTAGTATAACGTTTTTCTTTATGCAATATAAATATTTATAATAACGCATTTTTAATGCAGTATTAAGTTATAATAGCATTTTATTTTTGCAATATTAAATTTTATAGTAGCATTTGTTTATTGCAAAAGTAAAATTTATAATATGCATATTTTGTTATTTGTTTTCGTCGTCCATTTCACATATATTTTGAATTTATGAGCTATTTTATAAATATATTAAATATAAAAAAGAATTAATTTAACAAACTAAAGTTAAATTTCATAATCTAAACTGAAGTTTACAACGTACAAAAAAAATAATCCAAAATTCCTAGACAAACTAATATTCCTAGAGGCATCATGATTAATGATCCTAATCCTATAGTCTTCGAGCGTCTTGCGTTCTATCCAACTCGTTTCCTATTTTCCTCTGAAACTGCTTGATAGATTCTTCCCATTCTTTACAAGCTTTATTATCTGCTTATAATGAAAAACCAGAGGAAATAACAACAAGAACTCTGGAATGAATGATACTCAAAAACCATCACAAACACGAGAAAGACATACATTGACCAACAAAACCACTGATTAAAGAATGTTCTGGCAGGTGATAATCAATAACACTAGCAGGCATACCTTGTCCCATGGATGAGGTTTTATCTGAGGGAATAAATATGGAAGAACAAGTTGCCAACAAAATCTCTCTCAGCAGTTATCAGTCACTGCAAGCCCAAGACAAGTGATTCACTCTAAATTTTGAAAAAAAAATTTAAGAAGTAATAATAGGCTACCTTAATGATTTCAGGAAACTGATCAACTCCGCTTTCACCAGGAAACAGAGGCTGTAAGACAAGTTAGTAAGGACACAAAAAGGTAAGAGAGCAAGAAACAAAATGAATAGCACAATTTAACGCTAAAAAAGATTGTGCTCTAACCTGTCCAAGAAGAAATTCAGCCATCACACAACCACTGGACCATATATCGATTGCAGTTGTACATTCGCCGGCGCCAAATATGAGTTCTGGAGCACGATAATATCCTCAAAAGATTGTGCTTTAACCTGTCTACTTATCTGGTTTAATGAAATCCGATAAACCAAAATCTGTATCTGTAGCTTTTAGAGGCAAATCCAGTTTAGTTGATTTGAACAAAAAATTCTGCAAAAGAAAAAGGACCAAAACAGAAGATTAATACAAGCAGATAGCCAACGAATCACATGAATTGTGCTATTAAGACTCTGAAACTTCAACAGGAACTTTTCATCCATCATCATCACCGTCATCTCTGCAGAATAAGCAATCAAAAGTTGTTAGCAGGGAGTTTTTGAAATACAATGCCGAATTGGGGGAGATAGTGAAGATACCTTTCCGTTCTCGGCGGTTTCTAGGGACCTTGTACATATCGTGGGTTACTGCTTCGCTAAAATATAGAGCTGGATACAAGAACTATAGCCAAGGAACAAGAAAAGGCAAAATCAAAACACTTAAAATGCCAATTCAACGAAAATAGAATTTCATAAAGGAAGAAGGAAATTCGACTTACATCGATCTTTCTCGGAATGGTTCTCGGTCGTTTCTGGGTTCGACGCGGTGGTCGGTGACCCATCATCATCATGAAATCGTCGTTTATTCGTCAGCGTCGACAGGAATTTCGACGGCTATTTCGGTGAATCCGCCGGTCCTTTTCCTAAAGACGACAAACTCAATCGCCTTACCCCGATCCCTAATCTATTAGAGTTGTGATTCAAGCTGGTGTACTGTTTTGGTCGCAATTGTTGGCTCCTGGAATTGATTCTTTGCAGGCTGCTCTTCTCTTTCTCAGATCCCACGGTCTCACCTCCACCACTAGTCTCGGTGCTTCCGGCGGAGAAACCTCCCTCTCTTTCTCCCGTGGTTCTTCCTCTTTCCGTATCTCCTTGTCGGTGGTCTGCTCTTCTTCGTTTTCTTCATCTTCATCGACGTGATGGCGAGCTCCAAAGCTAATCCTATGAAACGGAAGAGTAGGAGAGGCGGAAGGGTAGAGAGACGAGAGAAATAAATTTTAGGGTTTTAATATCTGGTTTGGGGGAAATAAAATTTGGCTAGAGGGAAAATGAAAAATAACCGGCAAAAATTAAGTTGTTCCCCCGATTACACTTACTATAACACAAATTATATGGCATATGCAATTAAAAAAAGAGAGCATAAGTAAAAAATAGGCGGAAGGTAAGAATTTTTACATGCCCACATTTATAATAGCACTGCCAAATATAAACGCTATGAAAAGGTAGTGTCTAAGTCTTTTATTGCGGAAATTGAAAAACCGCTATCTTTCAGTGCTATCAATACCTCTATTTCTTGTAGTGCGTGTAAATATATTTTATCACTAGATTGAAAAATATTTTTTTAATATTAAATGATGTTTTTAAAAGTTAAATTAATTAGTTTTTTTGGACCAATTTGTATTTTGCATATTATTTCGATCAACTGTAATTTTTTTTTCCTTCTAAATTCATTGATATCAAATCAAAATTACAAAGTCAGTATACAGAACCTTCGGAAAAACAAATTATTACATAAGCAAATATATGCGCCATATAGTGAGAAAAATACACAAAAAGAAGTGAATTTGACGATGCTTTCCGTAGATAAGTCTTAGTCGCTACCGGATTAAATCCGGTATTTTCCTTCCCTATATTCGATCTTGCTCTGATGTGAATTGTGTGCATGGATTGCTTCTGTTCGCTTGATCTCCAAATTGCACACTGCATGATTAAACCTAATGTTTCCATTGTAAGGCCTGAAACGATGACTATCGGATACCAACACTTCCGTAACCGAGTCTTTCTATGAGGATTTGACTTTGTCTTTATTTTAATTTGAAATCAACATATCATAATGCTTCCGTTTACTGACTATGATTTCCTCATTCATTCCAAAGTACACTCTTTTCCATAGTTGTTGCTTGAGATATTTTCCGGTGATCAGATATTGAAATACACAATCCCATTTCTCGGAGATCCACAATCTAGTAGTCATTGCTATGGATCCAAAACCAAAAACAATCTTCAAATAACTCGGACTGGATTTGTGAGTTCCCATCCAACGCACATCATACGGTTGATAAGAACCAATTTTGTAGTCCAAATCCACGGCATAAAACCTGTGGAAGAATAATTGCAATCCAAATTTGCCCCCCTCGTACTCATTAAGAAGCCATCTGTAATTTAGATTGGTATTAATAAATGATATTTAGTTTATATTTTTCATTTATTTAAGTTAATGTCTTACAAAAAAAACTTTAAACATCACTCAACCTTTTTTTTTTTTTTGGCCAAATAACATCACTCAACTTAAGTAGCATTTTATCAAGAAGGTTTCACAACATTCAAATCAAAAGTTCAAAAAGAAAAATTATTCAAACACATGGAAAATAACAACAACAACAAAAAGTAAGTTATTATCATATGATCTGAACATATAAAAATGGTTTAACCAAACCAATACTAGATAGAGCGGCTTATCCACTTTGCCCGAAGGGCTGGATCTGACTCATACCATTGCACAACCCCATGAGAATCAGTCGATTCGTTCATGTTTATTATGATATCGGCTGATGAAAGATGTTGAACAGATTCCGCTGAAAGTGATGATAATGTTCCTTCTCCTCCGAAAAATAGACTCCTAAATGAGATTCTATCACGAGCACTCACTATTTTCCTTAATCCGAAATAAGCCATGCGGTTTTTGTGTTTGAAATCACCAATGTATTCCGAACAGATTATATCTGCTGAGTTCACATATAACTGAGGTATCCACGCTGCTATTCTTGGATCGTCTTCTTTAATCTGTAATAGTTAAAAAAATAACAAAAAAGAAGTAAATTCACAAGAGATCATCCAGTTTAGTTGTTTTAGTTAATCCTCAATGTAGTTGGAAAAAAGAAAAAGAATATACTCACTATATATATATATATATGTTATAAAATTTAATCCAATTACTTATTTTCTAAGAATGCATCTCTCATTTCCCAAGTTAATTCTCAATGTGGTTTGCAAAAAAGAAAAATAATATACTATATATATATATATAGGCCTAAAAACTAAAGTACATCCTCAACACCGAGGTCACCATTGTTAATTGAACAAGTAATCCTTAGTAGAGCAAAATTTTCAGTTTCGTACGAACTGAGATTATATTATTTACCTGATGATCAATGAGCGAGACTACGGTGCTAAGGGTGCCTCTGAAGAAACTGTTGGCGAGGCGAAACCCGCCTTTAAGCACTTCGTTGTCCCATAGTTTCTCTAGAGGAAAAGACGTGTGGGGCGGGTTGAATGCGTAAGTCTCGAGGGGGATTCCTGATCTCGCCATGGTGTTCCCGGCCATCAGCGCTATACCTGCTCCCAGAGAGTGTCCAGCGAGCCAGACAGATGTTGGCTCGCTAGGGTGTTTGGCAAGCTCAGTTTGGATTGCTTGTATGGCATGTTTAAGCCTTCTGCCGTCACTAAGGTTCTCCAAAATGCATCGAAGGTTTTGTTTCATATCAGAATACCCAGTTTTTAAACTTAGAAGCGTGCCGCGAAAGGCAATCACTTTATGTGGAGCCATCAGCTTCGTTGATGTAGTGTGGTAATTGTCGTACTTGAAAACGGCGCCGTATATGGAGCTATCAGCTTCGTTGATCAATGTTTCGACTAAAGAAAAACCGAAGAATTCCCACCAGGGGTTGGCTAGTGGTTCCCGTTTCTTTGCCTTATCCCGTTGCATTGTATAGACTCCCTTTACCAAACTTGTTGCCACTGCGGTTCGATGGTACGAGTCGGTCCTATTAAGAAAACCAAACAACATTATATTTAGATTCTGATCACTAGATACTATCAATGTTGAGTGATCCCAAAGTTTTAAATTCCTATTTACACACAAAAACAAAAAAAGTTCTATCGTATATCATCACAATGCTTTTTTTTTTTTAACGATTTACGTTCTATATAATTTGTTTCCTACATCATTTCTAAAAATCATTTTAATTTATGCCTTCAGCACATTCTTCAACCTATGGTTTTCTACGGTTATACGAAATAAATATAAAAAAAAAATTACCAGTCAATAGAGGTAATATGGAAGGGGCCAGATTTGCTAAAAACTTCCTTCGCTCCTCCTCCCATTGTTCTTCTTCTTGTTGTTCTTCTTCGTCTTCTTCTTCTTCTATGTCTTTTCCAATGTCTTCTCGCTAAGTATCCGAGAGTCGGGAGACCCTTCCATTTATAATTTGAGCGTACGCGTTCCGAGAAAGAGAGTTACAAACAGTGACGACAAGTCTTGTTTGAACAGCGGTGATTTATTTACAGAACTAGTCAACTAGCTTTTATGTCACTGACTGTTTGACGGAACAGACAGAAAACGCATTTAACCAAAATCACTGGGCCAGCTTCTTAATTGGTAGAAAGTTGGAAAAAAAAAAAAGTCATCACTAACTAGAGAGACGACTTGAGACGACCATATCTCTTCGAATTCGCATTGTAGAGATGGCAAAAGTCTTCATTCAAAAATCAGCGAGGTCTAATTCTACTCCAGTTGGGAATGCGCACACTCAAATTCTCTCGGGGAAAAATTGTCAATAAGGAAAAATACATGCGTAATAAAACATGTTTAGAAATCGAAAATAGCAGAGAGACAGAGAGCTTTAAACATCACTCAACTTAAGTAGCATTTGATCAAGAAGGTTTCACAACAAACATTCAAATCAAAAGTTCCAAAAGGAAAAGTATTCAAACACATGGAAAATAATAACAACAACAACAAAAAAATTCCCAAACCCGATGATGATCTGAACATATACCTTTAAAAAAGCATTTAACGTACGAAACCGATACTAGATAGAGCGCCTTATGCTTTTGCTTTCCCAATTTGCCCGAAGGGCTGGATCTGGCTCCCACCATTGCTTAAGCTTATGAGCTTCCCAAGGACGCTTCAACAACTTCACAAGCCGAGTCGATTCGTTCCTGTTTATTATCATATCGGCTGATGAAAGAAGTTGAACAGGTTCCGCTGAAAGTGATGATAATGTTCCTTCTCCTCCGAAAAATAGACTCCTAAATGAGATTCTATCACGTGCACTCACAATCTTCCTTAATCCGAAATAAGACATGCGGTTTTTGTGTTTGAAATCAGCAATGTATTCCGAACATATTATATCTGCTGAGTTCACATATAACTGAGGTATCCACGCTGCTATTCTTGGATCGTCTTCTTGAATCTGTATTAGTTGTTTTAGTTTATTCTCAATGTGGTTTGGAAAAAAGAAAAAGAATATGCTCTATATATATAGGCCTAATAACTAAAGTAATCCTTAGTAGGGCAAAATTTTCAATTTCGTACGTATGAGATTATATTATTTACCTGGGGATCAAAGAACGAAACTACGGTGCTAAGGGTGCCTCTGAATAAACTGTTGGCGAATCTAAACCCGCCTTTAAGCACATTGCTGTCAGATAGTTGCTCTAGAGGACGAGACGTGTGGGGCGGGTTGAATGCGTAAGTCTTGAGGGGGAATCCTGATCTCGCCATGGTCTTCCCGGCCATCAGCGCTATACCTGCTCCCAGAGAGTGTCCAGCGAGCCAGACAGATGTTGGCTCGCTAGCGTGTTGGTCCAGCACAGTTTGGATTGCTTGTATGGCATGTTGAAGCCTTCTGCCGTCACTAAGTTCCTCGAAAATGAATCGAACGTTTTGTTTCAGATCATCTAAGGTTTTTAAACCTAGAAGCGTGCCACAAAAGGCAATCACGTAATGCGGAGCCATCAGCTCCGTCGTTGATGTATTCTGGTAATTCTCGTACTTGAAAATGGCGCCGTATATGGAGCTATCAGCTTCGTTGATCAAGGTTTCGACTAAAGTGAAACCGAAGAATTCCCACCAGGGGTTGGCTAGTGGTTCCCGTTTCTTAGCCTTATCCCGTTGCATTGTGGAGACTCCATTTACCAAACTTGATGCCACTGCTGTTCGATGGTACGAGTCGGTCCTATTAAGAAAAAAGCAACATTATATTTAGATCATTTCAAAAAATCATTATAATAAAAAGAATGGTAGGTTTATGTAGTAGCCTTGAGCACATTCTTCAACCTTTGCTTTTCTACGGTTATACGAAAAAAAAAAAAAAAAAAAATTTACCAATCAACAGTGGTAATATGGTAGGGGCCAGATTTGCTAAAAACTTCGCTATTGTTCGCTCCTTCTTCCATTTTTCTTCTTCTTCTTCTTCTTCTTCCTCCTATATGTTACATTGCCAATTACAAAGCACAACTAGTATTAAGTAACGGTGAAGAACACAAAATGCAAATAATACTACAAAGTTAGGTCTATACAAAATATGTACATCATCTTTACATATATTCTTAGTACACCATTTATTTGTTAATCTTTTTCACGAAATTAAGAGTGAATGAACGATAGTCATGAAAAAGATTAACAAATAGTTAGAAAACAGATGACACACATACCTTTTAATTTCCGATGTCTTGTCGTCTCTAAGTATCCGAGAGTCTAGAGACCCTCCCCAATTTATGCGTTCCGAGAAAGAGAGATACAAACAGTGACGACAAGTCCTCTTTGAACAGCGGTGGTCTATTTACAAAAATAAAAAAAAATAATAAGATGTCTTTCACATTTTCACGTAAGACTTTTGCCATCTCTAGCTTAACCAAAATCAATAGTACGAAGATGCAAATTTTGATTTTGAGTTTTCGATTCCACTGGTCCAGCTTCTCAATTGATAGGGCCGGATGCGCACTGGTCCAGTTCTTTCTGTTTCCCTGAGTCAGTCTCTTAATTCTATAGAAAGATCAACGCTGTTCAGAAACGACTTGTCTCTGTACTCCAGTTGGAATGTCTCTCTCTTTCTGGGAATTCTCGGGGAAATTTTGTCAATAATTAAGGAGAAATACATGTGTAATAAAACCTTTTAATTCCACTTGAAGTCATATAATCAAGAAATTTTTGCCAAAAAGAGATCAATTAAAAGGAAACAATGTCCTAATATAATTTTTTTTTTGTTCAAAAGTCCTAATATAATTTAAATTAATGGTAATTTACTTTTACCTTCGAAAGGTTTTCTTACACATGTATTTGAACAGCGGTGATTTATTACAGAACTAGTCAACTAGACGTCACTGACTTTTTGACGGAACAGACAGAAAACGCATTTAACCAAAATCAATAGTACTCGAACCTCGTTTTGTTTTTTTTTTTTTTTTTTTGAGCTACGTCAACTTGTCGTCTCTAGTCACTGTCTAGTGTCTACCATGGTCCATGGCCAGCTTCTTAATTGGTAAGCGTTGGAAAAAAAAGTCATCACTGACTAGAGAGACGACTAGCTAGGGACGACCATATCTCTTCAAATGGTAATTATATATAAGACTAGTCATTTGTCCGCGCTACGCACGAGAGTTTTATTGTCTATTTAATTTAGTTTGTTATGTTTTGATTAATTACATTATCTCTTTACATATTGTCTAATTTATTTATTTTTGTTTATTGGTGAATAAATATTGTTTTATTGTTACTTTTTCATACATGTTTTTACAATGAGAATATATTCACGTTTTGTCTCAATCTATCTTATTTATATTTGAAAATTTTGTAAGATATAGATTAGATAGATTTTATATTCTCGAAATTTCTTGTTTTTGTCCCATTTCCGTTAAATCTCATCATAATTTAAGTTTACATTGTGTTAGTCCATTCATATTTTATTGCATATACTTTTTATGGATATATATTCATAATAAAACATTCACTTTGAAAATATAATATATTATTTATAAATTAGTTAGTATAATCGAAAATTAGTAAGTTTTTTAAAAAGAAATATGAAAAGTCTTTTCTTATTTTATATTATGAAACTAAAAAACATATAAAATATAAGAAAAAACCTTTCATATTTCTTTTTAAAAAATTTGTTTACGTATGTATAAGTTTTAAAATTAAATGATAAAATGTATAAATTAATTTTTGAATTGAATAATTAAATGATTATGATGATGAGATGGTTTAAGGAGAAGAGAGAAAAACCTACTATAATATTAAATATAAGGAAAAACCTTTTATATTTCTTTTTAAAAAACTTGTTTACATATGTATAAATTTTAAAATTAAATGATAAAATGTATAAATCAATTTTTTGAATTAAATAACATGCTGATTAGGATGATGAGGTGGATTAAGGAGAAGAGAGAAAAGCCAACTTTATATATATAGATGAGGGTAAAAGTGAATTACCAATAATTTAAATGGTAATGAGACATTAACTTGATCATAATTAAATTATATTAGGACATTGTTTCCTTTTAATTGGTCTCTTTTTGGCAAAAATTTCTTGATTATATATTTATATGACTTCAACTGGAATTAAAAGGTTTTATTACGCATGTATTTCCCAGAAAGAGAGAGATACTCCAACTGGAGTAGAGTGACAAGTCGTCTTTGAACAGCGTGGGATCTTGCTATAGAATTAGACCTCGCTGCTTTAATTTACATTTTATGTAATTTGATCCTACATAAACTCACAAACATTTTAATTTTTTTTTTAAATGATAGCTTCATGTAGTAATCTAATTAAGCACATTCTTCAACCTTTGCTTAATTTTATACGGTAATACGATAAACAAAACAAGATTTATATTTGATGGAAGTACACAAAATAAAAATAAAATGTTCCCAATTTCTATAGAATTGCAAGTCTCCTCTTTTTTTTTTTTTGTCGAAATTGCAAGTCTCCTCTAGTAGTCTAGTCATAGAAAATGATATGTGAAAGAGACCTAGCTAGTTTTTAATTTTTTAAAATTTAATTTTGTTTGTAAATAGATCACCGCGCTGTTCAAAAAAGACTTGTCATCACTGTTTGAATCTCTCTTTATGGGAACGCGTACGCTCAAACTATAAATATAACGATTTCGTATAGACCTAAACTATAAACTATACTTAGCAAGAAGACATCGGAAAAGAAAAGGTATGTCTGTCTTTTGTTTTCTAACTATTTGTTAATTTTTTTCATCATGCCTATCGATCAGTCACTCTTTCATGAAAAATATTAACAAATAAATGGTTTACTAAGAATATATGTGAAGATTTTTGCTGTGAATATATGTGAAGTCGATGTACATATTTTGTATAGACCTAAATTTGTAGTATTATTTGCATTTTGTGCTCTTCACCGTTAAACTTAAGACTAGTTTTGCTTTGTAATTGGCAATGTAACATATAGGAGGAGGAAGAAGAAGAAGAAAATGGGAGGAGGAGGGAAAAAAAGCGATGTTTTTTTCGAATCTGGCCCCTACCATATCACCTCTATTGATTGGTAAATTTTTTGTTTTTGTGTGTAGTTAGGAAGTTAAAACTTTGGGATCACTCAACATTGATAGTACTTCTCTAGTGATCAGAATCTAAATATAATGTTGCTTTGTTCTTAATAGGACCGACTCGTACCATCAAACCGCAGTGACATCAAGTTTGGTAAATGCAGTCTATACAATGCAACGGGATAAGGCAAAGGAACGGGGACCACTAGCCAACCCCTGGTGGGAATTCTTCGATTTCACTTTAGTCGAAACCTTGATCAACGAAGCTGATAGCTCCATATACGGCGCTGTTTTCAAGTACAAGAATTACCAGAATACATCAACGAAGCTGATCGCTCCGACTTACGTGATTGCCTTTCGTGGCACGCTTCTAGGTTTCAAAACCTTTGATGATCTGAAACAAAACCTTAGATGCATTTTCGAGAACCTTAGTGAAGGCAGAAGGCTTCAACATGCCATACAAGCAATCCAAAAAGTTCTGGACCAACCTGATAGCGAGCCAACATCTGTCTGGCTCGCTGGACACTCTCTGGGAGCAGGCATAGCTCTGATGGCCGGGAAGAAAATGGCGAGATCAGGATTCCCCCTCAGGACTTACGCATTCAACCCGCCCCATACGTCTGTTCCTGTAGAGTTTCCATTTAACTTCGAAGTGCTTAAAGGCGGGTGTCGACTCGCCAACAGTTTATTCAGAGGCACCCTTAGCTTCATAGTCTCGCTCTTTGATGATGAGGTAAATAATATAATCTCAGTACGTACGAAATTGAAAATTTTTAGGCCATGGTGATCTCTGTGTTGAGGATGCACTTTAGTTTTTAGGCCTATTTATATATAGAGTATATTCTGTTTCTTTTTTAATCAAACCACATTGAGAATTAACTTGGGAAATGAGAGATGCATTCTTAGAAAAGAAGTAATTGGATTAATCACATGCATGTTTTATAACATATAGTGTATATATAAATAGTGATTATATTCTTTTTTTTTGAGGATTAACTAAAACAACTAAACTGGACCTTCTTTTGAGAATTTACTCTTTTTTTTTGTATCTTTAACTATTACAGATTAAAAAAGACGATCCATTAATAGCAGCGTGGATACCTCAGTTGTATGTGAACGCAGCAGATATAGTCTGTGCTGAATACATTGCTGATTTCAAACACAAAAACCGCATGTCTAACTCCGGATTAGGGGCATTTGTGAGAGCCCGTGATAGAATCTCATTTAGGAGTCTATTTTTCGGAGGAGAAGGAACATTATCATCACTTTCAGCGGAATCTGTTCAACATCTTTCATCAGCCGATATGAAAATAAACAAGAACCAATCGACTCGGCTTGTGAAGGTGGTGACGCATCCTTGGAAAGGTCATAAGCTTAAGCAATGGTGGGACCCAGCCCTTCCAGGAAATTGGGAAAGCACAAGCATAAGGCCCTGATCATAAGCATAAGTATTGGTTTTGTTAAATGTCGTTTTATTTTCCATGTGTTTGAATAATTTTTTTTTTTTAACTTTTGATTTCAATGTTTGTTGTGAAACCTTCATATGATTAAATGCTACTACTTAAGTTGAGTGATAATTAAAGTTTTTTTTTGTAAGACATTTACTTAAATAAATAAAAATGTAAACTAAATACTCCCTCTTCCAAATTTTATAGTGTTTTGGATAAAAACATAAAAACTAAAAAATAATAAAATATTTTCTTATTTATAATAATTCAACCAATAGAAAACAATACTGCATAATTTAAATAGTTATAAACTATTAATTAATACTATCTCCACTTCACAAAGAGTGTCGTTTTAATATTTAATTTTTGTTTCACAATAAACAATGTCGTTTTGTATTTCCCATGCAGATTTTTAAAGTAAATCTCTTTTTTTATCCCTATTATTTCAGCTAATTAATATGAAAAAGAAACTTATTTAGTGTATTTATAAAGGATAAAATAGAAAATTTAAACAACTTTCTTAATTTGCAGAAAATAAGAATGACACTATTTGTGAAACATTTTTTTTTTTGTTCAAAAGCTTGTTTTCATTCATTCAAATCAAAACAAGATTCAAAGGACACAAAGCTACAAAGCTTAAGTTTAAGACAAGGCATACCAAAGTAGCCACAAAAGGGTAAATAACAAAGTTCAACAAAGATTCCATGAGAGCTGCATAGCAAAAAAAAAGATTCCATGAGAGCTTGGAGCCAAAAATTCGGGAACAATTTGGCGCAAGTGATAACAAGGTTTGTCGAAGGTTCATCCACGAACGAAGCGTTGGACGAAATGATGGTCACGGTCAAGAGACTAAGTGACATTTGAGACGATTCCGAAACCGAGATTTTTGATGGTCCGAGAGGAGCTACACAAGGTAATACATCGGCAAGAAATACGGAGATTACAGATCCATTCTTGGGTGGGTTTCGCTTTAGAGCGTGAGGTAAAGGTTCAGGATCTCTAATGAGATTACCGGGTTCTTCATTATGGTTCCAAGAGATCTTTAGAGTCGATACCATACTACCACTCTTCTTCAAGCTTTTAGGTTCATGACTAATAATCCTAGATGAATCTAGAGGCAGGGTTCTCACAGAGTTCTTGTATATCCAAAGCAACAATGGTGACTTTCGTTTCAATTGTTGTCTTCTAACAATTTCCTTCGATAATCGACACAAAGAGAGGCTAAGGATAGACAAAAGAATTATCAGAGCAGACCTGGGCTTTGGCAGACTTTGGCTTGGATTACATCTATTGTACTTGGGCTTCAGAAGGCTTATTGGGCCGAAATTGGGAGAGCCCACCAATGGAAAACCTAGTTTCTCTTTGGTTGGCAAAACGTAGATCTGAGCGCGGCGGCGGAACGGTAGAGCTGGTAGATTTTGCGGTGGCTCAGACAGCTTTGGTGAAGGCAAGGGAGACAATTGAGGGTTTTGGATGAGAGTCGAGTCGTATAAAGAGAATCCTGAGAGCTTAATCACACCGATTGAAGAAAACATAATCGAGAAAAGAAGTTCGCCGTGCACCGTCGACGACTTCACCAAGCAAGGCGCATCTGACGGTCCAAGAACGCGTGTAACGCCCGTGAACCGGTTTTGGTTCAGCGTGTCGATCGACACCACTAGGGTGTGTCGATCGACACGAGCGGTTTCGGCAATTAGGGCTTTTGGGCTTTTAATTGCGCAGATTGTTGGGTTTCAGGAGGAAACCCTAGAGAACTCGTATTTAAGGGTCAGAAACTCGACCTAGGGTTTTGGTCAGCCTCTTGGTCGTTTTCTGTAAAGGAGAAAAGAGAGAGAAAGTTCCTGAGAGTTTCTGGAGGTTTTCCTGCGAGGTTTGGTGCCAGTTCTTGAGAGATCTTCCTGTGGAGAAGGAGATCTGAGGCTGGTGGTGTCATGGAAGGCTAGGATTGGGTGTTTTCCTTGCTGTTTCTCTGTCAAAATCTTTTTGTTCGAGGTGAGTGCATGACCATGGCTTATCTGAGCGATTAGATCTCTGTGATTGTATGTTTTATGTGATTGATGTGATGTTTTGATTGATTCACTTGATGTGGATTGTTTGATTGTGTTGTGAGGGCCTTGTGTGGCTTCTGTGAGGTTCGTGGTGGAGTTTTGGAGCAGTTAAGTTGATGGGACCCGACCAGCCGGACCACATACGGATGACAGCCGGGACGAGAGCCGGGACGAGGAACGACCCGGGATGACCCGTAGGACACAAGAAGCGGTCAAGGCACCTCGAGTTGAACCAGGAGCTACCACAAGGTCTCATACCGCTGCCCGCAACCTTAGAGGCAAGTTCAACAAGTTCGTGGATCGATTCTTGGAGTCATAAGACCCACGGTCATATGACCCGACCGGACATGGCCTAGCCGGACCAGAGGTTGTCCGGTCCGTCTTCACCATCACAAGGTGAAGACCCTAAGTCGCTATGATGCGTGGTACTCTTTTTCCTCAACTTGGGTTTATCCCACGTGGTTTACCAAGTGAGGTTTTAACGAGGCCAACGTAACTTAGTGCATGGCCATGCGTCTCCGAACGACTTTTGCCATCTCTAGCTTAACCAAAATCAATAGTACGAAGATGCAAATTTTGATTTTGAGTTTTCGATTCCACTGGTCCAGCTTCTCAATTGATAGGGCCGGATGCGCACTGGTCCAGTTCTTTCTGTTTCCCTGAGTCAGTCTCTTAATTCTATGGAAAGATCAACGCTGTTCAAAGACGACTTGTCTCTGTACTCCAGTTTGAATGTCAGTCTCTTTTTGGGAATTCTCGGGGAAATTTTGTCAATAATTAAGGAGAAATACATGCGTAATAAAACCTTTTAATTCCACTTGAAGTCATATAATCAAGAATTTTTTTGCCAAAAAGAGATCAATTGAAAGGAAACAATGTCCTAATATAATTTAGTTACAAGTTAATGTCTCATTACCATTTAAATTAATGGTAATTCACTTTTACCTTCAAAAGGTTTTCTTACACATGTATTTGAACAGCGGTGATTTATTTACAGAACTAGTCAACTAGACGTCACTGACTTTTTGATGGAACAGACAGAAAACGCATTTAACCAAAATCAATAGTAATGGTAATTATTATATATAAGATGAGGGTAAAAGTGAATTACCATTAATTTAAATGGTAATTCACTTTGATTAGACCTGGATCTTTCTATAGAATTAGACCTCGCTGCTTTGATTTACATTTTATGTAATTTGTTTCCTACATAGATTCACAAACTCATTTTAATTTTTTTTTTTAAATGATAGCTTCATGTAGTAACCTAATTAAGCACTCTTTAACCTTTGCTTAATTTTATACGGTAATACGATAAACAAAACAAGATTTATATTTGATTGAAGTATACAAAATAAAAATAAAATGTTTCCAATTTCTATAGAATTACAAGTCTCTAGTCATAGAAAACGATATGTGAAAGAGACCTAATTTTTAATTTTTTTAATTTAATTTTGTTTGTAAATAGATCACCGCGCTGTTCAAAAAAGACTTGTCGTCACTGTTTGAGTCTCTCTTTATGGGAACGCGTACGTTCAAACTATAAATATGACTCTCCAGGTTGTAACATATTTCGTATAGACCTAAACTATAAACTATACTTAGCAAGAAGACATCGGAAAAGAAAAGGTATGTCTGTCTTCGGTTTTCTAACTATTTGTTAATTTTTTTCATGCATATCGATCAGTCACTCTTTCATGAAAAATATTAACAAATAAATGGTGTACTAAGAATATATGTGAAGAATTTTGCTTTGAATATATGTGAAGATGATGTACATATTTTGTATAGACCTAAATTTGTAGTATTATTTGCATTTTGTGTTCTTCACCGTTTAACTTAAAACTAGTTTTGCTGTGTAATTGGGCAATGTAGCATATAGGAGGAGGAAGAAGAAGAAGAAAGAAGAAGAAAGAAGAAGAAGAAGAAGAAGAAGAAGAAGAACAAGAAAAATGGGACTAGCTTTTTTTTTTCTTTGTCAAAAAATGGGAGGAGGAGGGAAGGATACCGATGTTTTTAGCAAATATGGCCCCTACCATATCACCTCTATTGATTGGTAATTTTTTTGTTTTGGTGTGTAATTAGGAAGTTAAAACTTTGAGATCACCCAACATTGATACTTATCTAGTGATCAGAATCTAAATATAATGTTGCTTTGTTCTTAATAGGACCGACTCGTACCATCAAACCGCAGTGACATCAAGTTTGGTAAATGCAGTCTATACAATGCAACGGGATAAGGCAAAGAAACGGGAACCACTAGCCAACCCCTGGTGGGAATTCTTTGGTTTCACTTTTGTCTACACCTTGATTAACAAAGCTGATAGCTCCATATATATACGGCGCCGTTTTCAAGTACGAGAATTACCAGAATACATCAACGAAGCTGATGGCTCCGCATTACGTGATTGCCTTCCGCGGCACGATGCTAGGTTTAAAAACCTTAGATGATCTGAAACAAAACCTTCGATGCACTTTTAAGAACCTTAGTGACGGAAAAATGCTTAAACATGCCATACAAGCAATCAAAACTGTGCTGGAAAAACACGCTAGCGAGCCAACATCTGTCTGGCTCGCTGGACACTCTCTGGGAGCAGGTATAGCGCTGATGGCCGGGAAGATCATGGCGAGATCAGGATTACCCCTTAAGACTTACGCATTCAACCCGCCCCACACCTCTATTTCTGTAGAGCTTAAAGGCGGGTTTCGATTCGCCAACAGTGTAGTCAGGGGAACCATTAGCACCGTAGTCTCGCTATTTGATGATCAGGTAAATAATATAATCTCAGTACGTACGAAATTGAAAATTTTGCTCTACTAAGGTTTACTGGTTCAGTTTACCATGGTGATCTCGGTGTTGAGGATGAATTAACTTTAGTTTTTAGGCCTATATACTGTATATATAGAGTATATACTTTTTCTTTTTTCAAACCACATTGAGAATTAACTTGGGAAATGAGAGATGCATTCTTAGAAAAGAAGTAATTGGATTAATAGTGATTATATTCTTTTATCTTTTTGTCAAACTACATTGAGGATTAACTAAAACAACTAAACTCGATCTTCTCTTGAGAATTTACTTCTTCTTTTTTTTTTTTTTTTTTTTTTTTTTATCTTTAACTATTACAGATTAGTGAAGACGATCCAAGAATGGCAGCGTGGATACCTCAGTTATATGTGAACTCAGCAGATATAATCTGTTCGGAAAACATTGCTGATTTCAAACACAAAAACTGCATGTCTTATCTCGGATTAGGGAAAATTGTGCGTACCCGTGAAAGAATCTCATTTAGGAGTCTAATTTGCGGAGGAAGCGGAACATTATCATCACTTTCAGGTGAATCTATTCAACTTCTTTCATCAGCCGATATGATAATAAACTGGAACGAATCGACTCGGCTTGTGAAGTTGTTGAAGCATCCTTGGAAAGGTCATAAGCTTAAGCAATGGTGGGAGCCAGATCCAGCCCTTCGGGCAAATTGGAAAAGCCAAAGCATAAGGCCCTCATAAGCATAAGTATTGGTTTTGTTTTTTTTTGAGCAAAAGTATTGGTTTTGTTAAATGTCGATTTTATATGTTAAGATCATATTCGGGTTTCACAAAGAATGTCGTTTTATATTTCCCACGCAGATTTTTAAAGTAAATCTCTTTTTTATCCCTATTTTTTCAGCTAATTAATATGAAAGAGAAACTTATTTAGTTTATTTATAAAGGGTAAAATAGAACATTTAAACAACTTTTTTAATTTGCGTAAAAATGATAGAATGACACATTTTGTGAAACAAATGGAGTGAGTATAGAATATGAATACAAACTTGAATTTTTTAAATAAAATAATATAAATTATGCATAGAAATTTGAGAAAAACTAATAAAATGAAACATAAAAAAAAACTTTTAAAACATCATATATATTGAAAAAGAGAAAATTAAATTTATAGAAAAAGAGGAGAGAGAGAATGGAAGAAAACATCATTATAAACCATATGGATTGACTCCATAACCGGCTCATGGCCCATTAGGATTTTACTTTATTCTCTGTATCCCGCTATTACTCTTGTATATATATATATATATCTCTTATTCAATTAATGAGATGATCAGTTCACAACAATATATATTTTAAGAAGATTATTGCTTCAACAAAATTTCGGCTAAGCCAAATCTTTGTTTTATAATTTCCGACTCTGTCGGATTTAAACTTCATACTTTGTTCGGACTTTTATTTTGTTTGTTTGTTTATTTTAGTTTTCAGGCCTTCTTCTCCTATATATGTGCTTCAAAGTTCAAACAACTCTCTACATCACTAGGCTTGCTTCTTCTTTCTGAAGGAAGTATAACGTCTTTGCTAATCCCTTGGTGTAGCCTTCAATTAGGCTATTAAAGCAAAGCTTATCACGGGATGAAATGTTGAGTTGGGCTAAATCTACGTGGTGGAACCTTCAAATAGGCTATTAAATCTACGTTTTGATTGAAGTGTAAAGCTTCATTCCCCCGCCCCATACCATTCAAAACTGTGCTGGACCAACACACTAGCGAGCAAACATCAGTCTCTACTAAAAGCGAGTCGATGTATCAAACTTTTTGTTGTAATTAATAACATGTAATTGTATAGCGATGACTTTTCAACGTAAGGAAGAAGATGCAAATTGGGAGGAGGAGGAGGAGCGATGACTTCAGCGTTAGTAATTTTGGTCAACCAATTATGCAGTCACCGCTATCAGTATCGAGTTGACCTCCTCGGTTTAGGGAGTTCCGAGGAGGCTAGTTTTTGGCTTTACTGTGGGCAATGGAAGCTATGGGAGATTTGCACAAAGACAATGTGATTTTTGCTTGTCAAAGAGGTGATCTTGTTGGTGCATGTCAATCAGTCAGTGGAATGGCCGCTTCTAAAGAGCAAGGTTTCTAAGATTCAGTGTCAAGATAAACAATTAACATGAGATATTATTATAAAGGTCGAAACTAAAGTCAAAAGCTAAGTGTTATATTCAAGTTGTAGAAACTTAAAAGTAGCTAGAAGAGAACACAAGAGTTGTTTTAAATGAATAATAAAAAACCCAAAAAGTGGTGATGAAACTTTGACGACCTTGAAAGTAACTTGTTCCTGGAACAAGATTAAACAAAAGATTAAACTTTTCCATGTTTCTAATAATTGATTACTTAAAAGGCTTTTTAATTCTAACTTACATTTTCCTCAATTCAGTTCAAATAACGATCGGTGGGGACAAAAGCATATATAATAAACCTTGTTTCCATAATTTGGCATAAATACGGCTGCATTCTAGAAAAGAAACTTTCTTTTATGGCATTTTAGAAAAGTTCTGAGTCAAATATGGCATTTTGAACAAAATTCCCAAAAAGAAAAGTACAAAAAACAGTTTAGGACGATTTGATCCTTATCAATTGTAAGATTAACAAAGAAGTTTTTGAATTCATTAAGGGTAAAAACGTATAATGACTTGATTAATCTTAAGCGGTCGTGTGTGTCAAACTGTCAATGCATTGCGCCCAAAGTTTCTTCTTCGTTCCCAAAACACTGCCCACTCGGCCACTCTTGTCGCCCAAAACTTTCAATCTTTTTTTATTTATTTTTGGTTTTCAAAGTAAAAAGATTCCATCCTTAGTTAATAATTCCGCTTGATATTTTACTCCCTGTTTACTGCTTCAGTTGATTCTATAGTTTGTAATCGATTGGTATAAGAACACAAAATCAATAAGAATAACTCTCTTATTAGCTTAAGAAATAACTCAAACTTAAGCTCACAAATCTCATAAGTTATGCAACACCTTTGCATCTCCTTATATATAAAACCCTAAGACAATTTTCCATAAATAATTAGGAAATATACCTTAATTTTGATAACTCCAAAATCTAAGATATGTATATTATGGATAACTCCCAAATATACTTGACTTGGGCCTCAAGCTTATCAACATTCTCCCCCTTAAGCTTGAAGTTTCTCTTTCACATCTTGAACTCCAATAAAACTCCTCATTTCTCTAAACTTGACTCGCCCGAGAGCCTTTGTTAGTATGTCCGCCTTTTGTTCCGTTCCGGGAACATGTTCCACCTCAATTAAACCTTTCTCAACACATTCCCTAATGAAATGATACCTCCTGTGAATATACTTGCTTCTTCCATGGAAGACCGGATTCTTTGTGAGTGCTATAGCTGATTTATTGTCCTAGAGAAGTGTGATTCTCTTGCTTGGTAATCCAGTGACTTCACTAAGCAAATCTCTGAGCCAAATTGCTTGGTTCGCAGCTTCAGTGGCAGCCATAAACTCAGCCTCACAAGAAGACATAGCCACTGTATCTTGCTTTTGAGTACACCAAGTAATCGGACTATTACCAAAGTAAAATATGTAGCCAGCCGTACTCTTTCCATCGTCTTTGTCAAGGTTGTGACTACTGTCACTGTAACCCACCAGACTTGTCTTAGAATCACGAGTAAACATAAGGCCAAATGAGGGAGTACCTTGCAAGTACCTCATAATCTGCTTCAATGCAGCGCCGTGTGATTCTTTCGGCTCATGCATATATCTGCTAAGCACTCCAACACAATAAGACAAGTCTGGCCGTGTGTGTAGCAAATATCGAAGACATCCAATGATTCTTCTGTATCCCTTTTCATCTATGCCCCTTTCTTGCTCCGATTTGGACAGTTGCAGGTTCATTTCCATCGGCACATGTGTCGAGTTGCAAGTGTCCATTCCCGTTTCAACTAGTATTCGCTTAGCATATCTCTCTTGCGACAAACTGATGGTTCCTTCATGATAATGGACTTCAATTCCCAGGTAATATGTCAGTCTTCCAAGATCAGTCATCTCAAACTTAGTTCCCATCACCTCTTTAAACTCAAGAATCAACTAAAGTGATGAACCAGCAACAAGCAAATCATCTACGTACACACATACTACGAGGAGAGACTCTTTCTTCCTCTTTTGATATAGCGACGGCTCCTTAGAGCACCTGTGAAATCCCAAGTCTGTGAGTATCTTATTCAGCTTGTCATTCCAAGCTCTAGGAGCTTGCTTTAAACCATAAAGAGCCTTGTTTAGCTTGTACACTTTAGTTTCCTTTCCTGCAATTTCAAACCCTTCTGGTTGTGTGACAAAGACTTCCTCCTTCAGTTCGCCATGGAGGAATGCCGTTTTTACATCGAGATGATGTATTTCCCAACCAATTGAAGCTGCCAATGCAATGATAAAGCGAATTGTCTCGATGCGGGCTACGGGAGCAAACACCTCATCGTAATCAATCCCATGTCTCTGCACATATCCTTTTGCCACTAATCGCGCTTTATACTTGTTGATGCTTCCGTCATAATTCTTCTTTATCTTGAATACCCACTTTAAACCAATTGGTTTAACTCCACTAGGAAGATCAACAAGGTTCCAGGTTTTGTTCTTCTCTATTGACGAGAGTTCTTCACCGCAAGCTTCTATCCACACCTTTAAATCTTTCGCTTCCTGAAAACTCCAGGGTTCTTCATTTATTGTCATCAAGAGTCTCTCACTCTCTAACTCAGCAAAGAGAACGTAATCACTTAGATAGGCTGGTCTGGTTCTTGGTCTTGTTGATCTCCTCAAATGAACCGGTGAATCTTGAACTTCATCACTGCTATCATCTTCTTCTATCTCTGCTTCGTTATCACTTTCATCATCCACTGTTTCTCCTTCTAGACCAGCGTCTTCATTCACGATGTGAGGGACATTCGTGTTGTTCTCCAAGTCGTCATGTGCCTCATTTCCCCTTATACCTTTATTACCAAATTCTCCTATGTCAATTACAAACATACCCGAGTTTGTATTTTGGTCTCCTTTCGAATTGTTCCAGCTCCAGCTCTTATCTTCATCGAATATGACATCTCGACTCACCACTACCTTCTTACTTGCAGGATCAAGAAGACGATAGGCTTTCGAACCAGGTTCGGTTCCTAAATGCACCAGAATTCTCGATCGATCATCTAGTTTCTTTCTCCCAACAGACTCTGTTCTAGCATATGCAATACATCCGAAAACTTTAAGATGAGCAAGATTTGGTTTTCTTCCTTTAAATACCTCATATCGAGTTGTTTCAGTCAGAGATCTTGTTGCAATCCTATTAATCAAATAGGTAGCGTGTCTCACAGCTTCTCCCCAAAGATAATTCGGTAAGTTCATATGCTTCAAAATACTCCTCGTCATCTCAAGAATGTACGATTGCGTCTCTCGACTACTCCGTTTTGCTGAGGAGAATAAGGTGCAGTTAGTTGTCTCTTGATGCCGTTCTTATCACAGAACTCTTGAAACTCATGAGATATGAACTCGCCACCTCTATCTTTTCGAAAAATCTTGATCATGGTTTTCGTCTCCTGTTCTGCAATAGATTTGAAAATTTTAAATTTCTCAAACGCTTCACTTTTCTCTTTCAACAAAATCGTCCACATGTATCGCGAGAAATCATCAATGAGCACAAACACGTATCGTTTGTGAGCTGGTGTGGCGGGTGTAATGGGTCCGAAAAGGTCTCCATGAACTAGCTCAAGAGTTTGTGTAGCTCGGTATGCGCTAGCTTGTGGAAAGGGTTTTCTTGTCTGCTTCCCGAGTAAACATGATGAACATGTTTCTTTTCCAACTGTGATGCTTGGTATACCGGTTACTAACTCTTTGTTGATCATCTTCTTCATTGTGTTCAGATTAACATGACCCAAACGCGCATGCCATTTGGCTGATTCTCCTGATATTGTTAATTACAGACACTTAATGCTTTCAACTTCAAGTATGACCTTGTACAAACAATTCTTCGACCTGATCGATTTCACCAATAATTGCTCAAATCAGTCATAAAGCATGAGCATCTCTCCCTTCATTCGCACCTCACATCCTGCTTCTGTAGCCTGACCAAGACTCACAATGTTACTCTTTAGGCCAGGTATATAGTACACGTTGTGGAGAATTTTGACAATTTTCTTCTTCCCATCTTGAAACACAAAGCGAATGGAGCTCTTTCCTTCTATGTCAATACGTGAATCATCTCGGAACCTCACCTTTCCTGTGACTATCTCATCAATTTCACAGAAAAACAACTTATTCCCACTCATGTGATTACTTGCACCATTATCGAGGTACCACACGTTAGTTGCATCCAGATCAGCTTCGAAATTGCTTGGTTGTACCTTCTTCTCGTTTAGATACACCACATCATGTACCATTAATCCTTCCGCCTCTTGCGTTTCTTCTTCTTTCTTTTCCACTGCTTCTTGAAGTTTAAGAAGCCTATCCGGACAATCGGATGCATAATGACCTAACTTGTCACACCGATAGCAAGTTATCATAGAAGTATCTCTGTCCTTTTCTCGTCCTTGTCCGCTTTGATAGCCTCCAAAGCGACCGCGTCCTCTTCCTCTCCAGTTGGAGCGACTGTTGGGAATGTCCTGAAATCATACTTGTATTTCACTCTAGACATAGTTGTTTGTCGAGATCAGACATTCACTTGACACTAGGTAGTCATGACGTTTTGCTAGAAGCCGCTCATGACTTGTGAGTTATGAACTCATTACTAGTATCATTTGATCCTACAGGGTCACACACCTAAGCGAACAGGATGCACTAAAGCAAGAAACGTGTAAAGAGAGGAGGTGTCGATCGACACCACGAGGTAGTGTCGATCGACACCATGTGCGGACCGAAATAGAGATTTCGGCCCAATGACTTAATTGATTCAGGCCCGGCCCGTGAATAATTAGGTCTTATCCCATACCTATATAAGGATATGAGGCACGAGATTTTGCTAATACTTAGTCGCTCCCTCTCCAGAAAACACAGGTTTCCTCTGCAAGATCTGATTCCAGGCACTAGCATCCCTGCAAATTCCTGTTCGTGTGAGTGTGGACTACAGTAGAGGCGCAGCACGTGAAGCGCTTCCAGATCTCGATTACCTGATCCTATTCCGCTGCCAATCTCCAGGTATATCTGAGATCTCTTGATTCAAGTTTACAAACCCTAGATCCTAGGCTTCAGGAATTGTGTTAGGTTGTTAATAGAGATTAAAACCTGTTCAAGTTCCTTCAGTGGTATCAGAGCCTTAGGGTTTAACTAATGAATCAATCTAGCATGCTAATGAATTAGAGAATTCGAATTTGATACATGTGATGTATAGGATGCACGTTAGATAAAAGGTTTTCTGTCAAAAATCGTTTTGTTGAAAACCTAAACCCTAATTAAATTATTAGGTTTCGATCTAAAGATCGAAATTTCTGAAACCTAATGATGTCGATCGACACAAACGAGTTGTGTTGATCGACACAGCCTTGCGAATGGTTAGTCAGTTCAATTGGATTGAATCGGTTATCATGCTTGGTCGAAATCGATTTAAACCGGCTGATTGCGGTTTGATGCGATTAAGTTGGTGTCGACCGATACAAGTATTGTGTCGATCGACACCAACTGGTTATCGATACGGTTCAATTTGATTGACCGGTTATCGATCCAGATCAATTGGATTGACTGGTTATCGCTAATCGGTTTGGTTGGTTGAGTATCGATCGACACTAACGAGGTAGTGTCGATCGACACTAGCCAATAATCGAAACTGTTTTGGTTGCACAAATGAGTGTCGATCGATACTAGCATCGATACACTGTGCAGATTCTGGGTTAGCGAACCCGAGATCACATAACCGAACCAGATTTCACCCACTCCTTAGATTAATTAAAACTTAATAGAGATTAAATGTTTTGATAAAATCTAAGTCTTCTTGAGTACATATATGATATGTGTCAAGATTAAAAGTTCCGTTCCTCAACTAAATATCAAGTGTTTCGGATGTCTTCCCGATCTTGTCAGCTGTCAAGACTCGTTTCACTGCGTGATAGGCTTGCAGTGCAAGGTATCTGCAGTTACATGAGTAAGGCAGAAAGTAATAGGGCTGATGGGCTTGCAGTGCATGACATCAGCTATTACGTGATTGATAGATTGGTTAACTTGAGTGGGCTATCAGAAGTTCTGGGCCCATAGATATCAGGTGGACAAGACATAAGATGTCTTATCCACAACCAATAGTCATATTGGATATGATTAGCAAAGTGTTGCTTACCTAGATAGCTAAGATTTGGGTGACGGCCAGTGGCCCACTCAAGTTTTGGTGAAGTATGGGTCTTGGATCATTATATTCATTTGAGGAAACATTGTTTTGAATATAATGCGAGTTTTCTTAATTGTTAAGATTTCTCATTTCCTGAACATCATAACTAAACCATTTTTATTTTGATTTTTAGTTATGTCTAAAACCCCTCATCAGAACCCTTTCTCGTTGCGACCCGTCCTTGAGAAGGACAAGTTAAATGGGTCCAACTTCCTTGATTGGTATCGGAACTTGAGAATTGTTCTCAAGCAGGAGAGAAAGGACTATGTCCTTGAGAAAGTTCTCCCCGAGAAATTAAGGTCCAATGCCTCACATGCAGTATATGATGCTTGTAATAAGCATTACTATGATGTGGTCGATGTGCGTTGTCTGATGTTGGTTACCATGGACTCGGACTTGCAAAAGCAATATGAGAATGTGGCGTCGCCCATCGAGATGATCACTAACCTGAAAGCGATGTTTCAGGAGCAGACTCGAACTGAGAGATACCGGACGGTTAAATCTCTAGTTCAGTGCAAGCTACCAAAGGATTCACCAGTAAGTCCTCACATCATAAAGATGATGGGTTATATAGATAACCTGAGAAGACTGGATTGTCCCTTTAGCCAAGAGTTGGCTACTGACATCATTCTGCAGTCACTGCCGTCAAGCTATGATCAGTTTGTTGTGAACTATAACATGAACAAGTTGACGAAGACGTTGACTGAGCTGCACAGTATGCTCAAGACAGCTGAGCATGACATCAAAAATGGTAAAAGGTTTGAGAAACCTGGAAAGGACAAGGGTAGAGGCAAGGCCGTCCAGATTGTGAATCAGGACAAGCATGTGTCTTCTTGTAAGCCCAAGTCTGGCCTAACCGATGTTGAGAAATGCCAGTACTGTGAGGAGCCAGGGCATTGGAAGAGAAATTGCAAGAGATTTATGGAAGATGCACAAGAGATTGAGAAGATGTACGGGACTTCTTCTCAAGGTATTTGTGTTATGGAAGTAAATGTTACTACTTCAAGTTCTACCTCGTAGGTATAAGATACCGGTTGTGGTGCTGATATTTATTCAAATATGCAGGCACTAAGCAACAGTAGAACGTTGGAGAAGGGACGAGTGGAATTTCATGTCGGGAATGAAGCAAGAGTTGCTGCGTTGGCCGTAGGAAATTTCCATTTATAGTCACCTCCAAGCTTGGCTTTAGAAAAATTGCTACTATGTACCTGCTATGAGCAGAAACGTCATTTCATTTTCTTGTAAGGATATGAATGATATTCATTTTGATTAAAGACAAATGTTGTTCTGTTGATCTTAATGAAATGTTCTATGGTAGCACCCCATTAGAGAATGGGTTTTATGTTTTAAACCAATCTATGCCTGTCTATAACATAAACACAAATCGGTTCTCTGGCATTGTCGTTTGGGCTACAACGGATTCAGAAGCTCCATAGTGATGGGCTTTGGGCTCGTTTGATTGTGAATCATGTGAGAAAACTGAATCCTGCTTATTGGGCTAAATGACTAAGGCCCCCTTTTATCAATCAAATGAAATGGCCTGTAACTTATTGGGCCTTATACATAGAGATGTATGCAGCCCGATGAGCACCAATGCTAGAGGAAACTTTCAGTACTTCATTACCTTCGCTGATAAGATCAGTGGGTATGAATATGTCCATGTGATGAGACACAAATCGAAATCCTTTGAAAGGTTCAAGGAGTTCCTGAATGAAGTACATAATCTATTGGGCGAAAGTATTAGAGCTCTTCGATTGGATCGCAGAGGAGAATACTTAAGCCAAGTGTTAAGTGATCATCTGAGAGAGTGTGAAATAGTTTCACAGCTCACTCCTTTTGGAAAGCTCCAATGGAGTGGAGGTTCCGAGAGAAGGAATTGAACCTTATTGGATATGGTTTGATTAACGATGAGTCACACATATCTTCCATTATCCCTTTTGGGAAACGCTCTAGAAACGTTCGCGTTTACACTAAAAGGTTCCATCATAATCAGTTGAAAAGACAACACATGAGATGTGAATTGGAAATGTTCCAAGACTGTCTTTACTGAAATTTTGGGTTGTGAGGCCTATGTAAAATGTTTACGATAAGATAAGCTCACACCCAAATCTAATAATGCTAATTCGATGGTTGTCTTAAGGAAACCAAGGCTTACTACTTCTACAACCGTTCTGAGAATAAAATGTTTGTTGCTGAGAACTATGTTTTCTTGTGAGATATTGTCTTTCCAAGAAGAACAGTGGGAGTAAAAGTAGAACTCGAAAACGTTCGAAAATTACAGGATGGTATCGATCGACACTAAGGTAGTATCGATCGATACTAGACTTTCACTGAAGAGGTAAAGCAGTAAATGGATCTACAAAGAGTTGTAGAACCTATACCTGTGGAGCCAGAAGTTCGCAGATCCGGAAGGATACGTCACGATTCCGAGAAATAGGGATTTCTTATGACCGATTGTCATGACTAGTTGATCATTGACAGTGACGAGACTGCAAATTTTGAAGAAGCAATGAAATAATCGTTTTGATGAAATGGTCAAAAGAGTTTGACTTCATCAGGAACGAAAAGGAACCGTGTGTTTACAAGAAGACTAGTGGGAGCGTAGTTGCAATTCTAGTAATGTATGTAGATGACATACTTCTTCTCGGAAATGACGTTCCGTTGCTTTAGTCTTTTAAGACTTGGCTTGGAAGTTATTTTCCAATAGAAGACATGGGAGAAGCCGTGTGAATTCTTGGAATAAGAATCTATAGAGATAGGTTGGGTAAGCTAAATGGATCGTGTCAAGATGCTCATGGTGATGAGGTCTTGGACAGATTCATTATGCGTGATTCCAAGAAAGGCTTCATACCAATGTCTAATGGCATTAATCTTGGCAAGACGCAGTGTACTTAGACACTGGCTGAGCAAGAACGTTTAAATAGGATTCCCGAGCGTATGCAATGGAACCTATCATAAATGCCATGACCTGAACTCGTTCAGATGTTGCTTAAAGTGTTAAGCAAGACGAGTAGATACCAATATAATCCATGTGAAAGTCACTGGACAGTTACCAAGAATATTCTCAAGTATTTGAGGAATACTAAGAATTGGAGCTTGGTGAACTGAGGAAGTAATGGTCTCTGTAAAGAGTGGTTAGACGGACAAAGACGATTTCCGGTCGGAAACTGGTTATGTCTTGTGTCTATAAAGCGGTGCGTTTTGTTGGAATGGGTTCCAAGCAGAGCACCGCAGCATGCGGTTTACTGGAAAGAGTTTCAAGCAGAACACCGCAGCCTCTCCCACGACCTAAGCATAAGTTTCACCCTTTTGCTGTAGGTATTTGAGATATTAAGATGTGATCTTGATTCTAGTGGGAGTTGTAATATTTTGAGTTATGTTATGATGTTCATGTAGACATGCTTTGGTTATGTCATGATGAAATTGTTTCATGTATTATTTGATTATAAGATAATTGAATAATGGTCCCAAAGTAATTTATGTTATTTAATAGGTCATCAAGTTGAGGACTTGATCATGAGACCCTATAAGAAATAAGTGACATAGATTAATTTTGTCCCTAGTGAAGGTTGTCAAAGTGGGACATTGACAACCACGTGAGACTAGATTGTGAGTTGACTGATGACCAAGTTTCATGGAGTCATTAATAAGAGTATTAAAGTCAATCACATAGATATATGTTAGAGAACATATGATCGGACATGACCCGCTAATGAGAACTCTACAGGATAGTTATATAAGTGTCATGAGAGGTTCTCATTATGACTATAGAGTATAGTCCTTAGACCTGAGTTCATCATGATTTCTTGCATATGAATTGGTCCGCTTTGACTGTGTCAAACGTCAACCGTAACAGGTGACTATAAAGGCATTGATTGGGTGTATCATGAAGTGTGTGTAGGAACAGGGATGGAACAAGATGGAATTTGTCCCTCCTATATAACAGGAGATAAATATCTCAGGGCCCATCGGAGATTTGATACTGAGAAATGCGTGGCCGCGCTCAAACGAGGTGAAATGTCAGTCGTTTGTCTTATCAGTATAAATCGGAGTTCGATGAACATGATATTGGTTGAATAAGGGTGACACGGTTCTTGCCTTATGCCATATCGAGATATAGCGACAAAGGGATTATGGGAATAGATGATTCCAGTACAAGTGGGAGATTGTTGGGAATGTCCTGAAATCATACTTGTATTTCACTCTAGACATAGTTGTTTGTCGAGATCAGACATTCACTTGACACTAGGTAGTCATGACGTTTTGCTAGAAGCCGCTCATGACTTGTGAGTTATGAACTCATTACTAGTATCATTTGATCCTACAAGGTCACACACCTAAGCGAACAGGATGCACTAAAGCAAGAAACGTGTAAAGAGAGGAGGTGTCGATCGACACCACGAGGTAGTGTCGATCGACACCATGTGCGGACCGAAATAGAGATTTCGGCCCAATGACTTAATTGATTCAGGCCCGGCCCGTGAATAATTAGGTCTTATCCCGTGCCTATATAAGGATATGAGGCACGAGATTTTGCTAAGACTTAGTCGCTCCCTCTCCAGAAAACACAGGTTTCCTCTGCAAGATCTGATTCCAGGCACTAGCATCCCTGCAGATTCCTGTTCGTGTGAGTGTGGACTACAGTAGAGGCGCAGCACGTGAGGCGCTTCCAGATCTCGATTACCTGATCCTATTCCGCTGCCAATCTCCAGGTATATCTGAGATCTCTTGATTCAAGTTTACAAACCCTAGATCCTAGGCTTCAGGAATTGTGTTAGGTTGTTAATAGAGATTAAAACCTGTTCAAGTTCCTTCAGCGACCACCTCTGCCTCTTCCTCTGTTACCACCATAGCTCCCTTGGTAAGAGGATTGTGAATCAGTGTTAGCGTACATCAACTTGTTCTGCTCCTCTTGTTGTTCATCTTCTTCTTCACTGATTCTCTCTTCATATGTTTTCAACCTTCCAACGATATCCTCAAAAGGGGTTTTGTTTAAATCGAGAACTTGTTCTAGGGTTGCAACAATATGTATGTATTTCTTCCGAGGTAAGCTTTTCAGAAACTTCTTGACAAGTTTTGATTCTTCAATAGTTTCTCCAAGTGATGCAGACTTAGATGAAATCGCTGATAGGTTTCCCACAAACATATCAATTGTGTCGGTTTCTTTCATCTTAAGTCGATCAAACTCCGCCATGAGTGTTTGAACTCGAGCCTCTTTTACTCTCTCAGCTCCAACATGTCTAGCTTTTATTGCATCCCAAACAGCCTTTGATGTGCCAAGTTCTCTGATTTGAAGGGTCAGGTCTTCTGGAATCGATTGAAATAGCAGAGCCGTTGCCAAGTTGTTCTTGTCCGCGTTCTTAACTCCGTCTTCTATCGTCTCCCACACATGGTTCACCTTGAGAGCAATTTTCATCTTCATAGCCCATACTGTATAATTAGAAGAATTCAGCATCGGACACTTGATTGAGGAAGGGCCACTTTCTTTGGTTGAAAACTCGACATCTTCTTGCTTAGGTTCGGTCATGGTAGCGTCGGATTTTCTTCAAGCTCTGATACCAAATATAGTTTGTAATCGATTGGTATAAGAACACAAAATCAATAAGAATAACTCTCTTATTAGCTTAAAAAAAAACTCAAACTTAAGCTCACAAATCTCATAAGTTATGCAACACATTTGCATCTCCTTATATATAAAATCCTAAGACAATTTTCCAAAAACAATTAGAAATATACCTTAATTTTGATAACTCCAAAATCTAAGATATGTATATTATGGATAACTCCCAAATATACTTGACTTGGGCCTCAAGCTTATCAACAGATTCCATCAAAATTGAGTTCGTTGAGTTTTTTGTTTGAGTATCTTCCAAGAACTCTTGTTTAAATTTAACTTGAGAGGCTGTTTTAGTATTTAGCATTTCTAAGTTTCTTTTTCTTTTCTTTGCATTGTTTGTGAAACTCTCTAATGTCATGTTAATATTTTCTCGGTCAGTTTTGAATCTTTTGATATTCACTTTACCACCAAACATTCAAAAACCTTGTGTCATCTTAGAATCATTGTCCTCAACATTTACATTATTCTTGGCTATATTACTTTATCATTAGTCGATAAAACTATATTTTGTTGTCACATTATCAATCTGTGGGCTAACACTACAAAAAAAGCTATCTTTTGTCACTTAAAATTCTGTAAAAAATGAAAAACGACTTCAGTTCGTTGACAAAAAAAAAATCAAACACAAAAGTAAAAGATCTTCAACTAAATAGAGATCAAGCTTGGAATATAAGAAATAGCCTGATCCAATTGAGAAGCTTTGAAATATATGGAACAAGAACCTGTTATAGTATCTTGTACCAATAAACAAGGATATTCGATTAACCAGCATATAAATAGTAACCCTGTTTTGTTGAAACATGTGACAGGTCTTACTGGATCTTTATCCATCCAAGGAGAAGTAATGCTCGGATATATACTGTAGGTCTTCTCCCATACCTTGTCTGAATTCAATGACCATATTTCTTGAGAGTTGATTTTCTTTTCCGATACACAAAGACGATTATTCAGACAGCACATGATAGTACAACCAGGAGATGCATGGACAATCGGAATTTCTGCCATTACTTTAAAAACCTCTGTATGAAGGTCAAAATATATTATCTTTGTTTCTCCATTAAATTGGCGAGTCAACCAATGAAGTGATCCATCTAAATATACAGACCATGTACGAATGCGATGTGTAGAGCCGGTCACATATCTCCAAACACTAGTGCTAAAATCAAAAACCTCGCATCTTGTATGACCATCTAGGTCTAGTTTTAAAGAGTTGTATAACCATACGATCTTGTACTTGCCTGTCATAGTGTCTTTACCGAATCCTGGATATGTTTCTGAGGTAAACCCTATGATAAAGTTAAAAAAAAAAAACAATATAATTAGGCAATAATAGTAAAATAATACTAGAAATCATAAAAGATATAAACAAATTATTAAGAAAAAGAATTGAAAAGTGAAACTTACAATCTAGATTTCCTCTATCGCAGTTAATTTGTTGATACTTAGGCTCAGGAATAGATCGACACCATCTAGTGGCGGGATTGATGATATATATAAATCTTTTTTTTTCTTTTTTGATATATATACGTCTTTCATAATAATAGACGCAAACAAGACCATCACAGCTTCCGGTAATTGCACAACTTCTAGATCTGTAGGGTTTGGGCATAATATGACAATTTATCAATTCTGGAGATCCGAATTCCCACTTCTTTAGATAAGTAAATGGGTGTGGTTCCTTCCAAGCGCGGCCACCGCCGAGAAGGATACTCGGATCTCGTGACTGCGCTCGGATTAGATGTCTTGACGCAAAAGACGTTGATTTGATCGTCGAGTTCCATTGCTTCGAAACGGATGTGAATCTTAGAAGAGATTCTACACAAATTCTCTCTAAGATCTCTTCTATAAGAACATCGGGTAGTTCTTCTATACCATTACTCCTCTCTTTTGCCTGGTCTGCTCTTTTGCGTCTCTCTTTCGCTCTCCTTTCCATGAGTTTCTTTTTAGTTTAGGTTAGACTTAGGGTTTTTCTTTTTCCAGTGCTTTGCACTTATATTTATAATTGCATCTATGTTCTTATCGGATGAGTCAATTTAGCCGGTAATTTGTCGGTAATTACCGACGGATCTCGGTTCGTCGGTAATTCCGTCAGTTAAGACAGTGTTTTCTTGTAGTGTTGTTACCTTTTTTTTTGTCAATAGGGCTTTTTTTTTCTTTTTTTTTTGTCAATAGGGCTTATTGTTGTTACCTAAACCATATCGACTTTGTCTTTTTTTTTGTCAATATTTGGGCCACAACTGGCCGGCCCATTAGCCTAATTCCTACAAATTTGTAGGGTCGGGGACTCGATCCCTGATGTGATGGTGTCTGTCTTCTGTGGACTTGCCACTAGACCAAGATCACTTCACGACTTTGTCTTTGTTAAAAAACAAATAAATCTATTTTTTATATCTATATCTCTATATTAGTCTCGTGAAAAGAGAAAATTATACAAAATGCCATAAAGTTTTCTCTTTCGTTCGGAGAATGCCATATTCACTTTCATCTTTTAAGCAATGCCACAATATCTAATAAAATTACTAAATTATCCTTTTCATTATTACACTCTCAATTCTCTCACTTTCTCTCTCATCTCTGACGCTCAATTCTATTTTCTTTTCTTTCTTATTTCTTTTTGCTTTTCTTCTTCATACTTCTCTCTCCCAATTCTTGTTTCTCTTTCCTTCTCTGTTACATTTTTTGTTTTTTTGTCTCTTCTGCTTCTCATGTTTTTTTGTTCTTACAGAAACAATTTTTTTTTTTTTACTTTCAGATTTTAAAAACAAATTATAATCCTCTTCTTTTTATTCGATTATGTCCCAATTCAATTTTCAGTAAATATTTTTGTATTGCTTTCAGATTTTTTAACGGTTCATTACGTGGACCTAAATACCTCGTCGGCAATTAGTAAGATGGGAAGAAATCACGATAGGAAGAGACCACGATGGTTCTCTATCAGAGAACAAGAAACATGACATAGAGGATAAAAACTATAGAAAAACAATTGTCCACTAAATTATTTTCAAACGTAGACATCAATTGAAGGGGCATTGTCTACGAGTACTTGTTATCTAATTTATACGAGTACTTGTTGTAGATTTGTCCACCAATATTAACGGTGGACAATATTTAGTAATATTTACTATAGTATTCCAAATTTGTTTGTCATTTCTATTGGGATTACATGAAAGAGTTAAATGTTAAATATCTGATATTTAAATAGATATAAATTAATTAATATCAAAATAAAAATAAAAAGTCAAATGAATGCACGTGGGTCTTGTGTACTCTCATCACATTTATTTAGTGTAGGGGCATTTTCGTCACTCTGTAGCATAACAATTCAAAATTGTGGCATTCTAGAAAAGAAAGGCATTTTAGAAAAGTTCTGAGTCAAATATGGCATTTTGAACAAAATTCCCTAATCAAAACATAGAGAGATAATTCATCAACACTAGCTAAAAACAAGTTAGAAGAGGGAAATTTTTTAGCCTTTACAATTGTAAAGTCATATTTCCAGGAAAGCATCCTGGCTTCCTCCATTCATTTTCAAGATGAGACTTCTTTTCTACCTTCTTCTGATAAATTTGAATCTTTTTGAGCTTCCGCACAGCTCCCATACCTATTCTTCTCTTACTGTAACATATCACCCCATTAGACCACAACTTCACTCGCTAAACCAAAGTAGAAGCATATAATTCACAACCCTTGCTATCATAAAGAAGAAGAAGAAGGAACAAAGCGAGGAGAAAGATTACTTCATGTTTGTTGATTGGAGGAGATAAAAAAATATGCTCGAAAACCCTAAACCTACTCGAGTTGGCACTAACACGAAGTTGGCTTTATCGAGGATATTTTCCTCTTCTCTCGTATAGTTACTAAATCTTCTATTTCCATTATTTGTAATTATCTTTTCCTTAGTTGTGTATTAGACCACCATTATCTCAATACTCGAACGGGTTTTAGGCCCAATAAAAAATTGGAAAAAAATGAAACAGTGCAGAAGAGTCTTATTGTCACGTGGCACGCTTTGATTGGACACTGCATTTTTTTCTGCTTTATTCTTTTTCTTCTCTCTCTTCTTTATACTTAAACTATTAAAATATTTTTAAGAAGCAACCGAAAAGTTACGCCCATAAAGATGCTCTTAGACCATGCGCAGCGGCAATACATTTGCTCGGGTGTGAGTAATAAAAAAACCCAAAATATTAGAACTGAGTGTGTAGAAATGAGAAACGGGTGTTAATTAGCAAGTTGTATGCATCGGGTGTAAAACCCACGTGGCAAGATTTGAGTGGATGGAAAAATTAGAAAAAGAAATCTCTCTCTATCTCTCTCCTCTCTCTCTCTCCGCCTGCCAATTCTCCTCCTCTCTCTTCAATAAATTTTATAATAAATCTATTATTAACATCTATCCTCATGGTTGGACCACTGCTGATGCTCTTAGGGCATACACAACGGCGAACCCTTTGGCCGAGTGTATGTAATAAAAAAATCGAAAAAAAGGAAAAAGTGGTGTTACACTCGGGAGGCAAGTGTAAACATACACTCGGATGTAAACTCTTTCTCTCTCTCTCTCTCTCTCTTTCTTTCTCTCTCTCTCTTTTCTCTTTTGCTTTAAATTTAATAATAATAAAATACTTACACCCACACAAACACATTTGCCACTGCACATGCTCTTAGGGTTTTAGACATAGAGTTGTATAAATACAAGACCTTAAGACCATACACAATAGTGTATGTGTGAGTGTGAGTGTTATTAATTTTTTATTATCATAATTAATGAGAGAAAAAAGAGAGAGAGAGAGATAGAGAGAAGATTTTTTTTTTTCTTTTTAATAATGCCAACACTCCGGTGTTATCCTACATCCCACTTGCATATCTTTTCCAACTTTTTCAATATTTTTTGTTTTAATATTAGTCACACTCTTGTAAAGAGTGCACCAATGTGTATGCTTAGGTCAGAGTAATACAAGCCGAAATATTCATTCATCGATTTGACATGCTTTCCATTTATAATTGTTTATTCTATCTACTCATACATAAATTACATACATATAGGCCCCATCAGCCCTTCACATCTTGGCCTTAATAAAAAATCTAAATACATAAATAAACCAGAAATTAACCAAAGCTTAATAAACCAAATGGGAAAATCCCAAAAAAGACCATCAAGGTGACAACCACTTCCACTTTAAACTTCCAAACATTTGTACTTCCAACTAAAACCTTCAATTTGACAACTTTGTTAAATCAAACCTTTAGAGTGGCTTTTGTGTTCGCGGACCCACAATAATCACCGGAACCGTTAATTCCGTTAACAGGATAATTCACTCCATTTAATTTATGTGTGCTATTTTTTATTTTTAAGAAATTTAAAAAATTAAAAATAATAAAATAATTGTAATAAAAATAAAAATAATGAAAAAGAAATTTCCAAATCGATTTAAGGGTTACTGTTTGTGAAAAAAAAAGAGTATTGAAGAAGAAGAAGAGAGACGAATGAAGAGGAAGAAGAGAGACAAGCGAAAAGGAAGAAGAGAGACGAACGAATAATAAGAAGAACGACAAATCGAAGAGGAAGAGAGACGAACTAAGAGGGAGAGAGAAGAAAAGAGAACCGAAGAGAGATTTTTTTTTCACAAACCCGAACCCCAAAATCGATTTGGGAATTTTCATTATTTCATTTTTTTAATTATAATTATTTTATTATTTTTATTTTTTTAAATATTTAAAAAAATAAAAAATAGCACACATAAATTAAATGGAGTGAATTATTCTGTTAACGAAATTAACGGTTCTGGTGATTATTGTGGGTCCGCGAACACAAAAACCACTCTAAAGGTTTGATTTAACAAAGTTGTCAAATTGAAGGTTTTAGTTGGGAGTACAAAAGTTTGGAGGTCTAAAGTGGAAGTGATTTCCACTTTGGTGGTTTTTTTGGGATTTAAATGAAGTAGTTGAGCCAATTTAACGAAGTTGTGAACCAGAGAATCCTGTTACAGTGAATAAAAATCAAACCAAACAGTGATCTGTTCCTAGTTTTAACAGAGTACGATTAATAGAACTGATGACTAAATTGAAGAAAAATCGACTTTTATCGAACTGGTCAAGTGTAATAATCAAATCATTAAACACAATTTAAGCTTTTTCTTTTTTTGGTAGATCCAAAATAAATAAAATAATAACACTCATTTCCAATAATACAGTAAACCCAAACAATACTCAACACTCTCTTCATATATAGGCCTTGAGTGGTGACTTCAAAAAAAGCGTATTTCAATAACTTTTTACAAAAACGCACTAAAGTCACCATTCATAACAATTTATCAGATTTGCGGTTTTTGAAAAAAAAAAAAAAAAAGGATTTGCGGAATTAACCGTTGGGCAAAGAAGCAGACCGCACTTCCAGTGGACCACTGGATTTTACCAGCGTTTTTCTTGAAAAACGCACACATACAATAGTTTTTTTTTTCTTTTTTTCTTTTTATGTTTTGCATAACTGTTACAGTATATATATTCCCACACTATCTATGTTTTGTACCATAAAAACAGTTTATATCACATATCAAACAACTATTATTTATTATAACATATGGTTTAAATTTCAAAACAAAAAAAAAAGTTAAAACTTTAGTTACTAGAAGTAATTAAGTATATTATGTAATTTTTTTTATTTGTTTACATCTGTTTTTGATTGAACAAACAAATCAACAAGACTTAAGTTAATAATTTTTTTATTTGTTTAAATTATTATTATATATCTATTTATGCAATAAATATAATTTTATCCATTTTATTTAATTAAAAATTATGAAAATGCAATTACAGGAAATAGGAACTTCACATTGCTTCTAATTTTTTTGATAATTATTATTCACTATAAGCTTATGATCAATTTAATTGTTAAAAATTATAAATTTCTTTTCAATTTTTTATGATGAAACTATTCAACGGATTTAAGAATATGTATGTTAAAAACTTAAATTTATATTGATTTATTTTTGTATTAGTGGTTTATAAATATATTTTATTGTTTATTTATTAACAAAAAAATAATTATTAATATATAGTTATATATAATATAAAATCCGCACTGCAAATAGTTTTTTTCACCAATCAAACATTTTTCTGTACCGCTTATTTTATACAAACCGCACTTATCCCGCAAATATATTTCTCCCGCACGAACCGCAGTTGAACCGTACCGCACTGCAATAACGCTTTCCCCGCACAACAAAAACCGCCGTTACCATTCGGACCCATATTGTGTAGTACACAGAGCCCTAAGCCCTCTTCCATCATCTCCGACGTCAGATTCTTCATCACCACACTCCATGATCGTTACCATACTTTGATCAATCATGTATATAACCAGAGCTGCTTCTTCTTCTTCTCGCTCTGTTCTCTTCTCCTTCCGTTCTTCTTCACTCAGATCTCTTCCTGTATCTTCTCATCTTCTTCGCCGCTCTTTTGGAACCTCCTTCCCTCGTTTAAGCCATTGCTTCCACTCGAGACCTTTCCCAATTCGATTCGGTTCTCAGATCAAAGCTATTTCTCCTGTTTTAGATCGACTCCAAAGGACCTTCTCTTCCATGGGTAATTTTCGATTTTTTTCTAAGGGTTTGTAATTTGAGGATTAGAAATGATTTGTGTGTGTTTTTTTGTTGTTTCAGCTTCAGAGCATCCGTTTAAAGGGATCTTCACTACTCTTCCTAAGCCTGGTGGTGGCGAATTTGGAAAATTCTATAGTTTGCCTGCTCTCAATGATCCACGTATTGGTATGTTCTTCGACTCTATTGGAACCTATCCCAATATTATCAGTTAGGTTAGAATGAAGCACAAGGCTGAGTTGTGAGAGATTATTAGCACACTTTGAATCTTCTTCTCATTTGGTTTTAGTAGCACATAGACCAATTCTAAGGGGTTTATTGGTTTATGGAGTTTAGTAGCAAATCCAAACAAAAATCTATGTGTTGTCCAATCATTGGTTTTTAAAATCATGTGTTATTGGTTCTATGATTTATAAATAGGGCAATATTAGTTAAAATGCTATATTATTCTTTTAGTGATTTGTTTTTGGATTTCGAAATCCATAATCTATGTTAAATGGATTTGTAAGTGAAAAATAAAAGGATTCAAATCCGTGGGTAGAACATGCTATTTCGAAATCTATATGTTTTTAATTTTAAAATCAATATGGATTTTCAAGTCCTATATGGATTTACAAATCAATGAACCAATAAAATAAAGTTTATTTTTTAAAAATAAATCTTTCCTTTTGGTTTTGATGTAGATAAGCTTCCTTACTCCATTAGAATTCTTCTTGAATCTGCGATTCGTAACTGTGACAACTTCCAAGTCACTAAGGAAGATGTTGAGAAGATCATTGATTGGGAAAATACTGCTCCTAAACAAGTCGAGATTCCTTTTAAACCTGCCCGGGTTCTTCTGCAGGTACATTTTGGTGCCAGTGTAGAAAATATGCACTTTAAATAGTTTTCTAACCTTTTTGCAACTTATGTTCGGGCAGGACTTTACTGGGGTCCCAGCTGTTGTTGATCTTGCTTGTATGCGTGATGCTATGAATAAACTGGGCAGTGATTCCAACAAGATCAATCCGTTGGTACATTACTTGCTTAACTAGGCGATTGTTCTGTTTATCTTAGGTGTCTAGTTTTCTTACGTACACCATCATGCATTCCAGGTTCCGGTGGATCTTGTAATTGATCACTCTGTTCAAGTTGATGTTGCAAGATCTGAGAATGCAGTTCAAGCTAACATGGAGCTTGAATTCCAGAGGAACAAGGAGAGGTTTGCTTTCCTTAAGTGGGGTTCTACTGCTTTTCAAAACATGCTTGTTGTACCCCCTGGTTCTGGTATTGTGCATCAGGTAAGCTGCTTGCTATGTTAATCTCTTGCTTCATCTTGAACTTTGTCTTACTTTTTTTAGCTTTTATCTGGTATCAATTTAGTTTGGTTATTAAGTTCAGGTTAACTTGGAATATCTGGGAAGAGTTGTGTTCAATACCCAAGGTCTTCTCTACCCAGACAGTGTGGTTGGAACTGACTCGCATACAACTATGATTGATGGGTTGGGAGTGGCTGGATGGGGAGTTGGAGGCATTGAAGCTGAGGCGACAATGCTCGGCCAGGTAAAGTATTTATTTCTCACTTTAACCCATCTAATGTTGGTGAATTTGGAGGCTAGTTTCCTGGATTTATGTTAGATGCTGGATTCATTAGTTCTCTGTTTCAATATATCAATTTGTTAGTTCATCCAACCTTGCTTTTACTGATGAGTTTTCTGTTTTAACAGCCCATGAGTATGGTATTGCCTGGTGTTGTTGGATTCAATCTGTCGGGAAAATTACGTGATGGTGTTACTGCTACTGATTTGGTTTTAACTGTCACCCAAATACTGAGGAAACATGGTGTTGTTGGCAAGTTTGTAGAATTTTATGGTAAAGTCTTTTTCCATATAATTACACTCTTGAAAATGTTTGGTATACTTGTGTTCGCTGGCCACAGTATGTTTAAGTCTCTTCTTTCTTGGCTTTAGGTGATGGTATGAGTGAACTGTCCCTGGCTGACAGGGCAACAATTGCCAATATGTCTCCTGAGTATGGTGCAACCATGGGGTTCTTCCCCGTGGATCATGTTACTCTACAGTATCTCAAATTGACTGGAAGAAGCGATGAGACGGTGAGTGTATGGCCTCAATTCTTGTGTTGCATATTTTCAGGACTCTGAGCAGACATAATTCTTTGGGTGCAGGTTGCCATGATTGAAGCATATCTTCGGGCAAATAACATGTTTGTTGACTATAATGAGGTGTGACCTTGTTTTTAATATCTTGGATTTTTTATCTTGATATTTTGCTTCTGGTTGTTAATCGTTTTCTTTTGCTTTTTAAACAAATTCAGCCTCAGCAAGAGCGCGTTTACTCGTCTTATCTGGAATTAAATCTGGATAGTGTTGAACCTTGCATTTCGGGACCTAAGAGGTATGAGATCAGTTGGTTTTAACCACTAAGTATTCTATTTGATTGATTGACCACTATAATGATATTCTTATCTTTTCACAGGCCGCATGATCGTGTTCCTCTAAAAGAAATGAAAGCTGACTGGCACTCATGTTTAGACAGTAAAGTTGGGTTCAAGGTTAGTAATTACTTGATATATGGAGGTCTAGTTTTATTTAGCATCTATTTGATTTTAAACTTGCTTTGGAGGCACTTGGTGGGTGCTACTTTGTTGATTCAATGTGTACATTCTCGGCAGGGTTTCGCTATACCTAAGGAGGCGCAGGAGAGGGTAGTGAAGTTTTCTTTCAATGGACAACCTGCAGAGCTTAAACATGGCAGTGTGGTGATTGCTGCGATCACAAGTTGCACTAATACATCAAATCCCAGTGTCATGCTTGGTGCTGCTCTTGTTGCAAAAAAGGCCTGTGATCTTGGCCTACTGGTTAGTTTCCACGAGATTAAACTAGATTTATGTAATGTTTTGAATATCTCTGATCCTTTAGTGAATCATTTCACCCTTAGGTTAAGCCTTGGACAAAAACAAGTCTTGCACCAGGTTCAGGAGTTGTTACAAAATACTTATTAAAGAGGTACAGCCTTGTATGTTGTACATTTGACGTAGTTAATGCTTTGTAATTTTGAGCTTTGGTGTAAACATTTAACATTCGTACACTTGCTGCAGCGGCCTGCAAAAATATTTGAACCAGCAGGGTTTTAATATTGTCGGTTATGGCTGCACTACATGCATTGGGAACTCTGGAGAAATTGATGAAGCAGTGGGAGCTGCCATTACCGAAAATGGTATAATTGAGATTGAAGAAATAGAATTGGATAGCTTTCGTAGATAAAAGTGGCATGCTATATTATTCTAATATTTGCTCTGTGTATTGTCAGACATTGTGGCTGCAGCTGTGCTTTCTGGGAACAGGAACTTTGAGGGCCGTGTTCATCCATTAACAAGAGCTAACTACCTTGCATCTCCACCTTTGGTGGTTGCCTATGCTCTTGCTGGAACGGTACACAATTTGGGGATTATGTACCATTTCAATATATTTCCTATTTGATTGTACATGTAACATGACCAATATATGTATGTTTTCCCAGGTTAATATTGACTTTGAGACAGAGCCCATTGGCAAGGACAAGAACGGTAAGGATGTCTTCCTCAGGGATATCTGGCCAACCACAGAGGAAATTGCTCAGGTACTTGCAACTTAGAATCATTGAATGTCTTTCTCTCCATGTACACATTTATGGAACTTTCTTTGGGCATACGTTACAGGTTGTTCAATCCAGTGTGTTACCCGACATGTTCCGAGCTACTTATGAGTCCATCACCAAGGGAAACCCAATGTGGAATCAGCTGTCTGTTCCTGAAAATACTCTGTACTCATGGGATCCCAAGTCAACTTACGTACACGAGCCTCCATACTTCAAGGATATGACCATGGATCCTCCTGGGCCGAGCAGTGTTAAGGATGCATACTGTTTACTGAACTTAGGCGACAGTATCACCACAGACCACATATCTCCAGCTGGTAGCATCCACAAGGACAGTCCTGCTGCAAAGTTTCTCCTTGAACGGGGGGTTGACCGCAAAGATTTCAACTCATATGGAAGTCGACGTGGCAACGATGAAATTATGGCTAGGGGAACATTTGCTAATATCAGACTTGTTAACAAGCTGTTGAATGGAGAAGTTGGCCCTAAGACGGTTCACATTCCTACTGGAGAGAAGCTCTCTGTCTTTGATGCAGCCATGGTTTGTGTTCCTTAGCTTAATTTTCCCTACGAAGTCCTGTGGGTGTGTATTACTGATTGTAAAATGAATTAATGATAATGTCTGCTTTCTCAGAGATACAAAGAGGCTGGTGAGGCCACCATTATTCTGGCTGGAGCTGAGTATGGTAGTGGTAGCTCCCGTGATTGGGCTGCCAAGGGACCCATGTTACAGGTTCGAACCTCCCTCTATCTCTCTTTCTCTCTCTGCAGTTTGTGTCCTAAATTCTGTTTCTCGTTTTTTATATCTCTGAGACGAAATTGTTGTGTGTTTACAGGGCGTTAAAGCAGTGATCTCAAAGAGTTTTGAAAGGATTCACCGGAGTAACTTGGTTGGAATGGGAATCATCCCACTGTGTTTTAAGTCTGGTGAGGATGCAGATACCCTTGGATTGACAGGTAAGGAGCGTTACACCATCCATCTCCCAACCGATATCTCGGAGATAAGACCTGGACAAGATGTTACTGTCACTACAGACACCGAAAAATCTTTCACCTGCACAGTCCGCTTTGACACTGAGGTATGTTTGTATTCTCAATTTTTTGGTGTAGAAAAACTGAAAAAGAGATTTCATCGTAAACTAATGATAAAATGTGCATAGGTGGAATTGGCTTACTTCAACCACGGAGGCATACTTCCATATGTCATCAGAAACTTGAGCAAGCAATGAAGATTCAGTTGGTGATGGTCCTTTGTAATTCCTTCCTGAGCAGCACCGACATTTGTGCGGTTGTGAATAGAGAAATAAGATTGTCCTTTCTTTACAAAGGACCTAACTTTTTGTCGGGTTTAATTCGTTTCATAAGCAGATTGGAGTCTGTCGACGATTGGTTTTACTCAACCACAATGTTCTTATTCATAGGGTCTGATTATCAATGTGATTCAAATGCGATAGCAATTCGAGTGTGTGAGAAGCCTTTAAGTCGTTTTTCGATCAGATCAAACCCGAATTAGCTTCTCACATTAGATCCATTCCGTTCCCATTTTTGCTAAGGTTAAATGTGTGTGGTTTGCATTATTTGTTCAATCGGCACCAACGTTTGAAATATCGGCGTTCATTAAACCCATCATTAAATTCTCTGTCCATTAAAAGAAACGGAACCCATCAAATTTCAAAACCTCAAAATTGAATTCGATCATTCGTAATTGATCAGTGCAAAAGGTAGGATAGAAATGATAGCGATGACGAACGACACTAGTAAGAAAGATGAACAATTCGAAATTTGGGGAATTACAGAAGGGTGGACTCTCTATGGAGACGTTGAGATGAGCATGAAGCTCGATTTTGGGGAGTGTATCATATAACAATATTGGGAATTAGCGTTTTGGTTTGTTTGTGATTTCTGAAAATAATAAGAGCATTTGTTTTATTTGTTTAAAATGGTTAAAAATTAACCTTTAAATATAAAGAGCTAAAAAATTACAATCCTGTTAAGATTTGTGGATTTTAAACAAATCACTTAAAGGTTAATAATGGACAAAAATCATGTTAATGATTTGTTTAAAATCCACAAATCAACAATAAAAAAGGAAAATCATGCGTTAAAAGTTGTACTATTTTCGTACAAACAAAATGGCAAATTTTAGCCACATTTTCAATTGTAAAAATTTCATTTGCTAATTTCACTAAATTTGTTTTGAATTTTTTTTAAAAAAATACCACATTTTTAAAGTTTGTTTCAAAAATACCATAAACACAAAATTGATTTTCAATGATGTATAATTAAAAATTTTTGGTCTGCCTTTCTTCATTCTCGATAGGCTCTTCACTTCTATCGTCCCAACACTCTTCCCAAGTTTCACACTCGTCTCGTTAGTCATGGTTCTCTTCTTTCCAAACGAAAGAACAGTTGATCACGCTGCGGCTTTTCTACACTTTACTAATCTGATGAGGAGTGTCTACAAGTTCTCAATTCCAGGGCATAATTTTACAAATAGACAAGCCATTGAAAGTATGCAGATCAGTTGTCCAACACGGGAGTGATATTCGAGGTCTTGGAAGAAAACTTCTCACTCAATGTGAGATTCGATTTCAAAAATGGTGTTTTGAAAATTCCTCGTCTATGTGTTGATGATAAGTCTGAGGTGACACTCCGAAATTTAGTGGCATTTGAGCAATGCCACTACCCTCACGTTGCACCTGTCTGTAGCTATCTCGAGTTCATTGATTTCCTCATTGACACAGATAAAGACATAGACCTGCTAGTTGAGCAAGGTAACCTTTTTATCGTTATATTCTTCTATGTTATCGTAACAAAAAAAAAAAATCTTCTATGTTATATTCTTCTATATATGTGGCTGTGTATTCAGTGATAGTGTCTTTTGGTTTTATAAGGTGTAATAACCAGTTGGATTGGGAAACCAAGTTTTGTGGCGGAGATGGTGAACAAGCTCCGTCGTGGCATCTCCGTGGGTAATTTCTCTTGTTACTCGGATATTGCTAATCAAGTGAACGCTTACTATAGAAACCCGCTCAACAAGTCATGCTCCTTTCTGAAACGCTCACTGCCAGATTTCTGTTGTTGATGAAACTCATCAGACTTTGTTCATCATCCAATTTAAACCGAAATTATTTGGACAATAAATTAGTCTTATGAAAAAACTAGTCTAGTCTTTATTGTCTTGTCGTTTTCCATCCCATGAAACTTCATTCGCCTGTGTAATAGTGGGAGACTGGAGAAGTCTTTTGCCCTTTATTCTCCTTTTGTTATTCGTATCTGTAATAAAATTGAAATTAAGAGATTCAAAACAGTGGATTAAGAGAGGTTTCTCATACCGGGCCGGTTTAACTAAACCACTGGCACCTTGAGAGTAATTTTATAACAAGAAACACTCTAAAAAATGTGACCTGACAGGAACCAAAGAATAGCTGCCCTTTTCCTTTTGACAGCCAACTAATACAAGTATGATTATATATTAACACTGTTTTGTTAAACCTCTTCCATTACAAGTAGAATTAGGAATGTCGAGTTATGACTATAAATACCTTGATCAAGTTGTGATCAAAGGCATGAGCTTTGTGTTTAGTTTTCAGAGAGTTTCTAAACATTAATAAAAGATGAGTTGTTCTTTTAATCAAAGCTTGATAAACTATAGAAACCTCTTCCACGCACTCTTAGACACTGTTTACGCATCACTAGAGAAAGCTGGAGGCGGATCGTTGGAGATCGTGGTCTCCGAGAGCGGTTGGCCAACCACGGGAGGAGCCGCAACGAGTGTGGAGAATGAGAGGACTTATGTGAACAATTTTATTCAAACATACATACAAGTATGTTTCAAGCACAATCTTAGACTTTTCAAAGCATATGATAAGATGACTTTGATTAATTTCTCTACAGATTAGCCGAAAGTGGTACTATATATTTAGCGTCACCACCACTGTTACCGCTTCTTTGACACCATAAGTTCAATCATTTTTAAATTTCAGACACATTGCATAATAACTTCTAAGGTATGGCGAAAGTGTACAATTTGATAAACATCATATTGTCTACTGTGTAATGAAACCAAGCCAATTACGTAATACCTTGAACTGTTTCTCGATCGGATCGATAAAGATAAAGAGATCTCGATTGGGATTTCGTCTTCGTTTTCTCTTCTTGAAGTAGAATATTTTGTATTGGATGGAAAGATCGCTAGATGACCATCCAAACGAGACGTTCTGCTTCCGTTTTTTCATGACGTATTCGCTACGTTTTAAACCCTAGTTTTTTCGCTATAGACAGAATCAAGACGACTTTGGCTCTGTGCTCTTCCTTGATTTCAACTTATTTTTGATAAGTATAACCGGAGATGATAAATTAGTTTCAGTGTACCATATATGATTTGATTCAAATTTACTTTTTTTTTTTTTTTTTTTTTTTTTTTTTTTTTATTAACTATGATTCATATAATTTGTGAGTAACCTTATCTTGAAAGCAATTATCTTATCAGAAAATATAAAAATATATAGTACATGCATAAAACAATATTCGAATCTATACTATATAAAAGTTGAGGCTAAATGCTTCTAAGACCGTCCACCTAGGATTTTAGACGACCAATCACGATTAACCACATCATTAATTAACATTTTAAATAATTTCCTATATTCAAATACTTACAAAATAAGAAGAAAATAATATGAAAATAAGATAAATGTAAATTTTCTAAAATATTACGTAGTAGAGAAATGTAGAAAAATAATATGGAAATAAAAGAAATGTAAATTTTCTAAAATATTACGTAGTACACAAATGTAAGCTTCCTAAAATATCAAATTTCTATATTCAAACATTTACAAAATAAGAAGAAAATAATATGGAAATAAGAAAAATGTAAATTTTCTAAAAGTTTACGTAGTAGAGAAATGTAAGGTTCCTAAAATATTACGTGGTAGCCAAATTAAAAAAGTTAGTTGAAGAAAACAATATGGAAATAAGAGAAATATAAACTTCCTAAAATATTATGTAGTACAGAAATGTAAACTTCCAAAAATATTACGTAGTAGAAAAATAAGAAAATTTAGTTTTAGTTTTGCAAGAAAATTTAGTTTTGCAAAAATACAAATAAGAAAAGTTGAAAATTAAAGTAAATGTTCTCTAACTTAACATGGATAAAATATTACGTAGTAGACAAATTAAAAAAGTTAGTTTAAGAAAATAATATGGAAATAAGAGAAATATAAACTTCCTAAAATATTACGTAGTAGAGAAATGTAAACTTTCTAAAATATTACGTAGTAAAAAAATAAGAAAAGTTAGTTTTAGGTTTGCAAGAAAAGTTAGTTTTGCAAAAATACAAATAAGAAAAGTTGAAAATTAAAGGAAATGTTCTTTAAACTTAACATGGATAAAAATAAATAATGGTAGTTTTATAATAATTAACTCTTATGATAACGGGTTGTTTCTTATAATATATAATTTTTCCTTTTTGTTTAGTAGATATCGTCAAACAAAAAGAAAACCTAATTTTATTCATTCTCTTAATTTTATTTAAATACATTGCTTGATATTCACTTTTACATCATAACTAACCCCTAAATTGTTTTGCTTTAATATTACAATTTAGTTATGGCATAAAATTTTTATTGAAATATTAATGGTGTTTAGTTTTATGTAAATTCGCAGGTTAGATTTGTAAAAACAAAGACGTGAAAATCGATCTAAAATTTTGAATTATTTCAATTGATCAACATGTCCTAATATATATTGTAAGTATAATTTTTTTTCGTTGTTTTTCTTTATGAATCTATGAGTTTTCTATACTATATAAAAGTTGAGGCTAAATGCTTCTAACACCGTCCACCTAGGATTTTAGACGACCAATCACGATTAACCACATCATTAATTAACATTTTAAATAATTTCCTATATTCAAATACTTACAAAATAAGAAGAAAATAATATGAAAATAAGATAAATGTAAATTTTCTAAAATATTACGTAGTAGAGAAATGTAGAAAAATAATATGGAAATAAAAGAAATGTAAATTTTCTAAAATATTACGTAGTACACAAATGTAAGCTTCCTAAAATATCAAATTTCTATATTCAAATATTTACAAAATAAGAAGAAAATAATATGGAAATAAGAAAAATGTAAATTTTCTAAAATTTTACGTAGTAGAGAAATGTAAGGTTCCTAAAATATTACGTGGTAGACAAATTAAAAAAGTTAGTTGAAGAAAACAATATGGAAATAAGAGAAATATAAACTTCCTAAAATATTATGTAGTACAGAAATGTAAACTTCCTAAAATATTACGTAGTAGAAAAATAAGAAAATTTAGTTTTAGTTTTGCAAGAAAATTTAGTTTTGCAAAAATACAAATAAGAAAAGTTGAAAATTAAAGTAAATGTTCTTTAAACTTAACATGGATAAAATATTACGTAGTAGACAAATTAAAAAGTTAGTTGAAGAAAATAATATGGAAATAAGAAAAATATAAACTTCCTAAAATATTACGTAGTAGAGAAATGTAAAATTTCTAAAATATTACGTAGTAAAAAAATAAGAAAAGTTAGTTTTAGCTTTGCAAGAAAAGTTAGTTTTGCAAAAATACAAATAAGAAAAGTTGAAAATTAAAGGAAATGTTCTTTAAACTTAACATGGATAAAAATAAATAATGGTAGTTTTATAATAATTAACTCTTATGATAACGGGTTGTTTCTTATAATATATAATTTTTCCTTTTTGTTTAGTAGATATCGTCAAACAAAAAGAAAAACTAATTTTATTCCTTCTCTTAATTTTATTTAAATACATTGCTTGATATTTACTTTTACAGCATAACTAACCCCTACATTTTTTTGATTTAATATTACAATTTAGTTATGGCATAAAATTTTTATTGAAATATTAATGGTGTTTAGTTTTATGTAAATTCGCAGGTTGGATTTGTAAAAACAAAGACGTGAAAATCGATATAAAATTTTGAATTATTTCAATTTATCAACATGTCCTAATATATATTGTAAGTATAATATTTTTTCGTTGTTTTTCTTTATGAATCTATGAGTTTTTTTAGTGTTCTAATTTTGAGAATTTGTTAAAAATGCCCCCCCTTCCCTATCACTTTTCAAATCTACCCTTCTCTTATATACCCCTCTACAATTTGCACTAAACATACCATTTTGCCCTTATGTTAGAAATCTAAACCTTATTTAAAAAATACTAATATTCAAAAAATAAATAATTACAATAATTTTTGACGCCATAAATTTTGAGATTATTTTTCCCGCCAAAAATTTACGGGAAAATTTTGGCGGGTATTTTTTTTTTGCGGAAAATTTTTGACGAAATTTTTTTTTGGCGGAAAACTTTTTTGTTGTTTACGGGATTACTTTCCCGCCAAAAAAGTTGCAGAAAAATTTTGGCGGGAAAATTTTTTTTTCCCGGAAAATTTTTTCGACGAAAAAACTTTTTTGTCAAAATTTTTTTGGCGGGAAAATTTTTTAAGGGAAATTATTTGGCGGAAAAAATAATATCTTATAAAAACCATATAAAACCATATAAAAATCTTATAAAAACCTTATAAAACCGTATAAAAACTTTATAAAAACCTTATAAAACCTTATAAAATCTTTATAAAACAATATTAAACCTTATAAATACTTTGTAAAACGGTTTTCGAAGATATTTATAAGGTATTTAACATGTTTTATAAGATATTTTCTAAGATTTCAAAACTTTGTAATAAAACCTTATAAATACCTTGTAAAACTGTTTTACAAGGTATTTAGAAGGTCTTACAAGATATTTATAGGGTTTTATAAGCTTTTTATATGTTTTTTTATTTGGTTTTTATATATTTTTTACAAGGTATTTATAGGGTTTTATGAGGTTTTAATAAATTTTTTATAATATTTTTATAAGGTTTTTATAAGGTTTTTAAAATATTTTATAAGCTATTTTATAAGATTTTAAAACCTTATAAAACCTTATAAATACTTTGTAAAACCATTTTACAAGGTATTTAGAAGGTTTTACAAAGTTTTATAAGGGTTTACAATGTATTTAAACGGTTTTATAAGCTTTAATTTTTATAAGATTTTTATAAGCTTTTTATATGCTTTTTATAAGGTTTTTATAAGGTTTTTATAAGGTATAGTTTTTCCGTAATTTTGGCGGGAAAATCCGTTTACAATTTTTTGGCAGAAATTTTTTTGAAAATTTTGACGAAATTTTTTTGGCGGGAAAATTTTGATGAGGATAGAGTTTTAAGTCTTGAGGATAGTGTGTTGTTCATTAAGGGTAATTCGGTCCTTTTTGTACAAAATGAGGGGTACATATGAAAATGGACATAGAAGAAGGGTATTTTTAATTAGGGGTATGCTTAAAAGGGTATTTTTTAAAATCTCCCTTATTTTTTTTATGTTGAAACTCCCAATTTATTTTCTTCTTTTTTTCAATATAAAAAAATACTAAATTTTTTTAAAAAGGTACCCCGCGCGTAACGCGGGTTTAAAACCTAGTTATAAACTAAAAACAAAAGCTAACTCTTTTATAAAAAATCCCTACATTTTACATAAGATATACATCTTCTACATAGTCTAAAAAGGTGTGAACTCTTTGATTGTGATCAAGTGCTTCAAGACCTTGATTCCAACACGTACGTATGAAAGTGTTCCTCTTGAAATTGTAGTAGTTAACATAGAAAGGATCTGATAGATAGAACTGTGACAACACAATTTCACCAGTACTTATATATCGCTCCAACAAAGCATAATTCCGTCATTTGCGCTTGCGCACACAACAAATCAGGCATCATGTTGACAATATGCATTGAAAATTTATGATTATTGGCATCCTCAAGAACCAAAAACCTAAAACGCGTAGCGTTTTTATCAACTGCGCCTAATTTACCCTTGTAGTTGATCAAGGTCTAAGAAGAACCTACTAACATGTTTTTATCTAAGTTAATAAATTTGAATTCCTCAGACCTAACGTCAAAGCAAACTATCAGAGAAATCCCGAACCTCTTTTGACTTCAGCTCGGTAATACAAAACACCATTGATGCATATCCCATCATATAAAGGATAATGCGCTTTGCAACATTCAATCTTTGTCCAACACAATTTTCCAATCCCTAGCTAATGTCATAACTTGGTACTTTTCTACTATAACACCTAATCCCAAACATGGCCAAGTCAAGCATAATACCTTGAATTGTTTGTCGATAGGATCAAACCCGAAATAGCTTCTTGCACCAATCCACTTCTCTCCCATTTCAGGTAAGGTTAAAGACTCTCCACTGACAGGATTAAAAATCACAACAATCTTACGATAATTAGTTTCTTGATATTGACCACAAACAAACCCATTGATAAGGAGACTAATCTGAGAGGGACGAGTTGTTGTGAATTTCTTATGATGATTAGAACAAACAAAAGACGAGATTACACTAGAAGAGTTCTCAATATGATCTTGAGGTTGAGGTGACGAGAAGAATAACAATGCTTCCTTAACTTGGATGGCAAACAAGATTCTTGGAGAACCAGAAGACTTGATAGAGAGCAATTCACTTATATGTGGACGGCAAAAAATGGATGACCAGAGAGTGTAGTGTCTTTTAACTTCTTATGTTTTTAGTCTTCTTATGTTTTGTAGAAAGACATGAAATGTCTAATGTACTCAAGAACTAACAGAGTATATATGAAAACGAGACGTGTGTTTCTCTATCCTTTCTACAATTGTACCATGATATGTACGTGGACGTGTAAGTCTTCATATCACCTAATGAACCTCTAAAGTCGACCAAAACTACTGCTCACATTTTTATCAACAACGTAGAGAACCCTACGTTTTGTGATTTCATAGGTGGGATACCTCGGTAAAGTCAAGCAGTACAAGCAAGTACTCGATTTCGGGAAATGATCTAGACTCTTGGTTGTCTTCCGAATAGCAGGTGATTCTGATAAGCCTTGGAAACCGTTCCTAGGCAAGTAGGTCACGGCTGTCCAAAAGAAAAGCAATCTTCGCCTTTCTTCGTTGGTCATTTCTTGAACAACTAGCCAAAACCAGTTGATAACGTCATCATTGTTATCAAATCCTTCAAGAGATGTATGCGCTCTCCACTCATCTGGACATATATTTTCTTGTGTTGAGCCTCGAAGCATAGAGTCCACATCGTTTAGATGGACATTACTGAAGAATGTTGAGCCTGGTCCCTTCAGAAAGCATATCTTCAAATCCCTGAGAAAAGCTAAGTGTCTGATCTCTTACATTTGTAACACATATATGTTGGAATTTCAGCTGGAGGTAACTCTCTCTGTTAGTATTGGTCACTGCAACATCCTCCCCATAACATACTAGTGGATGGGACCTCACCTCTCCATAATTCTCTCGTCCATAGTTGTGTTTTAGTAGACAACAAAACCTTGGTGGACATGTTAACTATCTGGTGTATGCATGGGATTTTGTGCGACCCGTTGAGCCCCTCGACGGATGAAAACCCAGTCTTTGATTGTCGTGTCGAGAACTAAATCTTATTGATAAGTCTATTCAAATGATTCGTTCTCCATCTACTTCACCTCTTAGATCATTTTCATCTCTAATCCTATCAAATGATTTCCTCTCGATTAAAATATAATAAGTAAAAAAATTTAAAATGATTTTATGTTTGAGTGTTTCAAACTAACATAAAATGTCTCAAGTGTCTTAATATTTTTGCAAAGAGTGTGTTTAATTTACGTGACTTTACGTGATGATGTGTTCATACTAATGTTTATGCAGAAGACCGCCTCAGGAAGTCGAGATAGATTAGGAGGGCCTGTTTGTTTCTCCATTTCACAGACCCATCGAGATGATCCATTCAACATGTCCATCTGAATGTAAAAACCCAAAAGAAGAAGTTTTATAGAAATAAAAAGAAATCTAGGCAGATAAGATCAGAGAGAATCATGCGCTAAAGGTTGCACTTTTTTCGCACAAACAAAATGGCAAATTTTAGCCACATTTACAATCACAAAAAACTTCAATTACTAACTTTACTAAATTTGTTTTGAGAAAATCCTCAAAATACCAGATTTTTAAGTTAGTTTTTGAAAATACCATAACATAAAATTGATTTTTAATGGTGTAGAATTTTTAATTTTTGGTTTGGCTTAAGTATTTAACATTTAGGGTATAGTTTTTAGGATGTATGGTTTAGAGTTTAGTTTGAAAATCAACATTGGTTCTACGGTGGATCATCTGAAAGAATTGGTCGCGCGTGAGTCCGGAATCGATCTTCAAGGTTTGAATTTGGAATTTCATAACCGAACGCTCGACGGATGAAAACCCAGTTTTTGATTGTCGTGTCGAGAACTAAATCTTATTGATAAGTCTATTCAAATGATTCGTTCTCCATCTACTTCACCTCTTAGATCATTTTCATCTCTAATCCTATCAAATGATTTTCTCTCGATTAAAAATATAATAAGTAAAAAAATTTAAAATTATTTTATGTTTGAGTGTTTCAAACTAACATAAAATGTGTCAAGTGTCTTAGTATTTTTGCAAAGAGTGTGTTTAATTTAAAAATCTATTAAATTCAGTTATTAATATTTTGTAACTTTAAGATAAAAAATCATCCTCCTCAATCAGCAAATCGTAATTAACCAAATTGGACCAATGTAACTGAATTTAACCGAAATGATTTCGGTTCAGATCCATTTTCACCCACCCGACCGGAAGCTTCACCGGTTACCAATTGAGCCTCTTGATTTCCCAGAACGTCACATCACTCGCGAGTATGTGTTTTACGGTTTGGGTTATGATTCTGTGAGCCACGACTTCAAAAGTTGTGAGATCAAAGTTATGATTCTGTAAGCTTAAAGGTGGTAAACATGACTTTATTGAGATCAAAGTTTTCAGCTTGAAGAAGAATTCGTGGAAGAGAGTCCATCTTCTCTTTGAGGTTCTGATTATTTTCATCAATTTCTATTATCGTCTGTTGCCTCGCCGTGGATTTGGTGTTTTAGCTCAGAATCATCTTCACTGGATTTTGCCTCGGGAGCAAGGATGGATCGCTTTTAACACGATAATCAGATTTGATCTTGCCTCTGATGACCTTGGAGTCCTCAGTTTCCCACAGGAACTTTATGTAGAAGATAACATGGATATAGGTGTGTTAGATGGCTGCGTTTGTTTGATGTGTTACGATGAGTTCAGCTATGTTGATGTTTGGATATTGAGGGAATACCAAGATTATAAATCTTGGACTAAGATGTTTAAGGTGCCGAAACCAGAGAGTGTAGAATCTTTTGACTTCGTGAGACCTCTGCTCTATTCCAAGGAAAGGAGCAAGATTCTGATGAAGATTAACAACGCCAAGAATCTCATGTGGTTTGATTTGGAAAGTAAGATTCTTACAACTCTTGGAATAGACTGTGATAGTTCATTCACCGCAGATATACTCGTGAGTAGCCTTGTTTTGGGATGTAAAGGAGATCCTACTGAAGCTCAGCGAAGGAAAGATCTGATGATGCATAAGAGTAATAAAAGGTGGTACTCTCATCTCTAGCCAGTGGTTTCTTACTCGTTTTGTTTCCTTGATAGGTTCCTAGGTATCTTCATACTTTGATATGTTAGGGGTTCAAATGGTTGACCGTACCAACATGCTTAAACATCTTATGTTTCAATCTTAGGGGTGGATTTCTGTCCAAGGGTTTCAAGCTGAAGTTATGAGCAAAGCAGAGGAATCTTTTGAGCCGCCCAAACATTAGATCAAGGTAAGTGTAATGAATTCAGTTTTTTCGTCGAGTTAGTATTTTATCTTTAGGCCTCATCTTCTTTTCTTTTCGATGTGAGATTTCTACTCTTATCATAGATGCATTATTTGAAGTCTTAGGAGGTGGAACTTGTGTCAACGTCGTAGTTTAGCACAAACAATTTAGTAGCTTCATCTAAAATCTGACTATTTTCAAGTGTAAGTGTAATGAATCTAAAGATCTTTAATTTAGTATATCCCTCAAGTTGGCACCTGAATCTAAACTTTTTAGGAGCTTCATCTAAAATCTGACTATTTCAGGTGTTCGAGTTTAAAATTTGTGGAATTGAGTTTCTTAGATTTGTTTGTTTGTTTGTTTTTTTTTTTTTTTTTTTTTTTGTATCCCTCATGATTTTGCTAGGCTAGGAATTGAGTTTAAAATTTTTATTGTGTTTCTTCTTCTTCCAAACCTTTTTTTTACTTTTTTTGCAATCATTAGTTAATCCCACCAAAATTTCACACTTTCACTTGTTTTCTCCTAAATTTGCAAAAAAGAAAAAGAAAAAAAAAAACAAGAGAAAAAGAAACCAGCAGTTATCCCAGGAAAAAAAAATGATTAAAAAAAACGGTTTTTTTCGAGCTTTAGTCGAAGCAATATCATAAATAACAGTTTCAACAAGAGAAGAGATCTTCTTCAAATTTATGTTCAAAAACAGAGATGATGTGAAGGAATTTCTACAGGTTTTTACCGGATTAATCTCTATTAATCAACCTACAGACAATTCATAAAGCCTAGGATCTAAGGTTTGTAAACCATGAATCATAGAGATCTCGATGATACCTGGAGATTGCAGCGGAATAGAGTCAGGTAATCAGAGATCTGGAAGCGCCTCACGTGCTGCGCCTCTACTGTAGTCCACACTCACACGAACAGGAATCTGCATGGATGCTAGTGCCTGGAATCAGATCTTGCAGAAGAAACCTGTGTTTACTGGAGAGAGAGCGACTAGGGTTCTGTCAAAACTCGTGCCACATATCATATATATAGGCACGTGACAAGACCTAATTGTTTCCGGGCCGAGCTGGAACGAATTAAGTCATTGGGCCGAAATCTCTATTTCGGTCCGCATATGGTATCGATCGATACTACCTTGTTGGTATCGATCGACACCTTCCCTCATAACACGTTCCTCGCTTAAGTGCATCATGTTCGCTTAGGTGTGTGACCCTGTAGGTTCAAATGACACTAGTAATGAGTTCATAACTCACAGGTCATGAGCGGTTTCTAGCAAAACGTCATGACCGCCTAGTATCAGATGAATGTCTGATCTCGACAAACAACTATGTCTAGAGTTAGTACATGAATGATTTCAGGACATTCCCAACAATCTCCCACTTGTACTGGAATCATCTATTCCCATAATCCCTTCGTCTCTATATCTCGATATGGCATAAGGCAAGAACCGTGTCATCCTTATTAAGCCAATATCATGTTCATCGAACTCTTATTTATATTGACAAGACAAACGACTGACATTCAGTTCGTTCGAGTGCGGCCACACATTTCTCAGTATCAAATCTCCGATGGGCCCTGAGATATTTATCTCCCATTTTACAGGAGGGATAAATTTCATCTTGTTCCATCCCTGTTCCTTCACACACTTCATGATACACTCAATCAATGCCTTTATAGTCACCTGTTACGGCTGACGTTTGACAAAGTCAAAGCGGACCAATTCATATGTAAGAAATCATGATGAACTCAGGTCTAAGGACTATACTCTATAGTCGCAATGAGAACCTCTCATGACACTTTATTATCCTGTAGAGTTCTCATTAGCGGGTCATGTCCGATCATATGTTCTCTAACATATATCTATGTGATTGACTTTAATACTCTTATTAATGACTCCATGAAACTTAGTCATCAGTCAACTCACAATCTAGTCTTACGCGGTTGTCAGTGTCCCACTTTGACAACCTTGACTAGGGACAAAATTAATCTATGTCATTTATTTCTTATAGGGTCTCATGATCAAGTCCTCAACTTGATGACCTATTAAATAACATAAATTATTATGGGACTTTTATTTAAAGACACATTTGAATAATGCTGAAATCAAATTTCATTAATCAAAATCAAAATACGTCTACATGAACACCATAAAATAACTAAAATAAGACAACTCCCACTAAAATTAAGATTACATCTTAATATCCCTAATGCCTATAGCAGTCGTATGACTCTCATGCTTGGGCCTTGGGAGTGGCTTGGTCAGAGGATCAGCGACATTCTCATCCGTTGGAACTCTCATATGACTCTCATGCTTGGGCGTATCAAGTGATACCGCCTCTAAATGTGTTTGGACTTCTGGTGTGATCTGGGTTCCTTTGCCTGAGCGATGGCTCCATTGTTGTCACAAAACAATGCCACTGGCTCCGAGATGCTAGGAATCACACCAAGTTCAGTCATGAACTTTTTGATCCAAACAGCTTCCTTTGCTGCTTCAGAAGCAGCAATGTATTCAGCCTCTGTAGTGGAATCCGCTACGGTGCTCTGCTTGGAACTCTTCCAACTGACCGCACCGCCATTCAGACAAAAGACATATCCGGACTGAGACCGGAAATCGTCTTTATCAGTCTGGAAACTCGCGTCAGTGAATCCACTCACAACCAGCTCATCACTTCCTCCATAGATCAAGAATTTATCCTTAGTATTTCTCAAATATTTGAGGATATTCTTGACAGCTGTCCAGTGACTCTCACCTGGATTAGATTGGTATCTACTCGTCATGCTCAAAGCACAAGCAACATCTGGACGAGTACAGAGCATGGCATACATGATAAATCCCACAGCCGAAGCATAAAGAATCCTATCCATCCGCTCCCGCTCAGCTTGTGTCGAAGGACACTGCTTCTTGCTGAGAGTGACGCCATGCAACATTGGCGTGAAGCCCTTTTTGGAATCATGCATACTGAATCTGTGTAAGACCTTATCGATATAAGTATCTTGATACAATCCAATTAGCCTGTTCACTCTATCTCTATAGATTCTTATTCCAAGAATATACGCGGCTTCACCCATGTCTTTCATGGAAAATGCAATCCCGCTCCCACTAGTCTTCTTGTATACGCATGGTTCCTCTTCGTTTTTGATGAAGTCAAACTTTTTGACCGCTTCATCAAAACGAAGGTTCCAACTCTGTGATGCTTGCTTCAATCCATAAATGGATCGATGAAGCTTGCACACTTTCCCAGCATTATTAGGATCTGTGAAACCCTCAGGCTGTGTCATGTACACATCCTCCTCCAGAATTCCGTTAAGGAAAGCTGTTTTCACATCCATCTGCCATATCTCATAATCGTAATAAGCGGCAGTTGCTAGGAGAATCCGAATGGATTTAAGCATAGCGACTGGGGAATAGGTCTCATCATAGTCAATACCATGAATTTGCTTGAAACCTTTAGCCACCAACCTAGCTTTGAATATCTGTATATTCCCATCCACGTCAATCTTCTTCTTGAAGATCCATTTGCACTCTATTGGTTTTACACCATCAAGCAAATCTACCAAGGACCATACTTCGTTTTCTGACATGGATCCCATTTCGGATTCAGCGGCTCCAAGCCACTTTTCGGAGTCTGGGCCCAACATTGCTTCTTTGAAAGTCGCAGGCTCGACACTGTCAATGATCAACAAGTCATGACAATCGTTACGAGAAATCCTTGATATCTCTCAATTTCGTGACGGATCCTTCCGGATCTGCGAAGTTCAGGCTCCACAGGTGTGGGTTTTATAACTTTTTGTATTTCCACTTGCTGCTCTTCCTGAACAGGTTGAGTAGCCTCTTGTGATTCTCGAATTTCTTCGAGTTGTACTTTACTCCCACTACTCTTCTTGGAAAGAAATTCTCTCTCCAGGAAAGTACAATCCCGAGCAACAAACACTTTGTTCTCAGAACGGTTGTAGAAGTAGTACGCCTTGGTTTCCTTAGGATAACCAATGAAGAAGCACTTGTCGGATTTGGGTGCGAGCTTATCGGATATCAACCGTTTTACATAAGCTTCACAACCCCAAATTTTCAGGAAAGACAAACTTGGAACATTTCCAGTCCACATCTCATGTGGCGTCTTTGCAGCTGATTTTGTAGGAACTTTATTTAGTGTAAACATAGACGTTTCTAGAGCGTATCCCCAAAAGGATAATGGAAGGTCTGTGTGACTCATCATTGATCGAACCATATCCAATAGGGTCCGATTCCTCCTTTCTGAAACTCCATTGGGGCGTTCCAGGAGGAGTGAGCTGTGAAACAATTCCACACTCTCTTAGATGATCACTGAACTCTTGGCTTAAGTATTCTCCTCCGCGATCTGATCGAAGAGCTTTAATACTTTTGCCAAGTTGGTTCTGAACTTCATTTTGGAACTCCTTGAACTTTTCAAAGGATTCCGACTTGTGTCTCATCAAATAGACATAGCCGTACCTACTGAAGTCATCAGTGAAGGTAATGAAGTACTGATAATTTCCTCTAGCACTTGTGCTCATGGGGCCGCACACATCTGTATGTATAAGGCCCAATAAGTCACTGGCCCTTTCATTTGGTTTGTTGAAAGGGGCCCTAGCCATTTTGCCCATTAAACAAGATTCACATTTCTCACATGATTCATAATCAAATGAGCCCAAAAGCCCATCATTACGGAGCTTCTGTATGCGTTTCTCGTTTATGTGGCCCAAACAACAATGTCAGAGAAAAGTCGGGTTTTCGTCATTTGACTTAAACCGTTTAGTATTTATGTTGTTAACGGGTATAGTTTGGTTTAAGACATAAAGCCCATTCTCTAATGGGGCGCTACCATAAAACATATGACTAAGATTAAAAGAACAACACTTGTCTTTAATCATAAAATCAAAATCATCCAAATCCAAACAGGAAACTGAAATGATGTTTCTGCTTATAGCAGATACATAGTAGCAATTATGTAAATTCAAAACCAAGCCCGAAGGCAGTGACAATTTGTAGACGCCTACAGCCAATGCATCAACTCTTGCTCCATTTCCGACTCGCAGCTCTACTTGTCCCTTTTCCAGCGTTCTACTCTCACTTAGTGCCTGCATATTAGTACAAATATGAGCACCACAGCCGGTATCCAATACCCATGAGTTAGAACCTGATGAAGCAATATTTACTTCAATAACATAAATACCTGGAGAAGTCGTCTCGTACGTCTTCTTCAATTTTTCGTAACCTTCCAGGAATTTCTTGCAATTTCTCTTCCAATGCCCGGGCTCCTTACAGAAGTGGCACTTATAAGCTTCAGAAGGACCAGCCTTTGGCTTAGGAGTGGGCGCCGACTTGTCCTTGTTCTCAACCTGGACAGCTTTGCCTTTTCCTTTGCCCTTGCCAGATTTCTTATGCTTTTTACCCCCTTGTACCATAAGTACACTCGGGGTGGCCTTCTTAAGGTTGGGCTCGGCAGTCTTAAGCATCCCATGCAACTCAGCCAACGTCTTCGTCAAGTTGTTCATATTGTAGTTCATGATGAACTGATCAAAGCTTGACGGCAGTGACTGCAGTATGATGTCAGTAGCCAACTCTTGGCTAATGGGACAGTCCAGTCTCCCCAGATTATCTATATAACCCATCATCTTAATGACATGAGGACTGAATGGAGCATCCTGTGGCAGCTTGCACCCAACTAGAGCCTTCACCAACTGGTGTCTCTCAGTTCGTGCTTGCTCCTGAAACAACGCTTTCAGGCTAGTGATCATCTCGATGGGCGACGCCATGTTCTCATATTGCTTCTGCAAGTCCGAGTTCATGGTAGCCAACATCAGACAAGTCACATCGACCACATCATTGGAATGCTTATCCCAAGCATTCTTCTCTGACTGCGGGGCATTGGTGCGATACTTCTCGGGGAGAACTTTCTCAAGGACATAGTCCTTCTCCTGCTTGAGAACGATTCTCAAGTTCCGATACCAATCGAGAAAGTTTGATCCATTCAATTTGTCCTTCTCAAGGACGGATCTCAAGGAGAAAGTGTTTGAATTTGAGCTAGACATGGCTGAAAAACAAACAAATAGAGGTTTAGTAACGGTGTTCAAGAAAAGAGAAATCTTAACAATTAAGAAAACTCGCATTATATTCAATACTAATGTTTCCTCAATGAATATAACGACCCAAAATCCATATTTCATAAAGCTTGAGTGAGCCACTGGCTATCACCCAAATCTTAATTATTTAGGTAAGCAACTCTTTGCTAATCATATCCAATATGACTTTTGGTTGTGGACAAAACATCTTATGTTTCATCCACCTGATGTCTATGGGCCCAGAACTTCTGATGGTCCACTCAAGTCAACCAAATCTATCAATCATGTAATAGCTGATGTCATGCACTGCAAGCCCATCCGCCCTATTACCTACTGCCTTACTCATGTAACTACAGATACCTTGCACTGCAAGCCTATCACGCAGTGAAACGAGTCTTGACAGCTGACTAGATTTGAGAAGACATCAAGAAAACTTGATATTTAGGTTGAGGAACTGAACTTTTAATCTTGATGTATATCTTATATGCAATCAAGAAGGCTTAGATTTCATTTAAAACAATCAATTTAATCTAGTTTTAATTAATCTAAGAAGTGGGGTGAAATTCTGTTCGGTTATGACTTCTGCAGTGCATCGATGCTAGCATCGATCGACACTCATCAGTGTGACCAAAACAATTTCGATGACGGGTTAGTATCGATCGATACTACCAAAAGTGGTATCGACCGATGCTTAACCAACCAAATCGATCTGCGATAACCAGTCAATCCAATTGATCTGGATCGATAACCGGTCAATCAAATTGAACCGTATCGATTTCCAGTTGGTATCGATCGATACAACACTTGTATCGGTCGACACCAACACGATCGCACCAAACCGCAATCAGTCGGTTTAAATTGATTTTATCCAAGCATGATAACCGATTCAATCCAATTGAACCGACTAACCATTCACAAGGCTGTATCGATCGACACAACCATTAAGTCGGTCGATACCATTAGGTTTCAGAAACTTCGATCTATGGATCGAACCCTAATATTTTATTAAGGTGTCGATCGATACCATGATCATGGTGTCCATCGATACCACGAAACCTAGTTCGACAAGATTTTAGCAAACACAATTTTCAAAGAAAACTTATCTAGCAATCTATACATCATATGTATCCGAATTCAAAGTTAAACCTTAGGGCTGTGATACCACTGAAGGAATTTCTACATGTTTTTACCGGATTAATCTATATTAATCAACCTACAGACAATTCATAAAGCCTAGGATCTAAGGTTTGTAAACCATGAATCATAGAGATCTCGATGATACCTGGAGATTGCAGCGGAATAGAGTCAGGTAATCAGAGATCTGGAAGCGCCTCACGTGATGCGCCTCTACTGTAGTCCACACTCACACGAACAGGAATCTGCAGGGATGCTAGTGCCTGGAATCAGATCTTGCAGAAGAAACCTGTCTTTACTGGAGAGAGAGCGACTAGGGTTCTGTCAAAACTCGTGCCACATATCATATATATAGGCACGTGACAAGACCTAATTGTTTCCGGGCCGAGCTGGAACGAATTAAGTCATTGGGCTGAAATCTCTATTTCGGTCCGCATATGGTATCGATCGATACTACCTTGTTGGTATCGATCGATACTACCTTGTTGGTATCGATCGACACCTTCCCTCATAACACGTTCCTCGCTTAAGTGCATCCTGTTCGCTTAGGTGTGTGACCCTGTAGGTTCAAATGACACTAGTAATGAGTTCATAACTCACAGGTCATGAGCGGTTTCTAGCAAAACGTCATGACCGCCTAGTATCAGATGAATGTCTGATCTCGACAAACAACTATATCTAGAGTTAGTACAGGAATGATTTCAGGACATTCCCAACATGATGATCATATAGATCATATACAGGTCTGATCAGTGATCATATATCAATAATTTAAAAATGAAATTTTACTAAAATATAGGATAAGAGCTTGAAATTGATAATGAAAGGAAATGGTGATCAAATCTGAGTAAATGATGAAAACAAAAAATTGATGAGACTTAAGTAAGATGATGAAGCGTTTTTTTTTTAAACAAAGAAGGGAACAATGAAAACTAAAAACAATGTACACAACAATAAAAATCCTAATAAAAATTTGCTATCTAAACTAAATTTTTATGGGCTCACGAAAAAAAAAAAATTATGGTATGGGCCTCTTTTTGTATAGGTCATGGGGTTGTGCACCTTTTGTCCCATCCAGTAAGTCGGCTCTGCTTTGGGAATCGTATGCCGATGTTATTAACTATCTATTAGAAAAAATTGAAACATGAGAAAGGATCCGACCCACACCAAAGAAGCCAGCGGCGGCTGGAAAAAGCTATATCTTGAAGATGATTGTTCTACTTATTGCAATTCCCGGAATGATGATATATATAATCAGAGTGCATATTTTGAAGATAATTGTTCGAGAGGTGATATATGATTATGCGTAGTTATACTTTTTTCTTATAATATTTTTATCTTATTGGATTACATGACAAGTTTTTTAACGAAATAACAAAAAACACGCGAACAACATACATATATGGGAAAACATTGTGGTATTATTGATGAAGGTTTTTCACTCTTTCAAAGTTGTTTTCATATATTAATGAAATTATTAGAAACAAAGACAATGATTTAGATCAGTTATCTGCTAGACCCATGAAATACAAAACAATGGTGATTCGTTCAAGTGAAGATTTGGCAAACCTAATTATCGTGGCGTTTTCAACTACTACTTTCATGACATTAATTCTTTATACTAGATTCTAATAGACTATGAATAGATTTTATAAGAATTTTACTTGTGTCTACAAAAATCTCTAATCAGCCGCATCGACTGAGATGAAACTAAAGTATGAACGTTAAGATCATAGAAACGATCATGTGTTTTATATGGAAAAAACATTCCTTTAATCATTGTGTGAACAAGGGGTTGTCCTGATGAACAAGGGGTTGTCCTGAAAACATAATTACCCAATAGTAGTCTTTTGTTAAACCTTCGAGAGCTTCACAGCAAACACGTTTCAGATTGCTGAAATCACAGTGAAATACACGACTAATGGCATCACTGCACTCTTTTACTTGCTTGATTGAGTTGAAGCAATCTACTCGATTTATAAAAACTTTGTTTCTGCATTCAAACACGAAATATTAATTAGTGTAATCCAACACAATTACAACATCTGTAACTTTTTTGTTTAAAACTAGCATTTTGTTTTTTTTAATATAAAAGATAAAAACAAAACAAACTAAATTTATTAAGATGGTTGTGTTTGCATAGGATATAAGTGTTAATTTATAGAAGAAAATTTAGGAAAGCTCTAAAACACTTTGTTTGGTAAAATACAAAACTTAACATTCATTCATCTCTAACAAATTACAAATTACAAATATTATACAAAACATGTTGAATTCATTTACAAACCAAACTAAATAAAGTAATCATCGATATTATTACAAATTACAAATATTATACAAAACATGTTGAATTCATTTACAAATCAAACTAAATAAAGTAATCATCGATATTATTTTATACAACATATTATATTTATCTATCATTTACAACACTACATTATTAAGTATGGTTTAATTTATTTTTGATTAATTTAAAATTTTAATGGTTCCTTGGCATTCACATTTCGACAAATTATTCCTTGAGTTGGACTTTTTTTATCTTCATGCATCAATTAGAGGGAGAATATTAGGAAACGTGTATATATATAGAGATTATGTTCTGATAAAAACTAAGATTAACGTGTGTTTATCCCTTGTATAAATTAGAAGTTATCATTAATTTTTTCTCCAACCATCTATATATATATATGTGCGTATATAAATACGTGTGGTCAATACTTGACTTATGAGGAAAGAGAGAATTTCCAAATCTTGCTTTAGTTATTTCAGATCATTGAATTTCAGGTTCATACATTACAATTATAATAAGAAAGAATTGAAAATGATATATATGATGAGAATGCATATGAAAATGATTGTTCGAGGGGATAAATCTTGCTTAGTTGTACTTTTTTTCCTTACATTGGGTTTTTACATGTCAAATTTTTTAACGAGACAACAAAACACAATAGTTATCTTTTTTTTTTTGGACAAACACAATAGTTATCTAAAGGGCAAAATTGTGGTATTAATGATGAAAGTTTTCTCTCTTTCAAAGTTTTTGTCATACATTGATGAAATCAACGTAAATAAAGATGATGATGTAGATGTTTCATCTTCGAAACCCATGAACTACAAAAAAATGACGATTCGTTCAAGTGAAGATTTGACATACCTGATTATTGTGGTGTTTTCAACTACTATTTTCTAGACTTTAATTCATCAGACTAGATTTTTTCATCTCGAAGATTTCAAGTTATTTACTCATGGGGAGAGTACATGCGCACTATCCTTATTTTTCTTTGACCATAGTTCCCAATTAGATTTTAGTAAAATTTTTAATTAGACTTTCTTACATGCACATTTATGACTATGATTTTATAATGGTCATCCGAGAGATAGTTATGAAAAATATTATATTATATAAATGTCCATTAGAATGTTTTAGATTTTTAGTCTTCAAAAACTATATTATTATATAACTATATATATCTTGTATTTTATGAAATACATAGATAACAAAGTAAACAATTCCTCAAACGTCTTTGTTCATAACATTTACCTTGTTGTCTTTTGATTATTTTAATCCTCCTTTAATTTGTTTACATTAACATATCTTATCATTTACATAACTTATCTGTTTTGATAGTTTATTATATTCTTTTATGAATTTCTAACTTTATATTTAATTCAACAAAAAATTTATAAGATATATAGATAACTTAATATATCAATGTTTAATATTTCACTGATCTAGCAAACGGTATAGTCTATCTTCATATTTTACTAGATAAGGCCCCGCGTATACGCTGGTTTAAAATTAAAGATTCATCACCCGTGTAAGAAAAAAAATTTAAAACCCGCGTACACGGATTTATAACTAAAATTGTATAACCCGTATAAAAAATAAAATTAGATATTCTGTAAAACAAACATCACATTTACCCTACAAAAAAAACGTCACATTTAGATTAAAACTTACATGACCACACGATAGTCATATCAAGCGTTTTTAGATCATCGCATCCTGAAATCATTTGTACACTAACCAAAAATCATCAAACCAAAGGCAAAAATATTATACGTTAAAAAATAAGTTCACCTCTTCTTTTTTTTTTTTTTTTTGTGCAACACTTTGTTTTCATTCACTCACATGAAGAAAAGGATTACAAAGTTTAGGGTCTTCGCCAAAAGGCGGAATACAACTAAACAGATAACATATGATACCCACTACTGCATTAATCATATGATATCCACCTATGATATCAAAAATGATTACAAAGTTTAGGGTCTTCGCCAAAAGTTCACATCTTCATTCGATGAAATTAATCATATGATATCCACCTACTGCATTAACAAAATAATTTGACACCAACAATTGAAACATATATACCAATACCAAAAGAATTAGGTTTTGATCGATCAAAATTTACCTTATTTTTTTTTGTCAAAAAACTTGCCTTATCATAGGATAAAAATATCACTCAAGTTTTCATGCATCGGTCCATTTGGTTGGTTCTACACACCAAAACCTATAGTCATAATGAAAACAAATTTTTATCAATAGAACAAAGTTAAATCAACAATGATGTTTAAAAAAATTATATTGTTTGGTAAAAAAAATATGAGACCATCTATTCGATTATATAGAGGTGAGTATTTACGACTCCTTATTCTTTTAGGAATAGTATTATATCTTTAATAATGTAATTTTTTTTCTTTTAGTCTTAGTAATCTATCTTTAATTGTATAATTAAAATTGTTTTCCTTATTCTAGTTTTATTATAATTATTTTTATATATTTTAAAATTGTTTAAAATAAAATTTTAGTTATTTAATCCTTTTTATCTTTATCCTTTCGTAATTTTTTTTATCTACTTGGTCCTTTAAACTTTTCTTAACATTATCTTTTTATTTTCTTAAAATTATTTAAGTAACAATTTCAATAACATTATCTTTTTACACTTTTAAATTTATTTATGTGTTAATTGTTTCTAATAATTATCTTTTTCGATTTTAAAATTTTAAAAAACAAAATATTTTTTTGACACGTGTCAAAATCTCTAACCGATAGATATAACACGTGTCATGATCTCGTGAGTTAGTAACTTCGAAAACCCAACTTTATATAATAAGATATTTATTTTCTTTCATTGCACTAATATATGTGTTATAAATTATTTATATTTATTTAGATAATGTTTTGTATAATATTTTATTTAATATATATGGGATACATTTGTAGGTCTTGTATATATTAGGCACATGGAGAACTAATAAACGACTCTTACAAACAAATACAATAAATCTTTAAAATCTTATAATAACGATCAACATAGGACGCTCTTGACCTGAAAACTTAGGTCATGAATGTTTGCAAGTTTTTAGATGATTTTTCGATTATAGATTTTGGTTTTTGGATTTTAGATTTTAGATTATGGTTTTTAGATTTTGTATTAAAATTTTTTTAAAAAAAAATTAAAAATTGAAAAAAATCTCAAGTCACGTTAAAAGTGAAAAAACCATAAAATTTGGTTTTTGGATTCTATGAACAAATAAGAAAAATCTCTCAAAATCTGATTTTCTTAATTTTTAGGAAATCTACTTTTATTAGAATCATGAATGGGTAATTATTTGGTTTTTGCAAAATCAAAAACCAAAAACTATTTCAAAATCAGCAGCCATTCAAGGCCTTAGTAATAATGATCAACATAGGAAACTTAATTATAACCTTAAACTTAATAATAATGATCAACATAGGAAAATTTATTCAACAATTTCAACTGGTCACATTGTTGACAACATTTTCATTTCATATGTACGCTCAAGCCACGGGTTCCTCCTCTTCGTCAAGGGGTAAAACACAAAGCCAACAATAGTTACCGTGGACTGGAACGTTATTGACGTCGACAACTACAACATATGCACTTAAAAAGCCACCATAAAAATCGAACTAGCTGGATTAGGAGTATTGAAACTGGAAACACGATCCACCACCCCAAATAAATTCTTAGTATATATGATTATTTCATCATTGTGTTACACAAACGCCACAACAAAGAAGAAAGCCACTGATATATATAGAACCGCAAACACTATAAACATGACCATGATCGCCATTATAAACCGGTTCCTATATATATATATATAAGTATGAGATCATTTGGAAACTATATACTTGTGAAAAATGTATTTAGAAAAGTAGGCATTTTCACAAAATAATTTGAAAATAACGTAGTTTTATCTTTCTTCCTCTAATACATCTCTTGCATCTAATTCACTATTCTTTGCAATTACCTATTTAATTGACTTTGAAACATGATCTTGATAAAGAAGCATTATCTATTGAAAATGATTTTAGAGTTAATTATTTTCTTGTTGTTGTAGATATATGGCAATTGGTTCGGTTAAAAATAGGTTTGATCAAATGACTACTTTTAAAAGTGTTTTTGGGTTTTTATTTGATTCTTTAAAATTAAAGTCACTTGATGAAAATGAAATAAGAGAGAGCATTGCATTAATTTTCAGAAAAACATTTTCTCATGGAATTGTATCAGGTGTTGATTTAAATGTCTTTTATTCTGAATTGAAAGTTTTACAAATGGTTTTACTAGATGTGCAAATGATACCTAGTGAGGTGCTTTAATTTGTTGAAAGTATATATAGGGTGTTATTCAAATGTTTCAATTGCTTATCGACTTCTTCTAACTACACATGTTACTGTAGCATCCGCTGAGAGAAGCTTCTCAAAGTTAAAGTTGTTGAAATATTACATGAGATCTTCTATGTCTCAAGAAAAATTGAACGGTTTAGCCATTTTATGCATTGAGAAAAATATGTTAGAAAGCACAGATTATGAACATTTTCTCTAGTTTTTTGGAATTAATAACTACTGAATTTTATCTTTCAGATTCAAACAAGTTTTATCAGAGGGTAGCAAACATGAAGTTTAATAATTTTTTTTTATCTATTATTCTATTAGCATGTGTTTAGGATACCGTTTATGTAACTCGCACTAAGGGGCTGGTTACACCACAAGTTTTTGCCATAGAAACAAATTTCCACGAATTGGAGTTATGACTACATTTCCATGACATACACATGGCTACTTTGCCACTGAGATTTTGTGGTTATTTATGACTTTAAAAAAAAAACAATTACCACGACGTGACCACGAGTTTTATTTTAAGTATTGACTAATTTGTGACTAACTCGTAGTAGCAACAAAAAAAAATTGTGGCTAATTTGTAGTTATTCATAGCTTTTAACTGTAGTTACATTCTAAATTGGATTCTCAATTAGTTACATTCTAATTTTTGGATATGCGAAAAGTTATTTTGATTTACAAATCGATCAGCCGACCACTTGACTCGGTCGAATATGTGTGCTTTTTCAGCTCAGTCATCTAATCACGTTGACCAGCCGACTACTTCTTGGGAGAATGGTGAAACGATTGGGTATGGGTGCGTCTTAACCGGCCAAATCTATGTATGGATCACTCTCTCGAACCATCTCATTATGTGTTCACATGCTCGACCAGCTTTGTGATATATCCATTGATCGGTCAACCACTTGGTCACTCGGTCGTTCCTTTGATTCAAAACTCTCTCCTATCATGACTCATATTCTCTTATCCTAACATCTCCTCTTGGGGTTCTCTAGAAAACATGATCCAAAGTGCTCAAGTTCTTATAAAGAAAATATGTAGATGTAGAATTATCTCTAAAAATCAAAATTTAGTACATAAAAAAAGATGTTATGTTATTATCTATAACATTGGTACAATATACATAGATATCAAATCAGCTATATATTATATACAAAAAATTGACTCATGACTTATAACTTAGTTCATAAGCGGCAAAATAATTGCATAAATATTTGGTTGTTGTAGGCAAAGTAAAAGCATATTATGATTTAAACCATGACAGTACGCGTCCTGACGGTTTATCAGAATGTTTTCTAAAATATATGCCATCAACTTTGGTAGTCCATTCACGTAGCTGACCACATCGAAGACTAAACCATTTTTGAATGTATGCTTGCGTGACTAAACCATCGAAGACTAGTCCACATCAAAATGGTCACATCTATGTATGGTTCATCATCGAAGACTAAAAATCTCAAACTTTGCTTTGTCCAAAAACATTCATTGATTCCCTTTCTTCCATACTTCATTTATTTACATAAATGAAATCTTTCTTATTCACAAAACTTCTATAAAGTATTGTAATCTTAAGTAATTAGCAAAACCGATCCATTTTACAAGCAATGGCATCATCATATATGTCTATGACACAAACTATGGTTTCGTCTAAACTTTGTTCAGGGATAAGTAGCTTTGGCTCATGCTCAATTTACGTCTTAGACCATGTTTATCGGCTAAAAAACATTGTCCTTAGCTTGTCCTTAGACACATTTAATATTAAAAATAATGAAGAAGTGGAACAAAAGCAAGGGACGGTCGCTAGGTAAGGACATTTGATGTTGTCCTTAAGACAAAAATTAATATAATACTACCTAAGGACAATTTATGTCCCAACCTATAAACATGCTCTAAGAATTCTCACGTATTATCAACAACTCACAAGGATTCTATCAATCTGATTTTTCATCTGGATCGATCACACCAAAAGCGAAGCACTTTGAAGCATTACACAAGGGTAAAAAAATTAGAATCAGAATGGGAAGAGAACAAAGATGAAGAGAACGAAGATGAAGAGAAAGCAGATTGGGAAGAGAACAAAGATGAAGAGAACGACACCAAGAAGGAAGACCATCAGGTGGAGGAGACAGTTCTACAACTATACTGTCTATACAGCAATATCAAGGACCGAAACATCAAGGAGGAAGGCTCTCGGGCGGAAGAGACAGTTCTAAAACTATACACCGATATCAAAGACCGAAACATCAATGGAATTTCAGAAGTTATTGCAGATGAATGCCAATGCTTTTCCAATGTTTTATCTAAGTATTGACTCTTACAAGGCAAGAAGGTACGCATTAATGAGAGAGAGTTTCTCATGAATATCTCACATGAGAACCGGTTTATTTGTTTGGCAACTGCAATCCACATTACATCGTACTCCATGCGATGTTCAACAAACATCTGTACCACCGATCAATCCGTTCATCCAAATGACTTGGGACTCCAAATCCACCGACAACATGCACTTCACTACAAAAAAATAGGCAATTTACTACTACAACTGACGACTACGTAGTAACTAATAAACGACTATATTACGACCGAAAATAATTAGTCGTATCTCAGTCACTATTTGGTGACTAAAATGTGTGGTCATCAAATCTAGTCGTAAATTAGCGACTGTTATACGACTATTGTCCCAAGTAGGATCGGAAAATAGCGACTAATATGCGACTTAATTATACGGTGGGTCGCTAAATAGATGGAGAGTAGTCGTAATAGAAAACACATTTTTTTTTGGGTTAAATTGGTGGATGACCAAATATAACACACTTATTTGCAAAATAACCATGAGTCAGAGAAAGTTAGAAAATAACGTTTATTTTGGACGATTTTGGACGATAATACCCTTACTGTACGAGGGGGGTTTTGTTTTGGGGGACAAGGTGTGTCTGGCATAGGGAACACGTAGCCTTAGGGTGTGAAAGTGATGTGGTGTGATTTCTATAAAACGCATGTAATTTACGGGTTATAGAACATGTAGTTTATTTCTATGAAATGTAATTTTGGAAAATAACATGCGGTTTATCGAGAGATAAAGAGAGAAAATCTACCCCCCTCATATTAACATTATGGAAAATACAACGAACCAAAAATTTAACAGTACTTTTCATTTGTATTCATTCACTAAACCCTACCCCATTAGTATAATCTAATTCTACAATTGACAACCCAAACATAGGATTTTACAGTACAAAATTTAACAGTACTTTTCATTTGTATTCACTAAACCCTAGCCCCATTAGTATAATCTAATTCTACCATTGACAACCCAAACATAGGATTTTACAGTACATTTGATTGACTATCATGCTATTATGTTCTAGAACATGTAGTTTATTTCTATGAAAATGTAATTTTGAAATATAACACGTGCTTTGTAAAAATAACATGTGCTTTACAAGAAGATCAGAAAAAAGTGTAGTAGGAAGATGCATCTTGAAGATTGATGAGCTACGTCAGCACAAGCGCAAGCACCATTAGCAAAGACCCGATCCCTTGATCAATCGAGGTTCCTGTTTATCAAAATCAACTTATTCAATCTGGAACATGCAAAGAAGGGAAAAAATAAAATATTTGGCGATGTACATAATAAAAGACGAAATTTTTGAATTGAGAGATTACAGTCAACGCAATTCCTAATTTTGTTTCTCAGAACATGAATCAATAAATCCTAATTAAACTGAGGTCAAATCAGAAACCCAAACCCAGAGATCTCAAAAACAATAGGATCACCCAATTCGTTATGACACCTAGGATCTTAATCAAAAATCGAAAGAGAAAGGCACAAAGGAAAAAATAAGACTCAGCCACAAATTTTCAGATCTAATGTGGCGAGTGGAAAAAAGAAGGAATCAAGAGAGAAGAGAGCGAGAGTCAGTTGTGAACAAAGGAAGAAGAGGAGGAGAGAGAAAATCAAAGAGAAAATAAGTGAAGAAGGAGAGAGAAAAGGCAAAAGTTTGTCGGGCCATTCTTGAAGGGTAAGTGAGTAACTTTCATCGCCTTGCAGACAGCCACTATTTGGTCCATGGTCATTTTCTCTATTCTTTTCAAAATCGTAGTTATTTAGTATAGATACTCTTTTTTTTTTCATTTTGGGGTAGGTGGACAAGGCCTACTGTTATTCCATTCCATTTTTCCGATCTTTGGAACATTATTCGCCATTTGAAATTACCTAAGTAAATATTTCAATTCTCAGAAAACAATATTCACATGTTTCTTCAGATTTCTATAGTAAAGTTCCGTTCTATTACACAAATATATAATATGGTATTTATTTACGTTTTCGTAGTATACGATCACATCCTTTCAAACTCCAGTTATGCATTTTTCAAAGAAATTGTTTTGGTGTTTTGAATTGGGAAAAATGTCAAAAAAAAACCATCAACTTTCAAATTTAAGCCATTTTAACCATGAACTATGATTTAAGCCAAATAAACAATGAAAGTTCATGGTTAAAATGACTTAAATTTTAAAGTTGATGGTTTTTTTGACATTTTTCCCGTTTTGAATTATATTACTTTTCTGTTTATGGATTTTAAAGTATATTTGCAAAGCTCAGCAAAACACAAACTGATATTTATAATTAATTTTAAAATACTGTTGAAGATGTTAAAAATTGTGAGTTTATTTATAAAAATACACATTAATCTATATAATAATAACAATCCGAAAAAATACGAACGGCTGTATCTTTTCATTATAATTATATTTTATGGTTGTGTCTTTTGGTTGTAACTATATATTACGATTGTGTCTTTTATTTGTAACCCGATTTTACGGTATCTTTTCCTTATATATTTTCGTTTTTTTTTTTTTTGAAAAAATACCTTTTATGGTTGCATCTTTTTTTTAAAACTCTGTTTTACGATTGCATTTTTTCATCGTAATAATTTCTTTTTTATTTATATTTAATCACTAAAATAGTTTTTTTTACATAAAATTAAAAAAAATATATAAATTTTAATATCAAACATTATTTTATATTACACTACATTCGAGATTAAAATCTGTATAAAATCAATAAAATATGTCTTTCTTCATCTTATTTTATAAATTGTTAAATGTAGTTCGACATTTCAATTTTCATTCTTTTTGCCGGATGAATGAACTGACATAGAACTGATCCAACTGGGTGGACTGGTCAGCTAACATTCGAACTGTTGGACTATGGTAGTTTGTAAGCTCGAGATGTAGAAGACAAGAACATACTTCTGGTAAGGTTAAAGATTCTCCGGTGTAGATATTATAATGCAATGACTATTTACAATGCAATGACTCAAGAAAATTAAAACAAAATAAAATATCAAGTTAGACAGCACACCAGTCCCCCAAACTTAAATCACACCGTCTCGGTGTGAGAATAAATTCGAGAAAGAGGATAGGACACACAAAATGAAACAAACGTAAACGTGAAATGGTATATACAATGAATAGATAGGATCATACCTTGGCACTAGTCGTGAATCTTAGAAAATTGGAGAGAAGAAGTCATAGAACTCCATGGTGAACCGGTTGAAGTGGTTGAAAGAGCTTTGAAGGGGTGATCCAAGCGTGTTACACCTTTGAAGTTGATGGTGAGAACCCGTGAGAGGAGGTCTTGAAGGTTTTCTTGGTTAGTTTGAAACCCAGGATGGATAAAGGCTTTAACACGTGCAAAAGATTTAGAAATACCTTTACACTTCACCTTGTACTCAATTGCTCCATCGATGAGTCGTAAAGGATGTAAGCTCATAGAGGTAGAAGGTGGAACAAGGGCGGGAGGGTGGGTTTCTTTCATCTCTCTATTATTATTTTCAAGAACCTTCTTAGCTTTACTCATCTCTTCATCTTTAGCACTTCCTTTATGCTCATCAAACAAAGATTGTAGAAGTTCACCATCCGAGATTTCTTCATCAAGTTTTAAAGCATCTTCATCCTTCGCATTCACAACTTTGACCTCTTCATGGCTATCCTTCAAATTTCTAGGCTCTAATTAGTTTTCACTTCTTCAATAGTGATCGTTCCAGAAAACTTTGTAGAGGGAGACTTGATTGGATAAGAGATCTTGGCATTCACGTGAAGAAGAGTCACTCTCTTCTTTTGGAAATCAATGTTTGCTCCCACGGTGTTTAGAAATGGAGTTCCAAGGATGAGAGGTAGCTTGTTGGTTTCTTTCATCTCTACTATCATGAAATCCGAGAGAACTATGCAATCTCCAATTTTAAGTGGATAGTCTTCAATCAAACCAAGTGAAGATTAATTCGAAGAAGCATCTCCAAACATGATTGAAGAGGAGGATTGTTTCAAGTCTTTGATCCTTAGACTCTTCAGCATCTTTAGTGACATCACATTCACGCCTGCTCCCGAGTCACATAAAACATCATAAAGTTTTAAATCACCAAGTGAGCAATGTATGGTGAATTTACCCAGATCTTCAAGTTTGAGAATCAATTTTGGTCCGGGTTGTGGTGAGCTTGGTGAATCAAAGACTTCCATGATCTCTTACACTTTCTTTTAGTTGGCTAAGATGGCTTTCTCTTAGTTGGCTAATTTGGTTACGCACTATATATTTTTAGTTTATTTTATTTCGAGTATTTGTACAAAGATAGAGATTCCTAATTGAATTTTTTCAGAAAAAATTAAAGAAAAATTTCTGAAAAATTAAAATTATACCGTTATTAAATATTGAAGCCACGTGACCTCAAACAGCATAAAGTGTTTGATAAAACAGCGTTGTATGAGAGCATATAAGAGATAACCTTATTTTAAGTGTCTTTCTTTTACGCCTGAAAATATTCCTCCGGATCCAGATGTTTCTAAAACCTCCGCCTCCTCTTGTTCTTCTTCGTCATAGGCTCTTTGATTCTTCCGCAATGCTTTGAAATTTTCTCATTAATTTCTTTCACTTTATGGAAAAATAAGACTGTTGAGTTTTTGGATATAATAACAAATCATTCTCATCTCGTTTACATACACACATCCAATGAACACAATCTGAGCACATATAAATCCCTCACGTAGATTTTTTTTTTTTTTAGTTTGTTTTAGAGTACAACATATTGTATGTTAGCTTCTATTCCGAGTGATGCAGAATAATCGATCTGTGGTTGTATTATAGGATTCTGATGGTGCCATCAAAATAATTCTTAAGCAATTTTTTAATTATGTTGTTATCATTAATTACATTAAATAAATAATCTGTTTTTCTATGTTGTAGAAATTATGTTCCTACATGACTTCGATCCAAATTCGGCATTTTAGTAATACTTTTTATTTTTGGGTTTAGACTTTAATTTCTGAACCAAAATCTATATCCCAACAATATGTTAAACTAACGTTGACTCGGCATCCATGTTTTCAATAATTTTTTGACATTATAATTAGAAGATGTCCCCACGCAAACTTGTACTATTTATCTTCTCTTATTTCATAATTGCTGAGAGAGTACAAAACAAGATTTTCTAAAAATGGCTTCCTCACAGTTTCAAACAGGCATAGAGAACCCAACTCTTGAGCTTAAAATTGTATCAGCCAATGACCTAAGCCATGTTGATGCCAAAGACAAGATGGACGTATACGCCGTCGTTTCAATTAACGGTGAAGCCACTCAAAAGACACAAGCGGCCAAAACACCCATCGACTATGACGGTGGTCCTAATCCGACGTGGAATCACACTGTCAAGTTTACCGTCAACGAAGAAGCCGCCCGTGAAGGCCTATTAACCCTCAAGGTCGAGTTATTTAGCTATTGGCTCGAAGGGAAGGATGACCTTTATGTAGGAGACGTATACGTCTCAGTTCACGAGCTATTCGCCTCAAATCCGCTTCCGTTTGCAAACGGTAACGTCAATAAAATGAAGTCGTTGACTTGCCCTATCAAAGTCACAGAAGGAGAAAGTACCAACGCAAGGTTGAACCTCTTGTACCGGTTTAAACCAGTACCGGTCGAGGATTCCTGTCCTCTGGTGCCTCAGGATCATTCCCCATCGATTGGTCAACCAGTTTATGATCCACACCCGGATCCAGCAATATCAGGTCATAAGCCTGTTGTACTTTCGCCTCGATTGCAAACAGTCACAACGAAAATGACCCTCGAAGTCGTGATCAAATACGCCAAGGACATCGAAGATGTCAACGACTTCTCGGTGATGGATGTTTACGCCTCCGTTGCGATCCTTAAGGACAGGAAGGTTAAGGATAGGATCAATACCCCTGTTGATTTCTCCGCCGATACAAACCCAAAGTTGAATCATAGGATAAAGTTTTCTCTCGATGAAAAGTTAGCTCAAGAAGGGCGTTTGATCCTCCACGTGGAATTGATGAGCCACACTGCACAGGCCTTTTCTTGGTGATAAAGAAATCGGATATGTAAGACTTCCGATACAACAGCTATTAGCTTCAAATCCACCTACTCCGTTAAAAGACGGTGATGCTAAAGGTATGAAGTTGGAGACGCACGCTTTGACGGGTCCTTACGGGAAAAAAGGTGTCGTTAGCTTCACGTATAGGTTTCTAACGGAACAAATTACATTTTTAACGGTTCCACCACCATCAACCACAATATCCCAACCATATATGTATCTACCGGTCTCGCCTCACTCATATGCGTCATCGGATCCGATTCAGCTGGTGAATTCGAGTTATGTGCCTGTTCAACAAGGTGCAAATGCTGGACCAAGCAACGGTCTACCAATTTATATGCCTACACCATATCAGTCACATGGATACCAACAATATTCAACAGGGCAGGCGGCGCAACCGCATCCGCAGCCACCACCACAACATTCGCAGCCATTGCCTAAGCAGCAATTCCCTCAGTCACCACCGGAGTCACAAGAAGGATAATCTGTCGCTTAATTCTTATAATTTGTAAGAAATATTGTTTCGTTTTTTTTTTCAGTTCATGTTTTGTTTCTCTTTTTCATTAGCTTAAAATTCTATAAAATAAGCTTCTCACATCATGTTTAACATGCTCAAAAAAAGTTTCCCTCGCTCAGATATATTCAGTCTCATTTCCTGCGTTTCATTTCATTATTATTTATAAATTTTAATGCTTATTTCTGTTTTTTTTTGTTTTTTTCACTTTATTGTTATTTCTCTCCTTTTTGTGTGTGTGGAACAGGTCTTTATGTGTGATAGTGGGAACCCACATGTTATCCCTTTCGGAAAATAGTCTGAAGGTGCTAATGGTTGTATATATATATGTTGAAGAACAAAAGTTGATGGAACTAACTATTCTTTTAAAGTTTCCACGATTTGATTTGAAAAGTGTAAAATAAAAATAATAAGTACAAATATATTGGTGAATACGACAGTACAAAGTTGAGTGACATGCACTTTAACTTCGATATTTATGTTCCTTGATATACAATATCTAAAAAGATGGCTAGGGTTTCACTAATACGAGTTATCCAACATTATAACACAAACACACAACATAACCTGAGGTTTTCTAAAGTCAGAATGGAAGCCTTCTTTTCTCTAAATGCTCATAAATAATTGCTCTAGTGCTTGATCTTTAGTGAGCTGATCTTTAGTGTATATGCACAAGTTGTGTGTAGCCATTCTATAAACTAAGGTTGTCTATAGCCTATAGGATTACTGTATAAGACAAGTACCTGATCTTGATGATAATGTGAGTCCTTTCTTGTGATTTGAATCATCTTTAACATTTTCAGAGAATATGTCAGCACTTTTAGCTTGCGCTATGAACACTTCTTCCTGTAAGAAACACTGAAAGAGACTTGGAACCTTGTTTATGTGAAATAAATCATACGATACCCTAAAGCAGTCAAATTGGGTTTTTAAAAAGTTTTTTTTTTTTTTTTTGAATACCAGGAGGTTCTGGGCCGAAACCCGTAATCCCCCCAGACCCGAAACCACAGCAAGTAATATTAGTTTCGTCACAAGTGTCACTCGAACCAGCAACCTCTAAATTTGGTCTGAGTCTTTACCAGTCACTTGGTTTTTAAAATGTTTTTCTCCTGCATTACTCTCTAATTCACCTTTTTTCTGATTCTAAACAAAAACGGTAACCGAAAAAAATTAAATTGAACTAAACCGAAATGCTGAAACTACAAAATCGAAACCAATATATGATCCAGTTGGTTACATTAAACAAACCGATATTCGTGTATACGAATTTCGAACCATGGTTTAAATACTCGCTAGGCCTTAATGGGAATTTGTTTTATAATTATTAGTTTTGTATTTTATAGAAATGAAAAGATAAACATAATGGTAAGTGACAGTTATTATAAATTCCGTTTTGAAGAGAATTTAAAATTTTTAAGTTTTTACATAACTTATGCATCCAAATACAATACAAAATTTATATTATTAATATAATATGACTTTTTAATTTACTTTTACATAATTACTATATGTTTTCAAAATTATTATAAATATGAATTTTTATAACCCAATCGATGTGTTTTTTTTTCTCCGGATAAATATAAACTATATATGTAGTTTGATTAGTCTTAGATCTTAGTTGTGATCTTAATGGCTGAAGCTAATCAACATCTAGAATTAACCGAGTTTTTCTCTTAGACGTACAATAGTTTACACTTTCTACACCCTATTTTACATTCCACGTCATTTTTTTTTTCCACATTATATTCTCTTTCTTCCACCTAATAATTTAACATCCTCATCACTTTTAATAAACTCTACAATAGTTTTTGTTTGATAAAATTCAACACCCTATTTAACCATTTTATCGCATATTCTAAAATTTTTTTTGTGAGTATAAATTAATAATAAATTAATAGTTAAATAAAAATTTGAATAATTTTTGATATTCTTAGTTAATTTTTTTTAATTTTAATATTTTTATCCTTAATATATGCAAGAAAAATATGAATTTTTTTGTGTGTGGTCCAAATCAAATGAAACTCCTAAATGAAACTAATCTCTATTTATAGAGTATAAAAAATGATGAATTTTGGTATAAAATAAAAAATAAAAAAAATAGTTTACTATAAAACAATTAATCTAAAATAGTTAGAGTGGAAAAAATAAATCAAGAATATCAATAACCTGTCAAAATGCGTCATGTGGCCGCACGGGTCCCATTAGTAGGTTATTCAACATGTTGAATGTTTTCAACACCAATTAATCCACATCATATTTTTTATTTTTCAACAGACTCATTATCACTTTTTCTTTTTTCAATAGGCTTATTGGAGCAATTCAATTGTTGAAAAAAAAAATTCAACAGCCCATTGTATATAGTTAGAAAGCTAATTTACATACCAAAACACCAAATTATCTCCGTAAAGAGGCGACAAACAAAAGAACAAGTAAAACCAAGATCACTAAACAACACCTTGATGGCATGAGCAACACACAGGAGAAGGCATAACCCGAAGCTCAAACCAAGAGCAGGATCTATGAACTACGAGATAGGCAAAGAGGCCAAGCGCTCGTACTCCAACCACATACACCTACCTTAGCCGCAACTAACAAAGAAAAAAATATTTTAAAGTTTGATGTATTTCTTGTTGATGTTGCCAATAATTTTATTCAAGTATTAAAGCGACAATATACACTAAAGAGTAAAGAAAGAAAAAAAATCCATGCCATTGGCAATAGTCTAAACAAAAACATGATTGATTTTGATCAAACTTTATTTAGTACACTATTTACGAAAACGTATGAGCTCGGAACCGTAAGCACAATATTAGCCCACTCAATGTTTCCCCAAACTTCATCACTACCATCACGTTTTTCAAGTACTATCACCGCACACCAAATATCTTTGTCTTGACAAGGACCATCATGCACAAACTTGTCCCATAAGATTAAGAGTTTCCCATCATAGTTAGCTGTTTCAATCATACCACAACCAAGATTCATGTTCAACATATCTAGACCTCTGACCAATCTCCATTCTTGATGATTTGTGTCACACCACCAGGAGCCATGTTTATCACAATAACACCATACATTATCTATCACACATTGCGGGGGTAATTTTTCTGTAACATCCCATTTACGTTCTTTTGGATCATAACAAGAATCTTTCTCCTCATTGCTTCTAACGTAAAGCTTTCCCTGGATCACCTCTATTGTTCTAATTGAAGAAAAGCGGAGCTCCAAACCAGGGTCAGGTAAAGGTTCCCAAGTTTGAGTCTTTGGGTCAAAAACCTCACCCCAATTTGTGGATTCATCAGCTGCGCAACCTCCCATCACATATATTTTCCCTTTGAAGACGATTGCACGGGCTATAGTTCGAGCTACATTCATGTTGGGGGTCTTTTGCCAAAACAAACTCTCCTTATTACGGACCCACATGATGGAGGAAGGATCATTGTATTGGTCGAGTCCGTACACTTCTGAACCAACACTAACCATGTGCATTGGTGCACGAGGATAATAAGAAGAAGGTATTCGTACCAACCGAGTATTTCCAGTAGACCTCTCATTCTTCTCAAGTTGGTTAGTTAGGATTTGACCAGGTTTTATCCATAGGGTGAACAAGGAGGGTGAACAAGCTTGAGACTGAAAGTTTCTGGGACTTAAAGCTCAAAACTAGTGATTCTTGGCTATGGAAAAGCTTACTCAAGCTTAGACACTTAGCAGAGAGATTCATAAGGTGCCGCATAGGTAATGGTAAGAAGGCTTGGTTCTGGTTTGATAATTGGACCTCTTTAGGCCCGTTACTAAATCATATTGGCGAGGATGGTCCTAGAGAACTAAGAATTCCGAGAAATGCAAGGGTGGCAGAGGCTTGTACTAGAGAGGGGTGGAGCTTGGCTTCGCCAAGATCGGATCAGGCTTTGGATCTTCACATCTTCTTATCTACGATCCACCTACCAGGTCCATCTGCTGAGGAGGATTCTTATGACTGGTATTATGAAAACAAGCCATGTTCAGGTTTTTCTTCTAGCAAAACTTGGGAAATTATCAGAGAAAGAGACACGGAAAAAGACTGGGCAGATCTAGTGTGGTACAAAGGCGCAACACCTAAACATGCTTTTCACTTGTGGATTACTAATTTGGACAGGTTACCCACCAGGTCCAGACTAGCTACTTGGGGAATGCAAGTCCCTATTTCTTGCTGTCTCTGTAATAGCCTTGAGGAAACAAGAGATCATCTGTTCCTACAGTGCAGCTACTCTAAGGTTCTATGGAATTCAATTTTCTGCAGACTTCAACTTCCTGCAAGATTTTTTGACTGCTGGAACTCGATGATAACATGGGCAAGGACAAACCATAGAACATCTCCAAAGACGTTAAGACTTATTATCATTCATACTCTGGTTTATAATGTTTGGAGACAAAGGAACAACTTCGTACACAACCAACCGGTGTTGCCGCCATTGATTCTCTTCAAAGACATCAACCGGCAAATTATTAACACCATCACAGCAAGGAGGAAGCAAAAGAAATTCAGGAAACTTATGGGTATGTGGCTACACTAGAGGATCTATAGCTTTCCTGGAATTGAGAATGTGTTTTTATTAAAAGTTCACTTGTTTTTTCTTTCTTTTTGGCAAGTAAGCTTCTTTTAGGTCTTACTCTGTAACACCTTACATTTCATCTAATGATATTTACAATTTAGCAAAAAAAGGAGGGACGAGTGCTATCCTGAAACTGTAAGCAGACATGAAAAAAGTTTTCATAGGTTTTAAGGTGCACTCGCGCCACATGGAGCTCTGTGGATACGATGAGAGAGCGAAAGGTCTTGCAGACTAGGGAGAGTTTCGGGTAGTACGATCTCGATATGCGGGCTAGACAGTTCAAGACGATTTCATCAGGAAGCGACAAAAACGTCAGATTCTTTTTCGTTTTAGAGAACGTTTTGTAAGGTAAGGCCACCGAATTCTTGAACCCAATCATGTTCAAAGATAACACAAAAGAATCCGAAGAAATTAAACAATAAGATTCGTCAAGGAAACTGAAACTGCGATCGAATGTTCGAAACCCTAAAAGTCGCGACGTGAGTCGTCAACAAGAAGTTAGAGGCGAAGTCGTAATTATTTTTGCGTACACTTAGGTTATTGCGTTAATCATTATTTTATTTATATAAAGGTGAAAGTTTGGTTATGTAGTTCAGGTTTGGTTTTACTAACCGAATCTTATTTTTGTTCGTTTTTATGGTAACTAGGTCTCATGACCCCCGCGATGTCGCGGAAAAACTTTTATACTAAAATTCGTAATATTAATTTATATTATGATAAAAATGCGTAATCATAAGTGAAAATATATAATATATTAGTATAAAAAAAATATAATCTTACGAGCATATATATATTGATATTAGGCCTAGAAAAAATATCTGCACCCGAAAAACTGAACCGAATTTGACCCGAAATTCCCGAACCGAATCCGAACCGAACTCTAAGTAATACTCGAAAAACTAAATTCGAACCGCAGCCGAACCAAAAACCAAATGAATACCCGAAATATAATTATACTAGATAGTGACCCACGGTGCACCGTGGGGCTATGACTGCTTGATTTTTGTGAAGATTTGTGCATGATAGTTTATTTGATATCAAGTAATTTAGTGGATAGTTTATTGTGTGATTTAAGTATTAAAATGTTAGGTTAGTAAATAGTAGTTGTTTTTGGAATTTTTTATACAGTAAGTTTTGTGTTGTGACCCTCTTCATACAAATATCTAATAAATTTATAACATTTATTGAAATTTTCTCTAATATTATTCAAATTATATAGTATTGTTTGTCTATAGAAAGAGTTTCTCATCCCCAAAATTGGAAAATTTATTATAAAAGTTTTTCATTTTTGCCAATGAGTGTGATGGAGCAGGTTAGGATTAGTGTTCAACCTCTCATTAACTCTTCTTATATCAGATTATTCTATTTTGTGTTTTAGTAGATCAATCCGTAAAAACTATGTAATCATATTTATGTAAATTTTAACCCGCTCCATAATATGACCCGTAAGTACTTAAATTTGTTTTAGCAAGTTAAGAACATCTAGAATAGAACTAAAAGTTGTTTTCTTTATTTTCAAAGGAATTAGACCTAAAAGATTTGGAAATAGAAGAGGATATTGAATGATAAAAGAGTTTAAGGGATCATTCCGAAATTATGATATAAATAGATTTGATTTCGAGGAGATTATATATGATTTAGTTCAAGAATTTATTATTTTTTCAAAATTGTAGAGATTAGAGGATATTAGAAGAATATGCTAGGAATATCTATTTTTTATGTCTAGGAATATGATAAAAAATGATTGTGTAAATCTTTAGAGGATAAATGATTGTGTAAATCTTTTTAGTTAAACTAACCATATATTAACAATTGGATTTTTTCTTTTTTATCTTTGCAATTATTTTAAGTTACAAAACTGTCCTTTTTATGTTGCTAATAAAAGGGCAAAATCATAATGGCATTGCTTGTAATATGACACGTAAATATTGGTTAAAAATTGTTTAACATTGCTCAAATAATAGTATAGAGATATACCAAATATTAGGTATTTATAGATTTGATATAATCCAATTATCTAATATTATAATTAAAAATAAATAAATTAATTTTATATCAAAATAACTAAAATTGTCCACACACCAAAAGCCTCGTATGCAGATCCTCAACGTGAGAAACTTTCTTCTAGGCACTTCCCTTGATCTAAAATATCTAAAAATTGATGGTTATATTTGTCAAAATTTAACCAAACTTTTTTCAAAATTAACCTAATTTTCAGATTTTTTTGATATCTCGGGTATCCGAATCCGAACCAAAATAACCCGATCCGAACATGACCTGAATATAGAAAATAGTTGAATGGGTCTTAGAGAGCTAAAACCGAAAACCTGAAAACCCGAACCGAACCCGAACGCCCAGGCCAAATTGATGTTGTTATAGCTGTATATATAGTCGAAGAATTACGACAAAAATATATCATTTAAATAAAAATGTATTAATAAAAAATTATAGTAAAGACACAAACAATTTTCTAAACATAAAACTATTTTAGTAATACTATATAAATCATTTGGTTCATGGTGTCCCTTCGAACGATCGTGTCCCTTCGAACACGAACCATTTTGTCCCTTCGAACACGAACCATCGTGTCCCTTCGATCCCGCACTCCTAAATCCATCCAAGTCCTTCTCGGACCATCGGGGTTCCTTCCTCATTTGCCGGTAGTCGTTACTAGACTTCTGGCCGACCCCTTTCTCGGTGGTCCTTGGTTGTGAATGTTTTGGGAGAGGTTTTGTGACTTATTTTGTGGGTGTGGATGTTATGTCCAGCCCTTAGGACGTCCACCCCTTATATAGGAGTGAAAGGGTGTCTTCTGTAAAGGACACAACCATTTCTTGCACACTTTCGAAGGGTTACACCTTTCTAATCGTAACCGCTCGACTTTCACACCCTTTGGCCGAGACATCCCTTCGCCGTCGAGCGTACAAGCTACCACAGTCCACCAGTTCTCAGTCAGGTCATTCGTCTGACAAAAAGAATAACAATTGAAATGTTGAACTACATTAGCATTTTATAAAATAAGATGAAGAGAGACATTTTTTATTGATTTTACATAGATTTTAATCTCAACTGTAATGTACTGTATAATAATGTTTTACAACAAAATTTATAAATTTATTTTTCTTATTTTATTTTTTAAAAAAAACTTTTTTAGCAATTATATAAAAATAAAAAATAAAAAATTACGATGAAAAAACGTAATTGTAAAACAGGGTTGTAAAGAAAAGACGCAACCGTAGAAAATATTTTTTAAAAGAAAAAAAGTAAAAAAAAAAATTACGAAAATGTATAATGAAAAGACACAACCGGAGTTACAATAAAAAAAAACACAATCGTAATATAGAGTTATAACAAAAAGATACAACCGATAAAATGAAAAGACGCAACCATAAAATGAAAAGATACAACTGTAAATATTTTGTTTGTTGACAATAATTTATATAATTACTAAATTATAATTCTCAGATTTCTTTTGTTTAAATTAAATAATCATATATTTTTTTTTTCAAGATTTGTATATATATATATATATATATATAGATAAATATTTTTTATTAAGCTTTGGTATTTTAGCGTAATAATATTTTATTACTAAAAGTTTAAATTAACTCGTTCTCTTCTATATTCTTAAAGTTTTGAATTTGTTTTTGAAATTAAACAAATATAAATTTTTATTTTGTAAATGATCAAAATTGTATCAATTTTTTTAGTCTATGAGTGACTTTTAAATTTTAATTTAAAAGAAAATGTGAGAATGATTTGACAAAAGCAAAAATGAGAGACTGCTGGAGGAAGAATCACTGGTTTAGAAGAAGTCACATCATGGTCTGCTAGCCATTTCATCTTCACCATGTGTTACTTGCTTAATTATGTTTTCTTATAATGTTATAAATTTTGTTTGAAGGTTCAGACTTCAGAATGTTTATTGAAATAATTTATTTATAAATGAAATAATATATTTAAAAATATAAAAAAATAAAAACCTAAAATCTTTTTTGGTAATGATTTCCGCCAATGATTTTTTTGGTAAGCAACCGATTGTCCGTCACCGAGTCTTTTGAATAATATGACTACTTATTTATTTTTGTTAGGGAAAATTTCATAAAAAAAAATTCAACTAAATTTTGAAATTGTTTTTGAAACTTCCATCTATTTTTGTGCTCAGAACAATACATTAACTTTTTTATTTGTCTCTTTTAAATCTTCAAATGTGAATTATATACTTAGTTTACATCGTATACGAATGGAGTTGCAGCAAATAAACTTTAAATCAAACTTGTAAGACTGGATTGCAGCAAAATCATGGAAGATGAAGTATGATTCAATACCGTCTATAATGCCGTTAATTTCCGTTAATGAGAGTTGTCAAACGAACACAAGGTTTACACTTGAAGATTTAAAACAGACAAACAAAAAAGTTAAGATATTGTTATGGGTACAAAAATAGTTCGGGATTTAAAAAGATTTTCGGAATTTAGTTGAGATTTTCTTTATGGAATTTTCCCTTTTTGTTAAAGTAACTATTTCATTTTTACAAATTAAGTCACTTATGTGCATGTCAGGTGAATACTACAGTAAAACCTCTATAAATTAATAATGTTATCTCTCATCTTTTTATGATCATATTTTTTAAAAAAATTGGATCAATACATAGTCTATATAATAAATAAAATCTAGATTTTATTTTTCATATATGTTGTGATTTGAATTTTTAAAAACGGACATAATTTACTTAATTAGTAAAAAAAAAGAGTGAATTTTAATATTTTAATATTTGATTTAACACACATCCAAAAAATATTTAATATTTTGAATAAAAAGTAAAAAAACTTTGACAAAAATAAAAATAAAGAACAAAACTATTCAATCAAAAACAATAATCACTTAGGCAAATTTCCAAAAAGGAGAGAATGTCGGAGGGCGATTCTGAGGTTCGAGCGGCGGAAGTGCATGATGCTACCATGATGGATATCAATGAGAAGGGCCAACCACCGGGAGATCCACCGGGAGATCCACCGGATGCCATCAAGTCATGGGTGGCAAAGGTGGTGGGCACTAATGAAGGAGGGAGGTTAACACCGGAGAATGTGTTGGATGCTGCGTTTGTTAAAGAGAGACTGAGCCTTGAATTCCCGAATGGAGAAAACGGGGAACCGGTAATCACAATTGGAAAAGAAGTCTTGGATGCCATGAATGGCCTTTGGAAGAACTGCATGACTGTGAAAGTTTTGGGAAGGAATATTGCGATCTCAGTTTTAACGAGGAAACTAAAGGAGTTGTGGAAGCCTCGAGGTGCGATGTACGTGATAGATCTTCCTCGACAGTTCTATATGGTGAGGTTTGATGTGGAGGAGGAGTATCTAGCAGCTTTATCAGGGGGTCCATGGAGGGCTTTTGGGAGCTATCTTATGGTTCAAAGTTGGAAGCCAGAGTTTGATCCAATGAAGGATGAGATTGTGACGACGCCTGTTTGGATTCGTTTGTCAAATATTCCGCTCAACTTCTACCATCAAGAGATTCTAATGGGGATAGCACGCGGGTTGGGGGAGCCAGTCAAAGTAGATACGACGACCTCGAATCTCGAGAGAGCTCGGTTTGCAAGGGTTTGTGTTGCGGTAGACCTACGCAAACCTTTGAAGGGATCTGTGATGGTCAATGGGGAAAGGTATTTTGTCTCCTATAAAGGTTTGAATACCATATGCTCGGGGTGTGGTTTGTATGGGCATATGGTACACGCTTGCCCCATGGCAGATCCGGTACCTCAACCAGACAGAGGAGTGAGGACAGAACCACGAGTAGATCGGGCCATTGTCCCGGTGACACAAGTAGCAAGTGAAGCTGAAACAACTCCATTGGATAATGACGGTTTTACGGAGGTTCGCCGGAGTGGAAGGCGGCGAGGGCCACCGCAGAACAGAGTCGTTTTTGCAGCCGGAGGTTCCGGGAGTGGCGTGGGACGGAATCTTCGGGATATTTCTCAAAAAGATACTGCGAATATTGCGATATCAAACAGATTTGGTGGGTTACAGATTAACGAGATTTCCCATGATAATAGGGAAGTTGAGATTCGATCGGGTGCAAATAAGGAAAACGAAAATTTCTCGCTTGGTGCATACAAAGGGAAGAGTGTTCAGCAAGGCAAGGAGATACGATCTGGTATGGGACCCGAGAAAGGCAAAGGCTTGGTACGAGATGGGCCTCGTGATAAAAAGGCCCAGCAGAATAAAAGATTTGAGCAGAATGGGCTGAAGACTAAACAAATAAAATCTGGTAAACATGTTCTGGGCTTGGTATTTGGCCCATCTGGAGTTGATTGTCCGGTCACTACCAACGGCAAAAGGATGCGCGTGGAGTCTGAGAGTGTCGGTAGACCAGGTGGAGTTTTTACGGGCAATGGAGGTGGGATTCAAGACCAATCCAGCTCGGAAACGACGAATTGTGAGGCAATTGAGGCAATACGGCCTGCGGTGGAGGAAAGTATGCAAGAGACGCCGTCGGAAGGTGTGGCGGATGGCTCGCGAGCATAACGATTTTCCCTGGTGATTCTCTGTTCATATTGTGAAGAAATAATGAATTGTCTTCTTTGGAATTGCCGGGGGGCGAATAAACCTAACTTTCGACGTTCGATTCGATATATGTTGAAGAAGTGTGCTGTTGATATTTTGGCTCTGTTCGAGACGCACGCTGCAGGGGACAGAGCAAGTCGTATATGTAATGGTCTGGGCTTTGACAACTCATATCGTGTTGATGCTGTGGGACAACAAGGTGGCATGTGGTTACTTTGGAGGTCGGGTATCGGTATGGTGAGTGTTGTTAAATCTTCGGAACAATTCATACATGTGAAAGTCGAGAATGGAGATGAAATCCTTCATTTGATCGTCGTATATGCTACTCCGACTGTGAGCAGAAGAAGTGGTCTTTGGGAAGAGCTCCATACTATTATACAAGATGTTGATGGACCTCTCTTAATTGGTGGTGATTTTAATACAATTGTGAGGTTAGATGAAAGAACAGGAGGTAATGGGAGATTATCTGCGGACTCTTTAGCTTTCGGAGAGTGGATTAACAATGAAGCTCTGATAGATATGGGGTTCAAAGGAAACAAATTTACCTGGAAGAGAGGAAAAGAGGCGCAGTACTTTGTGGCAAAGCGTCTAGATCGTGTGTTGTGCTGTGCTCATGCGAGACTAAAATGGCAGGATGCCTCTGTTACGCATTTACCTTTTATGGCCTCTGACCACGCGCCAATGTATGTGCAGTTAAGTCCTGTGGTGGGAAGGGATCCAAGGAGACGCCCGTTTCGATTCGAAGCGGCTTGGTTAAGCCATACAAGCTTTAAGGAATTGTTGGCTTCATCGTGGAGAAGGGACCTTACCACACCAGAATCACTGCTCATTCTACGCAGTACTTTAAAGAGATGGAACAAAGACGTGTTTGGTGATGTTCACAAACGAAAAGAGAAGGTGCTAGGGGAAATTAAAACGGTGCAGGAAAGCCTAGAAACTACACAAACTGATGACTTGTTGCAACAAGAGGAAAAGTTGTTGCAAGAGTTTGATAAGATTCTAGAACAGGAAGAAACACTTTGGTTCCAAAAATCTCGTGAAAAATGGATTGTGCTTGGAGAAAGGAACACAAGCTTTTTTCACACCTCGACAATCATCAAGAGACGGAGAAATCGGATTGAAGCTCTTAAAGATGACACAGGAACATGGGTTACTGATCCGAAAGTGTTAGAACAGATGGCGATCACATACTATAAACGGCTTTACTCGATGGATGACATCGATCCCGTAGTAGAGAAGTTACCACAAGCTGGTTTTCAGTCTATGACGCAGGATGAGAAGTTAAAGTTGAGTAAACCGTTCACGGCAATGGAAGTAGAAACAGCTCTTAGAAGCATGGGAAAGTTCAAAGCTCCGGGTCCGGATGGATATCAACCTGTTTTTTACCAGCAATGCTGGGATATTGTTGGAGAGTCTGTGGTCAAATTCGTGTTACAGTTCTTTGAAACAGGCGAGTTATCTCAGGGGATGAATGATGCGATATTGGTGTTGATTGCTAAAGTGAGTAAACCTGAAAAGATTACTCAATTCCGGCCTATAAGTTTGTGCAACGTCTTGTTCAAAGTAGTGACTAAGGTGTTGGTGTTGAGACTCAAAAACTTGATGACAAACCTGATCGGGCCAGCTCAATCAAGCTTCATACCTGGAAGGTTAAGCACATATAACATAGTGGTAGTTCAAGAAGCAGTCCACTCTATGAAAAGGAAGCAGGGGCGTAAGGGTTGGATGCTCTTAAAGCTGGATCTCGAGAAGGCATACGACCGTATCCGATGGGACTTCTTGGAGGATACTTTATTAGCAGCAGGCTTCTCTAGCCAGTGGGTAGGCTGGATCCTGAATTGTGTAACAGGGCCCGACATGACTGTCTTGTGGAATGGAGAGATGACAGAGCCTTTCAAACCTGCAAGGGGACTAAGGCAAGGGGATCCCCTGTCTCCTTACTTGTTTGTTCTTTGCCTTGAACGGCTATGTCACTTAATTGATAGTTCCATAGCTGAAAAGAAATGGAAACCTATCCGGTTGGCGCGTGGTGGCCCCTTGTTGTCACACATCTGCTTTGCAGACGATTTGATTTTATTTGCAGAGGCGTCTGTAGCCCAAATAAAAGTAATAAGGAAGTTACTTGAACGATTCTGCGTTGCTTCTGGGCAGAAAGTGAGCTTAGTGAAATCTAAGATCTTCTTCTCTGCTAATGTCTCGCGGGATTTAAGAATACGAATCAGCCAGGAGAGTGGTATCCAAGCTACAACCGATCTCGGGAAGTATTTAGGTATGCCAGTCCTGCAGAAGAGGATTAACAAAGAAACATTTGGGGATATTATGGAGAGAGTCTCCTCTAGACTTGCTGGATGGAAGAGCCGGAGTTTAAGCCTTGCAGGTCGACTAACTCTAACCAAAGTTGTGCTGATGTCGATCCCGATTCACACCATGAGTGTTATATCCATGCCTCAATCCACCCTAGATGCAATGGATAAGATTTCGCGATCGTTCCTGTGGGGAAGTACGAGTGAAAAGCGCAAACAACATCTTATAGCGTGGGACAGAGTTTGTAAACCCAAAAGCGAAGGAGGTGTTGGGATACGGAGAGCTAAGGAGACGAATAAAGCGTTACTAGCTAAAGTGGGTTGGAGATTGGCACATGATCGTACTAGTCTATGGGCGAGGGTATTGAGAAGTAAGTATAAAGTGGGAGATACACAGACTGTTTCATGGACTGTACCCAAAAGTAATTGGTCTTCCACATGGAGAAGTGTGGCAGTTGGAATTCGGGATGTCTTGCTTAAAGGACATGGTTGGGTGATTGGGAACGGTAATGACATCAGATTTTGGAAAGATAAATGGTTGGGGAATCAACCTCTGTTGGAGTTGGCCTCGGCAAGGGTTCCGGACTCGCGACTCAATGACAAGGTCCGAGACTATTGGAGAGAGGGAACAGGTTGGCTATGGAGAGATATACGACCTTATATTACAGAGGACATATGCTTACGCCTGGGAGCATTTGTCTTGGATAACTTCACGGGGTCGAAGGACAGATTATCTTGGCGCGAAAATACAGATGGGGAATTCACAATGAGGTCAGCGTATTCCCTGTTAACTAGAGACAGTGAACCGCGAGCAGACATGAAGAGATTTTGGGACAGAGTTTGGCACTTAATGGCTCCGGAACGTGTGAGAATTTTCATGTGGTTGGTGGGGAACCAGGCCATTATGTCTAACTCGGAGAGATTTCGACGCCACCTAACTGATTCTTTCCTTTGCACGGTTTGTAAGGGAGTGGAGGAGACAATTCTTCACATCCTACGCGATTGCCCGGCTATAGCGGGTGTATGGAGAAGAGTGGTTCCAGCGAGTAAGCTATCGCGATTTTTCGAGACTTCTCTACTTGAATGGCTGTATGAGAATCTGAATGGGAAAGGGAGTGATTGGTCAACATTATTTGGTTTAACAGCGTGGTGGGGCTGGAAATGGAGATGTGGTAATGTCTTCGGGGTGAATGGCAAATGCCGGGACAGAGTTAAATTTGTCAAGGATCTGGCTAAAGAGGTAATTGCGGCGAATGCTTTACTTGGTGATTCTCGGGGAACTAAGGTCAGGGAGGAGCGTATTATATCATGGAAGCGGCCGAACCCGGGATGGTTAAAAATGAATACAGATGGGGCATCGCAAGGGAATCCCGGTAAGGCATCAGCCGGGGGTGTTCTTCGTGACGAGTATGGCAGATGGATAAGTGGATTTTCGCTTAACATTGGGATTTGCTCGGCACCACTAGCGGAGTTATGGGGAGTGTATTATGGGTTATACATGGCTTGGGATCGTAGAGTCAATCGGTTGGAGCTTGAAGTGGACTCGGAGGTTGTGGTGGGTTTTCTTACACAAGGGATTAGCGAGGCTCATCCTTTGTCTTTCCTGGTACGCTTGTGCCATGGCTTCATATCAAGGGACTGGAATGTCCGAATTCGTCACGTGTATAGGGAAGCTAACCGTCTCGCAGATGAGTTAGCGAACTATGCGTTTTCCTTTTCATTAGGTATTCATTTTTTTGAGTTTGTTCCAAGTACTTTGGATGGGATTTTAGTAGAGGATGCGCGTGGAACTGCGTTTTCACGGCAAATTTGTATTTGATTTTATTTTATGAATAAATTGGGGAAGGCATTGCCTCCCTCTCTCCCACCAAAAAAAAAAAAAAATCAATAATCACTTAAAAATGTGAAAAAATTGCATTGTATCATAAATATCAGCGGGTTACTGAAATTTTAAATCAGAATATATAAACAAGCTTTTGTATCATAAAGATCAACGGGTCATTATGTCTTTGATTCGTTTAATATCTTTTATAGATCAATTAGAATTTATATTTACGTTACAAAAAAACTTTCAAATCATGAATTTTAAAATTTATAAATTTAATGTTTGTCCCGCGGTGTACCGCGGGTTAAGACCTAGTTGTCTTTACTCTTGTAACAGCTTTATTTGAATTCCTCATGGGCCGCTTTTGGGCTTTGTTTCCGGCTCGCAGCCCCCTTTTTACTCTTAACTCCTATTTTCCGGACTTTACCATTTCTTCCGAGCTTCTCCACTTTCGAGCTCTCTTTTGATGACATATAAATGATTTGGGCCCTACCTTGTGGGTCCCGACTTTGGGTTCGGGATCCGATATCAACAATTGCCTCCCAAGTCTTCCTAGCTATTTAGTTTGGAGGGCTTTTAAGTTAAATGCTGATTTACTTAATCATACTCTGATTGATTGTGTTTTCTATCATTGCTTTAATATTCGTATATAATTCCTGCGATTTGATTTCCCAGACATTCACGGAATTTAATTTTGATTGATGATTACCTTAATATTAATATCATTGGGAAATTGTTCCACTTCCCCATATCCTCCATGGCGGTTGAGACAAAAAGTAATTGAAGAATTAACCCTTTCATTTGCCCTTTTTTTTTTTTTTTTTACTTTTTCTCTCCTGTGAAATCTCCTTTTCTTTCTTCGTCGACGAAAAGCCCTCTTTCAAAATGTCCTCATCTCACACCGGCAACTCTATTCCGACCGCCGAGGACCTTGAAGTTCTTGAAATTGCTGAAGATATGGCTCACGAGGGTGTCGTTAACCATACTCAGTCGTCGGACAAATTTGGGCCTCACCGGTCGACGCTTTCCACCCTCGAATCTCTCAACCAACTCCGGTCTCTTTGTAATGTTCCGTACAAGGTAGAATTTGTTCTCCCGGGACCCAACGAATCCCCTGAATCTTTTCGTCCCTTTTATAGCTGGGTATATGAACTCTACTTCAAAGGTTGCGGTTTGCCTTTTCCATCCCTTATTTCCTCATTCTGTATATGGGGGCTCTTGAAATCGCATTCCCACAAGCCGTTTCCAATTTCATTCGTAATGATCTTTGTGCCATCACAGTGGCCGCAGAGGCGGATTTCGCACTTAGCACTGTCGAACTCTCCGAATTGTTTAATGCTCGTATGTCCCGAACCAACGGAACATTCACCCTTTATCATCATGCAAACAGGACCCTTATCGACGGTCTTCCTCTCAAGGATGAATCTTGGAGAAAATATTGGTTTTTCTTCAAGACTGACAAAAGTTCAACTGGAGACCTCGGCGAACTCCTTAAGACAAAATGGTTGTCTTGAACTGTTAAAATTTTGTATTTTTTTATACAAATGACTTTGCTCTCGTTTCAAGGTCTTTTCAACCCCTGTTTGCCCTTATATTGTAGCGGAGAAAAAGTTGAAACACCCTGCCACTTATGAAGGCTTCTTGCATTTCTACTCTGCCGCCGTTAGACAAAGTCACAAAGGGTCAATTGGAATTCTTTTGGATTATCTTTCTTTCGAACATAAACCGTAAAAAAGATAATTTGTTTTTTTTCATGTGTTATATCAGAGTACTTAAAAAGGAAAAAAAAAAATCCTGAAAAAAAGTCGGTGTCGTTATTGGGCTATTTGGGAATATTATAAATGTACATATAGAAACAATCACATAGTACTTTGTCTATAGGGTTTGTGTCCGCCATGAGAAAGCGTCTCCGAGGAGGAGAATCGCCACACTCGGAGATTATCAAGTGTTGATGCCATTAGATAATTTAGAGTTGATGCCAATTGAGCTCTTTTTTGAGATATTCTCAAGATTATCTTTGAAAACCATAGCAAAGTGTCGTTGCGTGTCGAAGCTTTGGTCTTCCATTCTCAACGAAAAATCCGTCGTGGAGAAAGATTGATTGTTTCCTACCCGGTTTCCCTATAAGTTATGGGATTTGTATCAATGGAGTCTTGTATTATATAGCGGATCAGAACAAAAGGACTCCAAAACCTAGGTTTCTAAAACCTTATACCGTAGTTTGCTTTGATGTTAGGTCTGAGACGTTCACATATATTGACCGTGCTCTGGACAACAAATTCAACTGGTGCACAATTCTGATAAATTACACTAATAAATTAGGTGTACTTCATATTGATGATAATGAATCTTTTCAGCGGAACAACTACAAGTTTTGAATTGTGGGTTCTAGATGATGTTGAGAAACATATATGGTTGAAGAACATCTATGTATTTCCGCCTATGTGGAAGAATCTAGTTGCGGATACAAGGTTGAAAATTGTCGGGATGACTAGTAATGGTGAAGTTGTTTTTTCTCCGTTCGTTTTATCTGATCCTTTCTATATTTTATACTACAATTTGGAGAAGAATACTTTCGTAAGAGTTAAAATCCAAGGAATTGGACCCGTTAGTGGCCAAAACATTTACACTTTTATCGACCACGTAGAAGATGTGAAGCGTATTTGAATGCTTAAGATTTCATAAGACTCATTAAAGGGCGCTAAATAGTTTGCTTCTTGTTTCCCTTTCTCACTTGCTTGACAAATTGTGTCATTACTATACACCGATGCTTCTTGTGTTGTCTTTATGTCACATAAGCTTCTCTTGAGTGCTCCTATCTTTCTATTCCATTGGTTAATTTAATTTTTCTGCAAGTTATTTTCTTAACTTTAATTGTATTCTTGATGAATTAACTTTAACTTTTATAGTCCTTGGTTAATTTTGTATTGGTTATCTAATTTTTCTTCAATTGTTTGAACTGTTGCTTCACATGTTAATCTCATTTTCTTCCCTCTTCACATGTTAATCTCATTTTCTTCCCTCTTCACTTTTGTCAAAACCAAATTAAATTAAGAACGAAAAGTGAGTTCAGGAGGATGAACCTCCAAACATACAAAGAGAGTGCTTTGCGGTGCGGTCCGCTACATCATTAAAAGAACGAGAAATGAAATGAAAAGAGATAGAGTGGAATTGAGTTTTTAGGCTCCTGATTTCCACGAGCACACCATAGATCTCGTTGAGAGAGATATCGGAGGTCAATGCATCGATTAACGACTTTGAGTCTGATAAACAAGTTAGAACAGATCTTCCCAGGGTCAACGCATGTTCCATGTTAGCTTCCCTCTTCACATGTTAGCAATTTTAGTCAATCAGCAAGTTGTTGATTTCTAATGTGAGTGAGGATACAAACCTTATTATGCGTAAGGCTTACGATGGACAAACAGTATAACATATTGACAATATTCATAAAGATCTATAACTCCTAATATGAGATCATTAAAATGAGCTTATATATATAGCTTTGGTTTCAATTAGAAAGCCCCACAAGTAACACATTTCAAAGCTTAGAATAAACATATACACTACTTAATATATAAGACACTAAAATCTCCGGTGTTCAATATATGTAACAGAGTGAAATGTTTAAGGAATAACATAAAATATAAAGCGATTGATTTAAGGAATAACATAAAATATAAAGCTATTGATCTCAAAGAATTTGTGTATATGATCCATGACTTGTATCTAAGCAGTTGGAAGGAGCTTTATAAATTAAAAGAGAAATACAAGCAGCATAAGGTAAACTAACTAACTACTATAAAAAAGATAGTTTGAGTTGAATGTGAAGAACATGCTCTTATTACATGTTTCTCTTTTTCCTGTTTGGTTTAACACAGTCTAGAGGTATGGCTAGAAAATATGCAGAGAATCTAACTTTGGTCATCGCCTAAGATTATCCAAAAAAATCTTAACATATCATTAAGGATTTTGGATTACATAGTTATGGAATTCATTGTAGCAAATAAGATTGTTTGCTGTTACTTAGACCCAAAAAAAATTCATTCGATTCTAATTAGTAGTTACAACAATATCCAAAATGAGATAAACCAGAGAAAGTAAAAAAGGTTCCAGCACAAAACCAAAGAAAAGTCTCTTAAATATTAAGATTGGAACAGAGACAGTGAGGAAGACAACGTTTCAGAGAGTATGGAGTGAGAATGATGAGATTATATTGCTTCAAGGAATGATAGATTTCAAGAATGATAGAAAGCTATCATTCTTGAAATCAATCATTTTCTATCATTCTTGAAATCAATCATTCATTGAAGGAACATAGTCTCATCATTTTCAAGCCATACTTTATGAAACATTGCCTTCTTCGCCGTCTGTGGTCCAATCTCCGTCTTGGTTACCTCCGTTGTAGCAGCTTTTTAGCCTCTTCTTATCCGTAGGAGGCGTTTAGGTTTTTTTTTTTTTAATTACTGAGAGGTTTTAGGTCTAGTCCCATTAGTGATGTTAAAATGGGACTATATAGACCCATTTAAAACGTTAAAACGTAAACCCATTTAAATGTTAAAATGTTAAAACGTAAACCCATTTAAATTTAGACCCATTTAATATATTTTTTTTTTAACACTTAATTTCCATTGATTATTGGAAGTAGTCTACATGTAACATGTTAATAATACAGGCAGGAATTAATGAAAGTAAAATAACGAAAATCACAGGAAGCAGGCATAGATTCTTTAGCTAGACTATCAGCAGCATGATTAAATTGGCGAGGGGTCCATGCTATTTTTGCATCTTCAAAACGTGACAGCCATGATTTAACATCCCGACTCCAGTTATGAACCCCAAAATAAGATTTGTGGTCTTGGCTGAGTCTTCCGCCACCTGGGTTCGATTCCCGTTGGGAGAGGCCTCCCCTTAAGTGGGTGAGTTTAATATGGCGTGGATCTCGCCCCGGTGATTAGTCTAGGCTTCGGCTTAGGATCACACCGGTCATACAAAAAAAAAAAAAAAAAAAAAAAAGATGATCTTTCTGAAACCTTTACACCAAGCATTTTGCATTGCCATTAGAAGTGCCATCAACTCTGCTTCAAGAGGTGTTAATACCTGCTGAATTTGAGATTTGCCTGCTCCAATGAAGATACCGTCCTTATCACGAAAGATCCAAACTGCTTTAGTACAGTTTTGCCCTGAATGGATATTGCAGTCATAGTTGCACTTGACATAATTGATAGGGGGGCGTCTCCATCGAGTGTGTGACATAGGCAGGTGAGATCTTCGAGTCAAGGGGTCTCCAGTAGATTGATCTAGGACCAGGGCCCATTCTCCTGCATCATAGCGAGCTTGCCGTAGATCATACATCCAATTTGTGGATTGTTGTTGAAACACCAATAAGTTCCTACTTTTCCAAAGTCTCTAGAGAATCCAGAGAGGAAGTTGTCTCATATCCTTTGCTAAGGACTGGTCCCGGATAATATTTAGTAGAAATCTGAACTTTGTCTCAAAGCTTTGGGTAGTACTAGTCAGGATGGCTGTGGGAAGTGGAGAGCCACGCCAGACATGTTGAGCATGAAAACATGTAAAACATAGATGATCAACTGTTTCCGGTGCTTGACAGCAACGTTTACATTGGGAGTTGCTGGTAATATGCCGATACATAAGGATGGAACCAAGTGCCAGTGTGTTGGAGAGGAGTCGCCATAAGAAATGTTTAATCTTGGGAGCTGTGTTGATTTTCCATATGGCTTCCTTGAATTTCGGTAAACCATCCGGAGGCCGAAAGACATTTTGATCATCTGCCATATGTGTACCCAACCAGTAACCCGATTTGACAGTATACAAACCTGACTTAGTATAATGCCATCCAAGTAGATCTGGCCCTTTTTCCATGCTGAGATGTATCTGCTGAACTATTGCCACATCTTCAGGTATTATTTCTTCCTGTAGTAAATCCATATTCCATCTATTACATGGCCCTTGAATTAACTCATGGACCTGCTGCAATTGAGAGATATGGGAAGGTCTTGGTCTTGGTGCTCTTGGGGGGCTTGTTGGAAGCCAAGGATCCATCCATAAACTTGTGGTTTGGCCATCACCGATCAACATTCGCATTCCTTTTTTTAATAAGTCACGGCCTTCTAGTATAGATCTCCAGGCAAATGAAGGTTGCTTACCAGGTACAACATTGAAAAGGTTGCTATTTGCAAAATAACGACCCTTAAGTAATTTTGAAAGCAAACTGTTAGACCATCCACAACCACATATCCTCACACATCTTAGAGTTATAAAAAAAAATAGGTTTTATTCAAATAGTGTCGATGGAGGCCATACCCGGGTCTTCCCGAAGATGTGTTTTGCATCGAGTATGAGTGTGACGTGTCAAGCTCGGATTGGATCCATTTTTTTTTTAATGAAATTATTTTCTCTTTTGCTTCTCTCTCGCTCGCTTTCTCTTTCGATTTGCATGAGAAAAAAATAAGAAAATTTCTTCGGAAATTCCAATATTTGTCTCTCTGTTTCTTCGATCGGAAGATTTGACTTTTTTCGAATTTGATTTTGTGTTGATTATCAATGGCGACCGCTTCGTCTTCTCCTCCGCCTTCAGACTCGCCGAGCGAAGAAACGCAAACGACGAATCAAGAAACGATGCAACAAGATTCGCCAAAGGAAACTAGTACTACAAAGGAGGAGGTGATGTACAAGACGAAATCGATTCAGTTCCTTGGACGAACTACACCTATCATTCTCCAAAATGAAAATGGACATTGTCCTTTATTAGCCATTTGTATGTTCCTTCTTCCTCCATTTTCGTCAACGTTAGAGTTGATTAAACTTGGTTTAGATCATCTTATAAGGTTTAGGAAAGTGGAATTTTGGTGTTGAGGTCATTGATTATTTAGGTTTTGGTTACTAATTTTGTGGAATTGTTAAAACTAAATGGAGAATCGGTGTTAGGTTTGCTGGTTCCGTACAATGTAGCGATCATCAGATTTTGTTGGTAAGTGTGAGAATTTATGCTAAGGAGTAATCTATTGATATAGATAATATTATGTAGATGTCTGAATCATGTTAATGTCTTAAGCTTATGAAATTTTCTCTGCGTAATTTCACATTTGAATTCCTGATTGTTATTGATTTATGGTTTGGTTACTGTCGACTAGGGTCAGAATCGATTTTCATGGTAAGAATGTATTCTCTTCTGTATTTGATTAGAAGTTCTTCAATTTAGGGATTTTGATGCTCTGGAAGTTTGGATTCTTCGAATTTGAGAATCTCAAGTGTTGGGAGTTCGATTGTTTCTTTTGATTGGATTACCACATAAATGGTTTAGATAGTTTGATTAGAGAGTTTGATTGTTTTGTTTAGAATTGTTATTCTCTTTACGTTTTCTTATTGGGGGAAATCAAATGACTTTAGAGTTTGATTAGAGGTATTAAAACAAAGCTTTCTTATTTTGAAATTTGTGTTGATGATACTGAATTGTTATGCTTTGTTTCTTCTTCTAGTGTTTGTAAAGTTAAACTGCTTTGTTAGTTTCAGAGCATATGATATAACTTGTGTTTTGATCTAAACTGCTTTGGGAAGTACTTTGAGATCTCTATTGATCTAAACGTTGAATTGCTTTGCGAAAGAAATGGTTGTATCAGAGTTGCTTGTTACATTGCCCTTTCATTAATTTTCTTAAATGGTTTCAGTTAGAGATTGTAGCTACAAGGTGATTTGAATCATTTAGGTTCTGAGTTCATATTCACTGGCCATACTCACTATTTGACCGTCCTCGGTTTGGTCCGGCCCTATATTTACGTTGGTCTAGCTAATCTATAAGCAGCCTCTGACGCAAATGTTAATAAGTGATTGCCAACTTATGCCCATTTTTTGCAGGCTTATAACTCAGGACTGTCAAATAAGCTAAAGCTTCTTGTAAGGGCTTCAAGGAAAGGATTTCAGCATATTACCTGCAATATAGCTGCATCAGAACATGAAGTAACTGAAGCCAATAGTCTCTCTGAAGACTTCATTAAATACGTAAGCTGTGGAGAATATTTCATGTTACTCTGTTCTATAACTCTATGACCAAGCTAATAACTTAAGCCAATTTCATGATGAAGTCAATTTGTTCTAAGATGACATCAATGTTTTATGTTTGTTTCTTTGTTCCTTTTCAATTTTATTATGTTTGTAATGTTTAAAAATTATATATATTTTTTTAAATAATGTTTTTTATGTTTTTGATTATTATATTAAATTATTACTTAGAAACAGGTTCTACCAATAATCAACTCCTATAACCTTGTTTCTAAACTTAACTTCTTACATTATTTTATTAATAAAACACCACAAACTCATATCTCACCACATTCCTCCTTGTGGATGCTCTTAGGAGCTTGTAGTATACGCCACGCCTGTTTACCCAAGAGGGCAACATTAAATTTCTCCACATCTTTAAATCCAAGTCCTCCCTCTTTCTTTGGGAGGCTGAATCTTTCCCACGAAACCCAATGCATACCATGAGAATCCGGTCCTTTACTCCACCAATACTTAGCCAGGAGATTATTGATTTCCTCACAGATACCTTTTGGTAGTTTAAAACAGTTCATTGTGTAGACTGGTAATGCCATAGCAACAGTCTTGATCATTATTTCTTTCCCAGCTTCTGATAAAAATCGACCGCTCCAACCACTTATGACCCATTTAATATTGTTTTGTTATACTATATACAATATAACCAAAAACTTAATTAATTATTTAAAATATTCTGATGATTATTTATTTCATTAAATTTGGTTAATAAATAATTATATAATTCAATTTATTATTTTATTAAATGTTTTTATTTGCTATTTTGTGGAAAATATTTTTTGGTGATAAACGTAATTTTACGATTTTGGCGGAAAAACGCGGTTTTTGCGGTTTTGGTGAGAAAACACGATTTTGTCAGAAAAAACGCTATTTTAAATTGGTACCCATTTGTTTATGTTAAAATTTATTTAATAAATCTATATATATATATATAATAGGAGAGTTGTCTCTCCTCTTAGAGTGTCCACATAAGCGACACCTCAGCGTACACATCATCATATATTTTTAATAGGTATAAAATGTTACTAAAAAGATTCGAACCTCTTACCTTATCAATGTAATGAGTGCATTCCAAACCAAATTGCCATTTAGATCGTTTTGATTGATATCAAAATTTAAACTATATATGTTACTTTATAAAAGTTCCACCACAATTTATTTACTAAAAGAAGAAACATTTTAAAAAAATTAATCCACATAATTTTATATTATCATCTTTTGATAAACTAAAATATTTGTTCACAAACAATAACATGGTTTAATATAAATAAAAAGTAATATAATAAAACACACAAAAATACGTGATAAAAAAATAGGACAAAAATACAAATAAAAGTTAATGAATTAATCAAACACAGCACAAAAAATATTTAAGATAAAAATATGAATAGAAATTAGATGCATATAGATAATTTTCAAACACATATAATTTATATATGAAAAATAGAAAACATAAAAAAAAGTTATCACGCTAAAAAAACATTAACTTTTTCAAGAGTTATAAAATATTTAGATTAAAAAAAAAAGTTTATATGATAGTAAACTATAGAATTTAGATTACACGAAATAAAAATATCTATTTTTCAAGAAAAAGTATGTATCAAAAATTAAGATAAAATATATATAAAAAATTGTATAATATATTTAAGGAAAGAATTGTGATTTAAAAGTACAATTATATACAAGATTTCTTCAAACAATAAGGTTAGAGTGCAATATTCCATGAAAAATGCAATGTATGAGAATAAGAAGAATTCAAAGATAAAATTTAATATGTAGGAAAAAAAACATTTTATAATAGACAAGAAAAATAAAAAATAAAAATGAAATAGATAAAGAGAAAATAATTTAACATAAGTTTACAATGAATCAACAATTCAATCAATTATTTTAACGAAAAGAACGTGAAAAGAGAAAATGTCGCGAGGTGGACGACTGCATCTTAGAATATGACGAAAAAATAACACCGAAATAATTTTAAGAGAAATTGACTAAATTCAAAAAAGATGTATGAACATGATATGGTCGAGATTGTTTTCTATTTCCTTTCATTTTTTTAACTAATTGTTTACCACATGTTATCTAAGAATTCGTTATTTTCTTCAAGAGAAACATTATTTTCAATAAAATCTATGTTATATATAATTTCATAAATAAGTTTATGTCTATATAGAATTATCTTTTAAAATTAATTCACTATATTTATTTACGCCTTATATTATTAATAGTTTCTAAGTACAATCCCGCGCATCGCGCGGGGTCACAAATCTAGTGAGTATAATTGGAGAACCCTATTTAAATCTCATATAATGTATCCATTTATCTATATATATATGCAGTTGACAAAAAAAAAAATGTATCCATTTATTAAATGGGTGTGTCAAGCCCATATTAAATTCATATAATGTACCCATCGCCTAAGATTATCCAACAAACATCCTAGATCATTTAATATGATTTCTTCCCAAGTATTAGTCGGACCAACGACCTCTAGATTTTGCCTGACGACCTTTTGGTTATTCTTCTTTACGACGATTTCTTTGTAATTTCTCTCGGCTTCACTGTTTACAAACATGGATTATTTATTCTGGCGACAAGCAGAACATGATTACAATGATTCTTATCCCTGGATATTATGATACATTTGGAAGGTTAGAAATGCCAAACTTTTTGAAAATATAGATGAGAAGCCTCCCGAGGTAGTTCGTTTGGCTAATACGGAATCTCAGGCTTGGCAAAAGGCTCAAGTAGAGGAGGAGGATATTACCCCGAATATCCAGGTGCATCAGCACAGGACCCTCCTACGCTCAAACCTTTTGCCATCTACTTTTACTGGACATCGGTGTTATGTGGATGGATCATGGAAGGAGACGGATAACTTTGCAGGTTATGGCTGGTACTGCATTGGCTCTGATTCAGCGACAACAATGGGAGCGGCCAACCGACGGAGAAGTTTGTCACCCTTACATGCAGAGTTGGAGGCCTTGATGTGGGCGATGAGATGCATGATTGGTGCTGGAAATCTACATGTAGCGTTTTTGACTGACTGCTCTGACCTGGTGAAGATGGTGTCTTTTCCAACAGAATGGCCGGCATTCGCAGTTTACCTAGAAGACATCGCAACCGATAGGGAAGAATTTTCATCTTTCTCTTTGTCCTTTATTAAACGAAGCGAGAATGTACGAGCGGATAAGTTGGCACGAAATGTTCGTGCCCTACCGCATTGTGTTACTCTTGTAAACCACATTCCGCCAAATTGGTTTCTTTAAGCTAATCAATATATGCAATTGACAAAAAAAAAGAATACACTATTACCTAGTATAACGTACTGACCGCACCTTTTAATGGGCCCCACGTCCACTTGCGACCCGTGGGCCCACCCATATCCGATTTTCGGTTAGGTATGTCCGGGAAACTTTAAAGACTTGTTTACCGCCACATGATCTTTTTCTATGTTTTGTCATCATTCACACAGTTTCGTCAATCATTTTCCGGAAAGTCACACATCCAGACATTCTGAAACTACTTCAACATAAGCATGCTTAACTGTAGAGTTCTCTCAGAACCATTGACCGATAAGATAAATGCACTTTGAGGAAATAGGTGGTTATAGGGACTAAGATATACATCACTAGATTTACTTCTATTTTACCGAGATACGACCTTATCTCATATAAGGGAACTCTTATGTGTATATATACTCTTCTACATATGTGAATAAGATCAACACTTTACAGATTATTTCATGGTATGAGAGCCTTGATCCTATTTATGTGGATTATGGTTTTGTTATGTTAGTTTCCGCGATTATGAAAAGAAAAAAAAAATGATTCGAGCTTTCTCTTTAGTTTGTTCCTCTTTCTCTTTGTTTTTTGGGAAAATCACACATACTTCATTGATTTTCTTCTTTTTCAGTTTTGTTGCAAAAAAAAAAAAAGAAAGAAAAAAAAAAAAGGTGTTATCGTCTCATTCATCAAGACTTGGCATGACTGGCCATGACGTCTAATACGATTTGGCGAGGAAAGATGGTGTCAATGGCACATGATTGTGGTTTCTTAATTAAGAAATCAATTATTCTTTGGTTTTTTTACGAACAAATATTTGTTCGATGACTATTGATGAACACCTCCGATGACTTATGGTGGTGGTGATGAAACAACTCCAACAATGCTGTGGAGATGATAATGACCTAACGGCTGGGTGTTAGACGCTTTGACCTTACAACCGGGTATAAACGTCGATGATCTAACGGCTGGGTGTTAGCCGCTTTGACCCTATGACAGGGTATAAACGTCGTTAATGATCCGACGACCGGATGTTACAGCCGCTTTGACCCCACGACCGGGTATAAACATCGACGATGACCCGACGGCCGGGTATAAAGCCGTTATCTTCAAGCCAAAAAGAAACTTGGATTCATTGATGGATCCCTTCCGAAACCGACCTCCGATCCCGATTTGAGCTTGTGGCTCGCTGCAAATTCCATGATCATTGGCTGGATTTGCACCTCTATTGATCCCGCCATCCGTTCTACAGTTTCCTTTGTCTCTGATGCTTCTACCTTGTGGGAAAGCCTCCGTCTTCTTTTCTCCGTCGGCAACGGCGTTCGAAAACAAGTCTTGAAAGATGAAATCGCCACTTGCCGTCAAAACGGCAAACCTGTTTTGGAGTACTACGGGCGATTGACCAAACTTTGGGAAGAACTTCAAAATTACAAAACAAGTCGTGTCTGTACTTGTGCTGCTGCCACCGAACTCGCAAAGGATCGTGAAGATGACAAGGTTCATCAATTTCTCTTTGGATTGGATCTTCCTCGCTTCAGTCATATTCGTTCTACTATCACTGACATTGATCCGTTACCACCACTCAACCAAGTGTACTCACGTGTCGTCCGCGAAGAACAGAATCTTAACGTCGGACGCACGCAAGAAGCTATCAAAACAGAGGCAGTAGGTTTCAACGTGAAAACAGAAACACCCATGGCTGCTGCTGTCTCGGGACCCAAATTCCGTGACCGCTCCACTCTCTCTTGCACTCATTGCCGCCGGTAGGGACATGACATCTCGGAGTGCTTCTTACTTCATGGATATCCGGATTGGTATCATGAACTCAAAGGAAATAGCCGCAATGACAACAATGCTGCTAATTGACCCAATACGGACTCACGCCCAGTTCAACGTGGTGGTCGGCCAGCTCGTGGCTCTGGCCGCGGACGAGGACGCGTTAATAATGCTTGGGTCGCTTCTCAAGATGACAACTCTGACCAGATTGCTCATCTCATCAATCTCTTACAGTCACAACGTTCCAACACGTCGTGTGAACGGTTATCGGGTAAAACTTGTCTTACCGATGTTATTATTGATACAGGTGCTTCTCATCATATGACGGGAGACCTTTCTATATTGGTGGATGTTGTTGACATCATACCATCGGCCGTAACGAAGCCGGATGGCACAGCCTCTCGTGCCATCAAATGTGGCTCGCTTCCATTAAGCTCCACTTATATTCTTACCGACGTGTTGTTTGTGCCAGACTTTGATTGTACACTCATCTCTGTTTCAAAACTCTTGAAACAAACGGGCTCAATTGTGATCTTCACTGATACATTATGTTTCTTGCAGGACCGTTTTTCGAGAACTTTGATTGGAGCAGGTGAAGAGGGTGAGGGAGTGTACTATTTTACTAGAGTTCTGGCTGCTCGTGTTAACAAAGTTTCGAAAGATGCTGCATCTTCTGGAGCCTTGTGGCATCGTAGATTAGGACATCCATCTTCTGGTGTTTTGTTTTCTTTATCTGAATGTGTACAATCTCCTCATGATGTTGAAGAGATCAAGCGTTGTGACACTTGTTTTCGGGCAAAACAAACTCGTGAAATTTTTTATGATAGTTCTAATAAAGCATCCGAATGTTTTTCCTTAGTTCATTGTAACGTATGGGGTCCTTATCGAACACCATCCAAAAGTGGCGCAGTATACTTCCTTACATTGGTTGATGATTACTCTCGCGCTGTTTGGACCTACCTATGACTTCCAAATCGGAAGTCCCTCTTCTAATTCGTAACTTCTGTGCTATGGCAGAAAGACAATTTGGAAAACCGGTGAAATCATTTCGGAGTGACAATGGCACAGAATTTATGTGTCTTACTACATATTTCCAAGCACATGGTATCTTACATCAAACGTCTTGTGTAGATACTCCTCAGGAGAACGGGCGCGTCGAACGTAAACATCGTCACATTTTGAATGTGGCACGTGCTTGTCTCTTCGAGAGTTATCTCCCAACTGCATTTTGGGGTGAGAGTATTCTCACGGCTACACATCTCATCAATCGCACACCATCATCTGTTTTACATGGGAAGATGCCGTATGAGGTTCTGTTTGGCAAACGTCCCTCCTATGACATGATACGCACGTTTGGGTGTTTGTGTTACGCACACCATCGTTCAAGTGACAAAGATAAGTTTGGTTCTCGAAGTCGTAAATGTGTGTTTGTTGGTTACCCTTATGGGAAGAAAGCTTGGCGATTGTATGATATCTAGACGGGACAATTCTTTTCTAGTAGAGATGTTCGATTTCAAGAAGATCTTTTCCCTTACTCTACTATACAACAACACGTCTCATCTCCACCACTGGCTACTGTTGTTGACGATGACTCGAATTGGTTATTTCTGATGAGTCTTATTTTTATCGTTTTTAGTCTATGTTTTAAGATTGTATTTTGAGTCAACTAACATAGCTATATTAGATAGATATTAGGACTATTTGCTTTACTTAGTGATTTACAGGTCTAAAGAGAGAATATTGGAAAAGAAAGGATGTTGGATCAAATAAGAGTGCAAATGAACCAAGCATGAAGAAGTCGACCAATCGTGAAGAAATGAAGGAGGATCGACCGATCCAACCAGAGGATCGGTCGATCCCTGAAGATTTGCGGCTCACGATTGAAGAGGTGGCAGAACCGACCAACCAGGCCCATGGACCGTTCGATCCAATCAAGAGATTTGGCCCAAGACGAAGAAAGACGGTGGGATCGACTGATCCACCCCGAGGATCGATCGATCCCCACTTGCCGACTCTCCAAGGATTTCCATTCTTCTTCTTTCCATTTTCTCTTCTGTTTTCCTTTTGCGGCCTCTCTCCCTTTACTATATAAAGAGGGGCTCGCCTCTTGTAATCATACACAATTCATTCTACAACTTTTAGAGTTTGTAAGAGATTTACATCTCAATACACTCTTAGTTTTATTTTTAATAAAGATGTCTCTTTATAGTTTCATCTTTTTTTTAGTTTTTATGTTTGAGTAGTTTCCTTATTAGGCTACGGTTATTCTGAAGGGATGTGATCCGATTGTTAGGTTGTTAGTTTGGGAATTTATTTTATAGTTCTTCTTCTATGTTGTTCTTAATGCTAGGGCTTGAGTAGCTAACTTGTTCTAGATCATAGGTGATTAATCATGGCATCAGAAGTGCTGTTTAGTCTTCGGAATTTAGCATAGTCGAGCAAGGTAATCCATGGCCAACGATGGTTGTAGTCATGGCACCTTGTGAACATATCAATTTTGTCTATTAATGCTAGCTTTACTTTGTTAGGCGAACCGAAGGTTTAAGTTTTAATTTAGTATTGCTAAGGTTTAAGTTTCAATTTAATCGATTTAATCGTTTTGTCACATCCCAGATGATTTCCCTATGCCTAATATTTATTTATTATTACTTGCTATTTAATTTCTCGTTAGGTTGTTAGAAAAATAAATCTCTAATTATATTTTGTCTTAGATTAATTTAATCTATTAATTTTAAAGTGTATCTCTGGTGTCTGTGGATTCGACCCTAAAGTACTACTATGATTACCGTTTTGATCCGGTATAGTGTATGATAGGTTTTTATTTGTTTGTTCATTTGAGTGCAGATCAAATTGGCGCTGTTGCCGGTGACCAATAGATGCCTTTAGAATTTTAGAATTGAATTTAGTTTAAGATTTTACTTTCTCGTATTATACTAACTATTTTTATTTTTATTTTCTTTCAGGTGCATGCAATTGAGGAGCCACAAGGCTACTGATTTGGTTGCACTTTCTATCGAAGAACTAGGCCGTTTGGAACGAAGAAGAAGGACCAACTCCGAACCAGTTGAAATGAATCCCCAAGACGTGCTACCAGCTGGAGATAACCAGAATGGCAACAACCCACCACCACCTGCCTTGCTTGAAGGAGGGAACAAACCCCCCTTATGTCCTGCCTGCTGCTGCCGGACCGGTCGGTCTACAACTCGGACCGGTCGATCTTCGTGCTGTCGGACCGATCGATCCACACCATAGACCGGTCGATCCTCTTGCTGCTGCACAACCTGCTCGTACGCTTGGTGAGCAAGATACACCGGATCATATTTACGCGAACCGGTCTGCGCTTCGTCCTCCGAATCCCACACGTCAGGACTATGAGATCAAGTACAGCTTGATCAACCTCGTCCAAAACCGATGCTTTAACGGTTTGCCCACGGAGAACCCGATGGACCACATCGAGGCATTTGAAGCATTGTGCAATACCACGAAGGCTAATGGAGTTTCCGACGACTATCTGAGGCTGACCTTGTTTAAGCTCTCGCTTGGAGACAAGGCTTTGAGATGGCTCAAGATGTTGGAGCCTAGTTCCATAACCACCTGGGATGCGTGTCGTGCGAAATTTCTCAATCACTTTTTCACGAAGGCCCGATCAACACGTATGAGGAACCAAATTGTCACCTTTAAGCAAAAGGCTATCGAGACCTTTAATGAAGCTTGGGAACGATTCAAGGAATACGTGAAGGACTGCCCCCATCACGGTTACACGCAGGAGAGCCTCATGACCACCTTCTATGGCGGCATTGATACTCAATATCAGATGGCCCTTGACACTGCAAGCAAGAAAGACTTCTCGACCAACACCGTCATGCAAGCGACGGCGCTTATCGAGAACTTGACAAGGAGTAATAGCGACCATGCTCCTGAGTACGACTGGTCAGTAAAAGTGAAGGCTGTGGAGACTGATGCGCTTAAAGATCTCACGCAGAAGGTGAACCTTCTTCTTGCGCGTGAACAGCAACCCATCAAGGCATGCGAGTTGGAAGAAGATGAAGACTTGGAGGAGCTTAATTACATTGGAGGTTACCGTGGTTTCAATCCCAATTACCAGAACCACCCTAACCTCTCTTATCGCAGCAATAACGTGGAGAACCCGCAGGATATGGTGTACCCTCCACGCCAACAAGGAAGCTTCAACAAACTATCGGGATTCGCTACCTACCCGCCTAAGCTAGCTGCCCCTCAGGAGAACAAGCTGGAGACGATGATGCACTCTCTGATCGAGAGCCATAAGAAGAGTGCATCTGAGATCAATGCTAAGATTGACGGGATGTATGGTGACCTTAATGGGAAGTTCACTACCTTGGCGACAAGAGTTGACTCGTTGGATCGAAGGGTTTCATCTATTGCTTCCAGCTCCAAAGGGAAAGAAGCTTGTAATGTTGTCGTGACTCATTCTGGAGTTAATACAAGCCTCAAGTCCGGTGTGTTTGGAGATATTCCGAGTTTTTATTGCCCAAGATCAACCGATCCTATACCCCGATCGACTAATCCTCCTGCTGGTTTCACTCTGTTGACCCGAGAGGTTAGATCGACCGATCCTACCCTAGATCGATCGATCCGTGCTGATGTTCCAGACGTTTCAAACTCGTTTTCAAATGAGAATGATGCACACTTCGTTGCTAAGGCTGATGTACTCCCCTACAAGCCTCAGAGTCCTTATCCATTAATGCCTAAGGCCAAGATCGACGAGAAGAAGTATAATAGGTTCAAGGACATCATTGGCGAGTTGATAAAGGAAGCTACACTTTCCGAAGCGTTGGGAGAACTCCCGTTTTTGAAGAAGATCTGCAGAGATGTGATCAATGATATTGAAGATGCCATAGAAGTTGATGCTTGTTAAAGTGGAGAAGCTTGAAGATCCGGGCAAGTTTGTGGTGCCATGTTCGATTGATGGAGAAGTCTTTGCCAATTCCCTGTGTGATTCGAGATCAAGCGTGAATGTCATGTCAATGGCGACCGTCTGTAGGCTTGATCTCCAAGGGATGGTGACTTCGCAATGCTCTTTGAAGTTTGCTAATGCTTCCACGACGACTCCTCAAGGCTTTATTGGTGATTTGGAGGTGCGTATTGGCAACCATTTGGTACCCACCGACTTCCATGTAATAGAGATGAGTGGAGGCTCGGAAACTCCCTTGATCTTGGGAAGTGCTTTCCTGACCACGGTTGGAGCCGTGTTTGACCTTGAAAAACCCAAGACGACTTTCACCAAGATTGACAAGAATGTAGCCTACCATCCGGTGCTCGAAGCAAATCATCCTGGATCTAACTTTGCCGATGTGTTCGTAGTTATGAAGAGGACGCCTCGTATCCGCGTGAATCGCCAATGGCCTTTCCCTCCGCATACAGCCGGAGTTGTGAAAAGGAATTGCAATTGCAACCCTCCATGCTTTGACCCCACCGAGAACCAAGAAGGAATGAGAGATGAGATTCATCCACATGATCTCAACATGTTCGAGATACGAGTGAGGATGGTGCCGGACGATTATAGTTTCGAAGAAGCTTGGTTCAATTATCCCGGTTTGCAAAAGTGCTTTTGGAGGAGTAGGGAACCTCTCTATGCCATCGAAGCACACTTCTATAGGGCACGTAAGAGAGCTAAGGAGAGGAGATGTCTCCTCAAGATGGAAGACCCCGGCTGCTTCGTAATTCCATGTGCTATTAATTGAGTCTCGGTGTACAATTGTCTATGCGACTCGGGAGCCAGGACAAGTGTGATCCCTACCGCTATCGCTTCTCGATGTGGAATCACCGATTGTTTCCCATCTACAACAAACCTCTACATGGCCGACGAGTCCATGGTGGTTCCAAGAGGGGAGCTTCACGATGAAATGGTGCGAATTGGCGATGTGGATGTCCCCACGGATTTCAAAGTTGTGGATGTACCCGGGAAGCGTCAACAAGTTATCTTCGGGAGAGCCTTTTTGACTATTGTTGGAGCTGTTATTGATGCTCCTAATCACCGAGTGTGCTTCACCAATATCGACAAGGAGGTCTTCTATCATGTCACGCCAAGAGGGAACGCGATTAGACCCATCCGTATCGAAGAGGAAGGTCGCAGTGTGAGCATCTCAGGAGGACGAGTTGGATTTCCAAGGACTTGTTCACAAGCCTAGAAGAAAGAAAGTCAAGCTATAGACTTAAAACAAGCGCTTCCGGGAGGCAATCCGATGTTTTTGTACTAACTATTATATTTTTGAGCTTTTGATTTTGTTTCTTCTGATTTTTAAAGTTAAGACTATTTATATTTGAGGATTTTTAATCAGTGAATCAATGAGAATGCCTAAATGTTTCAGGAATAGGTTTTAATCGCATTAGGATGCGAAATTTTGGTGATCAGACGCTTAGGATCGATCGATCTCCACGAAGGATCGATCGATCTCGTCTTATTTTTATCGTTTTTAGTCTATGTTTTAGGATTGTATTTTGAGTCAACTAACCTATATTAGATAGATATTAGGACTATTTGCTTTACTTAGTGATTTACAGGTCTAAAGAGAGAATATTGGAAAAGAAAGGATGTTGGATCAAATAAGAGTGCAAATGAGCCAAGCATGAAGAAGTCGACCAATCGTGAAGAAATGAAGGAGGATCGACCGATCCAACCAAAGGATCGGTCGATCCCTGAAGATTTGCGGCCCACAATTGAAGAGGCGGCAGAACCGACCAACCAGGCCCATGGACCGTTTGATCCAATCAAGAGCTTTGGCCCAAGACGAAGAAAGACGGTGGGATCGACTGATCCACCCCGAGGATCGATTGATCTCCGCTTGCCGACTCTCCAAGGATTTCCATTTTTCTTCTTACCATTTTCTCTTCTGTTTTCCTTTTGCGGCCTCTCTCCCTTTACTATATAAAGAGGGGCTCGCCTCTTGTAATCATACACAATTCATTCTACAGCTTTTAGAGTTTGTAAGAGATTCACATCTCAATACACTCTTAGTTTTATTTTTAATAAAGATGTCTCTTTATAGTTTCATCTTAGTTTTAGTTTTTATGTTTGAGTAGTTTCCTTATTAGGCTAGGGTTATTCTGAAGGGATGTGATCCGATTGTTAGGTTGTTAGTTTGAGAATTTATTTTATAGTTCTTCTTCTATGTTGTTCTTAATGTTAGGGTTTGAGTAGCTAACTTGTTCTAGATCATAGGTGATTAATCGTGGTATCAGAAGTGTTGGTTAGTCTCCAGAATTTAGCATAGTCGAGCAAGGTGATCCATGGCCAACGATGGTTGTAGTCATGGCACCTTGTGAACATATCAATCTTGTCTATTAATGCTAGCTTTACTTTGTTAGGCGAACCGAATGTTTAAGTTCTAATTTAGTATTGCTAAGGTTTAAGTTCCAATTTAATCGATTTAATCGTTTTGTCACATCTCGGATGATTTCCCTATGCCTAATATTTATTTATTATTACTTGCTTATTTAATTTCTCGTTAGGTTGTTAGAAAAATAAATCTCTAATTATATTTTGTCTTAGCTTAATTTAATCTATTAATTTTAAAGTGTATCTCTGGTCTCTGTGGATTCGACCCTAAAGTACTACTATGATTACCGTTTTGATCCGGTATAGTGTATGATAGGATTTTATTTGTTTGTTCCTTTGAGTGAAGATCAATTTCCACCTCAATCCTCGGCTTTGCCTACCTCGCTACGTGAGGTTGAGCCTCTAGTGGCTCCACCGGTTTCGTCACCGGATAACTCTACTACGATCCTCAATCCGATTCCCATATCTACTGTACTGCCATCAACGGAGCCCTCAACTCAACCAAGCTCTCCGAGTACTCCCATTTCTACTTCGAAGAACTCCACGACTCCATCATCGCCGCTATCGCCATCTTCTCTGTCATCTTCACACGGTGCTGCTCCGACTTCTCCTACTACTCCAGGCTTAGCTGAATTATTAGGCAAAGGTTGCCGCGAAAAGAAACCCTTTGTTCTTCTTAAAGATTACGTCACGCATAATGTACACTCTCTCCCTACCGCTTCTTCACCTGGTCTCTCCTCTTTAAACTCTTCGGCATCGGTCTCTGGTAAGATCCTCTATCCCATATCTCAGTGCTTATCTGACTCTGGTTTTTCTGCAAACCATATAGCTTTCATGGCAGCTATTCTAGATAGCACAGAACCACACCATTTCAAAGACGCAGTCCTCATTAAAGAATGGTGTGTGGCTATGCAAAAAGAAATTGATGCGCTGGAAGAAAACCATACATGGGATATCACTGATTTGCCTCCTGGGAAGAAAGCCATCAACAGCAAATGGGTCTACAAACTGAAATTTAATTCGGACAGCAAACTAGAGCGACACAAAGCTCGCTTAGTAGTTATGGGCAATCATCAAAAAGAAGGGACAAATTATAATGAGACTTTCGCTCCGGTAGCTAAAATGACGACAGTTCGGTCTCTTCTTAGTGTCGCCGCTGCCAAAGATTGGGAAGTTCATCAAATGGACGTCCACAATGCCTTCTTACATGGTGATCTCGATGAAGAGGTCTATATGAAACTCCCTCCAGGTTTCAAATCGGCGGATCCTACCAAGGTTTGTCGTCTTCGGAAGTCCCTCTACGGTCTTAAACAAGCACCTCGGTGTTGGTTCTCCAAACTCTCTACAGCGCTTAAACAACTCGGCTTCACTCAAAGCTATCAGGACTACTCGTTGTTCTCTTTGATACAAGGACCGAATGTTATACACATTCTTGTGTATGTGGATGATTTTGTTATTGCAGGCAATAATCTTTCGGCGATTAATCGTTTCAAGATACAGCTTAGTGAGCGTTTCCATATATATTTTTTCGTTGAAATATATGGTCTTAATGTGGTCATATATGAAAGATCTTGGCAAGTTGAAATATTTTTTGGGGATTGAAGTATCTCGCGGCAAAGAAGGTTTTTGTCTTGCCCAACGTAAGTATGCACTCGACATCATCAAAGAGGCTGGTCTCTTAGGAGCCAAACCATCTGCCGTTCCCATGGAGCTTAATCACAAGCTCGGCTCCGTCGATGGTCCGCTGTTCGACAGTCCTGAGCAATATCGCCGATTGGTTGGTAGATTCATTTACTTAACCATCACACGTCCGGATTTGAGTTATGCCGTTCATATCCTATCTCAGTTCATGAAGACTCCGCTTGTTGCTCATTGGGACGATGCCCTTCGTCTTGTTCGCTATCTTAAAGGGACTTACTCACAAGGCATTCTTCTCAGATCGGATAGTGCTCTTTCTATCACTGCCTATTGTGACTCTGATTTTCAATCCTGCCCACGAACGCGTCGTTCTCTGTCTGCATATGTTGTTTACTTGGGTGATTCTCCAATATCTTGGAAGACAAAGAAACAAGACACCGTCTCTAACTCTTCCGCCGAAGCTGAATATCGTGCAATGGCGTTTACTTTGCGAGAGCTCAAGTGGTTAAAAGCTCTCATGAAGGATTTGGGTGTTGTTCACTCTCATCCCATGCAACTTTACTGCGATAGCCAAGCCGCAATACACATCGCAGCGAATCCGGTCTTCCACGAGCGCACCAAACATATAGAATCTGATTGTCATCAAGTGCGCGATGCTGTTCAAGCCAAGCTCATCACTACCGAACACATTTCTACCAAGGATCAGGTGGCGGACCTTCTCACCAAATCACTACCAAGACCTGCATTTGAACATTTACTGTCCATGTTTGGTGTTAGTAATTACGTAGCACCAACGTAAAGGGGGGGGGTATAGGGACTAAGATATACATCACTAGATTTACTTCTATTAATTTTACCGAAATACGACCTTATCTCATATAAGGGAACTCTTATGTGTATATATACTCTTCTACATATGTGAATAAGATCAACACTTTACAGATTATTTCAGTGGTCAAATCATTTTTTTTTTAAACCTCTTCGCATGGACACATAGACCTCATACAAAGATGTTACACCTAGCTATATACTTTGATGTGACTCTCAAGAATATATCGATAAAGAGATCGATTGGGATTTCGTCTTCGTTTTCTCTTCTTGAAGTAGAAGACTTTGTATTGGATTGAAAGATCGCTAGACGACTTTCGCTCTATGCTCTTCCTTGATTTCAACTTATTTATGATAAGTTTAACCGGAGATGATATTGTTTCAGTGACATTCCATATATTATTTGATTCAAATCTATATGATAGAATTATGATTCATATAATTTGCGAGTAACCTTATCTTGAAAGCAATTATCTTATCAGAAAATATAAAAATAGTACGTAGATGCATAAAACAATATTCGAATTATAAACTAACTTAAAACCAAAGCTAACTCTTTTATAAAAAAAATCCCTACATTTACATAAGATACACATCTTCTACATAGTCTAAAAAGGTGTGAATTCTTTGATTGTGATCAAGTGCTTCAAGACCTTGGATTCTAACACATAAGATAGTGTTCCTCTCGAAATTGTAGTAGTAAACATAGAAAGGAGCTGATAGATAGAACTGTGACAACACAATTTCACCAGTACTTGTCGCTCCAACAAAGCATAATTCCGTCATCCACGCTTGCGCACACAACAAATCAGGCATCATGTAGACAATATGCATTGAGAATTTATGATTATTGGCATCCTCAAGGTCCAAGAAGAACCTACTAACATGTTGCTATCTAAGTTAATAAATTTGAATTCCTTAGACCTAACATGAAAGCAAACTATAAGAGAAATCCGCGAACCTCTTTTGACTTCAGCTCGGTAATACAAAACACCATTGATGCATATCCCATCATATAAAGGATACTGCGCTTTGCAACATTCAATCGTTCTCCAAGAAAGTTTTACCAATCCCTAGTGTCATAACTTGGTACTTTTCTACTATAACACCTAATCCCAAACATGTCCAAGTCAAGCATAATACCTTGAATTGTTTGTCGATAGGATCAAACCCGAAATAGCTTCTCGCACCAATAAACTTCTCTCCCATTTCAGGTAAGGTTAAAGACTCTCCAGTGACAGAATTACAAATCACAACAATCTTACGATGATTAGTTTCTTGATATTGACCACAAACAAACCCATTGATAGGGAGACAAATCTGGGAGGGACGAGTTGTTGTGAATTTCTTATGATGATTAGAACCAAAAAAAGATGAGACTACACTAGAAGAGTTCTCAATAGGATCTTGAGGTTGAGGTGATGAGAAGAATAACAATGCGTCCTTAACTTGGAACGCAAACAAGATTCCTGGAGAACCAGAAGACTTGATAGAGAGCAATTCACTGATATGTGGATGGCGAAAAATGGATGACAAAAGCTTTGATACGCAACGAAAAGCTGTTATAGATTTCACCGGCAATCTCGAGAGTATATTGATAACAATATCATTTGGAAGGTCAAATATATTGCATCGTGAGATTGTTACGGCATCATTCGAGACTTGTAGATTGTTCATGTGGAATGTTAAACTCTATAGCCTTAAAGAGATGAACAAAAGATGGAAGCCAAAGATTTCTCAATGGAATGTGCATTGTTACATGTTGTTAGTAATTTATAGGATAGATACATGTTGTTACAAGATCGATGGCTTTATCAAATACAAGGTTTTGGCAAAACAAAACTACAACTCCTTACAAATTCTCGAAGTTCATTAATTATAGTTTATTTGATAAAATTTTAAATCATTTTTTTATATATCTAAATAGTCATGTCACTTTTGCAATATGTTATGATGGTCACACACTTGAACTCTATAAACTTTCATAAATGCAACTTCAAAAAGATAGTAAATGTTAAGGAAAATAGTATTTACTATCTTAAGAAATTATGAACATAAACACCAAATATTCATTTTCTTGGTATTGCACAAGCTTACATTACTAACTATGAAAGGTGTTTTTTCCTCTTTGGTTTTGGAAGTAAGGGAAAAAATATTTTGGTGATTCTACTTGCTGCTCTTTGATATATGTTTAGTTCTCTTTAATTTTGTGTCTAGCATAATTTGTTTTTAGTCAAGACCCGGTGAAAAGAAATGCTTTCCAGATTTGGTATGTTCTTTTAACTTAATGAATTCATAACTTCCTCAGTAAAATTAGGTACCGACTTTACAGAATTAGTTAAATTAGCTAAATGCAAAATAAGAAATACTTTAATGATAAGTAAATATTGTTTGAAATATTAGATTGGAGGAGCATGTATAAATTTGATTTGTGTTACTGTATTTAAGATAACATATATATAATTTTGCAATTTATAACGAAAAATAATATGTCAACAATAGACTTACTATTTATTTTTTTTTTCATATTATCTATCAAACACTTATTCTATTATTAAAACATTAAATATATTATTGTTTTAATTTATTTGATTTCAGCGAAAAATACAAAAACAATAACACCTTGCTTAGGACGCGAGGACTACACTAGTTTAGACTTTGATTATTGATTGATGAAAAGCTCTGTCTACAAAAACAAATCGATCTATGAAAAAAAAAAAAAAGGTAATAAAGAAAAAATTCACGTTTCATGAACGTATTGGTGATTCATTCGCGTAAACCAAACAAACATCCAAAAAAGAGATATGAAACCGAGCATCGTTCTCGATTTCGTTCAAGTCGTGGATTATTAGAAATCATGACTACGAAAACATCACATTGTTTTGTCAAGATGTCCTTTATATTTGTCAAACCTTTTCAAGAGGTCTTTTATATATATGTTATATGTATTTATATCTTGTATGATGTATGCATGTATTTTTATGTCTATTTAATATAATATTTCATTAGTAACTACCATATGCGGTTAAGACCTCAAGCAGGTCAAAGATCACTAATTAAACAAACAGTTTAACAAGATGGTGAGACCAATTTTTAAACACAATCACTCAAAAAAATTAGGTTCAATCTCACTTAAGATTTTTTTTTTATATACATTAAAGTGTTACCAATCGAAAAATCGGCTATTTTATATCACGGCGTTATTTCTTATTCACACAATTTTCATTTCTATTACTCCCTTAAACTTGGTGTTCACTTGTGGTGTTAAAAAGAATGTGTCTTGTGAATAGAATTAATTAATGTGGTTGAAAAAATTAGAAAGATATAAGAAAAGAATGAAAATTATGGTGAGATTCGATTTACAAAAAGTAGAACCGATTAGATTCCATAGGTGAATGAATGTGGGAAGAAGATGAAGATGGCTTTTTGTCTCTTTCTCACAAAAAAACATTTAAGTTTTTGGTTGATGAAACTTTAATGTTCCTTCTCTTATCTTCTTTACTTTCCGATTCCGATTAAATGAAGCTGCAAACAAAAACAAAAAAAAAACATTTTAAATTCCAACACAAAACTTTTAACAATGATAAAAGTGAAGAAACCAAAGTAAAACTTACGAGATTATTAACAGGCTTCTTCCAGTAGAATCCATGAATGATTAGGAATACAAGATTGCAAGCAATGAGAATGTAGATCGGTAAAGCGTATATTCCCATCCACTCTAACACAAGACTTGCTCGTTTGTATCCATAAACAGCAACCTGTGGAGAAAAAGATTTACATTTTAACAATGTTATGCTTTCCTACTCTCGCGGTATATGTATGTAATTAAGAGTTTCAAGATAGTAGAAACCATTAGGTATATCGCGGAGAACACAAATCCAGAAGCGCCTGAGGTGACACACATGTAACTAAATGTGTATAGAGGTTTATTTAGATGCATTCCTACAAGCAACCGAAAAAACAAATGACATAATGAATGCTATTTCAATGCAAAACTATGATTCTAACTAAATATATATATGACATGTGATTTAATAAAGGTATTTTGATCTTGCAATGAATTAGGACCAAGATGTATGTAAACGAGAGTTATAGAGTCAAGGAAAATACCTAAGAGGTCCAGTGCGAGACCAAACATCAGAAGACAAAAAGAACGTAAAATCCATTGATTTAGACGCTTTTTGTGGTCCTGTAAGTATTCAATTACAGAGCATTCAACAACAATAAGAGTCTGATGAGATAAGAAACAAATGCTATAAAACTTCTCTTTTTGTTCTAATTCACCAAAACCATATAGACCAGATTAACGAGAGACTCTTAACGTCTTATGCTATGGAAGGCTCGTTATAAATCCATCCCTTACTAATCAACTCACAACAAGTCTAATCTGCTACATAGAGGAGAGTCAGGAGACATAGAGGCTTGAGCAGCTAAACTTCTTCAAAGAAAAATAAAGATTTATTTACCTTGAAGTGAATAATAATATGGCCGTAGTGCAGACCAACTAGGCATGTAACGGTGGCCATCAACGAACTACAATTAAACAATCTCATTACAGTTATTTTGTGAGAAATGATAAAGCACAACTTGCTATCTAATCATTTTTGGAGAGTAGAAGCAGAGACCTTAAGAGGCCTTCAGGGTCAAAAGGCGCTTGACACCAAGAAGGAGCGTCTGGCGGTAATGGCCCATTGTTTGGAGAATTTATACTGCATTGCTGAGAAAACATAAGAGATCAAATGAAATGGACATATACAAAACTCTTGAGATAAACAAGACATGGGTTAAATCTAGAACCTTGGTTCGCGCATATACGGGTTTCATGTACAAATGTTGGATTCCTAGAAACATACGGTCAACCATTCCAACTGCATTGCACCCTGGTCCAGTGTCTCCTCGTACACCGCATTTCACTTTCAGATTCTAAACAGTGTTAAGGATCATCAATGATGTGGAGAGCGGTAAAGAATATATGTAAGTAAGGTTATGTAGAAAGAAGAAACACTATCTAACCACGAATGTTGTCAATGTTGATCCTTGGTCTTCGGTTGAAATCTGATATTCCCAGTCCGGCACATATAAGCCGTATAACAAGGACAAATATATTGTTGTAATAACAAATGCCACCACCCTGTCAAAGACCAAGGGTAAAATCAAGCAAGTGCATAACTGTATATTGTATACATATGCAAGAATAAGACAATTACCAATGAAATCTGTATTTCTTGATCATAGATACCTCTGAGCTGACATTATGATTCCCCTTTAACCAAATCTCACACAATGCTGCAACTAAGTAGGCTATTGCTATTCTCTGATAACGAAAAAAGCTTCTAATTTACAATGACAATCTCGAAACACATAATTTTCAATATTAGTTATAAAAGATAATATACCTGTAATATGCCCATGAATCTAATTTTTTCTACATCTATTCCATAAGTTAAGTTGTTGAGACCATGAATGAATCCTCCTGAAAACTTAAGAAAACAACATAAATGTAAATGTCTCATAACCATCATCAACACTTTTGAGTTAAAAGACCAAATTAAAACCAAAACCTTGGAGAAAAAGACCAAGTAAGAGAAGTTTCAATGATCGAATCAAAGCTTTTCTTGTTGCAGCAAACCTACATGACAAGTTCTGTAACCAAACATTGAGTCATCAGTATTAATAGGACATAAAGACTCTTACAAATATTGATCTTACCTTGTAAGCAAAGGCAAGAGAGACACCGACAATAAATAAGAAAAACGGCATGACGAAATCAGCAAGTGTAACACCATTCCAAGGTGAATGATTAATAGCTGGTAAAATCCCTCCAACGTCATCCACAAGTATCATCAACTGTTATTTATCTCAAAACAAAATACATTAAACTTCCACTTACATTGCTAATTAGGTATAAGAAAGCGATTAGAACAATAACTTACGGCGACAGTAAGGCCACGAAAGACATCAAGAGAAACCAATCGTTCTTTGTCGGGAGGAGGAGGAGAAGAACGAGAAATCTGAAGAGCAGACTCAATGTCTTTCTTCTCACGCCATTGGTGATGATCATCATCATCACAGCTGCTTTTGATTGGTTCGTACATCGTTAGTTTCGTTCGCATCACAACAATTCATACACTGCAGTATTCATTATATATATAATTAGTATAGATCGAAATTTTAAAAAACCTTTGTCAAGTAAGAAAAGGAACAGAACTTGATTTGATTTGTCTTAACGAGAACGGTTGGGATTTGCACGTGGCTGTGTTTTGATTGGACCTTATCCAGCTTTTTCAGTTGCGAACTTGATTCGCTCTTAACAGACTCTTATCTTATCTCTAGCTTTATGGGCCTGGATTTATGGGCCTGCAAGTAAGAGAAAGCACATGCAGTCATGCTATACTCAAATCCAATCTATACACAAGATCGATCAAACCATTACTTAAAACAGAGAACACAAATTTATGGTTTTCTCAATTGAAGAATCATAGAATCCGATCAACTAAGTATACAATTAAATCCGGAATAAACAGATCAATTGCAGAATTTTGAAGAAAAAACAAAGATCTCAATCAATTCAAACTAACAAATTCTTGAATACCATCGCGCAGCGAAATCAAGAAAACGAAGCGAAATGAATCAGCGAGGAATCGAAGACTTTTAAACACACACAATCAAAGGCAAATCGTACCTGAAATCGAGAGGTAGAAGATGAAGTTCTTATTTTTCTCATCATTTCTTCAAATAATCCTTACAATTTACGAGTTACGGAGAAACCATCACGTGTTATAGTGAAGAATGAATCTCAGCCGTTGGATTGGTAGAGTGTTATACTTTAGTGTGGAGCGTACAACAGCAAGTGGAATCACCAAAGTATTTTTTCTCTTACCTCCAAAACCAAAGACGGAAAATATACTTCTCATAGTTAGTAATGTAAAGCTTTTGCAATACTAAGAAAATGAATATTTAGTGTTTATGTTTACAATTTCTTAAGATAGTATATAACATTTTTTTTAACATTTACTATAAGGTTGCATCTACGAAAGTTTAAAGAGTTCAAGTGTGTTACAATCATAACCCGTAAAAATTACCTTCTTTTCTTTGACTCAATACCTTTTCACCAATACATTTTATAGTCTCCATTATCATCTTCGTTTGCGACTCTCTCTGATGTAAAAATTAACCCTTTTTTATAATGTAAAAAAATAAATAAAAAGAATAAAAAAAAATATTAACTTTTTGGATGGCAGAAGGGTAAATAAAGTGATCATTAAAGGGCAAACTGGTAAAAACACCACTCGACTTCTTTTTCTTCTTCTGTCTTGGACACAAAGCTTGATTCAATTCATCTCTGATTCAATTCACTTCCAAAAACCCAAAAACTTCGATTTCCAGAAAAAGATGAGTAGAGGAAGCGGAGCTGGCTATGATCGTCACATCACTATCTTCTCACCAGAAGGTCGTCTCTTTCAAGTTGGTAAGTACTCAAAACTATTCCCAAACTCAAATCTCTTTTGTATCTTCCAAAAATCTGAACTTTGCTTTGAATCAGAATATGCTTTCAAGGCCGTGAAAACAGCTGGTATCACTTCAATTGGGGTTCGTGGGAAAGATTCAGTTTGCGTCGTTACCCAGAAGAAAGTTCCGGTTAGTGTGTACTTTGGCCTTTAGGGTTTTTGCAAAAGTTGAATCCTTTATTGAACCATTGTATGAATTATTGGTTTTTAGTAGATTTTGGCGGATCTTACTGATTAGGGTTTGTTTGGGTTGTGACAGGACAAGCTTTTAGATCAGTCTAGTGTTACACATTTGTTCCCAATCACTAAGTACATTGGATTGGTAGCTACTGGGATTACAGGTTTGTATAAACTTGACCTTTTATCTTGTTTTGAGATGTAGAGTTTGTGATCCGGTTTCGAAGTTTTTGGAAAGATTTTGTGTATTGTTCTGGATGGTTGTTTTAAAATGTGAGTTTTGTTTTTTAGCTGATGCAAGGTCTTTGGTTCAACAAGCAAGGAATGAAGCGGCTGAATTTCGGTTTACTTATGGATATGAGATGCCTGTCGATATTCTTGCTAAATGGTATGTAGTTGCTAATGGACTTAGTCGTCTCTTGTTTTTAAGTCCGTTCTTAGCTTCTTAGTGGAGGCTCGCTTATAGTTATTGATCTGTCTGGTTCTCGTTTGTTATAGTGTTAACAAATAACTATCTTGGTTGCAGGATAGCGGACAAGTCACAGGTCTACACTCAACATGCTTACATGAGACCCCTTGGAGTTGGCAAGTCTACTATCCTTTTCTTTGCTTAAGACTAATCTATAGAGTAGTGCGTACATGTGTTTGATGCGTATTACACTGCCTTCACATTTTGATGGATTTTATTAGCTAACAAAATGATTGTTCTTGTTGTTTCTCTTTATGAAGTTGCTATGGTATTGGGCGTTGATGAAGAGAATGGTCCCTTACTTTACAAGTGTGACCCAGCTGGACATTTTTACGGTCACAAGGTATTACCACTATTAGTTTATGCTTTAACTAAACTCTGTCTTCTCATACTTACTGTTTTGATTTGTTGTGCTGGCTGCGTCAAGATTTGTTGATAACATATCTGAATAACATGTTCGTACAAGCATATTGACATACACCACTTACTGCTTGTTACTGCTTCTGATTAACATAGAAGAAAATAGCACAGTCTATAAGCTGTTGTGATAAGCATAAAAGTAAAAAGTTAGGAGTGGTTTGGGTCATAGTTGGGAGGCTTTTGGTCATTTGGGTTGTTTGTGCTAAGCCTTTTCGATAGTTTGGGGACTCTATAAACAAAAAAAACAACTATCACACATGGGTTCTTGTATCCAGTTGCTCATTAAGCCTTTTCGATCTTAACATTTGCAAGACATTTAGCAACTGAATCTTCTGTATTTAATTAAATGTGCTAATTTCTAATTTAGTTACTGGTTGATCCTGGGTTGAAACAAAGAAGTGTCACGTGTTGTGTACCTATTCGGTGACATAACTAAATACGGGTTACACATGAGTCTTAAGGACCATGTAACCAAGATGTCTAGAGGATATATGCTATGTTATTCTCTCTTAAAAGTTGAGGATATGTCATGCTAAAGTTCCATGTAATCTGAGAAGCAGCTAATAACTTAGCAACTATTCTTCATGCAGGCAACTAGTGCTGGTATGAAAGAACAAGAAGCAGTCAATTTCTTGGAGAAGAAAATGAAAGAAAACCCAGCTTTTACATATGATGAAACCGTGCAGGTAATTATTTCCATTAACTTGCATATTTTGCCTGTTTATGTTCATTTGCCGGGTGATCGCTTGTACTGTTTCTTCGTAGATACATAAGGGTGCAGTCTTTGAAGTGTAATATACAAATCTATTATTATTCTAGATGCAATTACCAAATGCACATTGTTCCTCACTTTGTGTTTTCATACATTTTTAGACTGCCATATCCGCTTTGCAATCTGTTCTTCAAGAAGACTTCAAGGCTACTGAGATTGAGGTATACAAATCTCTTCTCGTATACCCTTTTTTTATTGGCCACGCATGTCATTTGGTTCATTTAATTCATTTGATTGATATTTCTTATCAAACCGGTTGGTGGAATGACAGGTTGGAGTGGTGAGAGCAGAGAACCCGTTATTCCGTGCATTGACAACGGAGGAGATTGATGAGCATTTGACAGCCATTAGTGAACGAGACTGATCGATGTAGTGAAACAAGTGTGAGTTACATTGCTTTGCTTTACTTTCTCAGATATTCCGCTAAGTACAACTCTCCCCCAATCTTTTGTTTGGTCTCCAGCAAACTTAAAAATTGCAGTGTTAAGACTGTGAGAGCATCCGAGTCTTTTGACTCTTCAGAAATGAGACTCGGCATCATTAGTTTCAGCTCTTTCTTCCTATCATAGCAATCTTTTTTGTATCGAAATGAGGTTTCGTTTTCGTTTTACTAAACTAATCAGCACAAAGAAACTGAAATACCTTAAAAGAACCGAACCGATCCGAAAATCTGAATTCCCGGACCTCTATGATAGTTTACACTTAGCACAAAGAAACATGCAAAACTTTTTTTTTTGTTACAATGAAAACAAAATAATATTTTTGTCCAAGAATGTAAATATTTTATTAGAACAATGAAAATTTTTAGGAGTTACACGAAGTATATTGTATATCCTACATTTTGGTCTCATGACAAAAAAAAAAAAAAAAAAAAAAAAAAAAAAAAAAAAAAACATGGAAGAAAAAAACAATCAGTCTATCAACATCAACCAAAACATATATGTTTTCGGAATCAAACGAAGTAATTACCGATTCTGAAGCTTTTTCTAGATGAAACCTTACATATATAGGTAGTTGTCAAATGGTAATGATCGATTCATTGTTAACGAAAGTGAATGGAAGTCTTTCACCTGTAGTCCGAAAAAACTGAGCCGTCAACGACATAGAACACGGGACTCTTATTCACCGGCTCCACCCGTGCCACATGCAAGCGGCTCTTTGACTCTTTGTTTTGGATTTGGAAAAAAAAATGTAATTTGGTCTCACTTCTTAACCGTTTATGCCAATTTGCTTGTTACTTGCTGAGTTGCACCCGATCCAACAGTATTATTTACAAAAAAAAAATATATAAAAAAAATAAAGTGATTCTGAAAACTATCAATAAAAAAATGAACAACGTGTACATCAGATAGGTTCGTGTCATGCATTACAGACATAATGATTGTAAATTTCGCAAGTGCTTTATTAATTTCCAGCTAATAGAGACGTGGATGATGTCACTCAGGTTCGTGATCTAACGCGTCTTTCTTAAGACCAAAGTTTCTTTTTAACAACTTCTTAAGACCAAAGTTTTTACAAATTTTGTATAGAGAAAAAAAAATATATTAAGTTTAACGCTTTTGCTTGCTTTAATAATCAAACAAACGAATAAGAAAAAAATCAACTTAATAATCCCCACGAAAAATCAACTCTAAAACAAAACCTATCTCTATAATTTCTTTTTCTTTTTTAATGATAGAATGAGATATAGTATTATTTACATTTTATGTAAAAAATAAAATTACGAATAGACAGAAGAGAAACTCAGTACCGTTCCCCTCCGGCCTCGTTACGCATTGGTGAATTCAATCCGTTTCTCAAAGTTATCCGGTGGTTTCGTGCCGTATGTGCCGGTGACCGGATCAGCTTTTGACGTTGATCACTCTTAGGCTTGTCACAGTTTTGGAGACTTATCTCTTTAACTTCACGGCTTGGCTTAGTAGGAACCGTGTAAGTGAATGTCCCAATGGGAATATCAGCGTTGAAATCTTTAATGTCTTGAAGAACTGAGACAACAGTGCTGATGTCTGGCCTAGTCTTTGGTCGGTATCTTAGGCATTGATAAGCTAAAGTCGCGGCTTTGCGTGCTCCAGTCTCTGAGTACTGATCTTCAAGCCTCGGGTCCATTATTCTCCCGAGTTTACGTGCGTCGTTGAGCATTGGACGAGCCCAATCAACGAGGCTTTGTTCTCTTGAGGATCTCTTTTTGTCTACTGATCTCCGACCTGTCAATAGCTCAAGCAACACTACTCCAAAGCTGTACACGTCACTCTTAGCCGTTAGATGACCTGTCATTATGTACTCTGGCGCCGCGTACCCTTGCGTGCCCATCACGCGAGTTGACACGTGCGTATCATCGCCTTGTGGTCCGTCTTTTGCTAGCCCGAAGTCCGAGAGTTTCGCTGTATAATCCTGAAAACAAAATCAAAAGATCAAACCGTTATTTAAATCCAATCAAATAGATTTTTATATGGTGGCCACGGATGGAACTTGCGGTCGCGACCTCTTTCCTTCACCATTCACAATTTGTTGATAGAAAGAAACAAATATGTCCATTTTTTTGTAAATGCAAATATCCGTTTGTAACCGGATTAGAGAATTAGTCTAGACTTCGGTTCATAATCTAACCTCAATTACCAAAAAATAATGATTTGATGAAAAAGAAATAGTGTCCTTCCAAAAATAGAACGGTTTAGTTTTATGTAAGCATTCAAAACAGTGGCGGATTCAGACATTATTTTTACCTGGGGCACATTACTAGTGAATTTGAAAATTTATAAAAAAATTTCATAAATATATGGTAAAGTTTAAGTAAAAATTACATAATTTTCAAAATGTGTATAGGGCACATGCCATACCCCTCATAAGGCTAGATCCGCCAATCAAAAGTCCGTAGAACTCTTGTTTTATATGTAAGTTCGTCGGGTTTTATTAATTTTCGCTAGAGGAGAGTTTTTTTCCGGTTTTCGGTAACTTAATGATAAAGAAAAAATCAGTGAAGAAGAATTTGAGATTTGCTTACAGAATCTAACAAGATATTGGAGGCTTTGAAATCGCGATATATGACAGGCTTCTCAGCTTCATGAAGAAACTGCAAACCCTTTGCAGCTTCATAAGCGATCTTCAATCTTGTTGACCATGGCAGCGATAAAGAACACCCTGCAAACCATTTTCATCAGCCCCGGTTCTAAAAAGGACTCGATCATTAGATTTTATGGTTACAATAAAAAGTCAACTACTCACGTCTAAAGAGTTGTGACTCTAAACTTCCACGAGGCATGAACTCATAAACAAGAAGTCTATGTTCTTCCTCGCAACAATATCCGATCAGCTTCACCAGATTTGGATGCTTTAGTTTCCCTAGACACATAACCTCCGTCTGAAAAAATTCACCCCCAAAAAGATTAGATAATTAGACTCAACATTTTGTATCACTTGATACCAAAAAAAAAAAAAAAAAAAAAAAAAAAAACATTTTGTATCACAAACAGAGGATTAGGGAAATGAATTATACGAACCATCCACTCACGGTGACCTTGAAGACCATCAAGATCAAGAAGTTTAACGGCGACAGGTTGAGCCTTAAGACCAGGACGGAGTTTGTCATCGATGAACCCTTTGTGAACGGGACCAAACCCTCCTTCACCAAGAAAGTTGCTAGAAGAGAAGCTTTGTGTTATGACTTTAAGTTCTGCCTGAGTGAACACGTGGAGATCAGAGCCGGCAAGAGAGATTGAGAGATCTTCAGACAAAGTAGTTGAACTTGGATTACTTATGTCTAGAATCGACAATCCAAGAAACGATTTCTGTTTGGTTATCACACCTTCACCATCATCTCTCTTTGCTTTTTTGGGAGAATATATGTTGTCTGGATCTTGGAAACATAAAACCATTAATGATCTCCAAGAAGATTTCTTCTTCACCGCCATTTTTGTTTTTTTCTTGATGTTTTTTTTTCCTAATGGTTTTGGTTTGTAAATGGTAGAAAGAGCTTTTAAAGTGGAAGAGAAGAGGACCAAGACTTTTTATATTATTTCCTAATTCATATTTACTAACAACTATGTTGCTTTTTTCAAGAACTTTTCTTACCTAAAAGACAAAAACAAATGTTTTTTATTATGAAAGAATTATAGTTTATTAGAGAAAGAGGACGATGACTTCTTGAGGTGGGTTTATACTTCTTTCTGAGGTTTAACCACGCTTTGACATTGTCACATTGTCATATGTCATTCATGTTTAGACGAATGAGTTCATAGTCGTGAGTGGACGGCTAAAAGGGAGAAGATAATGACATGTATGTTTACCCGTTTTCATATAGAATTGTGAATACAATTAGATATTACCTTTTTTCATACAATGATAGTTAGAATAGTAAAAATTCACTAATTGATTACTTTTAGAGAAAAAAAAGGCTATTGTGAAATTTGCATTTTTCAATGATTTGAATTCGATTTCTCATCAAAGATTCAAATCTTATACTAGTAACGGGTCAATGTTCTTAATACCCTGAAACTTTAGGCCAAATCCATTTTTTGATCACTTTTTTTTTTGAGGTTAATTATATTTGACCAATAGAAATGAACTTAAGAACAACGTTCTAAAAGAAATGCACTCCCTTTTTTCCAAGAAAAATAGTAAGCAACAATGGTATGGTCAAGATTAAGAATCAGTTGTGAAACTCGCAGAAACTTATGCCTAATTTGTTAGTGGTCTAGTAGTAGTTTGATTTGGGACAATGTGAAAATTTGATAATTTTCTGATTCAAATTTCATTAGGATTTCGGTTTCGGATCGGTCTATTTCGGATTCGAGTCGGTTCTGATTTTTATTGAGAACTGGTAAAAACCCGAAAAATTTTCGGATATGATTCGGATTTGTTACTTTTTACCCGAAAGTATTCAAAAGTAACAAAAAACCCGAAAATACCCGAAATATCCGAACAAAATTTTAACTGTATTACCTAAAAATAACCAAATCTATCCAAAAGTAACCAAAAACCCGAAAGAACCCAAAACAAATTGTAATTGTATGACCCAAAATTAACCAAATCTATCCAAATTATTCAAAAATACATGATATAACTAAAAGAAATATATATTTATATCACTTGAATATATCCAAACTACCTGAAAGTATATAAAGTACCCGAAGAATAGATTTATAATTGTAATTTTGGGTATTTGATTTATTACAAGTATATATGAGATATATATATATATATGACTAATATATTTTAGATATATACTTATATTTTAAATATTTACGGGTACTCATTCAGTTCTCGGTTCGGTCCGGATTCGGTTTCGATTTTTCGGTTCTAGAAGTTTTCGTCCCGTTTAGTTATTTTACCGGTTCGGGTTCGAATGTTCTTCTTCGGTTCGGTTTCAAGTCAGTTTTCGGTTCCGTCTTTTTACCAGGCCTAGTTACACGCATGTGGACTAAGACTGTCTATGTTGCTAGATGGTTATGTTGTCTAGTTCTTACAAAACAAGTTGAACTAGATTTTTTTTTTTTTTTTTTTTTTGTTAAAAAAGTTGAACTAGATTTTTCTAGTTTGATGTTGAAACGAATTGAACATTCGGTGGACTAAGATTTTGTTATCGGAATATCTCATCTTTAGAATTAGTCGGACGACTTAAGTCGGATGTGATTGAACCATCCTCAATTAGATGCTTACTCGGACCCTCCAAAATTATAAAAGTCACAGAAAATTCATTGAATGAAAATGCTGTTAGGTAATATTGCAATATACGAGTGAGTCAAGCTTCTAGAACACATGATAAAATATTATACAAATTGTGTCATCTTTTTTCTATGGAATAAAAAAACTATGAAAGCAATTGATGAGGAAAGTGTGTGACCGTGTCTGCGAAGAAGGCGACTTGTTCACTCGGAGTTGTTTACATTTGCTTGGTTCCACAACATGACGCTTCAATCCTTTGGAACTTTCTGAATCAAAGCGGTTTTGAGTGAGAACTAAATATAATTTCCTATTTAGGTTGACTTTTTAATAGTGATTTTCAGTTTTCAAAATTAAGAAAAAAAAAAAAAAAAACTTAACTAACTTACTTTTTTTATAAAAAAAAACTTAACCTGAGGGAAAACTTAAGTTTTTTTCAAAACACTGCCTCTAAGCAAATTTAACCATGATTCTTTCTAATCCAATCCAGTTTGGACCGTGATTGGATTAGCCGGTCCAGCCGGTTTAACCAAGATTCGTTGATATAGTCAAGTTCAGTTTGACTCAAAAACCAGATTTGAGTTGAACTGTTAAAACCGGTCAAAACCGATGATCCGATTTTATCAAAACCTAGTTCACAAAAATTAAGTCACAATTTTTATAAATTAATATTTATAAGTCAAAATTTAAATTAAATTTAAAATAATTTCTTTAGTTATTTTTATTTTAACTCTAATTAAGAAATTGTTTTTTTTTTCTTTTTAGAAACCGTTTTGTACTTCACATAAAAAAACACAATAAAAAATATTGGAGACATTTACAAAAATACCCCTTCTATCATACTCTAATCAAAACTAACCCTCATATGTCCATTTTCATAACTGCCCCTATTAACAGTGTCAAAAGATGATATTACCCTCAAAACTCAATACCCTACTCTCATCAAAAATTTCTTGCTAAAAAATTCAAAAAATTTCCTGCCAAAAAATTCAAAAAATTTTCGGGCCAATCGGATTTTCTCGCCAAAATTACGGAAAACTATTTCCTTATAAAAAACTTATAAAAATCTTATAAAAACCTTGTAAAAAGCTTATAAAACCCTATAAATACCTTGTAAAACTTTATAAATACCTTGTAAAACCTTATAAATACCTTGTAAAATGGTTACAATGGTTTTACAAGGTATTTATAAGGTTTATAAGGTTTTCAAACCTTATAAAATAACTTATAAAATATTTTAAAAACCTTATAAAATCCCGTAATCCGCGAAAAAGGTTCCCACCAATACTTTTGCAAGCCGAAGAAACAATATAACATATTTTCCACCAATAGAAACATCTTAACAGTTTTTTTCGATCAAGCAGTATCACAGCCATGCATTTGCAACTTGTAAAACCATGAGGTTGACTAATCTTCTAAAAAATCGCAGCTGAATAAAGATAACACATTCATCAACAGCTGGAAAAAGAAAGAATAAAAAGATAGTTGCAGCAATAAATATATTCTATGTTATTAATGCGTATAAAAGAACAAAAAGTTTATTTAAGTTAAACAAAAAAATTGACAATTGTAGTGTTACAAACAAACAATGAATCCTATTTGTTTTACCCATTTTCACAAATCTCCATGTCCTTTGTTGGTAGAATTTGACTTGAGGATGAAACATTTCACCGGAGTTTCTTTCTTCTAAAAAGATTCTGTCTCCGTCGTTTCTAATTTGTCTCTTTCATAACCAATTTCTCAATCTTGAGCTTTGGTGATTCAATCACTCTCTTTAGCTTCGTGAGGCAAAAAATCACAATCCACTTCTTCTTCTTTTTTCGCTAACTAAAAATATTACCAGAAGAGTTTTCACGTGTTTATGTCCGTCGCATTGTACCATCTTCTTCTGTAGTAGTTTCGCAAATACACCCGGGAAGAGGATTTGCGTAAAAACTTTCTTCCAGCTTTGGGAATTCTCCTGATTCTCTGTTATATGGAGCTCCATTTCGGTCTTTGTGTAGCTTTTTCACTTTGGAACTGAACTTTTTCCAGGAAATTCTCCCTTCATCCAATGCATCAACAAGTTTCACAAAGTTCATCCTGCGTCGAAAAAAGAAGATGAGAACGAAATGATAACTTCTTACTACAAACTAGAGCGGGTATTTGGGAGAAGTTTTACTTGTCTGGATTTATGGTCTTTTTGAAGTTTTCGAATCGTCTGTGACCTTGAACCGCTTTTGCCATGTTCCCATCATATGTGTAGAGAAATACCTCACTTTGAAGTGCAACAATATAATCTAAACCAGCCAACATGTTTTGGTGATTATTAAACGGACTCAGCTCTTCTTTGGTGGCAAGTGTTGAATGTGAGAAAATGTTTGGGAAGTCTGTATTAAGAGGATCCATGCTTCCATTTCCATAAGCTTCACCAGCTACGAGGTAAATCCGGGAGCTAGATGGGAATTCCAAAGCCCTCAGCAAAAGTGAGGTTTCCCTCGGAGTCAATGGACAACCACCTTGCAATCTTCTCTCGGTTCCATTTATTTCTTTTTCCTTCCAGTGACTAACCTCATACCGCATCTGTCGTAATTCTTCGTCTTCTTCAGCTGTCAAACTATGACTGCAGCCTGTGAAAGCCAGCATATCCTTCTCATACCTGTAGAGGATGATATAATTGAACAAAACTTTATATGTGATATTTAGGTATTTTTGCATGATATAATTCAAACTGGTCTTGCATCAAGATTTCAAACACTTGCATATGGCCCGATGTCAAATAAATATGATGTGAGAAATAGAAAAAGCTACTTGCCTTAAATGAAGGGCAAGGTATGGACCTCTGTTTTGCCTCATTCTAGAAACTAGAACGTTTCCCAGTTCCTCTATTGGAGCTGAATATTTCAACGCCCTATAATTTACTCGGCAACGAAGCTTTTGTACGGAATCAGGCAGGTCATTGTTAGCGAGCCGGGAATCAGTGTGAGTTAAGTACATTACACCATGCTGTTTCAACAACGGAAGGACCTCTTTCTTGTAGTAACTAACCTGTGCAATAAATAATAAAATTACATACGAGGGTCTTCTTTGAAAACAACTGTATGCAAATACTAGTGAACCAAGGGCCCCAATAATAAGCAAAAATCAAGAAAGTAATCCTGACCTTAGACCACGATATGGGTGTCTTAACGAAAGGCTCGGTTCCAACTAATTCTGATGGCAGTGACTCGACTATGTGGATATCATCTTTCAACTCCTCGATGAAGTGTTGCCAATCAAATAGATCTTTAAAGCCACTACAAACACAGTGGAATAAGTAAATCAGCTAAGAGCAGATAATAAAACGAGCTGAAAGTCACCTATCATGACTATGGTAGTGCTTAGATTACTTTCTTTAGTATGCTAATCTGTTTAATTACCAACAGTTCTTCAATTAGGTGAAATCTACAGAGTAATTAACAAGTTACGTGCTTCTGTACAGATGTGAGGATAATCAAATTCCTCAATAAAGTTAAGAACTAACCTGTCATCTGCCCAATATGAGCTGTGGTCAAGTGAGGGAAGAACCAAAGTTGCCTTCATAATTTTAGCCACTGCAACCATATCACATATCTGCATTCTAAAATAGTTAAACGCATCAGCCTAGCACTTATAAACAGAAGATCATTAGAGAAACATTGAGAAAACACAAATGCCTGACCCCAAATCTCATTTGGTTGAGTCCTCCATTAGCATTTATAAGAAGGTAGCCATTGGTATTAGCACCTAACTCTGCAGACAATATACACTCATATGGTAAGAACTTAAAGAAGATAACAAGAATACTAACAGGACTAAAAGTTTATATGTTGCCGAGGGCATACTTTTGCGAGTCCTTGAACTGTCAATGCACTGCGAGAAATTTCCACTCTCAGGTTTTGCCCAGACACCTGAATACTGAACGAACAATAAAGCAAGATTTCAGTAGAAAGCTCTATACCAAGATCTCAAGGCTCAAGAGAGTAGAGAATGAAGCAATATAATCAATAGAAAACAGTGGAAGAAAATCCGATACTCGGAGCAAAGACTTACTTCAACTACACTGTTTTGATCACCCACAACGCCAGAAGCAACCATAACCAAAGTTGGATCAACATCATTCCCTCCATCTTTATAGATATAATCATGAGAGCTATGATCAAGCAAATTTACTCTAGGGATCGAATCAGATAACTCCTACAAGAAATCACACAAAGTTATATCAAATGTTTATTCTCCTTCTCCAACCTTCTCAATCCATAATCCACAAATGTTTAACCAGAGAAACACTCTTAATCACAAAGGCCAAACACATAACAAAAGCAGAAAAAAATCAAGAACCTGATCAGAAGCAGCACCATCAATGGCAGATCCAAGCCAACCAGTAGCACAAATCTTAAAAACTCCCATAAACAAACAAACACCACAAAACACAAAAAACATCCAATGACCAAGTTTCTTCTTCTCTCTCAAACTCAAATCCGTAACCACAGATCCTATCGGCTTCCTCAAAAGACCTTTCACAACTCTCTCTCTTAACTGACCATACGTTTGATGCTTCCTATTAACACCTAAATCAAATCCACCACTTGGATCTGAACCAGAACCAGATACAATCTCTGATCTAGGTGAATTAAGCGGTAGATCGATCTCATGATGAACTCTCAACGTCGTACTGGTTCCGCTGTTGTTATTATCTCCACCGCCACCTCCGGAACCACCGCGTTTGAAGGATTGAGCACGGCGAGTCATCGGACCGGAGAATCGAGGACTATTGACATGCTGAGAGACGCCATCGCCACCGTTTTGGTGGCCCATTTCAAGCTCTTCTTCGATTGTTGCTATCTTTTTTGTTGAAGAAGATGAAAAGATAAAATTGCGTTTGCGTTTATCTTCCAAATTCGTTGGATTTTGCAATTTTATCGATTTGTTTGTTTGTTTTAGATTCAAGTGGGAAACTGAGATTTGAGAGACGATTTTGTGTTTATTTTTTTATTTATAATATTATTATTACAGTGAGACTTTGATTGGAGAAAATGGAGAAGAAAAAATATCAGTCGCCAAGCTGTGTTGAGTCTGTGACCAACAAAAAAAGAAATAAATGAAAATAAAAAGTATCAGCTCCCAAACTATTAATTTATTATTTGTTAGAGCTAGGATAAAAAAACTGAATCGAACGAACCGAACCGAGATTTTTGGTAAGTTTTCAAATTGGGTTCGGTTAATCGAAAAACCTATAACACCCCGGTTTCAGGATGCATGCAAAGAGGTTTAAAAGAATTGATGTGACCATCTATGTCACCAAAATGCACTTATCTTTTCGGTTAAGTGTTCTGAGAGAACTTCACCGCTAAGTGTGCTTGGGTTAGAGTAGTCTCATGATGGGTGACTTTCCGAGAAGTGATTGTCGGAACCATGTGAGTGAGGATAAAACATGGGGAAAGATCATGTGGTGATTTGTAAGGTCGGTAACAAGACTTTAAAACCCTCCCGGACATAGCAAACCGGCCGTCGGATATGGGCGGGCCCACGGGCCGAGAATGGACGTGGGGCCCATTAAGAGAGTTGGGCCCATGGGCCGGAAGTGGACATGGGGCTCACTGAGAGGTGGCGGTCGGGGCGTTATAAAATCGAACCGAAAAAACCGAAGTCCCAGAACTAGTATTTGTTTTCGGAATGAAATTTTTCATGCGGTTAAATTTATTTTTTGTAAAGATAACGTTTGATCAAAATGAGGAATGTATTGCTGATGTGGAATGGAACAAACTTCCATATTGAATGGTAACTAAAAAAATTGATATATGTTTAATATTTAATAGAAATATTATTTTATAAAAGAAAATCATTTAAAAATTTAGTTTAGAAATTTGATTTAAAATTTAAAATATTTTATATTAATTTAAAATATAATTATAATATAAATTTGAATACTTTATTATTTAAAAAATTAATGTAAATTATACTTTAAAACATATTTAAAATTTATTTAAGTATTAATACTACTATAAATAAAGTTATAACATTACTTTAAAGTAAAATTTATGATGAATTTATTTTCTATTTAAATATATAATAAAAATATGAAAGTATTTATATATATAAATGTAAAAATTATCATTCAAACTATTTTAAAATTATTTAATAATATAAAAACGAATTTAAATTTTGTTCCTCATTGTTCCTCTACAATTTTGGAGATAAACTTTTTTAGTCTTTTTTTTTTTTTTGTCAAACAAAGCTTGCATTAGATCAAGAGTGTATCTCCAGCAGGAGATGATACAAAAGGCCACAAGAAGCCAAACAAACAAATGCATCAGACCACAGATTGGTCTAGCCCAAAGTTAAACAAAATAAAACACAACAACTCAAATAGAGATAAGGGGATAGATGGGAGCGTGCAAGCTCAATCGAAGTAACAATCAGACCAAAGCAACAAATGTCGTCTTGATCGAGACCACCAAGAGGAGGGATAAACGCCTCCAATGACGAGAAGGTCAAACCGTCAACAAAATCAATTGATGATCGAGACACGAAGAATCTCTTGGTTACTGCTCTAACGAGAACAGCCTTCAACACGATCCTCCCTACAACAATACCACTCAAATCAAGTGAAGTACTAGGGAGGAAAATAAGCTCCTTAACGCAGAGATGAGGACTATGAAAGTCCAAAGCCAGATTAACTAGAGAGAAGCAGCTAAGGCAATTCTTTCCAATCTGCCACATATGGAAAGAACACGAAGCATAACCCGTCACAATCTGCCACATATGGAAAGAACACGAAGCATAACCCGTCACGGAGAAGACCTCCGGTTCTTTTTTTATCGGATAATCCGGTAAAAGGTTGATGTAACAGAATTTAAACTTTAAGTAACTACTATAAGAGTAAAGTCACACATTAGTATAATGGTCAATTTCGAAAAAAAAATCAAAGTGTTCATATAAAATAGGGAAAAAAACTAATATGACCCATATAAAGTGTTTAATTGCTAGAATAACTCTTAAAATTTGAGGGTTATTTGAGTTATTTTAATGTCTAAAATACCCTTGTGCTTCTTTGTTAAAAAAAAAAATTACGAAAATGCCATTAATTTTTTTTTCCAGCGTGACACTTTATTACAAAAATGCCATCGGCGGATTTTTGGTTGATTTATAAAAGTCTGCCGATAAGTTGTCACATATTTATTTTTGGGTCTCTTACTCACATGGGCTACAATTTATGTGATATGACGAGAACCATACAAAACTTTTTTTTATTACTGTCATATTTCGCCCATAATTTTAATACCCAGCATGCCCCTGTTACATGTTATAAGAAAAAACGTAATTACAAGGAATGCCATTACTTTTCAGAAAAAACGCGCTGCCACGTCAGATACCGCTGACGTGTATTAATGAACTCAGCCGCAGCATCAAGTGACGGCAGAGTTACGTTATATTACGGCTGGTTTAAATAAAATGGCTGAGTTGTGAATACACGGCTGACTTACACGTATAACCCATCCAGTGGTTTCCGCTGACTTACTAGAATGTGTCTGACTTATAGGACATCGGCTGACTTACGAGAATAACCCAGCTATACGTTATGGCTGATTTATATACCGATGGTTGAGTTGTCAACATTTTGCTGGTTACTTCTGAGTTAACTTTCGCTGGTTGGCTGAGTTTTCTTTTCCTCATGGCTGATTTACGTTTATAATGAAAACTCGGCCAAAATTACAGCTGACTTATTAGCGAAAGATTAATTACTACCATAGTATGCTTTGACAACTGACGTTACGGCTGAGTTACATATTTTCGTCTGAGTTACGACATTAAACGGCTGAATTTGGCAAAAGAGTTTTCCTTTATTAATTACTGAAATAGCATTCATCTTACGGCCGACTTAAAATTTGTCTGATGGTTGGGTTAAGACAATTTATTTACTTGTTCTTCTGGTGGCTAATTTGCACATGTCATCAGTGACGTGGATGCATATTTCCACGTCATCATCATCAAGAGAAATACGAAACGTCGTCTTCTTACAATCTCATATCTGTTGTTCCTTCACTCTTGTTCTCTACATCAACAGAGATCCAATTCGTCATCCTCTTCCTCTTTCTTCTTGATTTTCGTTCACCCTTTTCCGATATATGATGGATTCGGTTCCGGTAATGGTAGTCTCGGGTAATTGGGTAAAGAAACACAAATTTGTATTTAACCCCGACCATCGAGGGTCTAGATTTGCGCAGCTACATGCAACAACAAAGCTAGGCGATCTTGAAAATTTGGTTCTCGATGACTACGGACTCAATGAGTTGAGCCATCAGGTAAAGCTGAGCTACATGTTACCGAACATGGCTACTAAAACTAGGTCTCCTGGTACTCCACCAGTTTATTTATCCAACAATCGACAGCTAGCAACTTTTTTAAGCCTAGTCAGTCTAAACAGTCTACACCTCTGTGCGGAGTTAACGGATTTGTGCGAAATTATTCGGACGGAGGGATCGATAGGGAAGGTGAAACGACAAATCGTTCCTGAGTCAACATCAGACGGATCGAGAGGGAAGATGAAACGACAAAGCAGTCCTGACTCAACATTAGACTCAAGATTTCATGGTGTATGCTTAGATTATAGTGAAGACCAATCTGAAAAAGACGATGAAGCTGCCGACAAAGCGAATGTAGCTGACGGAGAAGCAGACGACGAAGAAGAAGATGATGAATTTTCAAGCCGATTCGATGTTTTCGACGATTCCGATGGTGAGTCATCGGATGACGAAAATTTCACTGTATTGGGCAAGCCGCCGGAAGAAAACGAAAATTCACCAAATCTGACTCCAAAGAAGAGTCCGCACAAGAATGAGACGAGCGGATCAAAAGGGAATTTCACTGTATTCGGCAAGCCGCCGGAAAAAGACGAGAATTCACCAAATCTGACTCCAAAGAAGAATGAGACGAGCGGATCAAAAGAGAATTCGGCAGCTATAACGACCGGCGTAAAAGGAAATTCGGAAGATTTAAGTTTGGGGATGTGTTCCCTAAAAATAGTTGTAGGACAACGATACAGCAGCAAAGACGCATTTGAGCTTGTAGTAAGGCTTCTTGCAGTAAGGGAGAGATTTGATTTTAGGGTACCAAAATCAACTAAGAATGTAGTAGTTGTTAAGTGCTGGTTGAAAGATTGTCTTTGGAAAGTTCGTGCATCTACAATGGAGGTGGGTGAGCCAGAATTTTATGTTCGTTTATACGATTCGGAACACACATGTTCTGTGACGGAACGTTCTAATCGATCGCGACAATCAACATATAAAATTCTGGGAGATCTTTACAGAGACTATCTTGGTGATGTTGGTCCGTCCGTTAAACCTAAAAGCGTCGGAATACTCATAACTAAGATATTTGGTATAAAGGTAAGAGATTGTATGCGGCCGATTTATATAGTGTTATATGGTTGACTTATATATACTTTATGGCGGAGTTAGGTATATATTCGGCTGATTTATTAGTATTACTATGTTGGTTTCAACATATGGATTACTGGAAGTCATACAGGACGCTAAGGCACGCAAGGCTGCTCGATCAGGGGACTCCTGAGCGTAGTTTCCAAGAATTGCCTTCTTATCTATACATGATAAAACGGGCAAATCCGGGTACATTCGCAAAACTCCAAGTTGATCAGTTTGGAAGATTCAGATATGTGTTCCTTTCTTTTGGTGCGAGTGTTGCTGGGTTTGAATTCATGCGCAAAATTATTGTTGTCGACGGTACGTTTCTACATGGTAGTTACAAAGGGACGCTCCTAACAGCCCTAGCTCAGGATGGTAATTTTCAGATTTTCCCGATAGCTTTCGGTGTTGTTGACACAGAAAACGATGAGTCTTGGCGGTGGTTTTTTACGCAACTCAAATCTGTTATTCCTGACGATCCGGATCTTGCTATAATATCGGACAGACATAAGTCAATAGGGAAAGCAATTGCCGAGGTGTATCCGTCCGCTTCTCGTGGAATTTGCACTTACCATCTGTATAAGAATATTTTGGTGAAATTCAAAGGAAAACATTTGTTCCGTCTGGTGAAAGAGGCGGCAAGGTGTTTTAGGCCGTATGATTTCGATGCTGCATTCAATGAAATCGCAGTGGTTCATCCTGAACTGCATGGCTACCTCCAAAGAGGTGATGTCAAACTGTGGGCGCGTGTTCATTTCCCGGGTAACAAATATATTTTAATGACTTCGAATATAGCGGAGTCAATGAACAATGCACTGTCAGGTGCTAGAGGTCTTCACATAGTTCGACTGTTAGAAGCGATTCGGCTTATGATAACTAGATGGTTTGCCGAACGGAGAGAGGATGCAAACTCGCAGCCCACAACGCTCTCACGCGGTGTAGAAAAACTTTTAACGGTAACTCAGCTGTAATCGTTTACATAAGTCAGACATTATTCTCATAATATCAGCCTTAACATTATTTTCTCTCGACTAGGGCCGTGTCTCCGGAGCAAGACTTTTGGAAGTACAACGGATTGATCATTCACGTGCACATGTCTCACAACCTGGAGATCTTAATACGCTGCATGTTGTAAATGTGCCTGAGAAAAGATGCAGTTGTCGTCGTTTCAACCTCGAAAAAATACCATGCGTCCATGCAATCGCAGCTGCAGAGAAGATGGGTGTGTCTCGTATAGGGCTGTGCAGTCCTTACTACACGACCGGCTATTTGGTTAGAGCGTACGCTGATATAATCATGCCTCCAGATACGGCGATATCTGTTCCTCAAGCTATAATTAACCAACCGTGCCTACCTCCGATTGTTGTAAACCCGCCAGGAAGGCTCAAGAAAATTAGGATTAAATCATCGTTGGAAGTTGCTATTGGAAATAAACGCCCTAGAAAGGCACACGCATGTTCTCGATGTCAACAAGCTGGGCACAATTCAACGACATGTCCCGCGTAGAAATGTTGGGATGTTCATGTTCATTCGTGACATTATTAATTTATAATGCTTCAATATGTTTATTTATGTTTTATGGTTGAGTTATTATAACGACCTGGCCGACTTAACATATTTGTAGTTTTACATTATGTCTGATTTAATTCTATGATAATGGCTTATATAACAGAAATTCTATTTTCCTTTGGCTGAGTTAATTATCGATTTGGCTGAGTCAACGCATAAGTCAGACGACAATGTCATAACTCATATCGCTATAATTACTGTCTATTCGCTATAATTACTCAAGATTTGCATTGCTTGGGAAAAGAGAAAATCAAGAAGCAGGTGTATTTTTTTGTCTACGAAGAGACGATTTGTATTTGTCGCTTATTTTCAAAAAAAGCGCTCCTGGGGTAACGCAACAATACGGGTATACGTATATTAAATTCAGTAATTATCACGTCTTTTTGCAATATTTTAATTCATAATAATGCAAATATCCGAAAAAAAAAATTATCAATTTCGTATTCTAGTGCACATACGTTATGGTCGCGTTATATTCTGGTTAAATCATTAAAAAATAAAGTTGTATAGTATTAACATAAGTATTACATACTTAAGATTATTGATATATCAGTTAAATCAGCCGTAAAATCATAGTAACTCAGCCGTAATATGTAGTTTTGACTTCAAACATTATAGAACTTTAATGTAAGAAAAAATAACTAAGGAACGAACCATAATACAACATCGTCTTACTAATTTGTCATTGTCATTGGCAAAATACATAAACTACTAGAAATTAAAAAACAGTTTACCACGTAATCGCGTTCTTCATTTGTCATTTGAGCTTGTCTCATCCGGGGGTCCGTACCCCAAACACTGGACATCTGTCCTCTTGAAGGCGTACTTCTCCACATCGGCTATAACTAACTCAAATTCGACCGTACGGATCTCTTCGTCGATGTTAAACTCAGGCTTCTTCATTCTCTCTAACAGATCACGTTCCGCTTGCTTCTGGATGGATGTTTTATCCAACTCGTGTGCTTCTTCATTCTCTCTAATTATGGTTTGCAGTTCATTGATTATCGACTTCATCTTTCGTGTTTCTTCCAATATCTGCAAACATCCATCATTGAATCTCTTGTTTAAACCAGAAATAGAATCGGATGCATCCATTTTTTCACAGTTGATGTATTGCCGGAAACGGAAATGGGTTTGTAAAAGGAAAGAGAAAATATGAGAGATGATAGATTCGTTTCTATCGACTAATATATATATATATATATATATATATATATATAGAATGCAAAAAGATGATTAAAGAGCGATGCGACGTCTTTATTTTAACATTATTATTATTATTAAATATATTTATTTATTTTTAGTAAATCAGCCTTACACGTATTATAACTCAGCCGGAAAATTATAACTAAGTCATCATACTTCAACAGATCAGCCACAATGGGTGTAATAAGTCATAAAATAATATCATAACTCATTCATTATTATTTAATTTTTTCTTAATTGGCATTTAATACATTAAGTCGCAACGTTCGATCATACTTCTCCACCGTTATATAAGTCTCGCCTGGAGACTTTGTAACCATCCAGAATACGAAGGGTTTTCACGTCTACACCATGAGAGATCGTTTACATGGCGATAACCAACGATCCGTCCGCCAAAAAAGAGAATCATATTTGCATACTTTGAACATCACGTCTCTTCCTGATGATCTTGTTATTACTATGTTGCTACAAATCATGCAGACTGGTTTCCGGTTCTTTTGTCGTGCTAAGACGACATGCAGGCGCTTTAGAGATCTTGCAAACTCAACGTTATTCCACAGAAGTGTGGATTTCTATTTCATGCGGGTACCTTGGCCGCAGCATCCGCCTCCGATGTATTTCAAGCAGCGTTGTCTCGCACATAACAACCCGTCGGCTCTGTTGATAAAGGGAGTTAATGATTACTTCTTCACGGCCGATGAGACGGAGGGTCTGAGGATGATACAACAAGCTGCTGCGGTTCATTGGGAGCCTGCTATCTACATCTACTCGATGATGGTCAAAACTATTTTCAGTCTTGAAGGTATCAGGCGTCGTGATTTTCAGTTAACCAGGGAATCGGCAAAAAGGATTCGTGATAACATCTTCGATCGAAATACTTTTAACTTAAGACAGCAACCTTCTTGCGTGTTAAAAAAGATAAGGGAAGGGGTTGACTTCTTATATGTGGTAAAATGTCGGTGTGCAGTGCACAATCAATGGGTTTACTGGTGGAACGAGGGTTTTAAAATTGGGATACTGTGTGACTCATGCTTCCGGAAGATGGAGGTCTTGTTATTCTGCAAGTTTATAGATCACCACTTTCCCTTGTGGTATCCTATATTCTCAGATAAGAGAATGAGTGATAGTCTGAAAACGGCTGAGTTAACACATATTCGTATAACGGTAAGAGGTGTTTTTTTTGTTAAATCACAGACGCCAATATCATATATCAGCCACATTACGTATATACCTCAGTCGTGTAAGTGTAATCACTGTATATTTGCAACGCTTGGGAAAAAGAGAAAATCATCCGCTTTAATCACCTATATTAAAGTATTATTTGGACGCTTCATAATTGACTTAACACACATTAGGGCTGATTGATTTCTATAATGGAAAATATATTCAGAATACATTTGTGATACGGCTGAGGTAACGCATAATGTTTTGGCTGATTTACACTGCTCTATTTTACGGCTGCTGAGTTACTCTGTTTTTACGGCAGAGTACTATGATTTACGGTTGCGTTTTTTTTTTTTGCTGAAAGCACAGATTCAGACCACCCGACCTTCTCCCAAATCTCTTTACTGTTGCGTATCTCAAGCGAAATCTCTGCACACCAAATCATCTTCTCCTTGTACCCACTAGCAGGCACATACTTGTCCCATAAAACAACAAGCTTACCACCGTAATCTGCTAATCGAACAGTACTATAACCCGCAAACTTTGGTAGCTTTTCTAAACCCCTTAATATCCCACACATCATATGGAAGTGCCGTATTTGGGGACGATTCAGGTGACCGTTCAAGCGATCGTTTATTCTTCTTCTTCACTGGAGACGACATTGGGGAGATTCAGTCGTGACGATATCAGAGTTGATCAGCCTATCGTTTCCTCCAACTTGCGAAAGAATTCAGAGGACATAATATTTAGGATTCTCTGGTTGAGCTGAGAAACATCAACAGAATATGAAAGGACACGTTACTAAAATAAACACTCCGAACTGGTCTTAAATACCGGTATTTCTGGGGAAACGCAAAAACTCGTTCAAAAACACAAACCTTAACGAATAGTGTACTTACTAAAAAAAAAAAAAAAACGAACAATTAACACATTAACCGTTACGGCTGGGTTACGTTCTTATATACGGCTGAGTTATCAGTATTCGTTACTGAACTTTAACTCAGTCGTGGAAGTGTAATAAAAAAAATTTGAATGTTTTACTGCAACCACCGTAATAATTACTGAATATTTGCAACGCTTGGGAAAAGAGATGGAGATGGTTACAGCTATATGTAACTTCCATCATGAGTCTATAAGTCTATTCATTATAATTACTTAGGATTTGCATCTCTTTGGGAAAAGAGAAAATCAAGTAGCAGGTGGAGTTTTTATCTTCCTAGTAATAGGCGATTTTGTATTTCTGGCTTCTTTACAAAAAAGTGATCCTCGGGAGACGCAAAAAACGAATAATAAACAATAAACATTATTAGGCAAAGGTCTTATAAATGCTATTTAACTGTTGAGTTATCATAAACTATTTAATGCATCGCTTGGGAATAGATAAAACACATAACTTTAACTCAGTCGTGGAAGTATAATAAAAAAATTTAATTGTTTTACAGCCACCACCGTAATAATTACTGACTGACTATTTGCAACGCTTGGTAAAAGAGATAATCAAGAGCTTTAGCCGCCTATATTAAAATAGTCTCAATATTTTAATCGGGTTATTATTTTTGACGCATTATAATTCAATTGTATTATGACGATATGACTGACTTAACGAAAATTCATTTATTTTATGGCTGAGTTATTATAACGAAAGGTTGAGTTAATGCATAACCATTTGTGGTTTGACTGGTTTACTCTGCTCTGTTTTACTCTCATTCTTATATTCATTTTTTATTTACTCGGGTTATTATATCGACAATAATAAAGTTTTACAAATACTTCAAAAAATGATAACTCAGCCATAGTACTTTCATACATCAGCCACATATAAAAGTAATAAGTCAGAAGACAATATCATAACTCCGTCGTAATATATAAGTACTTTATAATAACCCGATTTGACTTAAAACATTATAGAACTATAATAATATACGAACACGTAGGTTAGTAAATCAAAATAGAACATCGTCTTACTACCGATACGGTACCAACATACAACAACATCGTCTACGAATTAAAAAGTATTAAAAACTCGATCTGCGTAATTCAGTAGTCATCCGCACATCAATACCCCAATTTATCCCAATTCATCTCTGTCACCTTGAAAGCTTCCTTCTCCCTACCCGCCATCTTCACCTCCTCACGCGCCAGACGGATCTCGTCTTCCAGGTTAATTCCAGATTTCTCCATTCTTGCTAACAGATCAAGTTCCGCTATCTTCATATGGTATATGATATCTAACCGGTGTGCTTCTTCTGTCTCCCTCATTGTTGATTTCACCATATTGATTATCGCTTTGAACCTTATTTCTTGTTCCACAATCTCCAGCCCCGCATCATCTTCATGCTTTCTTTTCTTCGAACCAGAACTAGAACCGGAACCGGATGCTGCCATCGATAACACTTGATGAATTGAATGAACCGAAAAATATGTTGATAAAAGGGTTTTAATGTATGGAAGATAGAAGATAAGTATGAGAGAAGATAGCTTTGTTACTTTTAGTAGGTTTTCGGCTTATAAGTCCAACCGTAATTATTAATGAAGATTTGCATCCCTTGGGAAACGAGAAAATCAATAGCTTTAACCGCCTATAATACTTTTCGTATATCGAGTATATAACAGTTTGTCTCTACTCTCATTAAAATATTCTCAATATTATAATCAATTTGTATTTAATCGGTTTATTGTTTTGTTAATAATAACTCAGACGGGAAATTATATCTAATTAACAATACTTCGATAAATCAGCCACATTAGGATTGTTGAGTTATTAAAACGTCGTGGTGGAATATCAATTCAATTGTATTATATATAACGATGGCTGACTAAACTCGTATGTATTTTTACATTATGGCTGATTGATTTATGTTATGGCTGATTTATTATAAAGAAATATTGAGTTAACGCATAACCATTTGTCGTTTGGCTGGTTTACTCTGCTATGTTTTACGGTTGATGAGTCACTCTGCTCTGTTTTACGGTTCATAACATATTTACTTTCATCGCCTGTGGAAAGAGAAAACAAAGAGCTTTCCCCGCCTTTATTACATTTCCTATTCTGAGTTATCATAAATTATATCTAAGTCACATTACTCCCGTAGATCAGCCATCAAGTTTTTACAAAGTCAGTTGACCATATCATATCTTAGCCGTTTTGTAAAATTTGGACTTCAAACATTCTATAACTTTTTTCTACCAATAAAACAACATTATATAACTTTAATAATATACGAACACATATCTTAGCAACCGCCTTACTACTTGTGTGGTACCAAAATTAAAAATCTTTAAAAACTCGATCTGCGTACTTCAGTAGTCATTCGTAGATCCATACCCCAATTTATCTCAATTGATCGGGTGCACCTTGAAAGCGTCCTTCTCCACACTAGCCTCCTTCAACTCCTTGTCCACCATACGGATCTCTTCTTCGAGGTTAAAGCCAGGCTCCTCCATTTTTGCTAACAGATCACGCTCCGCTTGCTTCTCACGGTACGTGATATCCAACCAGTGTGCTTGTTCTTTCTCTCTAATTGATTTTTTCACGAAATGGATTATCGATTTGAACTTTTTTTCCTGTTCCCACCACATCTTCACACTCGTGTCATCATCTGGAACATACTTTCTCTTGTTCGAATCAGAACCAGAACCGGAACCGGATGCGGCCATTGTACCACTTGATGAAATGAATGAAACGGAAATAGGTTGAAAGGATTTTGATTTATTGGAAGATTGACGATATGAGATATACTAGGTTTGTTTCTACTGATTATATAAATATATAGAGAACGAAAAGATGCTTCCAAAACGATACGACGCTTCGTATGCAACATTTATTGTCGTTACTCTTTACGAGAATTGATAAATAAGTCTTTTCGTAATAATTAATGAAGATTCGCATCGATTGGGAAAAGAGAAAATCAACAGCTTTGACCACCTATACTAAAATATTCTCACTAGTGCAATGGCTGAGGTATTATAACGATAGGCTGAGTTACATCATAATAATTTGTGGTTTGGTTGATTTACTCTGCTCTGTTTTTTACGGTTGCTGATTAACTCTGTTTTCACGGTTGAGTACTTTGTTTTACGGCCGATTTATTTTGTTAAATTACAACCCATTTAATAAGAAACAACATAAACATAAACATAAACTGCAACCCATGTAAACAAGTTTAACAAACATTGAAACACTTAATAGCCAAGAAACAACATTGAATTTGTTTCCTTAGCTTTACCAGCTAGTATGTAAGCAATGCAAATCGTCAGGAAACAAAGCCAGACAAAACACACTTTCAACCACACTTTGCACTTGCCGATTTCAATTTTACTCACCTTTACATCATATCGCAGTTCTTGTAAAGCAGCACTTACCTCTGACTTAGCGTTTGTGATATCATTTGCCAAAATTTCCAGTTTTGGTAATGCATCTTCAACCTCTTCATACACCGCATCCTCAACCCACTTAAATAAGTGACCCTATTTCATAACAAATAAACGAGATTGAATAAAGCAACAATAACATACATAAACATCAAGAAAACCAAAATAATATACTTACATCTTTTTTATTTGCCCACTCCTTTGGATCTTTCTTACTTTCGCAACGGAAGAACGGTCTGCCAGGATTGTCTTGAGTTTTCGCTGTAAAAATCATAACACCTAATTCACACACACACTTCGACGGAAATCCACGGTCACTGAATACGACTGATGACTCGGAACAAGAACTCATTTTGTAGTTGAGACGAATAGAGAAATCGAACAAATTAATCAACGAAATTTAGAGTATTTTTTTCCTTAGGGTTTGGACTTGGGAATTTTGGGTTGAGTGGATAGTGAAGATTTGTTTGGGGAAGAGTCGATTTATTTTTGTCGGTTCTTTGCAGTAAAAGCGTGTATATGGGGAAACGCAACCCAGCATTACGTGTCTATCCGCATAGTCAATTCAGTAATTATCACGTTTGAATAACAATAGTAAATATATAAAGTTTATTTAAAAAAATAAAAAAACAATTCAAAAAAATTCAAAAATTCAAATTCAGCGGCATAAACATACATACACATACGTTACGACTGAATTATGTTATCGTCACGACTGAATTGTTAGAATAAAATCATTATATAGAAAAAACTTTATAATCAATATTTAAAAATTATTATTACATATATTTATTTACAGATTATTGACCATCGTTCTGCAGGAAGATTCAAAATTTATTGAGCTCGTGGTTTGGCCGAGATATTAAGCTGCCTAAGTAAAGCTTATAGGGTATGACAATATATGGTTTAGGATTTAGGGTTTAGGGTTTAGGGTTTGTGTTATATCGTTCCGCATGATAAGTTTCAAAACGCACAAACACGGCTGACTTATCACATTTACTGCATTCGAGGTTAAGCTGAGTTATCATAATTACACGGCTGACTTATAATAAATCGAATAAATTGATATAGCGTATTTAGGAATCGACTAACATTGGTTAGATAACAAAATGTTTAGAGAACTAAATGTTCGACTTCGAGTTTGTGAAGTAGATCGAGTTTTCATTGGGGAAGAGTTGTTTTTATTTATTCTATGTTAAATTATTCTTTTCTTTAGGGAAAAAGCGTGTTTATGGGGAAACGCAATCCAGCATTACGTGTCTTCTAGCCGCATAGTAAATTCAGTAATCATCACTATTGTTCAGTAGTTAAATTAGGTTTAATTCAAAAAAGAATTCAAAAAAAAAAAAAAATCCAAAATTTCGAATTATTTTTTACACACTTACATTACGACTGAGTTATATTCTATTTACGGCTGAGTTGTTTAGAATGAATCCGTATCAAAAATCGTAGAGGGGCAGTTTTGTCATTTCATTAAAAAGAGTAGGAGAGAGTTGTGGTTAGTTGGTGATACTATAATTTGCGAGATCATCTATTTCTTTTTTTTTTGGCCGGAAGTTAAACCGTTCAAGAAAACAAACTCTCCAACCATCATGAATCGCAATCGTTTTCGTAAATCAAAAGGAAGAAAAGCAACGATTGCTTCTAATGTTCTGTTATCAATCCCCGACAATCTTCTATTATCGATTGTCAACCGCGTTGGTCGTCTCGGATTCGAGCAGTTGGGGCCTCTAATGAGAACGGGTATATTAGGCAGGGATTTAGTGTAGAATGAAGAAGTGCTGAATGAAGCATGTCTCCGGAGCTTACTCAACGAGCCTGACTTAGTTAACACCGGGTCCGTCTATCATCCTTTCTTCCATCGATGTGTGAAGGCTGGGAACGTAGTTGCATGTTACTTGGAGAGCCTCCGACTAGCAGTCGGGGAAGGGAAGATTGAAGAGGCTATCGACTTGCTGTTAAAAACATCCCCATTATCTGAAGAAATGGAGTTCGCTCTAGGTATTTTTCTACTCTCTCGGGGTCAGTACCATATGGGCATCGAGAGGTTGGATTCTTTTAAAAAGAGAGTTGGGTCTCATGCTAGGGCAGAATATGTCTCATCGAGAGTTTTCGCACAAATGCTTGAGATTATGCCAGTGGGGGTAGAGAGACCACCATATAGGTTTACGTGGAGGTTTGAAGATCTTCCAAAATGCGTCGGAGGAGATTGCACTATGGATAATCGATGCGAATATTGCTTCAATTGGTGGCGTTACGCCCAGTTTATTTGGCTGTTTTGATTCTGTATTTGAAAGTCTAAGTCACGCATAATAGGGTATGGCAATGGGTAGGGTTGAGGGTTTGTAATGTATAACGTTTTGTATGCAAGTCTTAAAACGATCATACCTGATTTATCATATCGAATTCGTATAATTGGTTGAGTTACCACCATTACACGGCCGAGTTGTAAATTAATAAATAAGTGGTGTTTAAACCATACGGCTGAGTTGTTATTTTATAATATCGAATAAAGTTTATATGAACAATATAGTAATCAGCGAAACTGTAGATTGGGAGAAACAAAAGGTTCTGATTGGTATTTTTGAAGCATATCGGGTTCTATTATTATTTGTCGTTTCCCCAAAAAAAACAGCGTGTTTATTGGGAAACGCAATCCAACATTACGTGTCTCCACGCATATGGGGAAACGCAACCCAGCATTACGTGTCTATCCGCGCAGTAAATTCAGTCATTAACACGTTTCTACGGTAGTTACATAGTTAAAGTTAAATTAAAAAAAAAAATCAAGAATTTCAAAATTTCAAACTTCGAATTCAACACATACATTACGACTGAGTTATGTTCTATTTACGGCCGAGTTGTATAATAAATCATTATTAAAAATAACCTTTTTACATATATTTAAAACAATTATTATTACATATATATATTTATTTTCAGTTTATTGACAGTATATTGAACTCCCATTCACAAAAAAAAAATAAAAAAAAATAAAAAAAAAATAAATAAAGAGTTAACTCTATCTAAGTCAAGCTTATGGTGGATACAGATATATGTAACTTCCATCATGAGTCTACAAGTCTAATCAAGGTGATATGAAAGGTTGTCTGCGACTTATTTATTTATCACGAACAGGTGTTTACAAATATATGTATGTAACTACCAATTATGATTTTTTTCTGCCACCACCATGAAAAGTAGGTTTTATGTTTCTAATACTATTTGTAATAATTACTGAAGAGTTGCAACTATTGGGAAATAGAAAATTAATATTGTATTATAACGATGTGGCTGATTGATTTATATATGGCTGATATAACGAAAATTCATTTGTAATATGGCGGAGTTATAGATAAAGGCTGAGTTAACACATAATCATTTGTGTTTTGGCTGATTTAATCTGCTCTGTATAACGGCTGATGAGTTACTCTGTTTTTACGGCAGAGTACTCTGTTTTATGGCTGCGTTTTTACTGCTGAATTAACAGAAACGATACCATTGCAATAGAAACAACATAAACATAAACAGCATCCCATTTTGCCAAGTTTAACAAACACCGAAACAATAACAGCCAAGAAACAACATTGAGTTTGTTTCCTTTCGCTTTACCAGCTACTAGGTAATCAATGACAATCCACAAAAAAACAAAGTCAGACATTTATCAAACAGTAGCAGCAAGAGCACCCTCGAAACTATAAGCCTTAGGGACTGAAAGAATTGCATCAAACCACTCGACCTTCCCCCAAATCTCTTCATTGTTGCGTACCTCAAGCGAAATCTCTGCACACCAAATCATCTTCTTCGTGTACCCACTAGAAGGCACATACTTGTCCCACAAAACAACAAGCTTACCACCGTAGTCTGCTAATCTAACAGTACTGTATCTCGCAAACTTAGGTAGCTCTTCTAAACCCCTTATTGTCCCCCAAACGGTTCCATTACTGTTCGATTTTCTCCATACAAACCTTACTATAGGGTCATAATGGTAGCTTATGCCATCTATCATACAAATAGAATAGCGACTCAAATCCATTTCCCATCCTACTGGTTCCCATGTAAGATCATTTGGCTTTACAGCCACAGACTCACCATCATCGTGAACATAAACCTTTCCTTCCATATTTTCTGGTTTCCATATCCGTCTCTGAGGCGGCACGGGATTCCAAGTTTGAGTAATTGTGTTGTACACTTCAACACAGTGTAAAGAATCTGGAGTTTCAGAGAGTCCTGCTAAATACATCTTCCCATCAAGCCAAGTGTTTGTGTGAGCCAATCGCATTCTTGGAGATTCAATCCAAGTGTTAGTTCGACAGTCAAGGAACCAACAGTTACTGCTTGGAGAATTTTCAATGGGGAAACAGCTGACGGCGTAAGACTTAGATCCAACAACTACGAGACGTGACCCAACAATAAGAGGAGGAGAGTTGAGAATTGGGTTTGGCGCCAAAAGACGTGATCCATAAGGTTTCCGGTAAAGAGTGAACCAGCAAGGATTAACTTCATCAGGAAAACGTAAGCAAACATAGAGAACGGTCTCGGTGCAACCTAATAGGTTCCGGATCTGATAAAGCTCAGGCGAAACAAGAAGCGAGCGGAAGCTTTTAGAGACTAAGGCGAATTTTGTGTAATACATTCTCGAGACGCGTGCTAAGATGCTCACTATCAAATCATATGAAAGTTCCGTATTTGGAGACGTTTCAGGTGACTGTTGAAGCGGTCGTTTACTCCTCTTCCTCACTGGAGACGACATTGGGGAGATTCAGTCGTGACGAGATCGGAGTTGATCAGCCTATCGTTTCCTCCAACTTGATAAAGAATTCAGAGGATAATATTTAGGATTCTCTGGTTGCGCTGAGAAACATCAACAGAATATGAAAGGACACGATAATAAAATAAAAACTCGGAAATGGTCTTAAATACCGGTGTTTTTTTGGGAAACGCAAAAAAACCAAAGCAAACAATTAACAAATTAACCATTACGGCTGAGTTAACATCATTATAAATATAGGTATATGTTAAAATTATTATTACGTGTTTATGGGGAAACGCATACGTGTCACGCATGATAAATTTAATAATCATCACGTTTTCGGAAACACAAACAGATTTTATTTCAAACATGCGAAACTCAAAAATATTCAAAATAATTCAAATTTTCGTAATTAGCTGGTGCATGCAAAACTCAAAAATATTCAAAATAATTCAAAAAAAAAGAATACTTCAATAAATCAGCCACATTCGGATTTAATGCATTAAGTCGCAACGTATCGATCATGCTTCTCCACCGTTATATAAGTCTCGCCTCGAGACTTTGTAACCATCCATAATACGAAGGGTTTTCACGTCTACACCATGAGAGATCGTTTACATGGCGATAACCAACGATCCGTCCGCCAAAAAAGGGAATCAGATTTGCATACTTTGAACATCACGTCTCTTCGTGATGATCTTGTTATTACTATGTTGCTACAAATCATGCAGACTGGTTTCCGGTTCTTTTGTCGTGCTAAGGCGACACGCACCGCTTTAGAGATCTTGCAAACTCGACGGTTTTCCACAGAAGTGTGGATTTCTATTTCATGCGGGTACCTTGGCCGCAGCATCCGCCTCCGATGTATTGCAAGCAGCGTTGTCTCGCACATAACAACCCGTCGGCTCTGTTGATAAAGGGAGTTAATGTTTACTTCTTCACGGCCGATGAGACGGAGGGTCTGAGGATGATACAACAAGCTGCTGCGCTTCGTTGGGAGCCTGCTATCTACATCTACTCGATGATGGTCAAACTATTTTCAATCTTGAAGGTATCAGGCGTCGTGATTTTCAGTTAACAAGGGAATCGGCAAAAAGGATTCGTGATAAGATCTTCGATCCGTATACATTAATCTTAAGAAACCAACCTTCTCGCATATTAAAAGTGCTAAGGGAAGGGGTAGGTTTACGGTCTGTGGTGAAATGTAGGTGTGCAGTGCACAAGCAATGGTTGTCTTGGTGGTACGATCGCAAGATTGGTATACTGTGTGACTCATGCTTTTGGGAGATGGAGGTCTTGTTTTTCTGCAAGTTTATAGATCACCACTTTCCCTTGTGGTATGGGTAGATAACTCAGTACTTAAAATGTAATAACTCAATCGTTCGAATAATACCTCAGTCGTATTTATAATTCAATTGTGTTTCCAATTATCTTTCCTATATCGTGTTTCCAATATATTCTCAATATATTCGCATGCAACGTTTATGGTCGTTACTCTTTACGAGAGCTGATATAATTGAAAATGCACGAACATCGTGTTTCCATTTAATGTTTTTTACACCGCATAGTAATTTCAGTAATCATCACGTTTGTTCAGTGGTTAAATTAGGCTTAATTCACAAAAGAATTCAAAAAAATTCAAAATTTCGAATTCTTTTTAACAGTATTTACGTTACCACTGAGTTATATTCTCTTTGCGACTGAGTTATAGAATAATTCACTATTTAAAAATTACTTTTTTGCATATATTTAAAACAACTGTTATTACATATATATTCATTTTCAGATTATTGACAGTATATTCACATCCCATTCACAATTTCAAAAAAAAAAAAAAAAAAAGCTAACTCTCTCTAAGTAAAGCCTATGGTGTATGACAATGTATGGTTTAGGGTTTAGGGTTTGTGTTATATCGTTCCGCACGATTAGTTAGAAAATGCACGAACATGATGTAATTTCATGATCTTTATCAGATAAAGGTCATATTAACTCGCTGTTTACATGAAAAGTTCAAAAAAATTCACATTTGCTGCATTCGAGGTTAAGCTGAGTTATCATAAATACACGGCTGACTTATCATAAATCAAAAATATTGAGATAGCGTATTTAAGAATTGACTAACATTGGTTAGAGAACAAAATGTTTAGATAACTAAATGTTCGACATCGGGATTTGTGAAGCAGATCGAGTTTTCGTTTGGGAAGAGTTGTTTTTATTCATTTTTTTTTTTTTGTTAAATTATTATTTTCTTTGGGGAAAAGCGTGTTTATGGGAAGACGCAACCCACCATTACGTGTCTTCTAGCCGCATAGTAATTTCAGTAATCATCACGTTTGTTCAGTGGTTAAATTAGGCTTAATTCACAAAAGAATTCAAAAAAATTCAAAATTTGGAATTCTTTTTAACAGTATTTACGTTACCAGTGAGTTATATTCTCTTTGCGACTGAGTTATAGAATAATTCACTATTTAAAAATTACTTTTTTGCATATATTTAAAACAACTGTTATTACATATATATTCATTTTCAGATTATTGACAGTATATTCACATCCCATTCACAATTTCAAAAAAAAAAAAAAAAAAAAAATCTAACTCTGTCTAAGTAAAGCCTATGGTGTATGACAATGTATGGTTTAGGGTTTAGGGTTTAGGGTTTGTGTTATATCGTTCCGCACGATTAGTTAGAAAATGCACGAACATGATGTAATTTCATGATCTTTATCAGATAAAGGTCATATTAACTCGCTGTTTACATGAAAAGTTCAAAAAACTTCACATTTGCTGCATTCGAGGTTAAGTTGAGTTATCGTAAATACACGGCTGACTTATCATAAATCAAAAATATTGAGATAGTGTATTTAAGAATCGACTAACATTCGTTAGATAACAAAATGTTTAGAGAACTAAATGTTCGACTTCGGGTTTGTGAAGTAGATCGAGTTTTCATTGGGGAAGAGTTGTTTTTATTTATTCTATGTTAAATTATTCTTTTCTTTAGGGAAAAAGCGTGTTTATGGGGAAACGCAATCCAGCATTACGTGTCTTCTAGCCGCATAGTAATTTCAGTAATCATCACGTTTGTTCAGTGGTTAAACTAGGCTTAATTCACAAAAGAATTCAAAAAAATTCAAAATTTGGAATTCTTTTTAACAGTATTTACGTTACCACTGAGTTATATTCTCTTTGCGACTGAGTTATAGAATAATTCACTATTTAAAAATTACGTTTTTGCATATATTTAAAACAACTGTTATTACATATATATTCATTTTCAGATTATTGACAGTATATTCACATCCCATTCACAATTTAAAAAAAAAAAAAAAAAGCTAACTCTGTCTAAGTAAAGCCTATGGTGTATGACAATGTATGGTTTAGGGTTTAGGGTTTAGGGTTTGTGTTATATCGTTCCGCACGATTAGTTAGAAAATGCACGAACATGATGTAATTTCATGATCTTGATAAGATAAAGGTCATATTAACTCGCTGTTTACATGAAAAGTTCAAAAAAATTAACATTTGCTGCATTCGAGGTTAAGCTGAGTTATCGTAAATACACGGCTGACTTATCATAAATCAAAAATATTGAGATAGCGTATTTAAGAATCGACTAACATTGGTTAGAGAACAAAATGTTTAGATAACTAAATGTTCGACATCGGGATTTGTGAAGCAGATCGAGTTTTCGTTTGGGGAAGAGTTGTGTTTATTCATTTTTATTTTTTTAATTTTTGTTAAATTATTATTTTCTTTGCGGAAAAGCGTGTTTATGGGAAGACGCAACCCACCATTACGTGTCTTCTAGCCGCATAGTAATTTCAGTAATCATCACGTTTGTTCAGTGGTTAAATTAGGCTTAATTCACAAAAGAATTCAAAAAAATTCAAAATTTGGAATTCTTTTTAACAGTATTTACGTTACAACTTAGTTATATTCTCTTTGCGACTGAGTTATAAAATGATTCACTATTTAAAAATTACTTTTTTGCATATATTTAAAACAACTGTTATTACATATATATTCATTTTCAGATTATTGACAGTATATTCACATCCCATTCACAATTTCAAAAAAAAAAAAAAAAAAAAAAGCTAACTCTGTCTAAGTAAAGCCTATGGTGTATGACAATGTATGGTTTAGGGTTTAGGGTTTAGGGTTTGTGTTATATCGTTTCGCACGATTAGTTAGAAAATGCACGAACATGATGTAATTTCATGATCTTTATCAGATAAAGGTCATATTAACTCGCTGTTTACATGAAAAGTTCAAAAAAATTCACATTTGCTGCATTCGAGGTTAAGCTGAGTTATCATAAATACACGGCTGACTTATCATAAATCAAAAATATTGAGATAGCGTATTTAAGAATCGACTAACATTGGTTAGAGAACAAAATGTTTAGATAACTAAATGTTCGACATCGGGATTTGTGAAGCAGATCGAGTTTTCATTTGGGGAAGAGTTGTTTTTATTCATTTTTATTTTTTGTATTTTTGTTAAATTATTATTTTCTTTGGGGAAAAGCGTGTTTATGGGAAGACGCAACCCACCATTACGTGTCTTCTAGCCGCATAGTAATTTCAGTAATCATCATGTTTGTTCTAGCGTATTTAAGAATCTTTTTTTTTTCTTTTAAACGAACTTTTTTTGGTTTCAATTACTCTTTTCTTTGCAGGAAAAACGTGTTTATAGGGAAACGCACCCCATCATTACGTGTCTATCCGCGCAGTAAATTCAGTAATTATCACGTTTGTACAGACGTTAAATATTACTACTTAGTAAAGTTTAATTCAAAAAAATTCAAAAAAACTCAAAATTCAAAATTTCGAATTCAACACATACGTTGCGACTGAATTATATGATTTCGGCTGAGTTATGTTCTTTTTTTTTTTTTTTTTTTTTTTTTTTTTTTTCTGGAGAAGAGTCGATTTTTTTTTTTTTTTTGAATTACTCTCATAATCATTTGTGAAGATACATGGTAAACTAAATTACTTAAACAAATAGATTATTATCGCTAGAACAACAAAAACCGCAACAACCGTATTTTTCAACTCCTTAGATATTACATCTCTCTTTTTGTCAATCATCGCCTTGAGCCTAAGTAACTCATTATCGTTTTGAGTTTGGAGATCATGGAGGTGAGCAATCGCGTCTCTATGGACAGTAAGAGTTTCACGCATTTCATTAATAGTAGGAGACTCATGAATTTCTTGTCTTAACTTTGTTAATTCCTCCATCATAGCTTCATCCCACCATTTCGAAATGTGATATCCCCCATCCTACACATACATATTGAAAACCAAATTTAACAATTTAATTCGTAAATTGAACCGTAAAACAAAATTCGACCAAAACATTGGACTACTTACAAATCTTTCTTGACATGTGTAAAAGAGTCTTCCCGGATTTGGATTTATCGCGGAAGATTCAAGCAGTGCCCTTCCACCACAGAAACAAACACTAGGGATCCCATAATGATCAGCATCATCAAATTCAATTGGATCTATGTTGGGCAACAAAGAGTAAGAACTTTCTGACATTGTGAAGAAAAATAGAGATCGATATAGAGATGAAAAATTAGGGTAATCTAGTATATAAATAGAAAGAAAAAGACGGAATACGAAAGGTTGCGTATATAGAGTATCACACAGCGGCTGCATTATACTGTTTTTTAAAATCGCATAATTTTGTATTTTAACTTAATTAATACATATGTAATTATTTTGAGATATTTTGATAATAAAAATCACATATAATATATTCGGGTATTGGCTGATTTATTAAAACGTAACGGCTGGTATTATGACGGCATGGCTGAGGTATAACAAATTCATTCGTTGTTTCGATGGGTTGTAGCCCATGTGAGTAAGAGACCCTTTTTGAAATAGTTAATTAAAAATTGATTTAGATCTCTAAGACCATTTCTATTGTCGGAGATGGTCTAACACATCTGCTTATTTTCCGATAATTAAAAATACAATACAATAACTTGTAGATAAAATCAGAAACAACCAAATTCATTAAACATATCTTCCAAATCTTTCCACACGTTCATATTCATCCATTGGGGCTTATCGCTACAAGATCTCACTTTGAGCCAGATATCATTCATATGCATTCTGTATACTTGTCGACCCGTCAAATTAAACTGCGTCCACACTGTTGAAGTATGCATCGGATGCCACGAGTATTTACGTTACACATAAGAAAAAAGAAAAAGAACAAAAAAGTTGATCCATATATAACAGTCAAAATAAATATTTAGCTTTCTTAATATCACATATCAGTGCTTACCGCGAGTGTGTAAAACCATTTTTTCTTATAATGGTTTGGAATGGAGCTAAAAGTCGGCCACGCATGCTCCCAATTGTTTTTCAGGATCTCTCTAAAGGCGCCATATAATTTGAAATCGAACTCTTCAAACGTGTCAGAGGTTTTGTCAACAGGGTTTAGAACGGGAAGATTCTCACGTCCATCAGCGTTAAGGATCGCTTTAACCTCTTTGTCAAACTGACTATTGATGGAAGGAATAACGTCCATGGCGATAAGAAGATGTAACACAGTTATAAATAGAGAAAATTCGCTGGAATATGAGACAGGGAGAATAAGCTCGAAATATGAGAAGAAAAATTAGGGTAATCTAATATAAATAGGGAAAAAAACGGAGAGGAATGCGAAAGGTTACGGTCGTTAACTTATGGTTTCGAGACAAATTTTCGTTTCACGGAAAACTAAAGGTTGCGTATATATCACATAGTGGCTGAATTATATGTTAAATGGTGTATCAATAATGCTTCATTGCTGATTTATTTATCTCATTCTGGATGAGTTATTTTGTTCATAATTAATTTCATGTTTGATTTATCATATTTATTTGTCAAAATACATGGGTGAACTAACACAAAAGTTAATTTTCAGATAATTGAAAATAGATTAAAATAAAATTTCCCTAAAAATGTAAAGAAAATCTTTCCACACTTTCTTATTCATCCAGTAGGGCTTATCTTTATTATTTCTATGCTTCCAAATGAGATGACGAATCTCTCCTCGGTATACTTCTCGAACCACCAAATTAAACTGCTTCCACACCGTAAAAGTATGTCTCGGATCCCACGTGTATTTACGCTACTCATAAAAAAAAAAAATAATAAATAAAAATAATATATTCATAAGAAACAACATTGAATTGTTAGTCTGCTTAATATCAAGGGAAATATCGGTACTGCTTGCTTACCGCGAGTGTTAAAAACCATTGTTTCCTATAATGGAATGGAATGCAGCGAGAAGTCGGCCACGCATGTACCCAATTGTCTCTCAGGATATCTGTGAATGCGCAATATAGTTTGAAATCGAACTCTTTAAACGTGTCAGAGGTTTTGTCAAGATTGAAACCAAAACCACTACCAGGGTTTAGAACGGATAGATTCTCACGATCAGCATCGTATAGGATCGCTTTAACATCTCCGTGAAACTGACTTCTGATTTGAGGAACACCTTCCATGTCGATAAGAATATGTAACAGAAAGAAATAGAGAAAATGACAAACAATATGAGGGTAATCTGATATAAATAGAGAAAATACGGAGAGGAATGCGAAAGATTACGTTTGTTAACTGATGGTTTCGCGCCAAAGTTTGTTAACCTTTGTTTTGGCGGCTAATATCTGAGTTATATTGTTAACTAATGTACAACTAATGCTTAATAGATTATTTAACGATTCATTGTGGCTGAGTTATATTGTTTATTGATTTATTAATAATTTCCGTTTCACGGCTGATTCATAAATGCATTGCTGCTGATTTATATTGTTAATTGAAGTACTAATAATGCGTACTGGCTGAGTTATATCTAATGTCCACAAAATAAACATTCCTAGAAATAAAACATAAAATTACATAGAAAATTGTCTGCCTCCTTAGTCAATAAATCCCTTGTAATGTTCAGGTGCCTCCGCCAATATATATGCTGCCATCTTAAGCCGTAAACCTTGAATGTTCCCATCACATAGGCCATCGAAAGTAACACCAAGGGCGAGACATTCAATGTATTTTAGCGCATACACACCGCAGTCTCCGGGATTCTCGTTTTGAGGCACATTCTTTGGACTCTTCCATGTGAAAGTAAACGGCTGGTAGAGATAATGTTTTGAAGTATATATATCGTTCACCATGTACGGAATCATTTCCCTAAATGGCCTACAAGCTTCAAGAATTTCTGATCTTTTCTCCAGAACATATATGCTATCGTAGCAATCAATGTGGCCACGAGCCAGGTCCACGTCCAGCGCCACCCAATGATTACCTCCGGTATGTACAACGAAATACACATGCCAAACTTCATTCAGCCACGTCGTACGAGTCTGTTGATCTTCCGGATACAAACCTTTGACTACAGCTTCATAGTTGGTCCCGGTAAACGTGAACTCTCTAGGACTCTTTTTGAACTCACGATAATAATCACGGATCATGTAAGTGGTGAAGTACTGATCTACAAACGCAATGCTTTTGGTATGATATGGGCAGGGTTCAGTAATCAACCTACGTCTGAGGACTTTCTGGTACGCACTGATATGCTGAAATAAAAAAGCATAGCTCAGTCATAATGTATATAATACGTCTGTCTCAGCTGTAACGTATTCAAATTATTAATATAACTCAGCCGAAATAAATCACAAGTCAGCACAACTCAGTCATAATGAATAATAAGTCATATAATAACTCAGTTATTACGAATAATAAGTCGTATAATAACTCAGCCGTAAAACTTACACTTTCGTTCAGCCATCCCCACGTTGTGTCTGTGGCGGGCCACGATCTTCGCGGGGTAATGATGACCCTATAGAACTCGTTAGGGTCGTTACAATTTCCCAATTTGCTGCCCCTGACAGACAAACACAAGTCAACATGTTAAAACAACATTGTTAACAATAAGCTGTAATAAACAAATTAATGAACAAGATCATACTTCAGTTCTGATGCTATTTGTTCCGTCAGTTTCTTTAATCTATCCGGATCAACAGGTGCCATAGGATCATATATTGCGGATGAAGGTTCACAGTTCTTCCTCATGCAGTTCAGTCCGTCGTCTCTAATAGTCAGAAAAACACTTTTTGGCCTATCTTTTAGTTTACTCGTATCTTTCCCCTTAACGGACAGCTTAACGGTCTGATTCCTGATATCACGTATGAGTTTAAGCCTTAGTTGTTCTTCCTCATCATCATCCTCAGACTCAGTTATCATGAGCATGGCTTCCTCATCAACATCAACTGTGGTATCTGCTAATTCTTCATCATTATTGTCTTCTTCATCATCAGCTTTTTCATCATCAGCTTTTTCACCAAGTATCTTCAGCTGATGTCAACTCTTCTTCATTCCCCTCTAGATTGCCAATGATTTTTTTCACATTATCAGGCTTTCTACCTTTATGAGGTCTTCCCCTACCTCTCGGTTTATTGGCATCTGCTTTTTCATCAGCAGCCACATTATCAACATTAGCTTTTACATCAGCCACATCATCACCATCATCTTTTACATCAGCCACATCATCAGCTGATTTCAATTCATCTTCTTCATTCCCCTCTGGATTGACAATGAATTTGTTCACATTATCAGCCTTCTTTTTAGGTCTTCCCCTAGGCCTTTTTTCCGGATTCCCCTCCAATGCTTGTTTATCCTTTAAAGCTTTATTCTTATTTCTCTAATTCACAGGAGACCGCACCAAATTAGCAGGCTTCTTCTTCTTCTTACCATCATCTTTCGCAACAACCACCTCAACGAGACTATCAATATCACCCACAGATTTCATAGGTGGCGGTGGACCTTTTCCCTCAGTGGTAGCTTTGACGGGACCTTTTGCCTCAGTGGATGCGGATGATTTTTGAGCAGCCATCAGATTCTGTATACGGAAAAGGTTTGAATCTTTCCACTTGTTCAAGTCTGTCAATTCACTCTCCACCTTCTCTAGCCATGAAGACATGCAGTTAATGATTGTATCAAGATTATCAAATCTTGTTCCGAAATTATCCACCATATCCATAATGAGTTTTCTAAGCGACACATTATCTGCCTTCTCATTACAAAACTGCAACACATATACACGAAAAAACGCATAAGCAAGCTAACCAAACATTAAATATCACACAATATACAATATCAATTACCTTTGGTTCATCATTCTTATTCCCGACAGATTCATCAAAATCAACATCCTTATCCTTCTCCTGCAAGCTTTTATGCTTCTTTTTGGGATGTTGAGAATCATCCTTATCATCTGGTTTTTTCTTCTTCTTATTCTTCTTCTCATTCTCAGGCATCTTCTTGTCCCAAAAGCCTGAGACAAACTTCTCATCAGCTATGTCTTGGATCAGATTATCAAGTTCTGGGTCTTCTGGTTCATCAGGCCACTCAGGATATAGCTCTCTAGCATTTTCAATCATATGCCTTACACGCACCTACAACATCAGATATAATAAACAATAATCATCATAAACCATAACTCAACCATCAATAAACCACAACTCAGTCACAATAATCCATAACTCAGTCACAGCCAATTATAACTCAGCTATCAATTAACAATAACTCAACCATCAATGAACCACAACTCAGTCACAATAATCCATAACTCAGTCACATCCAATTATAACTCAGCTATCAATTAACAATAACTCCACCATCAATGACTCATAATAATTATAACTCAATTTAAATCTTACCTTTCTATTTTTTTCGATTTCTTCATCAATGATCGAATCCAACTCTCTTCGTGTGCGGCTTCCCTGCCATCGCAACAGTGGACTCATATCCCCGTCGGATTGTTTACCAAACAGTTCTCCAAAGCATGTGATAGATTCATAAACCCATACTTGTAATGCGTACAGCAGACCGTTGACGGTGTACGTCCTTCCGGTAGGATTAATGGTCTTGATAGACCCAACAAGAGACTGAAATGCTACCCGACCCCATGGATAATTATTCAAGGCTTCATCATCAAAAACTCTTTTAGCAGATTCGAACGGTATTCTAGAGTTGTGATGAAGTCCATGGATACCAATTGCTAATAAGAACAACCGTCCCATCCATTTACGCTTAATGTCTTCTGGTGGCCATGCCCGGCATTTATCTAATCCATTAATAAGCTTATCTAAAGTGGGACCTTCTCCAGCAGGCACATTCAACTCTCTGAAAAACGATCTGTAATCTGCTTCAGGTTCAAATTGCTCTGTAGGCAACGGATATGTGGTCAAACCCGTGACATGCTCAAACTCATTCAACCCAAATCTGATAGGTTGACCACCAATGAGAAACCAAACCTCTTTCTTCCTTACTCTTAACTGTCTACATAGAAGGTAGTGGACAGTTTTACCAGACCATACAATGGTTTTCTCAAAGATTTTGGCTGCTATTCCAGTTGGGTGCTCCTTAATTTCATTCCACACAGTTTCATCAATGGATACTCTAAATATATCTATATGTTTGATACCACTGTGGTTAATAGCTTTATTATCCAGATTAGACTGCCCTTCCGCATACAGTCTTGGAGGGTAATTCCTTGGTTCATCCTCCATCTGATAAAAAGATTACATTAAACAGAGTATAGTTACATCAAACAGAGTATAAATCACAACTCAGCCACAAATTAGCCCTAACACAACCAGTGACTCAGTCGTAATAAACCAGACGCCAAATCCAGTAGATCTATCAAATCAGCTACAACGACGGCGGAAATCAGCCGTAATAATAACCGATAAAAAGCCACATATACCAATATAAACCACAAATTAGCCCTAACACAACTCGTAACTCAGTCGTAATAACCAGACACCAAATCCAGTAGATCTATCAAATCAGCCACACTTACGGCGGAAATCAGCCGTAATAATCACCGATAACAACTCTTAATATCACCGCTATATGTTTCATATAACAGTTTAAACTCAAAGAGAGATATTCGAACTTACCGAGAGTGATGAAAGCAGAGATTTTTACGCAATCAATGGAAGATGAAGAAACCCACTCGAGTTCGTTGAAAATGAGACGAAATGCGACGGAGAACCGGCCGGAAAAGACGAAATTTCGGTCGACTTAGGGTTTACTGTTCGAAATCGCCAGAAAGAGAAGAGAGACTTTTTTTTTCTCGCCGTGAACAGTTGCGAAAAATGGACTCTTGAGTTTCCCTTCCCTCTGTTTTGAGAATTGAAGTTTTTGTCGACGTGGGATTACAATTAATGACGTGGATTATGCTAATTTCTTTTAATTCATTTTGTAGTTAAAACAAAAAAAAATTAATCAAGGGTGTTAATAGTAATTTTACAGGGACGAAAAACATATGAGTTATTTTCAAAAAATGTATCCCACGATAGCAATAAACCCACTTTTGTAGACCATCTAAGTTCTTATTTCTTTATTTTTTGTGGCAGACTTAGTTTATCATGGCAGACTTGTTTTACCGCAACAGATTTATTTCGCCAGACTTAATTTTTTCCACAGACTTATTTGTTAAAGTTATGGCAGATTTATAAATTGTTGGAGATTTATTATATGTGACAGACTTATTATTTGAAAATACCGCAGACTTAAGTAATTTTAAACAGATTTATTGTCTAAGAAAATAAATCTGCCACAGATTTATTTTATACCGCAGACTTATTATTTAAAGACACCACAGACTTGCAAAATTTACGACAGACTTATAGTTTAAGAAACTAAATCTGTGGCAGATTTATTTTTTACGGCAGACTTATTAATTGAGGAAATCACAGACTTACAAAAATTATGACAGACTTATTATTTGAAAATACCACAGACTTACGAATATGACAGACTTACTTTTATATGAAACCCTCTAAATTACTTCTTTTTTTCTAAGATTTCTATTTTTTTTTTTTATGGATTTGTTCTCAATTTAAGTTTCTGCATTTTGTTGTGGTTATATGGTTTCCATATGATCTTAGACTCTCAATTTTTGGCTTTGGCATAGAGTTTGTAGAAGTCATATGTCTAATTGCCTAGACAATCTACCCATTTTTTTTTATAACTTGTGTTCAAGTTTTCCAAACAATAAAGTAGAATATCATAAGTTTTCTAAAAAATTTATTGCTCCTAAACCAATCTTATTTAATTTAGTTTTATGCTTTTCAATCGATGTTCAATATTTAACATTGACTTGAGCCAATTTCTTCAACAATATTAATACCCAATGAATTTACAATTGTAATGAAATAATACCCAATGAGAAGAATAGAGAAAAAAAAAAATAAAAAAAAAAATAAAGAGATGAAGATGATCGAGGGGATGGGTGGGTGGGGAGGGCCGGAGGGGGGGAGGTTTTTTGTTTTTTTTTTCCATTTTGTGTTTTTTAATTGATAGTGCATTTAAATTTTTGTTTTTTTGTTTTATTATTAATTTTTAATGTAGTCAATAAAAATATATGATAATGGCATTTTGGACTTTAAACAAAAGATTTAGGTTATTCTAGTAATCATTTTTTTAGGGTGTTAATTGAGTTATTTTCCTAAAAAGTTGAGTCAATCTGGATAAAATTCACTATAAAATTTGTAAATTAAGAGTTTTTTTTTCTTCAAATAGAAGACAACAAGTTTAACGATTTTGATTTTGACAAATAAATTTTGTAAAATAAAAGTGATCTACTGTATATTGGGTATTATTCTAACAATATTTATTGTAAAAAATAATTTGTATGGTTTAAAAACATTAATTGTATTGATTTCCTTTATGAGTGAAAAATCCTTGATTGAGTTCTACATGTGTCTTAATTTGGATCTTGGTTGCTTGCTTGCAGATGCACAAAACTACTATTAATATGTCTCGTTGATCTTTAGTGTTGAAGCTATTCTGTTTCATGATAGTTTCACGGTTTGAACTGTTGATCTTATGGTCATCAAATTTCTGTATCGAAATTCTTTATGTTTCTTTTTTTTTTGATAAAGTAACCCTTATGTTTCATGTTAGATTCAAGGTAAACTATGTTAGTTAATCTGACTATGAATCATATGTTTCTTGTTTTAGTGTTTTGGTTCACTTTGCTTTTCTTTAAATTCCATCACATTTGGGTCATAGATTGTAAATAGTCTAAAAACTACATAAACTATAGTAAAACCTCTATAACTACATAAACTATAGTAAAACCTCTATAAATTAATACTCAATAAATTAATAATCACTATAAATTAATAAATATTGTTGGTATCAAATCGGCCCAGTGTAAAAATTGATAAATTTCGTTAATATACTAAAATAATAATTTTTTTTGAAACTCCTATGTAAAAATATGATCTCAATATTTAAATGATTTAAATACAAAAATTGATGCCACTAATCATAAATTTTAATATATATATATATATATTTCTTAGAGTACTTAACATTATATAAAACATTAAATATATATATTTCATTAAAGTAAATTCATTATTGTTTTTGTTATGTCACTCATTGTTTCTAAAATATTTCTATAAATTAATATCACTATCAATTAATAAAATGTTGTAGTCCCAACATTATTAATTTATAGAGGTTTTACTGTATTACATTACAACTTTTCAAAAAGAATGTGAGATAAATAGTGGAATCACAAACGGGAAAACGGCCAAAATCAACCCGAACTTTTTGCAAAATGCGCTTTCATACCTAAACTGCAACGAAAGGCTATTTCCTACCCGAACTAATGTTAAATTCAAATTTCAAACCTGAACTAACATTCCGTGTGCTAAAATCAACATTGTTATTAACGGTGTTAGTCAACCGTTAAAAATTGCTGGCTGGTTCAAAACGACGTCGTTTTGATTCAATTAAAATGAAATAAACTAGCATCAATAGGACTCGAACCTAGGTGGGAAAGGGTGAAATCAGTCTCCTTTACCACTAGGACATAGCAACTAATTCGATGTTATTCAACAAATCTTATATATATCTTATCACTCTGTTTTTTTTTCATTTCTTAAAACCAATAATTAATTAAATTTGGAAATTTTAAAAAATAAAATAAAATCAATTAAATTAGGGAATTAAATTAGGAAAATTAAATTAAATAAGAAAGACATGATAAGATTAATGAAATAAATAGCAAAGAGTTTAGAATTCTTCTTTAAATTTGTTAAGAAGGATGAATGAATCTCTAATCTACAAAACGTAGCTTACACTTCAGCCTAAAACGAAGTCTGAGGTCGGGATCGATATCCCTAATCGTAACGAGGATGATTTCACACCCCCCCCCCCCCCACAAGCACCCTCCGGCTTAGGGGGGACCAGAAAAAATTCTATACCGTAGTAAAGACTCAAAAAAATTGAACGTGTCATTCTAATTAGGTTTTTGGTTTTTTATACCCGTCTGCTGTTATAGGAAAAGAAAATCAGTAAAAAGGGAAAAAAAATGAAAAGGCTTAATTATTTTAATTAATTTAATTTTCGTTATTTAATTTAATTTTCCTAATTTAATTAATTTCATTTTTTATAATTTCCTAATTTAATTAATTATTGGTTTTAAAAAATGAGAAAAAAACAGAGTGATAAGATATATATAAGATTTGTTGAATAATAACAAATAAGTTGCTATATCCTAGTGGTTAAGGAGATGGATTTCACCCACGCCCACCCTTTCATTTTAATTGAATCAAAACGACGTCGTTTTAAACCAGTCAGCTTTTTTTTTTAACGGTTGACTAACACCGTTAATAGCAATGTTGATTTTTGCATACGGAATGTTAGTTCAGGTTTGAAATTTGAATTTAACACTGGTTCGGGTAGGAAACAGCCTTTCGTTGTAGTTTAGGTATGAAAGCGCATTTCGCAAAAAGTTTGGGATGATTTTGGCCGTTTTCCCAATCACAAACCTTGGGGGTATGGGATCCTATTTAGGACTACCGGAAAGTATGAGGGGATCCAAAACAAAACTGTTCTCTTTTGTAAAGGACAGACTTCAGAGCCGAATAAACGGTTGGTCAGCCAAATTTCTCTCTAAGGGAGGGAAAGAGGTCATGATCAAATCGGTGGCAGCGGCTCTTCCAACTTATGTTATGTCATGTTTTCGGCTTCCTAAATCAGTTACATCCAAGGTCACAAGCGCGGTGGCTGATTTCTCGTGGAGTTCGGGGGGAGACACAAAAGGTATGCATTGGAAAGCATGGGACAAGCTATGCACTAGCAAACAATTGGGAGGTCTGGAATTTCGCAATGTTAATGATTTCAATACGGCGTTCCTGGCAAAACAACTCTGGCGGTTGATAGATGTTCCAGATTCTTTGTTCGCCAAGGTATTTAAAGGAAGATATTACTGGAATTCAAACCCCTTGGAGGAAATAAAATCATACTCGCCATCCTATGGATGGAGGAGTATGATATCTGCTCGATATCTGGTTAAAAAAAGGACTTATTTTAAGAGTTGGCTCAGGTGAAACCATCTCAGTATGGCATGATCCCTGAGTCCCAGCTCAATTCCCGAGACCAGCTTTAAGTAATGGATCCCCTATGGATCCGTCCATTTAAATTAGACACTTTATTGATATACAGTCAATGTCATGGAACTTGGATAAGTTGAAAGAGGTCTTTGACCCAGCGGATGCCCAACTTATCTCCGCTATTCACCCTGGTAATGGTAATAAGCCAGACTCTTTTGGATGGCACTTCACAAAAACCGGAAAATATACGGTTAAATCAGGATATCATACAATACGGCTTCAGAATACAATTTCGGCCGTCCCGCAGGTTAATGGCCCTGACTGTATTCCACTTCAGGCTCATGTATGGAAGGTCAAATGCCCGCCAAAACTACAACATTTCATGTGGCAGGCCCTTACCGGATGTATCTCTGTTTCTGCTAATTGAAGCAGGAGAGGTATAAAGTGTGACTTAGTCTGTGCAAGGTGTGGACACCCAGAAGAGACAATTCACCATGTTCTCTTTGACTGCCCGCCAGCCAGACAGGTTTGGGCCCTGTCCCAGGTATCGTCAGGATCACTATCCTTCCCAACGACATCTTTGTATATGAACATGGATTATTTGTTTTGGAGACAACCATCCCAAGTCCATAGTGACTCTTTTCCTTGGGTATTGTGGTATATATGGAAGGCGCGAAATGCCAAAGTCTTCGAAATGTAGATGAGAATCCTCAAGAGGTAATACGGTTAGCTGACGCGGAAGGGCTAGCATGGAAGCAGGCACAGGTGGAGGAGGAGTGCATAGACCAGAATATTTTGACATCTATGCACTTCCCTCGGCCACGCGCCAATCCCCTGCCTGAAAGTTATTTTGGTTATCGTTGTTTACTGGATGGATCTTGGAAGGAATCTGATAAATTTGCAGGCATTGGCTGGGTCTGTACAGGTCAAGACACGACTACGACAAGGGGCGCTGCAAACCTAAGACGGAGTCTCTCTGCTCTGCATACGAAGGTGGAGGCCCTGGTGTGGGCAATGAGGTGCATGATTGGTGCTGATAACACTCATGTGACCTTCCTGGCCGACTGTTCCGATTTGGTGAAGATGGTGTCTTCCCCCGATAAATGGCCGGCTTTTTCAGCATACCTAGAAGAGATTGCGATCGACAGGGAAGAATTTTCATCCTTTTCTCTATCTCTTATCTCTCGGAATGTAAATGTAAAAGCGGATAGTCTGGCACGACACGTTCGTACAGCACCGCATCTCGTTACCTATGTAAACAACATTCCGCCACATTGGATTTAATAAGCTAATCTACATATGTTGACAAAAAAAAAAACTGAATAATTATTAGCGGAACTAACTGAACCATAAAAAGTTGTAGACTACTTACAATACGCTAAAAAGTTATTTTTAGTAGACTAATGACATTTTGTTTTTTAATTATATTTTCAACACGGTAGTAGTATATAGCAAAATTATTATTTTTTTAAAAAAAAATGTGAAAACTTGATGAATATTTTGAATGGTAAAATATAACCGAATCAAGTTTTTAAAACATGAAAACATAAATAAGTGGTATATCATTCAAACCCAACAAATCTAAAATAAAGCATAAATAAACACGTAATTGTTGACCAACAAAATTTATACATACACTTTGAATAAAATGTTAAGGAATCTGGCAGATGAGTAAATTCTATTCTCTAAAATCTACCCAAAAAAAAAAAATCTATTCTTTGGAGAAAATGAAGTCATGCCTTGGCAAAGGTGATTCTTTTTTTTTTTTTTTTTCTGATTTCTAATTGATTTCTTTGAGGTTTTGATTGCTTGAAAATCTGTATTTTTCGTCGAGGTTTATAGATTTTTCATCTAGGGTTTTTGTAGTTTGAGTTGAAGTTGGTACTGTTCTTCTCCGCAGCTGATTTTGATATTTTCCACGTCTTTAATTTATTAGGGATTTGCGAATTCTGAAATTAATTAAGAACTACATATGATCAGTTTGTTTGTTGATCATTGCTCTGTAGTTATGCAGAGTTTTGGACTTGTGGGTGGCTTCAAAAAGTCAACACTTTTTTTTTTGTCAAAAAAAAAAAAAAAAAAAAAAAGTCAACACTTTAATACTCAATTTAACAACAAATTGAACATCTTTAGTCTCGCTCGTTTTTATTACTATGACATTCATTGTGCATATTAACTGTGAAACCGAGATCTCTTTGTCGATCCTTTTGTTGATCCTGAACTATTTGGATATAATCAGATTGAAACTTAGTCTAAGGGGAGTATTTAAAGTGATTTGAATTCTAATAAGATTTTAGATGATTTTAATGGCTTTGCGTGATTTTAAAGAAGTTGTAATGATTTTATATTAAAATCCCCTACAATTTCACCTAAAACCATGAGATTTGGATATTTGTATTTTTAATTAGGAAAGTCTTCTAAAATCTCCTGCAGACATTAAAATTTCAATACTTAAAACATTTTCAATAACAGTGGATTTGATATGATTTTAACAAATTCTTGTTTGAATAACAGATAATTTTAAATGATTTTAAGTGACTTTACATAAATCTCATGTAGAAAAATAGTTGTTGTTGAGGAAAACATAGTCCTGCATGAACCGGGGAAAGGTGAAGAATGCTTTGCTTGAAAAAAGAGAAGCGGAAATCAATTCAAGAATCTTTAGGTTTGATCAATGAGTTCTCGGTCTCTAATCGGTACGTCTCATGTGGAAACCAACAAGCTTCGGCCTCAAAAAGTAAGAACATGATTTTAATGAAAAAAGCTTAAGAGCTCAGGAGCTCATGCTCAAAGCAAGTAGAAAAAAAACCTCTGAAAAACTAGAAGACATCAAATAAGATGAATTAAACTATATAGATAAGAGATTCCAATAGCTTCTCCGATTCTGACGAGCCAACGAAGTAGCTCTGTTCGGTTCACTTGAGCAAAGAGTGCATATGCAGTGTATCTAAATTCTCTATTTGTATCAATAGTAACAAAACTTGTTTCTCGTATCTCTCTACAATTCCTTTTTATAGATAAAACAAACAATTTCAGTATCAAAGCCAATTCTTCAATTAGTCAAATATATTCAGCTCTTATTTCAAGCTAAACTAGCAAATCTTGACGGATCTCTTCAGAGCAACAACCGCACACTCTTTTCATCAAGAACCTATACACACTTGGTTCAAGTTTATTCAAACTTAAACCCATTTCTTCGTTAATTAGCCTTTATTTCAATGTCACCACCTCACAATACTAACTTAATTCAAATGTGTTTCATAGTCCACTCATATTAACTTTCTCAATTTTCATCTCTTCATCTCTTTGATCAAATTGTATTCTCTTAATTTAAGAATCTTTATTGGTTTATTGATTTGTCAATTCGTATAGGATTCGAAAACTTTTATTGATTTTGAAATCAAACATATGAATTTTGAAATAACATGTTTTTTTTACATACGGATTTGAATCCTTCTATTTTTTACTTTCAAATCCATTTAAATTCATTTAAAATAAACGGTACAATTTTGAAATCCAAAAACAAATCACGAATAACATAACATTTTAACTAGTATTTATAAATCATATAACCAATATAAAAGATTTTAAAAATTAATAATTGAATAGTAGATTTTTTTCATTTAGATTTATAAATTTATTAAAAAACCATGAACCAATAAATTCTTTTTTTTTTTTTTTGGCAAAACAACTCTTTAAAGTAAACACAAGAAAAAAAAAAAAAAAAGATTTCGCATGATATAAAAGTTGAGGCAAAAGAGAAATAAAAAAATAAAACAAAAGGGGTAAATTCGGTATTCAACGAAAAACAACACACTATGTCATGATTGGTCCTAATAGTCACGACACAAAACGACAAATCCTCTTTTAAGATATTACACAACACATTCTCAAGAAGAAAGAAACTGACCGTCGTTTCGTCTCTTTGTCTCTCGCAGCCTTTTTTTTCTTTTCAATTTCTCAAAGACTCTTCAAAGTTCAAAACCCACGAGTATCATCTTTCTCATCATCATCATCATCCATAAAAAGACTTCTTCTTCTTTTCTTCAGCGTTTTTCAATTGCCTTCTTAAGTTCTTGCGTAGGTGAGAGATCTTCTTGTTTGTGTTCTTATCTTATTGTCTGATTACTCTTTTTTTTTTTTTGTTCAATTCCAAAGTTACTTTTAGTTTCTTAAGCTTATCAGACATATCTTCAAGTTCTTGCAAGTAATTTGGTATTCACTTTCTTCTGTTTGGTAATTAGCGATCTAAATTTAGGGGTTTTAAGTCTAAGGATCTATGTTTCTTTCAATCTTACTAACGTCCCTTTTGCAATTTATTTGGTTTTTGTCTTTTATGTTTGGATCATTCATAATCAAACACTTGAAAAAAGCTTAAATTTTGGTTATGATTTATTGCAAGAGAGTTTTTTTCTCATTACCTACCAATCACTGTCTTTTGAGAATAATAATATTTTCCTCAATTAGAGTTATCTTCAGTTCTCTTGTTTGACTCCAATATGGACCACTTTGGTCAAATAAATTATAAAGCATGATCCTTTTACCAGTTTTGGTCTCTCTTTTGTGTTATAAGGTTTTAACTTGAATCAGTATAATTGTTTTGTTTACTCAATTGTGGTTGTTACTGATAATGCTCATTATCTTGTAGTGTGTTAAGTAAGTTATGGCTAAGGATGAGGAAGGAAGTGGTAGTCCGAGTTGGGGTGCTTCGTTTTTTATGCAGACCTCAGAAGATGTTGCAATGGCTTTCGCTGCTGCGGCTTCTGCGATAAACCCGCCTAGGCCATCTGTTGTGTTTTCGTCGAAAGATGAAAGTAGTGGTGATAGTCCCTTGGAAAGGTTACAAAGGCAGGTGTCGAAAGCGGTTAAAAACTTTTATGAAACTCCTAAAACTAAGAGTGTAATATACAATCCTGAGGTTTTGACTAGCCAAAAGCGTCAATGGGCGAAATATCAGGTGCAATATTTGGTATGTGTTTTGAAATTTTAACTACCAATCTCTTTTATGAAGAAGCAACTATATATTTCGATGTTTTTATGTCACTAACTTATCTCAAACAGGATCATAGACCATTAAAAGATCCATCAAGGCTTGTTGAAAGTGTTGTTGTTGTTGGACTTCATCCTAATTGTGATATTCAAGCACTTGAAAGACAGTACATTGCACGGAAATCTGAAGGTTCTACTGGGAGATTGCGAAGTGCATTGGTCTCTCAAAATCATTCCCGTGTAGAACCTAGTCTTGAACCTCAGGTGAGGTATCAAATTTTTATATATGTTTTATCATCTGGAAGCTGCTAAGTATTTACTTTATTTTCAGGTCTTACTTGTGTACCCTCCCGATAAGCAGCCTCCGATTAAATACCAGGATCTTCATTCATTTTGCTTTCCTGGAGGCATTGAGGTACTTAACTCATGTTTCCTCATTTCATTTTGCTTCTCAGCTCTATAATACATAAACTAATTTCCTGCTGCTCTGTGGTTCTCTATGTATGATACTTTGCTTCTATGTATCAGACACTTTGGATTCAGTCATTTTATAAGCTTAGTAGTGTTTTTTTTTTTTTTTTTTAAATTCCAGTAGATCTCTTTCTATGGGTTAAATGTGTCTGTTGCACTTTACTCTTGATGATTTACTGTGTTTGTATGTTAGAATTGCATACTTATTAACACTTTTATGTTATTTGTTTGTTGTGTCTTTAAGTTCATGCTTGTGACTTTTGGTTTCAGGTCCATGCTGTTGAGAGAACTCCTTCCATGAGCGAGTTGAGTGAGATCATTCTCAGTCAGGTATGCCTGATGTGGAGTGTAGATGTAAAAATTGATCTCTTGACTGGCAAAATATCGTGAATTTCATCACTGTATCAACTTCAATTCACACAGCTAAATTATATATGAGAAAACATACACTAATTTTAAAAACGGTGATGCTATCGTTGCAGGAACATCTTAGACCTAGTGACCTTTCATTTGTATTCAGGTTACAGGTAAGCATCATCATGTCCAAACTATCTCTTTTGTTTCAAAACTTTATTACATTATAGCTTATATATTTGGATGAGTCATTCCTGTGATATCTTCCCTTCAGGTTGCTGATGATTCGACTTTGTATGGATGTTGCATACTAGTGGAAGAAATAGTGAACAAACCGTCCAGATTACTTTCCACGGTTTTGGATAAACAACCTGCATGCTCATCATTAAGTCGCTATGTTCTGACAACTCGCAGATGCTATTGCATCCTTACCAGACTGCCGTTTTTTGACTTGCATTTTGGTGTATTAAATAGGTGTGTATGGACTTGTTTGCATTCATACAAAAAATATGTTTTGACTTGTATATTTCAAGAAATGCTTTAATGCCTTGTTACAATTTTTCGCTTAAAGTCGTGCTCACATTGATACTCCTTTTGATGTAGCATCTTCTTGGAAGAAAGACTGGAGCATTTGATGAGTGGCATTAGTTGTGCATCTTTAGAACCCCCAACAGATGTCAGTAATGAAGATAGCTTAAATGATTCATCACCCCAACAAAGTGACTCTGGGGATACAAAAGAACAAACTGTTGAAGCAGGTTCAGAACTCCCTAAAGCTGAAGAAATTTCAGATAATGAGACTTATGAGGCGAATCAGAAAGTTGATCTCAACTTGGATCCACTAGAGAGAAATGTTGAGAAGACATCTGGTTTTGCAGAGTCTAATGACCATGTCGCCAAAGCTGATGATTCCTTGCCAATGATTAAGCAAGACAGAGAAAGTTGTTTACCAGATCCTGGCCCCCTTCTTCGGTGCCCTTATTTGGATGAGATCTCTGATTCTAGCACTAGGTACATCATCGAAAATCCCTTCCTTCATCTATTAAGTTGCATAACAAGCAATCCCTTGACCTGTCTGTTGATAATATTACCGAAAGCAATTTTAAGATTTTTGGATTGTCTTTCATCAAACTCTATGTCCTAACAGTACTTGATAAGTTTATGATGATCTTGTTGATCATATTTGTAAGTGTTACCTGTAGACCGAAAGAATCCTGCGAACCGAAACCTTAGTTACAGTGCATTAGTGGTTAGAGAAACTCGTAGCGGTTTAAGAGGGTTTGCATTTTTTATTTATTTTTCTTTCATACTTCTGCAAAGCATATAACTTGCTTCTTGCAGCTTTCAGGCTGCTCCATGTGAGATGAGGCATTCTAGGACCAGTTCAGGTGATACTGAGACAGATGAAGCATCCTTTTCTGGTCAAGATGATACAAACAGTAATTTTGATATCCTTGAGTGGGCAAAGGTTTGTTTACTTTGCTTTCTTGGATGTTTCCAGTGTTGTGTCTGCCGTCATCATACTCCTAACGCTCTAACTTAACAAATCTCTATCAGTCCAAAAAAAATGGGTCGTTGCAAATACTATGCGAGTATTACCAATTAAAATGCCCGGCAAGAGGTTCAACTATTACATTTCATCCTTTGGAGCATCTTCATTTGGTTGAATACCATAGACCTGATGAAGTGGCATTGCATACTCCTGGATCAGCAATTGACATAAGATCATGTAGCAGTAGTCTAGAACTCGCGGAGGTATCAACCCTATTGTATCTGACAGTCATTTAATCTTTGCTGCATTGCATAACATCTGGAAACGTATATATGAATTTCCTGAAACTCTCATCTTCTTTGGTCTTCAGGCACACACTGCACTCATGGCTGAGGAAGAAGCTGCTGCACTATCAACATGGGCTGTTGCTTCGTTATGTGGATCACTGCGGCTTGACAATGTGATTTCTTGCTTTTCCATATCTTCTTTTCATGACTATGCAGTTTCTGTGATGCTGATTCATTTGTACAAAAGAGAAATATAAAAAACACTTATAATCATATTTGATGATCCCCTAGTAATCTAATATTCTTGTTATCTGGAGGTCTCATATGGTTTCCATATGCGTTATATGCTGGAACTATGTGGACTCTGAGCTTCACTGTTTCTTATGAATTATGATAATGTTAATGCATTTTTTTCTCTGGTTACTGTTATTGATTTGCTACTGATATATACTACTTCCTGCATTTGGAGAGATTTACCTTAAATTCTGATATTTCTCTGTTGTTTTCAGGTCTTGATGATCCTAACAGGAGCACTGCTTGAGAAACAGATTGTATTTATTTGCTCCAATTTGGTATGGCACATGTTCTATGACATTATGTTTTGAGTCTACTGTTTAATCTTATAATATCACATGTTCCTCTCTAATATAATTATTTTGGTTGTTTTGTCTATTATGTGGAATACATAGGGAATATTAGCTGCATCAGTCCTATCAATGATCCCAGTTATTCGTCCCTTTCGGTGGCAGAGCCTTTTAATGCCGGTATTATACTGTTTCTGTCTTGTGTTTTCACTGAGAATCTGTAGCATGTCGGTTTAATTTGCTGGCCTTGATTCCAGATTTTGCCAGATGATATGCTGGAATTTTTGGATGCCCCAGTCCCTTACATAGTGAGTTTGTGAACATGATTCCTACGTTGGAAGATCCGTATCATAATTATTTATCTTGCTTAACGAGCTATGCTTATTCTAGGTTGGCGTAAAGAACAAAACAAGCGAAGTTCAGTCGAAACTAGCAAATGTTATCGTCGTGGATATTACTAAGAACCAGGTCAGTTTCGGCCTTTGCGCTCATTATCTTCCGTTAATGATCAATGTTACCGCCTTTTTTCATGGTCTTTCGAAAAGGCAAAATATTGTTCTCCGCAATTACATTTTTGGTTACAAAACTCCATATATCCCGAGTCCCTTCTACATATGATTTATTGATAGCGCTACATATCTTTTTCGGACAAATAACTAGGATCTGCACATGTTCACGGTCGATATTCTAATGACATTTCAGGTTAAGTCACCAAGTATGCCTCAGCTGCCTCAGTATCGAGACTTATATAATGCGCTAAGTCCTTATCACACAAAGCTTGTTGGAGAAAGCTATCTAGCAAAGAAAAGACCAGTATATGAATGTACTGATGTGCAGGTCTCTGATGCTCTCTTTCTCTATTTATTTATCTTTGCTCTAGAGTTTTGCCATGTCACGTTCTATTTCTAACCACCTGTCATCAATTGTGTTTTGATTATCCAAAGGTGGATGCTGCAAAAGGCTTCCTTGGTGTCTTAAGGTCGTACTTGGATTCTCTTTGCTCTAATCTGCAGTCACACACCATAACAAATGTGCAATCCAACAACGATAAGGTTTTTTTTTATGTCCCAATCCTTCGTTTTCGAAGAGAGAAATGTTTTGGCTATCCTCTTTAGATGATTTTGTTCTTTCTATTAGGTATCACTTCTCCTAAAGGAAAGTTTCATCGACTCCTTTCCTAGTCGTCAGCGCCCGTTCATGAAGGTGAGAGCCCTTTGCATTCTCATTCGATGCATCATATTCGAATGGATCCATAAGAACTGGACTTTGCTAACTGTTTGGCTTCTCTACAGCTATTCGTGGATACACAACTCTTCTCTGTACATACAGATCTCGTTCTTTCCTTTATCCAGAAGCTATAGGACGACTACATGTATACTTAAAAGCAAGTCTTGTTTGGGTGGGAGACACAATACCGCGCGAGAAAAGTGCCACCGATTCTGTGTGTAACTTAAAAGTTTGAGAAAATTGTCTATGGAAAAAGACTTCCATAGATGAGGATTTGATACAGAGAACCATCATCTTCTTTGTATCCTTCAAATACAAGCATAGTTGAGTGTTTGGACTCTTAAATCTTAATAGCCAACAGATCTTTTATATGTGCATAAGATGGAGATGTTGAAACACTTATTTAAATGCACCATTTTGTACAAAGAATGATGTCACGTTTCGTAGATTACTATGATGATGACTTGGGTCTTGCCCGGGAGTAATGTTTTGAAAGTTAAAATTCATGTTGTAAACGTTGCAAATATTTTGGCCACAACTAAAAATGTGATACTGTATTAACGTTAAGTGTAAGTATGGACATTTTTATAAGACTAACGTTGAGAAATCATGTATAAATCATCTTGGTAATTAAATTGTATATAATGGTCACATTGATTATGTGAAGTATACTTAAATCGTTTATATACAAAACAAAAATTACACAAAAAAAGCAATATGGTCAGTACATGGTTACAAAACAAAATTAACCAAAAAAAAAGTAGCAAAATTAGATTGTCTTTTGTTTCTTTATCGATCACTTGATCTAAAAATAAAATTTTAAAGCTATGATAAACTACCTTTTCATAATTATGGTTTGAAATATAAATATTTGAAATTTAAGCTTGCATTTAATTAGTGATAGCAGAAAAAAATATTCCTCTAGTTTATTTTGTAACTCTATTGGAAATGGATATAATTGGTGCTAGAATTGAAATATTTTTTTTGTATATAGAGACATACAAAATAGTGAGATTAAAATATATTGTAGGAAACTGCAGATAAATCTCTTTATATCATGCAAAGAATTATTAAATGCAGGAAATATTTTACAACTTAATCAAGTTTTTTTTCCGTAAAAAGTAAAAACATAAACCACAAAGGGTGTGACTAGTGTGACATGTGCTTTGAGTTATGATTCAGATTTACTTTGAGTCATGGCTGTAATGCATTGTTAAATAAAAAATGTTATCGATAATGAATTAAACTTAAATCTTAGATTTTGAAGTTGAGTTAAAATTTTGAGGTATGTCTTTTTTTTTGGTAGAAATTTTGAGGTATGTCCTTTGTAAAATCTTAACTCAGACTGATAATTCAACATCACTTGAAAATGTACGTACTAGTCAATCATATATTACAGCAGTATGAAAAAAGATTTGTTCAATAACTTGTTAGTTTAGTTTATGATTTAGTTTGTGTGTTTTTATTATTATTATTTTGTAATTTATTATTATAATACAACATCTTATTAATTAATTTATATTAATGTATGAGTTATAGTTATATCTATATAAGTTTTATGATCTTAGTTAATTATAATTATAATCAATGGTAAGAACTATAATACAAAATGCATATTCTTTCGAAATTAATTTTGAGATTTTTTTTGGAGAAAAACACGCCTTTAACCTCAAATTTGAAGTTTGGTAAACTTGAAAAATGAAGTTCTTTTTGAAGTAGAACAATCATGTAATATCTATTTACGATGATTAATTCCAAAAACGAGAAGAAAAACTTCCTTACATTTATGACTATGCCTGCCTATAAATAGATTATACATGTATATTGAAGTGAAATTTCGTTATACAAATATTGTAAAGTAGATTCGAATTACCAATTAGAACAATAATGCAAGTAGAATTTATGAGTAGGGTGGTTAAGCGGTAGTTAGGCTATAATTAAAGCTCTATAATTTGCGCATGCATAAATTAATTAAACTAAATCTATCAAAAATATTTAAGTAAGTCGTCATTGAGTATTTGCAGTAATATTATATAACAAAACTATTTCCATCACACTCAAATTGTAATTAATATAGTAAGTTAGTAATTAGAAGCGTTCAGACAATACAAATATACTTTGTCCGTATAGAGAAAAATATGTAATAACGTAGATTTTCGATAGGCTCTCAACAATTGAAGTCTCGGAGCCAATCTTCATCGTTATGATGACAAGAAGTAGTGAAAGGTCTATTGAGATCGAGATTACCCTGAGCAGGAACCAAATCTCCCAAAATCTCCTCAGATGAAACAAGAGATGTTACGTTTCCACAGTCCAAACCATCAAAATCCATCAAATCCGGGAAGAGAAACTCCGGCTGGATCCTATCGAAATCGAATTCGAGATCTCCCATCAACGAAGACCCACCTTGATCCATCTCTTGTTCTTTCAGAGGAAGTGGACTGATACTACTACTACTCTTGTTTTGAAGAGTGAGGTCCGAGAGGAGGAGAGCCTTTGAGCATCTAATCGCCTTTGTACGTATAACACAAACATTATTCTCGTTGTTGGTGGTCAAATGTTTTATACGCTTTGGTTTGTTGGTTTGTGTTTTGGGAAGTCTTTTGCGGAGGTTTGAGTTCCAATGGTTCTTTATTTCATTGTCTGTTCGGCCTGGAAGCCTCCCAGCTATCAACGACCATCTGCATTAATTATTATGTAAACGTAACAAATAATTTTAATTACTACAAAGAGAAATATTCTATGTGTTTGGTGAAAATTAAACCTGTTTCCAAGAAGATTATGGAGACGGATTATGAGTTCTTCTTCATCAGATGAGATGTTACCGCGCTTTATACCCGGTCTTAAGTAGTTCTTCCACCGAAGTCTACAGCTTTTGCCACACCTCTTGAGACCTTTTACGTGTGCCAAGATAATTATTGTACGTATTATAAGATGTAACTATATGCATTTAGAACGATAGAAAGATAGATTTTTACCAGCTTGGCTGGGGAGAGTGCTCCACTTGCCTTCACCATGGATCGTGATGTAGTCTCTTAAGATCTTGTCTTCTTGATCAGTCCAAGCTCCTCTGTTTAACTCCTCTCTCTTCACACTACTAGTTGCTCTCTTTCCCATTCTCTTCTTTCTCTCTCTTGTGGTTGTGGTTGGTACACAATTGTCTTTAGTGTTGTGTTGAGAATAGATTCTGTTTTTGTGTTTAGCTAAGTATCTTTATAGGGAGTTGTTGCAATGTCCGTACATCAGTCGCTTTCCAAAACCTCTGTCATACACACTTTGAAATCTTAATTCTTTTCTCACCTGGTATTAATTAAGCTAATCAGCTTTGGTGAGATTTTTATTCTACGGAAGAAGATTTTTTATAGTTGAGTCTCAAAGTGTTGAAAGAAGCTAAATATTTCAAGCAAAGAAAATGCATTACATTAAGTATTTTGTTTCCATGTCAATTCGAGAAGAGTGAATAAATGTGGTGATCACCAAAATATGATGTTTATTATAACAGAGTTTGGGGCAGAGGAAATGATAGAATGAACTAAAAAATTAAAGTATAGTTAAAAAGAAACATATGAAGATAACCATTTAAAAACAAATATTATGTTATTAAAAACACAGTTTAAACCAATAGAAAATTCTCCATGACTATTATCTCTTTTGCTAGTCTATTTCGACTGTACCATGCATCTTCTCACTAGTCTTTTGATTTTTTGTTTTTTTCTTGGGAATTTTCCGATGATGTAAAGCCAGATCCGATTGTCCACCGATTGTGGGAAGTTTTATTACTAATATAATATTTAATTTTTTTTAAAAAAAGATAGATATCATAAATCCTTAAAAGCCTACTGTACTTCACAAGATATCATTAGCCGTTGAAAGGATGATCACTAATCTCGTGTGTTTAGACTTAAGACTCTAAATCACATATAGGCCCTAAATTACCTTGATCAATAATATAAAGAAGGCATGAATTAATAATACACAGTAAAAACAATTGTTCCCATAATCCCATGTAGCTAACAATTATTTTGACAATCTTGATCCTAAGGACAAATTGCAAAACGACAACGTCTTATCTCTCAGAAAGAAGATCTTGCCGGTTTGAGACATGGGAAGCAAAATAACACTTAAATTGATAAGTTTCACTCGGAGAATGTCGTGTATATAGAAGAAGCAAGGGAATAATGTACAATTCTAGTTTATGTTAAAGGAATTTACAATAATTATGTTTCTAAATAATATTCAAACTTTTTTCAACGTTTGTAGAATAACGTCGAGTGCTTTATCCGTAGTAGATTTGCGAGAAAAATTTTATATGAAAAGTTACTCACTATAAACTTCTTTTCTTTTTTTGGTTCACAAACAATTATTAAAGATTTTTACATGAAAAATTGCTCACTATAATTACTCAATCGTTTTGGTTAAGGTTGGACAATATATCGGAATCCGTAAAATAGAACATGAACCAAATTGAACGAAATAATCATAAAATCTAAAACGGGTTTACCTTTTCTTTTTTTTTTATACTAAAAAAATTATAAAAAATATATTAGTTATTGTTGTTCATTATAATTACTCGATCGTTTTGGTTAAGTTTGGACAAAATATCGAAATCCAAAAAAATGGGACTGGAATCGGAATCAAACTAAACCAAATGATCATCAAAATTTGAACGGGTCCTAAATTTTTTAACTCGAATAACCCCGATCTAAAAAAATATGATCCGAACCGATCCGAAAATCCAAATACATATGCTTATATTTGGTATTGAAAATTGCAAACAAATTAATAAAAGAAAAAAAAAGAGAAGATTTTGCCCTGTCAAAGTGAAATGGGCCACTTTTGATTGGTTTATAATATTGGGCCTACGAAACCCCAAAAGCCTTTCTCTTATATATAAACACAATTTTATCATTTCACCTCTCTCACTCTTCTCCGCAATTAGGGTTTTGCGTCTCCTCTAGCCTCCAGAAGCTCCTGCAACAAACATGGCGACTCAGATCAGCAAGAAGAGAAAGGTTAAATTTTGACTCTTACCCTTTCTCTCTCACCCTCTTCCAATGTATATTGTCTTAAGCTTGACACAAAAAAGTTTTGATTTTTAATAGTTCGTAGCCGATGGTGTGTTTTACGCTGAGCTCAATGAGGTTTTAACCAGAGAGCTTGCTGAAGATGGTTACTCTGGTGTTGAGGTTCGTGTCACTCCTATGCGTACTGAAATCATCATTAGAGCCACTCGTACCCAAAACGTTCTCGGTATGTTGATTCATTTTGCTTTGGTTTTGGCTTTTGATCTGTCTGTGTGTGTGTGTGTGTGTGATATTGATTTTGATGATTCTTTGTTTAGGTGAGAAGGGAAGGAGGATTAGGGAGTTGACATCTCTTGTTCAGAAGAGATTCAAGTTTCCTCAGGACAGTGTTGAGCTTTATGCTGAGAAGGTTAACAATAGAGGTCTTTGTGCTATTGCTCAGGCTGAGTCTCTACGTTACAAGCTTCTTGGTGGTCTTGCTGTTCGTAGGTATGACACTTTTCTTTTGCTGCATCCTTTCTGTAGTTATCATTGAGGTGTTGATTTGTTAGCTTGATAGATTGGAGATTGGAGATTGCTACTTAAGACTATGTGTTAATGTAGTGAAGCATCCTGAATCATTTTGATGTCTTTTTGTATTTCAAAGCATGAAACAAATTGGAGTTTGCTATTTGTATGGTGCTTAGACTATGTGTTAATGTAGTTAGCTATGTATCGATCCAATGTCCTTTTCTATTCAAGGATGATTAACGAACTGTGTAATGAATATTGTGAACTACTTAAGGTATATCGTTGCTGATCATTCATCAGTATTGGACTAGATGTTGGCGTATTGGACTAGATGTTGGCTGTCTCCTATAGATTTTGTGTAATGTGGATTCTTATTTTCCACCAGTGATTATCAAAATATTTGATAGTTGTCTAGATACCTGCATCCTCTAGTCTGTCAAGCTTCTTATGTTATTTGAAATTATAACTATTCACCTAAATATGACTGATACTTTCATCTGTTCAGTTCAGTATGTTAATAGTGCATGATCTTTTGTTGTATAGGGCATGCTATGGTGTCTTGAGGTTTGTTATGGAGAGTGGAGCTAAAGGATGCGAAGTTAGTACAAACCCCACAATTTTCAGCTTTTTTTTTTCCCCAATGTACCTCTATTGAGTTTGTATCATCTTACCAAATGTTTGTAGGTCATTGTGAGTGGAAAACTCCGTGCTGCACGTGCTAAGTCGATGAAGTTCAAGGATGGTTACATGGTTTCCTCAGGTCAGCCAACCAAGGAATACATTGATTCTGCAGTGAGACATGTTCTTCTTAGACAGGTCAGTTCTTCTAAGTCTCTTAACTTTCATACGTGAATCGTATCTTTGCGTAACTTGAAAACCCATTGCTTGAACCATTTTATATATCTAGAGAGCTCTTGTGTAACCTGAGTCTGGTTAATCGCATATGCAGGGAGTGCTAGGTCTGAAGGTGAAGATCATGCTTGACTGGGATCCCAAGGGTATTTCAGGACCAAAGACACCATTGCCTGATGTTGTGATCATCCATACCCCAAAGGAAGACGATGTTAACTTCGCTTCTGCTCAGGTTGTTACTCCGGCTGCTGTTGTGCCGGAAGCGCCATTAACAACCACAGATTATCCAGAAATGCAAGTTGCTTAGAAAGCTTTTTTTTGTGTTCTGTTTAAAAAGTTTAAAACCCAATGGGGGATGGTTCTTTTTGGGACAGTACTAGTTTTCTCATGTTATTTCTAATATAATACTTCAAGTTCTGGTGGTTAAATTACATCAAGGAATTAGGTGAATGTTTTTGGTATTTGTTTGTTTAAATTCTGTTTTATCTATTGACGTTTCCTTTTTTAATTAAGATTTTGCTCTTTTCACATATTCAGTTAAAAATGTTTTCAAGTCAAAAAATTATTTGTTTCTAATTTTGTATGGATTTTATGTTTCCATTAAACAAAAAGGTAAAAGGAATTTATTTATTGCAAGTTAGATAAAAATTCATCAAATATCAGTAAATAAAATTATAGAAGAGCGAGTAGTTGAAGATAATGCCACACTCAAAATAATTGGGTAGATTTATGTTGGAAAGAAAATTTTGACGAATATTTTGAGTGCATGCCCTCAGTTTTAACCATAGTGAATGGTGGATATTTCCAGGACTTGTGGTTTGTAAGATAATACATGTCTCAGCTCTTAAACCGGCATGTGGCGAACCTAGAGATACAAGACCGCTCCTTGTATATATATAGTAAAGATAATTATGAGCTGTTTTGGCAGTCGTGACAAAGGGCAAGTTTATCTTATGGAGCATGTTCATGTTTTAGAGCATTCTCATGATCAAAGTAAATATAAAACATTGAACTACTTCTTTATTGAAAAACTGTACATACCGAGAGAGAGACCAAATCTAAACGAAACAATCCAAGAGACTTATTTCAACCACTAAACGACTATAGGCCTGTTCGTTTTTCTGGCTGCATGTATCTAGCATCCGGATGTAAATCCCAAAATATTTCAAAAATATGGATATTTTGGAAATATAATTTAAAAAAGTAAAAAAATTAAAAAATTAAAAAGTTAAAATTAGAATTAATATACTATTTATTTAGTTACAAATATAATTGTAAATATATTATTTATTTACATATAAAAAACATATCATTTTTTTTGTCTTTTTCAAGAACAGCATTCAGATATTATTACAAAATATAAAAACGAACAGCTTAATATCCAGATATAAATGCCAGAATAAAAAATGAACAACATTTGAATACAATATATAGATGCAAATGCAAAATTTAGATGCTACATCTAGATGATACAGAAACGAACATCCCCTAATTAAAAAGAAAAAGAAAAAAGATCTCAAACTAATCTAAATGCCTTCTTAGACCACTCGTAACGGTACAACACTCTTGGGTGTTCTGAGTGTATAAAAAGTAATAAAATAATGTAACTTTATTTAATTTTGCCGTACCAAAACACACACGAGGACCTCACCAAGAAAAAAACACACACACACGAGGAGCCAAAAAAAAAGAATCAGAGGATGAGAAGATGCCACGTAGACAGGAACTTCTGCTCAGAACGCGTTCTTGTTTGAGACGGAACACTACTTCCAAACACAACTGTTCAACCCTTTTAGTAATATAATATTCTTAGAACGCCAAATTAGTTTTGGCGTTACCAGTGCCCTTAGTACGTCTCAACAGATGACAACTTCATCTTCTTCTTGGGAAGATTCGGGAAACTAACGGTCGCACCATGAGTCGAAGCTTAAGCCCAGCCTCACAATGACCAGTCTTTGAGCTTATAAAATAATGTACACCTGGTTTGGTGAGCCTGACGAGATCGTGGCCTGTCTTGTGCACGGCTATAGGAGAAGTCGGGTCGCAAGATTTGAACTCAAGATCACCGCCGATTTCTAACACATATTGTTGTATTCGAAAAGGAGATTGTTTCCAACATGAAACTCTTTCTCCTCACTCCACTTGTAATAGTATTCATTGTCATAAACGTTCCATGCTTTAGAGTCAGTGACTTTGTACATCTTTCCAAAAGGAAGGATCTTGCTCGGTCGGACGTGACGGATCATGGACGACAAGAACATCGAGTCTCTGTCCTGATGAGCATTGACCATGATTTGAGCTGATGAAGTAGTGATATCCTGGTTCCGTGAGGGTTACGAAATCGTGTCCTGTGTTGTAGACGGCTTTAGGAGAAGAAGAGTCGCAGAACCCGTACTCCAAAACTCCTGAGACTTGAGTGACGTCGTTGACATTGCGATCGTATTCGAAGACAAGTGAATCTCCGACGTGAAATTCCTTACCTTCAGCCCAAGAGTAATACACGTACATGTCGTCCTTCCTAGTCCATCCATCGGAATCTCCGACTTTGTAGATCGTCGCCGAGCAGGACGCCGGAGATCTTCTTCATGGCCATGATTCGATTGTATACGAAGAAGAAGAACGATGATTTTGTTAGTGAGAATAAATAATGTGCCCTATATATATATCACTGCTTATATAATTCTTTGCCATTCCTAATCTCTTGTTCTTTTAGGATTTTGTTTACGTTATTTCCTATTTTTTTTAGATGAATCGAAGACATTTTTGTATTTTTTTTGTTTTGCAGTATATTTATTTTTCCTTTTTGGACGTAACCCCTTTTTGCAATCTTTTTTCTGATTTAGGTTTTATTTTTTAATTTAACTAATTGAATAGAAAACGTTTTTTTTTTTGGGCAAAAGAAAACTTTATCTTATTTTTAACACAACATACAACTATAATAAATAAAATCTTGAAAATTCTGTGTTGGTTCATTTTCGATGAGCTATCTTGGCATTCAAATTTCCACATGATTCAAGTGGTATCTAGTGAAAAGAAGGAAAGATTCTACACGTCACTGTTTATAGGTTTCTTTTCATACAAGATTTAGCTTTTAGGGGCATCAAGATTGTAGTTTTCCTAGAGTAAATTTCTTCATACATTCGTCTAGGCAAAAAAAAAAAAAAAAAGATTATCGAACATGGGGGCAAAGGAAGAGACCGAACATACGAAACTCTAAAAGTTAGCGAGAGGAGAAAGAGAGAAACAACAGAAACAAAAGGTGAAAGAAGAAGTCTACAAAGTCTAGTAGGATATTTTCATCATAAATAACAAGTAATTCCAAAAGAAACACGTTGGGTATTTTTGAGTTCATCATATTCTTTGCGACTTCATTCATTAGCTTTTACCTCCAGAGATATGTCTGAGTATCTGAAACATGAGGGAATACAGCACATGAGTGACTATGTATAGAAATGTGCATCACAAGGGGTTGCCATTGGAAGCATCCAAGTGACGAATAATTCTTATCGGTTTTAATATATACTCTCAACTAAGACAACTACTTGTGCTCAAATTCTGAATCCAGACGGTGATTTAAACTAAGACCAAAACAAAGCATAGAAACTTTTGAAATCTAACAAGACCTCGTTTGTCCCGTCAATTATAAGTTGCGCGGCTTGCGCCCTGCGAACGAATTCGTTGTGTACTAGTTCGTTGATCTCGTTTCTTCCGTCAATTATAACTTGCGCCCTGCGCTTGAAATCGTTGCGTAGTTCGTCGACCCTCTTGTCGTTTTGTCTAGAGATCCTATATTCTGAGGTAAAAAGGACAGGTAGGTTTTAGATCATTGACAACGTAACTCAGAATGTTTTTCCCAAAAACGAAATTTCATACCATAGTAACAGTAGCAAGCATATCCAACTAGGAATCCTAGGCCGCCAGGTCGAGGTCCTTGAGATTCGAGGTGGCGACGAGGCTGAAAATTTCGATTTCTCATTGCTTCTCTCTGGCTCGATGTTCTGTGCATGATCTAAATTAGGGTTTGCTCCTCTCTCAGACGGTCAGACGTGAAGCCGAAAAAGTCTCCTTTTTCTTAAAGACTTGGGCTTTTTATTATGGGCTGTCAGTTGGGCCTTTTACTGACCTGTTCTGCTGCCGCCTTTAAAAAAATTGAAAACACACATAAAACAACAAAAATGAACTGAAATATATGAAAAAAAACTAATTTACTTGTCATCCTTATTTTACATTCTTATTTTCTACCAGTGATTATCAAAATAGGCATTGGGTTTGATACCTGCATCCTCGAGTTTGTCAGGCTTCTTATGTTATTTGAAGTTAGAACTATTCTCCTAAATATGAATGATAATTTCATGTTTTCAGTTCAGTATGTTAATAATGCATGATCTTATGTTGTATAGCCTTATAGGGCTTTGCTATGGTGTTTTGAGGTTTGCTATTTTCAGCTGTTTTTTTTTTCTTTTTCTGATATACCTCTACAGTGTTTTGTATCATCTGCAGAACCGGACTTATACACATGGCCATGAAACATTTGAATGGGGCCCCATTTTTGAAGGCCCCCACAAAAATTTTAAAGTTAAATATTATATAGAAATATTATTGTTAATTTGAGAAAATGAACAAGTGTCCTACATATGATAGATTCTAAATTATTGTGTTAGGTCAAAAATCTTTAAGATTATAATATAAAACTAAATATCAAAACAAAAAAAATTTAAGTAGTTATTTTTTGCAAGATTTTATTGTACTTTGTTTTCAAACCAAGAGTTTTGTTTGAATTGATTTTTTTTATTCAATAATTTTTTATATTATAAATATTAAAAGTTTTTATAGAAAAATTTGCATGGAGCTCCAGATTACTTTGGTCCGGCTCTGATCATCTGACCAAATGTTTACAGGTCATTGTGAGTGGAAAACTTCGTGCTGTACGTGCTAAGTCGATGAAGTTCAAGGATGGTTACATGCATGGTTTCCTCAGGTCAGCCAACCAAGGAATACATTGATTCTGTAGTGAGGCATGTTACGTTCTTCTTAGACAGGTTAGTTCTTCTGAGTCTTAACTTTCATAGTAGTGAGTAATTAATGTGGATTGTATCTTTGCGTGACATGGAAACCTGTTGCTTGAACCACTTTATTATATATCTAGAGAGCTCTTGTGTAACCTGAGTCTGGTTAATCGCATTTTCAGGGCGTGCGAGGTCTCAAGGTGAAGATCATGCTTGACTGGGATCCCAAGGGCATTTCAGGACCAAAGTCACGACGCAGGAGATCTTCTCCATGGCCATGATTCGATTGTGTACGAAGAAGAAGAACGATGATGTGAGAGAGATAATAATATTTGGAGTATAGTGTCGATGATTGTGTTAGTGAGAATAAATTATGTGCCCTATCAGTGATCATGACCGATGCATTAAGGTTCCGGTTTGATATACTTCTTTAAGGTTGTGTTATATGTTTTCAAAAGTAGATAGATAATCATAAATTCATAATTAAGATGGCAAAAACAAATATTTTATTTTAGATATGTATTTTAAAAACATCCATCCCTCTCCAATGTGTCCAAAAACTTTGTACAAAATATTTAAAAATAATCTAGTAAATAAAATTGTCTCTAAAAAGTCCAATCGGGTTTAGCGGTAGAAAAAAGAAACCGAGATGATGGTGAAATCCTAGGCATAGATTCTAACTCCTTTTGGCACTCTTGAAGATTGCCGAACATCTTCACTGTCTTTAAACAGTTTGAGTTAGCGAGAATGTATGTCATTAGTTGTTTTTCATCTTCTTTTCCTTGATAGTTTTTCCACCTAACAATCTCTAGATGAGACGATAAGCATTGCGGAATAGTACTCGGCTGGTTTCACGAACATGTGGGAGAACCCTGATCATACCATTTACATTAGTTACTTTAATATTTAAACTCATCAAACCTTGAAAGGATGAGGGCACTAAGCCACTAACCTTGATGTCGATCGTAAGAATTTTCAGTTTCGGAAAGTTTTGAAGCATAAAAATAAGTGGTTCCAACCAATATACTGGATTTTGTGAAACAAAGATTAAATCTATGAGCCGAGTGAAATTAATGTAACCGTTACAACATGCAACCTGCAACAAAACAAACAAAGAAAGATTGGTTGAGGTCTTTGAGGAACAAAGGAGATTATGTAACCGTTACCATTGATTCGGATAAATACAAGCGGACAAGTCTCGCAGAAGAAAGACACCTCAGAAACTTTCCATCAGGGTTAGGAACATAACTGATGTATACCTCATCAAGGCAAAGCATATTCTCTATCAAACTACAATAGTATCCCCAATCGTCAAATATGACTAATTTTGTTAATGCAACGCAATCTATCACCAACGACCCAATCTCATCTTCCTCGCCGCCCCATCTACCAAAACCTCCCAATCTACTATAACTTAATATTTTCAATGAAGGCACTTTCATGGTAAAGTTTGTCAAGTTGTCATCATCATCAGGTCGTCGAACCTCCAGTTCGCGGAGAACAGGGGAACTTGATAAAAGCCTAGCAAGAGAATCTTCGTCTTTGTACACAACGTTGAGAAGATCCAGATATAAGAGAGATGGCAGGCTAGCCGGGAAAGAAACATCGACGAGGATCTGGTCGGATAGAGCTAAAGAAACGAGCGTGCCGCAGGTGTAAAGGCTATTAGGTAACCTTGTGGGCTCTCCTATCCAGAGGAGAGCGAGATCTAAATCACTCACGCTGTGGTTAACTGCCTTCTCAACCCACTTTCTTACATCTACGTCAACAGGACATCGTGGACTCAGTTCGACGACCAGGCTTGATAGTAACGGTGCCTTGTGGAGTTGCATTGACTTGTCAATAAACCACCCAAAGCTCTCGCTGTCTTTTTGATAAAGGTTTTGCAATTGTATTAATATATGCCCAATGGGCTATTTCCGGATTTAGGCCCATTCTAAATCACTAAGGCCCAACCCGTTTACATCAAACCGAAACAAACCAATTAGACACTAAACCGGCCGGATTTCACAGACCGAAACAGACCGGTCGGAAACCCTAATCTACTGACGAAGAACTCGCCGTAGCCGCCATCCAAAAACTGCAGATTCTCACCGGAACAGGACCTCCGGTGAGCCTGGACGACGCTAGCCGAACGGAGATGGTGATCCAAGATCCGTTGCCATCCCGCCACCGTAAAGCCGTTTTGAGAAAGAGGAAGATTGCCGAGCTTTCTTTGTCGCGGAAGCGTCTGGCTCAGTCGGAAGGGACAGCTCTCGCTGTCTTGGTCGTCTCTAAAGTCGAGTTCAGGCAGCATCTGCCAGACGTAACGCCATCGTTTAGACAAGATGGCAGTGGCCGCCGCCTCTTTTGCCGGGACGAGGATTAAGATCCGCAATAGCAAATCGTCGGGCAAATCACATATTCTCAGACAACCTTGGGTTTCTGGAACAATCCTTAACAAACCCATAGTCTCCATTTCTCATTCACCTAAAAGAATACCACATAACAAGAAGCAAAGATGAATTAAAAACCTCAACTCTGTTTCTAAGCAAGGCAAAATTACTTGAACAAAATCACCTACAATCATATACTAACAAGGTTTACAAGAGAAAAGAAATCAGCCAATCAGAAACCTGGAAACGAGAAGATATCGAACCCAAGAGAAAGTTGAATTTTACCCAAATTTGATATGAAAGGGACCCAAAGGATCTGATTTGTAAAACTAGAGAATGATATGAATATTTGAGATAGGACCTCAAGTATTTATACATAACATACATATAAGATGAAACCGACCTAAGTTCCCAAGCGAGGAACCTAGAGAAAGGACAAGACTAATTTTAATAATTTCAACTTTTGGGTTGGTGTATTCTTCACATATCATGTTTTTTTTTTTTTTTGGGTGTGTAGTTAATCCAATTTGAACAATATGTCTTAGGGAGATTATTGGTAGATGAATTTTAAGAATTTTGAGATTCTATTGTTATCGGTTTATAAATTTTTTTAAATTCTTTTGCTATTTCAGTTTGATTTTTAAAATGTCATATGTATTTTTAGAAAATGATATTTATGTATTATTTATGTGGGTTCAAATATGACAGTTGATATATATCAAAATATCACAGCCAAAATCTGACTTTGTTTACTTACAGCAATTATAAATCAATCAATCATCCATTTAATCCCAATACTATTATTTAACTCTGATTTTTTTGAAAGTTGTTTAATTACTCACATTTGCTTTAAAACCAAAATAATATATTTTCTTTTAGTGTCCATTTAATGTTATGATATTGAAAGTAAATAAATTAAAGGCATTTCTCCATAATACCACCATTTTAATTACAATTAAATATAATAGCTGAACAAAATACATTAAATTTAGTAAAATATGAAATATATACACCAACTTAAAAAAATTAGATAAAAATTAGAAGATCTGGGTGGACCTTTAAGAGGATCGGACAAAAAGATGAAAAACTTAGTGTATATATATATGATCTCATTTTCACATATTTCAAAAGAAAAAAATATCTTATCATTAGCTTTCTTTGAAATATATTTAATCATAATCGTGTGGGAGATGAAAAAGATAAATCTCCGAGATGAAATGTTAGAGGAAATACTTTCTAGAGTTCCGATTACATCTCTAGCACGACTGCGATTCACATCCAAAGGATGGAACACTCTGATCCGAGATGGAACAGTACTTACGAACAAGCACTCTGCTAATGCACCAAAGCAGTCTATAGCTATTGAGTTGATTAATTTTAGGGTTTATTTAGTGAGCGTCGACTTCCATCACAAGGTTGTGCCATTAGTAAAGATAACAAGTCAATTCAACCTCAAAGATCCTCTTTCTATTTTTTTAAATGAAGTCGATATAAGCGACATTTTTCATTGCGACAAGGGCGTATTGCTGTGTACCATCGAGGACAATAGACTAGTGGTTTGGAATCCATGTTCACGTGAAACCAGGTGGATCCAAGCTGAAAACTCTTGCAAAGAACTTGATGTATACGCTCTAGGTAAATCCTCTTGCAACAGGTACAAAATCTTGAGGGTGCATCATAAACATAAACCTAGTTCTTTAAACCCATGCGTGGTTGAGTTTGAAATCTATGACTTTACTTGTAATTCGTGGAGGGGTGTTGGTGAGACTAGTGAATGGTTCATTATGTGGTATTGGCGTCGTGGCACGTCTGTGGATGAAAATACTTACTGGGTTGGTTTTATCCAACAAAGGCCAAGTGAAGTTATCTTAATGATGTTTAATTTCTCTAGAGAGATATTTCAAAGGATACCTCTTCCGGAGGACTTGAACAATAATTTTATTACTTCTGATATGGCTTTATCAGTGACTAGAAAAGGGCAACAACTTTGTATATTAGTTAAGTCGCATATCCCTCAAGTTATTGAAACAAACATTTGGGTGGCAACTAATTAAGAGTGAGAGTACCGGAGCAATGTCATGGACAAAGTTCCTATCACTGTCGAGAAGCGATTACCCCTTTGGTTGTGGGTTTAGATGTGGGATGAGTTTCCTGGCCGACAAAAAGAACAAACTTGTATTGTATTGTAATAGACCCTCCAAGTCCTCCAAGAATATGGTATTCATTGCATGAGAGGTTAACTACCTAGAAGTGGATTATCTTGATGCAGAACCAACAAATACATCTCCGACCCCAGTTCTTCTCGGTTATGTTCGGACTCTGGTTCAAATCCAACAAGGTATCTAGTTATTTGGAGGCGCAAAAGGAGAGAACCAAGGGCATGACTTGTGATTATCAAACTAATTAATGCATTATATATATAATCCAGTATTGATATTTTATAATATACTAAGTAGTTTATGTGCTTGCTTGCAGAGAGAGATTAATAATTTAAAATTTTTAATATTATTTTATTTAAATTTGAAAATTTAGTTTATAATTTGATTATTTTTGGCTTTTCAGTTTTTGATTTTATTGATTATAAAATATAAGCCATAGAAGTCTTTTTGTTTGTTTTAACAAATTTAAATCTGATTTAATCTGGATTAAGTCAAATTTAACTTTTCATTAACTATTTTATGGTGGATTAATGGTTTAGCAGTTATTTAATTATATCATAGTATATTAATGGTTTAAGTGTTTAAACATTAATTAACATTTTTATATTTGACCAAAAAAAAAGGGAGATTTGCAAAAATACCCTTTCAGCCATGCCCTTATGCAAAAATGCCCTTTCTCTTTGTCACTTTGCAAAAATGCCCCTCAATTTGTGGTAAACGGACCAAAATACCCTTAATGAACAAAACACACGTTTCACGCTCTCTCTCTTCTCTCCTTCTACGTTTTTTCTCTTCACCATTGAAACCCAAAGCTCTATTTCTCTCGTTTCTTAATCGTTTTCATCGATTTGCTCTAATCCACTCGTTTTTTTGTGTTCTATTCGATTCTAGCAACCCCAATCTCGATCTGCAAAGGTAAGTTCCTTGTTTTCCCTATTTTCAGTTCGAATTTAGGTGAGTTAGGGTTTGAAAAATTCGACTTGTGGATTGATTTGAACGGATTGGAGGTTGATTTTAGACTTGGGTATGCGTTTATGAGCTTAATCGTCACTAGGTTTGTTGTGTAATTGAAGAATTTCACTTAAGCTTAGGATTCTAGTTGAATTAGAATGAAGAAAACGTTGGATTGAGTGTGGTCATGCGAATTGGACTTTTGATGGTATTGGTATAGAATAGCTAGAAATTTTGTTGCTAGAATCAAAAGGAAAAACATTGATTTGTTAGTATTTGCTGGAATACTTGTGAATTGAAGTTTTAATTCAATTTTAATAGGCTGAAGAAAACAGGAAAGACGGAGATTCTTCACTGAAAGATGTTGGTCGCAGTGAAGAACAACCTCAACCTAACAAGCAGGCTGCTGGAGAGGAAGGAGAAGAGAAAGAAGAAGATGATACTACACACGTATGTTTTATTTTACATGGTTTTTACATGACTTTTATAAGCTTGATAAATATATGTCTTTTTGTAATAGGCTGAAGTTGTTTTCTTTATTTAAGATCTTTTTCATGTTAACATGGGACTAATTATTATTCATCTTATTCAGGCATCATATGATAAATATCTACCAGTAGTTCTGGATTAGAAGGATGATTGAATGGAACTGAAGATCTAATCAATGAATGTCTTGGTTAGTTTGATGCTTTTATAAGGTTTTTATAAAGCCTGTTTTTTAGTGTTTTAAAAGTTTTTATAATATTGTACATCGTTTCAATCTTGTGCAGGAAGAACCACATGGCAAAAGAGGAGCAACGGAAGAAAGAAGTAGAAGCAGATTTTGTTTTCCATTTGATAAACTTTTTGATTTGGTAACTTTGTAGTTTGCTAATGACTTTGTGGTTTGATAACTTTGTAGTTTGATAACTTTGTAGTTTGGTAACTTTATGTAATGATTTTACAACAAATTTTGTTTAAATTGAGGCATGATTAAATCAAAATACCGTGTAAAATCCATGTAAAAACCATATAAACAACTTTGTAAAAGCCATATAAAAATCATGTAAACAACCATGTAAACAACCATATAAACAACCTTGTAAAATCCATGTAAACAACTATATAAACAACCTTGTAAAATCCATGTAAAAACCATATAAACAACCATATAAACAACATTGTAAAATCAATGTAAAAACCATATAAACAACCATGTAAGCAACCTTGTAAAATCCATTTAAGAAGCCTTATAACATCCGTTTAAAAGCCTTATTGTAAAACTTAAACCTGATAATCATATATATAACTAAGCGTTACAAATGCGCATATTTTAAAAGTGGCAAAAACCTTGTAAAAGATATTAAACCATATAAAAACCATATAAAAACCTTGTAAAACAATATAAAAGCTTTATAAAAGCATTATAAAAGGTAATAAATCATACAAAGACCATATAAAAACCATATAAAAACTATATAAAAACCATGTAAAAACAATATAAAACCTTACAATAATTACCATATAAAAACCATGTAAAAACCATGTAAAAACCATATAAAAACCATGTAAAAACCTTATAAAACCTTACAATAATTACCATATAAAAATTATGTAAAAACCATGTAAAAACCATATAATTACCATATAAAAACCATGTAAAAACCATGTAAAAGCTATATAAAAACCATATAATTACCATATAAAAACCATGTAATAACCTTATAAAACCTTACAATAATTATCATATAAAAACCATGTAAAAACCTTATAAAACCTTATAATAATTACCATATAAAAACCATGTAAAAATTATGTAAAAACCATGTAAAAATTTTTCTAGTACTGATACTTTTTATCTTTTTGTCTCCATCATTTCATTAGAGAAACAATCGAGAGTGGTGAGGAAAGAGATTTGCTGCATCGATGTGCTATTGGACTTAGACATCAACCAATGGAGAAAATACAAAGGACTAGACAAGACTGGAAAGTAGAGAAACAACATGGATAGAAATATTAAGTGCAAAGCAAAGATAAGGTAAGATTTGTTTCTGTTATTCTCCAAAATAAATCCACTGCCAATAATTGTTTACAAAATTCTGATAATTGACTAATCAAAAACAAGAAAAGAAAAGTAAGTACTAATAATAAAAATGCGATTGTCACTCTAACTAACCCAAGCACGCCTCTCAGATCGCTGTTGAAAACCGTCCTCGAGACGAAGAGAGAAATATCCGGACGCATATTAAACAAAGTCCGGCTAAATTCTCTAACCGCCGCCGGAACATCAGCACCAACGGCGAGCGCAGCAAATCCATGAACCCAAGCTTCGTAATTAGCTTCCATAGCTGAGAAACCTAGGTGAAGCTCCGATTAAGATAAGCTTGGAGAAAAGCTCAGGCCAACGAATCGAAGCTATGATTCCGATCATGGCCAAGACAGAGTGGCCAACGTATTCTTTATTGCCAACCATACTGGGATTATCTACTAGAAGTGCAGTAAATGGCTGCCAAAGCCCACGGGAGTTCTCAGCTCTGCCTTGAACTGCTCTTAGTTTTGAAGCAGCAACCATCTTCATTGCCTTTGTGATCTTTTGGATGTTCTTAACACTCTTCATACGGTTACGCGCTGCCCAGAGAATTCATGGAGATTAGAAATCTTAGATTCTTAGAACACAATCCTAACTAGGCAAAACGAATCTCCAACTATCACTGAGACTTACCCACTTGAGTCGAGATAGATCGAACTCCAAGAAGACCATCCTATATTCCATCTAATCAACACGAAATGACAGCCAAAGCAAAATTAAATTGGATAGAGATGTTGGCAAATCAAACGCCAAAAATGAAGAAAAAGTTTTGCAGGTGGAAGCTGACTAAATATAACACAACATATCGCCAAGCTTCTGATACAAGAGAGATTGAATTCGTCTTGCAATAGGAAAAGGAGATTCAAAAGAAACCAGCTTTACACGACATTTCGAGTCTCAAAACTCCAAATAGAACAGCACAAACATCACACTCATTAGAGCTCCCGAGTCAAACAAACCAATTCGATTAATTTCTCTTCAATTCGAAAATTCAAGGAAATGAAAATGCTCTAACCCTAAACGATCATTCATCACAATTAAAGAAATAAAAACACCAACGACTCAATCAAAACCAAACGATTTCAAATTCAGAACAAAATCACAGAGGAACATCGAAAGGTTGGGCTTATACGCGAGGATAAGAATGAAAGAGAAAGAGATCTCACTGGTGGTCAGAAGAGAGAGGAGATCGGATAGCAGCGATTGGGCGAGCAACGATTGAAGGGAGGAGACGCCTCCCTTCGCGACGGAAAATAGCCATTGCCATTGAGATCTGACGGCGAGATCGACGGCGAGATCGAGATCGAGATATGACGGCGAGACAACAACGACCTAGATGGCACAGAGAAAGTGAGAGGCGCTGAATTAATTAAGAGCATTTTGGGCAAAACATTAGTAACATAAGGGGCAGGGGCATTTTTGCAAAGTGACATAGAAGGAGGGGCATTTGTACCAATTTCTCAAAAAAAAAACCTATTTCTATATTAGATTAATGATTTGTTAGGATTCTTCTTGTGGGTCTAGGTTGGAATTCGGGTTTATATTAGATTAATGATCTGAATGTCAAAAGACTTGGGAGGAATAAGTGAGTCACCATGGCTTTTGTTTCAGAATATGAGCTTCATGTTCTTTTGATATGGTTATAGAGTTGTTTTGCATAGACAGTGAGACATGGGTGATGGGTCACCTGGACTCCATGATATTTTATGGGTTGGTTTATGGTTCTCAAACTCTAATGTAAATATATGATTTACACTAACCCCGATGCAAAATACTGAAAATCATATATTTACATTAGACATATATTTACAATAAAAAATAAACACAAAAGTTGTCTGCCAAAGAATTCATCCTTATAAACAAAGACAGAAATTAACCCTTAAAACATCTTCTAGAGGCTATAAATGTAAATAAACACAAAAGTTGTCTTTCTTAGCAGAATAAAGAGAAACCCGAATTGCTTTCTCACTAAAAAATGATTGATGGTTGAAGAAGCATGCATATTATTATTAGCTTCCCATGGCGCCCTTAATTTATCATATATAAATTTGCTATATATATGTCAATGCACAAGAAAAGAAAGCACCAGCAAGAATACTTGAAGCTGCCTTACTCTTAGAAAACGTCACTTTCAACAAGAAGCCTAACAACTAAAGGCAATGAACAAAGATCACAAACTGTTTACTCCCAAGACAACTAGACCAAAACACATTTCAGTGGAAGAAGAATGATCAAAGAGAATCTCAAGCAAAAAAGTAACAGACAGACAACCATACTAGGTCATGACATACACTTTCATTAGTTACTTGAACTAGACTATTATTGTATGATGACATAATTCGATAACCTATAATAAATGATACATATATGGTTACCAAGCGAGGAACCTAGAGAAATGATGACAGCAATGGAGAAGGTGGTAATTCAAGATAAGCAGAGGATTTGATTATACCAAAGAGCAAAAACCAAAAAAGGCAAACGGAGAGAGGCGAGCGAAAAAGGAACCTCTTTGATTGATTTTTTGATTTTTTTTTTTTTGATTTTTTTTCTTCTGAGTGATAATTGATTTTTATTAGATTTTTTACCTTTCTGAGAAAAAAAAAAAAATACCTTTCATAGAAAATTGTTACTGTATTACTTATTACTATCAAAGGGTTTTTGAGCCCAATGGCGTTATTTATTCTATATATGGGGTTAAGGCCAATTAGCTTTCAAAACGGGCTTGAAGCGGTTGCGTTTTAATGATATCGTATGTTGTTTTGTTCCTTTGGTTTTCGACTTAATTTGGACAATACAAAGTAGACTATCGTTTGGGTGAAGGAGGATGACGTGGTAGACACATTACGAACTTCATTACGAACCAAAAGCAGAAAAACGTAGACTTCGATCCTGCAACCGAAAATAGGAAAAGCAGAATTATTGTGAATACAAAGGACGGACCTAAAGAAAAGCCACCCTGAAGATAGAAAAAGCAGGAGGACTTAGAGGAGTGGTGAACCTTACTTTAATCCTGATACGGAAATACAAAGAACGATCCAACTCAGCGGAAGCAATTTTCTTTTGTCTTTTGTCGTTTGTCTTTGTTCTTGCTGAGTAAGTGGCGAGAAGAAGCTTTCTCTTTCAATCCTTAGAAGGATATCACTCATATCATAGTATAAATTTGGAGCTCTTGGTTTTCGTTTTCTACACAATATCCTTTACTAATTCTTTACGTCACAAAATGAATCCTATAGGTGGTGGTGATGCCAACAACCACAACAACAACAACAACAACAACAACGCTGGTAAGATTTTGTTTTATTCTTTAACTAGCCTACGTACCCTTTCTTCAAAAGAATTAAAAACCACTGTTTAATCTTTGCAGCTAATGTTGGAGACCTTGATGATGTTTTTGGTACGTCTTCTCGTCTTTTTAGTCTTTGATAATAAAGGAATCATTGTGTATCTTACTTGTGCTTTCCTCGTAGCTTTTCTTCAAGGAATGGAACCTCTAGATCTTGGGGATGCCGGTAATGTCATTTTGTCTCTAGGATATGAAATATCTAATATTTTGCTGATTGGTTCATATTTTTCCTTGCAGAGGAATTTGGCGGAGGTTTTGAATATGGTGGGGGACTCAACATTCCTCTCCTCCCTGTGGACAGTACAGGTAGCTCTGCTTCCTCTAGTGTTTCGATTTACTTTTATTTTGTGGGTTTACTATCTTCTTTTACATAAATATTGTTTTGCCAGTGTACCTTCTCTCGTTGGTTAGAGAGTCACTTTGGCTAAGAACTCACGAGCTTCGTACTCTCCTCACTCGTCGTGATCTGCCACTAACACATGACGTACATATCATCCCTGATGTCCCTTCATTGCTTATGCTCCCTGCTGGCCTTTTTGCTAATGGACGACTTGCAGATGGTTTCATTTGGCGGGTAGAGAGGCCCTATAATCTCGTGGTAATTATTATATGATTTTGGAAAACAAAATAATGTAATTTTTCCATCATGTAAAGTAGTTTTTCTAACTAACAGTTTCTAAATGACTATTGCAGATTAATGGTGTGACGGTCATTAATGCTAGGTATGCCATTGATGACATATATCACGTCCCTCGATTATGTCGAAGGATTTATCGTCTTGTTGGTCAGCCGGACGTAGTCCTAGTTCACTACAAGGTCTTCAACCCTGCCACTGATCTTACCCATTAGGTAATATACAATAACACCAATCAACGTACAGTATAATTCAAACGATTACAGGATGCAACTTTGTTTTCTAATTGTTTGACAGGCTTGCTTGGAATAAAATGACCGATGGAATGGCAAAATAAAAGTGTGCTTATTATATATACTTTATGAGTGAATTATAAACCATCTATTTGTTGCTCTTTCTATAAAAACAAAGAAATATCATTATCTAATGGGATAATAAAAGTGTGTGCTTATTATATAATTTATTAGTCGCTTGTCATTTTCTGGTTGTTGGTCTTGTAAGAATATGGCAAAAGTCACGAGCTCTGCTATTTTCCTATTGCTTCCTCCATGAACTATATACCTTGTTGGATTTCATCTTCTACAAAACCCTCAAACACTTTGAGTTTGAGAACCATAAACCTACCCATAAAATATCATGGAGTCCAGGTGACCCATCAGCCATGTCTCACTGTCTATGCAAAACAACTCTATAACCATATCAAAAGAACATGAAGCTCATATTCTGAAACAAAAGCCATGGTGACTCACTTATTCCTCCCAAGTCTTTTGACATTCAAATCATTAATCTAATATAAAACCCGAATTCCAACCTAGACCCACAAGAAGAATCCTAACAAACCATTAATCCAATATAAAAATAGTTAATTAATGTTTAAACACTTAAACCATTAATCTACTATGATATAATTAAATAACTGCTAAACCATTAATCCACCATAAAATAGTTAATGAAAAGTTAAATTTGTTAAAACAAACAAAAGGACTTTTATGGCTTATATTTTATAATCAATATAATCAAAAACTGAAAACCCAAAAAATAATCAAATTATAAACTAAATTTTCAACTTTAAATAAAATAATATTACAAATTTTAAATTATTAATCTCTCTCTGCAAGCAAGCACATATATAAACCACTTAGTATATTATAAAATATCAAGAATTGGATTATATATATATATATATATATATATATTGCATTAATTAGTTTGATAATCACAAGTCATGCCCTTGGTTCTGTCCTTTTGCGCCTCCAAATAACTAGATACCTTGTTGGATTTGAACCAAAGTCGGAACATAACCGAGAAGAACTGGGGTCGGAGATGTATTTGTTGATTCTGCATCAAGATAATTCACTTCTAGGTAGTTAACCTCTCCTGCAATGAATACCATATTATTGGAGGACTTGGAGGGTCTATTACAATACAATACAAGTTTGTTCTTTTCGTCGGCCAGGAAACTCATCCCACCTCTATACCCACAACCAAAGGGGTAATCGCTTCTCGACAATGATAGGAACTTTCTCCATGACATTGCTCCGGTACTCTCACTCTTAATTCTCACCCAAATGTTTGTTTCAATAACTTGAGGAATATGCGACTTAACTAATATACAAAGTTGTTGCCCTTGTCTAGTCACTGATAAAGCCATATCAGAACTAATAAACTTATTGTTCGAAAAGTCCTCCGGAAGAGGTATCATTTGAAATATCTCTCTAGAGAAATCAAACATCATTAAGATAACTTCACTTGGCCTTTGTTGGATAAAACCAACCCAGTAAGTATTTCCATCCACAGACGTGCCACGACGCCAATACCACATAATGAACCAGTCACTAGTCTCACCAACACCCCTCCACGAATTACAAGTAAAGTCATAGATTTCAAACTCAACCACGCATGGGTTTAAAAAACTAGGTTTATGTTTATGATGCACCCTCAAGATTTTGTACCTGTTGCAAGAGGATTTACCTAAAGCGTATACATCAAGTTCTTTGCAGGAATTTTCAGCTTGGATCCACCTGGTTTCACGTGAACATGGATTCCAAACCACTAGTCTATTGTCCTCGGTGGTGCACAGCAATACGCCCTTGTCGCAATGAAAAATGTCGCTTATATCGACATTGAGGTTGAATTAGAAAGAGGATCTTTGAGGTTGAATTGACTTGTTATCTTTACTAATGGCACAACCTTGTTATGGAAGTCGATGCTCACTAAATAAACCCTAAAATTAATCAACACAATAGCTATAGACTGCTTTGGTGCATTGGCAGAGTGCTTGTTCGTAAGTACTGTTCCATCTCCGATCAGAGTGTTCCATCCTTTGGATGTGAATCGCAGTCGTGCTAGAGATGTAATCGGAACTCTAGAAAGTATTTCCTCTAACATTTCATCTGGAAGATTTATCTTCTTCATCTCTCACACGATTATGATTAAATATATTTCAAAGAAAGCTAATGATAAGATAGTTAATCTTTTTTTTTTTCAACTTAATTACTCTTAAAATATGTGAAAATGAGATCATATATATATACACTAAGTTTCAACTTTTTGTCCGATCCTCTTAAAGGTCCACCCAGATTTTCTAATTTTTATCTAATTTTTGTAAAGTTGGTGTATATATTTCATATTTTACTAAATTTAATGTATTTTGTTCAACTATTACATTTAATTGTAATTAATTTATTTACTTTCAATATCATAACATTGAATGGACATTAAAAGAAAATATATTATTTTGGTTTTAAAGCAAATGTGAGTAATCAAACAACTTTCAAAACAAATCAGAGTTAAATAATAGTATTGGGATTAAATGGATGATTGATTGATTTATAATTGTTGTAAGTAAACAAAGTCAGATTTTGGCTGTGATATTTTGATATATATCAACTGTGATATTTGAACCCACATAAATAATACATAAATTATAAATATCATTTTCTAAAAATACATATGACATTTTAAAAATCAAACTGAAATAGCAAAAGTATTTTAAAAATTTATAAACCAATAACAATAGGATCTCAAAATTCTTAAAATTTATAAAATTCATCTACCAATAATCTCCCTAAGACATATTGTTCAAATTGGATTAAGTACACAAAAAAGAAAAAAGAAAACATGATATGAAGATTACACCAACCCAAAAGTTAAAATTATTAAAATTAGTCTTGTTAAAGAGACATCTAACGGATTTAAAAGGATCTCAGAAAAATTAGTTGATGAATAATGCCTTGAGTGAGTAACTCACAAATCACAACTAAACATTGTATTTTATAATGAACTTGATGAACACAAATTTATAAAATTCTACTCGACCCGAAAAACAAAAACAAAATATGAGTTTGGGAGAATTAACGATGGCTTGATTATATTGTCCTTTGTTTCATACAAATCTTCACAAGACGATGAACAAGCCTGCCAAAACCATGACTGACTAATAGATCCTTGAGAAGTGAGAACCAACCAATCCCAAACTGCTTTCTCTTTCCTAAAAACATATCGTCTTGGAGTCAATATAACCCATGTTACCCATGTGTAGGAAAAATGGGTTAGAAATACTAAAATTGGTAATCATTGTAGTACAAAGTAGTTGAATAAGTAGTCAAATAAGTTAATTATGATAGTGATTCATCTCAGATGAGTAATTATAAGATTTTATAATTATATATTTGTACCTACATTATAAATTTCAAAGAATTTATATATTGTTTGTCTGTATATTAATTTTAGAAAATTTCTCTCGCTAATGCCTCCTTTAATATAAATGAGACTGGAATATACAAATTAAAATAAATGTTGATATTGCCTAAAACTGGTCATATGATATAAATACTATATGCTTTGGTCTTCTTTTAAATGGTTGGTTTAATAGATCTCGCTCTAAATCCAAATCCTGTGAATCACCTAGTAAATCGTCGTCTAAATTAAATTACATAGAGCAAGTTACCGAGTCATGTAGCAAATTAAACTGTTATTAAGACTTACATAGAAAATAATATGCATATGAACAGATTGGGTCGTCCATTTACAAATTACCGAGCGTCAATGACCGAGAGAGTGATTTGGTTCACTGTACATTCATGTTGTGTACTTGACAACGACTCAGCCTCAAGAGGACATCTCCCAACGCAAAAGCCGGGCCGTTTAGGCTGAGGAATAGCCGTAGTTTCGCTTCCGAGCATCACCATTACTGATGACATCAATGGTCTGTCTTCAGCACGTTCTTGAACACACAAGAGACCAATTTGTATACATCTTAATATTTCATGTGTCCGGAACGTTGAGGATGAAGAATCTATGTTGATCGGATCTACGATCTCTAGCCCTTTTCCTTCCTCCCAATTCCTCCACACCTGTGCATAAATGATGGAATATTTCTTATAGTGAATTATCATCACATTATGAGTGCGAAACAATATCAAACTCAAGAGGTTCTTAGCTTACAAAGCCGAGGAGATTAAGATCACGGTTTGAGTTGTAGAATCCGTTGTTTCTCTTGCCACTTATAATCTCAAGAAGCAAGACCCCAAAGCTGAAAACATCCGACTTCATCGAGAATATCCCGTCCATTGCATATTCTGGAGACATATAGCCGCTGCATAACAAAGAACAAACTCATGTGTTTTTTTTTTTTTTAAAACATGAATTAGAGATAAAAGCTCTTTGTTTTTTGTTTTTTTTTGTTGGAGAATGATGGCTTACTAAGTTCCGACCACCTTCCTCGTATTAGCTTCTGTCACCTCCCGTCCAAAGATCCTAGCCATCCCGAAATCCGAGATCTTCGGAGTCATATTTTTATCAAGCAATACATTACTTGCTTTCAAGTCTCTATGGATAATCCTAAACCGTGAATCTTGGTGAAGATATAGAAGCCCTCTAGCGATTCCATTGATAATATCAAATCTCTTCTGCCAATTTAAGTTAGAGCATTGGGTTTTGTCTACAAATCGACCACATGCAACCGACAACTTGTTAAGTTATTCCCAAAGATGTTCAATTGTTAGAATAGATGTTTTGAGTCACTTACCAAAGAGATGAGAATTAAGGCTTAGATTCTCCAAGTACTCATAGATCAACATCTTCTCACCCTTATCGACGCAACAACCAAGAAGCCGGACCAGGTTTATGTGCTGAAGCTTTGCAATTAGTCTAACCTCGTTCGTGAACTCATCAGTCCCTTGTGAAGACATTTTGGATAGTCTCTTTACCGCGATTTCTTTTCCATCAAGTAACCTCCCCTATTACCACACATTTGATTATACAATTAAACATTTGTGCAGTGATGAGATTTTCAATAAGTTTTGAATCACTTTTACCTTGTAAACGATACCGAAACCACCTTGTCCAAGCTTGTTGGCGTTAGAAAAATTGTTTGTTGCCATGGCAAGAGTTTCAAACTCCATCATTGGAAGCTCAAGATACTCCGTTTTGTTTTTGCTGGATCTGTATCTCTTTCTTGATATTACCACTTCGTTCATTAACGAATCTTGGCTTCTCACTTGATCAACTGTTTCATTCAGACACAAGAAAATAATTAAGACATTAATTGATTATCAAAATTTACACAAAAAAAAAAATAAAGGAAATGAAGCTTTTGATTTTTACCAATAGGTGTTTGAATTGCTATTGAGCGCTTCTGCTTCCTTTTCCAAAAACGGAAGGACATGAAACTTAAAAGAAGCAAAATGCTCACTCCAATACTCGAACCTACGATTTTTTCAATTTTGATTCTCTTGTCATCTACAATAAGAACGTTTAGGAATGAATCATATTACATGATTTGGTCCGCAGCATGAGAGGATCTACGGATCTCGGCTTAGAACCTTTTCGTTAAAAGAACAAAAACAAAACCCCTTTAAAAATGCAAAAGGAGAAAGAACTAACCGAGATCAGCAGCGGCTAATCTAACATAAAGATCTTGACCTCCCTTAGCATAATTTCGGATATCGAAAAGATCTCCGGTCCAAATCACACAACCCGAACCGCCATTACGAATATCCGTATTAGCATATGCCGTACAATTACAACCTTTTAGACACCTCTCTTCACATTCTTTCAACCCAATTCCTTTGTCCACAATTGTCGCCGTAGTATCTGGCAGTCTCATCTTCTTTAACCGCACAAACCCATCTCTACCGTCACAGCTCAGCTTCGTCTTCCTCACGCAACCAATGGAATCATCTGTCGAACCCCACACTTGCTCATTCATTGGCTCAAACCCTTTGATACAATTACAAATCGGTGAAGCGTTTGAATCGCAATAACCATAATTTCCACACTCTTTGTAGTTATCACATAGGTCCTTTGGTGAGTACCATAACTGTTTCCAACTCTGTGCTGTCTCCATCCAAGTTAATCGTTGTAATAATCCTGTGGAGCTTAGGCTTAATATCGAGTAAATGTTGGTTTTGTTGATTCGGTATGAGTAAGCCACTTCTTGATTACTCTCTGTGAAATTGTTAACTATGTAATCAACTGGTTTCGTCCCTGGTACGCTGCTAAACCGATTTCCGATCCACGGACCGCTCCGGTACGTTATGGACTCTCTGTTGCATACGTAAAACTCAGGGAACCCTCTGGTTCGGAGTTTAATCGAGAAATCGCCACTTGATGGATCATCTGTGTTTTTCCAAGATCTCAATAATCTGTCGAATCCGGTTTTGTTATCCCGTCCCAGTTTCATCTCCGATAGTAAAGTGTCTGTCGGAAAATCGAAACTCTGCCACAAAAATCCACCTGGATCTTTATTTTTGGAGTCTCTAAGCACAAAGTTACCGTTATCAAGTAGCTCCGCAACCACTGGTGATCTTACATCTTCTATGGTTATATTCGTCGACCAAACTATTGTATCGGAATGATCGAAAATGACGAGGTTATTGTCGAAGATTCTAAGAGTTCCATTGGAACTAGAGAGAGGATTGTCTCTATTTCCCACCCATACGTAGGTTCTCTTAGGGATTATCTTGTACCAAATCCCGAGATACCAACGAGAACTTGATGCGGGATTGAAGAATCCGAGCTCGAAGATTTGATTAGGAGATATAATACTTTTGTTGCTTGAGATAGTGAGAGAGTCTGTGACCGTCAAAGTGTTTGCAGAAATAGAGAAAACATGAAACAAAATTAAAAAGATGAAGATGAAGACGAAATTTGGTACACTTCTCATCTCTCTGTTTCTTGTGTTCTGTTTTATTTTCTTCTTGAATCTTGAGGCAAATTTATATACATATATCTGAGAATCTTTATCTTGGAGATTCAGACATGTCTTGTAATAAATGTGTGAACGTTATTTACACGATTTCTCACTATATTATTGTCTATAATATTTCATTTTCGGCTTTATTTTTGTGGTCTTCTTGTTCGCATTTTCAAATATCTATAGACTATGTCACTATAGAGTTGACCTAGCAGCAATTATTTTATCAGTATGTATTTTGTAATTTTCTTAGTAACTGACCTTTCTTCGTTTACCCCAAAAATTATCTCGTCAACCTTTTGTTTGTGTGTGTATTGTTCGAGAGTTGTATAAAAGATTTCTTTCTTCTTTGTAATAAATTAAATAAATATTAATTCATGAAACAAATCTAACTAACACCACCAAAAAAAAGTCTATATCACTAGATTAGACAAATAAATCCCCAACTTTACGATGAACCGTGGGACTAATCGGCCAAATCAACCTAAACTTGAGTTTTTTTTTTGTCAAACTGAATAAATTACAACCATAGTGGACAGGTTCATCTTGATTTCGGAATACTCTCAATGTTTTGTTCTTCTACTTGAGAAAACTCGTACCAAGTTGTTCTCAGGCTTCAAAACATTATCGAAAGCGCCTATCATTGAATTTTAGGACATATTCACTGGAAAATGAACTTTTGAGTGATGTTTTGTACATAAATACATTGAAGTACATTGATATATCTCTGATAGTACTCTGTTTAATCTTCTATTCATCTTTTTCAAGTAATTTTTGCAATTCTTTGAAAAGAGGAGACAATTTACGTTAGAAAAGAAATCTAACCTTTAGGTTGAAAATTAAAAAGCCTGAAATTTGACAAAAAAAGAAATCCAAACTTTAGTGTTAAAATAAAAAAGCCTAAAAATTAGAAAAATTCTTTTTTTGCCCAATTTGTTTTTTTTTTTTTTAAATTTTGTTTACTAATAAAGGGACTAAAGTTTAAAAGTTTTAAATTTTTTAAACTTTAGTCTCTGTCATTAGTCAAAAGAAGATAACAAATTCATTAATTAGGCTATAAAAGGAAAATAATTTTTTTGCTTTTAGAGTTTATACTAGGTAATTTTTGGCATGATGCATATATTTACAATAGGTTATCTTTAAAGTTTGAATGATGTTGTATGCAATCATATTGAACATTAATCTCTCTCATTAATCAAAATAAAATAAAAAATTAGGATTTTAAATTGAACGTAAATCTTTTGCTTTTTAAGTTTATACCAAATAACTTCCCACGCATGATTATATATGCAAGTAAGTTATCTTTACATTTTGATGTGATGTTGTATGCAATTACATTGACCATTAGTCTTTCTCATAGGTCAAAAGAAAATAAGAAAACCATTAGTTTAGCTTCTAAAGACAGGTTAATCTTTTACTTTTAAGTTTTATACTAAGTAATTTTTGGCTTGCTATGGATGTATTTTACGACAAGTTATGCAATCATATTATTTGTTTTTATTTTTATCCTATTCAAAGTCTCGTGATTATAATGCAAATGCTAAACTTGCAAGGCAAAACCCATCTTAAATTACTCTCCACATTATTAAGCTCCGAATTGATTTTAAGTTTGATTTTATAGAATTTACTTCTGTTTTTTTAGTGCCTCACCCAATAAAGAAAATTTTAACATTTTGTAAACCCCCCAACTCACCCCAACAAAAATCATAAATTGTTGTATGGTTTGGCTTTGGTTTTCAATTACTTTATGGATGATCGAAGTATATATATATGACTGGACTTGTAGAATGATTTATTTATTTTGGGAATTTTTAAAACTCGTATTCTATCCAAAAAGAACTTGTCTAATACTCCCTCCGTTTTTTAAAGATTGATGTTCTAATTTATTTTCTTGTTCTTCAAATATTGATTTTGTAGGCATTAATGGTGGAATTTTATTGGAAAAACAATACATAAAAATAAAATGTAAAATTCTGAATGGTGGAACTTTATTGGAAAACAATAAATCATTAAAATAATAAGATAAAAGTAAGTATTAAATGTGCTTTCTTAATATGTGTGAAATGGCTAAAAAATCAATCTATTAAAAACAGAGGGAGTACAATTTAATCATAATCTATAGCAAATAATCATGATCATAATCTTAAGGTTCTAATGTTATTGAAGACATTTAACTTGAATCTTAAGGTTGCATTCTTTCAGATAATTGTGGCAAACACTGTAACTTGGTTCCATGTAGCGATAAAGAGACTTTTGATGTCGGAAAAAGAAATTCAGTGGCTGAGTCATTGTTAAATTATTGATGCTAATTCATGTTTGTGCTTTAATAATATTTAACGAATCTAAAATTTTATTTAATACTGTTTGAGTCAAACCAACTCTACAACGATGGAAAAAAAAACTACATCCGAAAAAAAAAATACAAAAAAGGTTAACAAGAGAAAGAAACTTTAATTAGCTTATCACAAGCCAACCATAAAGGAATGCTTAGTGATGGTGTTGAGGTCTGAAGGTGCGTAACCATCTGTTGAAGCGGTCCATAAGTGACAATTCCATCTTTTGCGTCGGAACATTGGGGAAAGTTAGGGCTTTGACCGCGACTCGTAGCTTAAGTCCAGCTTCACAGTGACCAGTATTGGAGCTAATGAAATAATGGACTCCTGGTTCGGTGAGAGTGACGAGATCGTGTCCCGTCTTGTGCACGGCTACAGGAGAAGTCGGGTCACAGGATATGAATTCAAGGTCACCGCCGATCTCTAAGACATCGTTGACTTCGTTGCCGTATTCGAAAAGGATATTGTCTCCAACATGAAATTGTTTCTCCTCACTCCACTTGTTATAGAAGTCACTCTCTTCTGGAACGTTCCATCCTTTGGATTCACCGACTTTGTAGATCTTTCCAAAAGGAAGAATCTTGCTCGGTGGTGGTGGAGGAATGGGACGTGACGGGTCATGTATTGACCAAGCTTACTTATGTATCAACTATAAGGAGATGGGTCGATGAAAGTGATGGATAGAAGTATTGGTGGAACTCACAAAGGAGAGAACATTCGGGTATAAGGTCGAGAGATGTCAAGCTTGAGGCCTTTATCAAGTCAAGCCCAAGGAGAAGTCTTCTAGAAGGGGCTGGAACACACATATAGTCGTTGGTTGATAAGGAGGGACGCTGCAATATCCTCCCATTAATGGCAAATCGTACAACTTTCCTTGTTGGACGATTCTCACCAGTGTGTTGCCTAAAAACCTAGTTGTTGATTTCTTTGGTATCTCCTATAAAAGGGAATGTAACGCAGACTCTATTCATTCGATTAATACAATCATCTTTCTCCTAGTCTCTAGTTTAATCTCTCTGCAAAACATCAAATCTCCTGTTCTTACAACTCTCTCTGTTTTTCTTATTCTCCAAATCTCTCTTATTCAAAGATTTTGGTATAGAGTCATCAACACCAATCACAATGCATTGCGATAATCAAGCCGCGATCCACATTGCGACAAACTCGGTGTTTCATGAGAGGACCAAACACATTGAAGTGGATTGTCATAAAGTGAGGGAAAAGATTGAAGATGGAACGATACTACCTTGCTACACAAGAAGTGAAGACCAATTGGCCGATATATTTACTAAGGCCGCAAGTCTTAAGGTTTGCGATCACATACATAGCAAGCTTGGACTTGTGGACCTTACAAGACCGTGATCTCATGTCCCCTTTCCGTGAAGCATCATACTCTTTTTCCCTTAACATAGTTTTCTCCCAAGTGGTTTTTCTATGTTAAGGTTTTTAATGAGGTGATGACTCACAGACCTCCAAGCATAGCCTTCGTTTCTACGGCTTTACTTGAGGGGGAGTATTGACCAAGCTTACTTATGTATCAACTATAAGGAGATGGGTCGATGAAAGTGATGGATAGAAGTATTGGTGGAACTCACAAAGGAGAGAACATTCGGGTATAAGGCCGAGAGATGTCAAGCTTGAGGCCTTTATCAAGTCAAGCCCAAGGAGAAGTCTTCTAGAAGGGGCTGGAACACACATATAGCCGTTGGTTGATAAGGAGGGACGCTGCAATATCCTCCCATTAATGGCAAATCGTACAACTTTCCTTGTTGGACGATTCTCACCAGTGTGTTGCCTAAAAACCTAGTTGTTGATTTCTTTGGTATCTCCTATAAAAGGGAATGTAACGCAGACTCTATTCATTCGATTAATACAATCATCTTTCTCCTAGTCTCTAGTTTAATCTCTCTGCAAAACATCAAATCTCCTGTTCTTACAACTCTCTCTGTTTTTCTTATTCTCCAAATCTCTCTTATTACTTCCGCAAAACTAACATCATGGACAACAAGAACGTCGAGCTTCTGCCCGGATGCGCATTGAGCATGGTTTGAGCTGATGAAGTTGAGTGACGCAACTTAAACGACGTCACTCAAGTCTCAGGAGCTTTGGAGTACGAGTTCTGCGACCAAAGAATCTCCCACGTGGAACTCCTTACCCTTGGCCCAATCGTAGTAGACGTCGTCTTTGGCAGTCCAGCCATCGGAGTCTTTGTAGACAGTCGCCGAACAAGAACCCAAGAGAACCGTGAAGGTTGTTATCACCAACAGCAAGAAGCCGAAGATCTTCGTTCTTTTGGCCATGATTAGATGAACGAATTGAGAAGCGAACAAGAAAGGTTGTGATATCTTGAACTCGTTGAATCAGAGAGAGATTTGTGTTGTGTTGATGAATGATGACTTGATGAGCATGAAGAGAGAACATAGCCTATCACTGTTTATATAATGCTTTACCATCACTAATCCTTTTTCGATTTTATTTTGTTCATTTCCTTTTTCTAGATTGATAGAAGATGTTCAAGATTTAATCTGTTTGCGGCATATTTATTTTCCTTTTCGACTTTTAGATTCACCTCTTGTCTTGGAATAGAAATAACGTTGTAAACGTTATTTATTTTATGAACCATACTTAGGTTCACCCTCGGGGTGAACCTTTAAATTCACCAAACAGATTATAGCCAATCGTTTTGCCATATCATTACTAATATTAGAGAATTAAAAAAATAAAATAAAATAAAAAAAAACAGAATTAAAAAAACAAAAAGGAAAATCGACGTATCATAACCTTAACGCCGTCGACGGTGAACACGGTTCTTCTACTTCATCTTCTTCGTTAGCCAAAATCAATTTCCATCGATTTTAACTAAACCCTAACCACTCATTTGTCAACTCAAACCGATATCTAATTTCGTTTTAATTATAAAATCTAAACCCTAACCACTCATTTGTCAACCCAAACCGATATCTAATTTCCTTTAATTTAATTGTAAAATCTAAACCCTAACCACTCATTTGTCAACCCAAACCGATATCTAATTTCGTTTTAATTATAAAATCTAAACCCTAACCACTCATTTGTCAACCCAAACCGATATCTAATTTCGTTTTAATTGTAAAATCTAAACCCTAACCACTCATTTGTCAACCCAAACCGATATCTAATTTCGTTTTAATTGTAAAATCTAAACCCTAACCACTCATTTGTCAACCCAAACCGATATCTAATTTCGTTTTAATTGTAAAATCTAAACTCTATCCACTCATTTGTCGACGGCGTTAAGGTTATGATACGTCGATTTTCCTTTTTATTTTTTTAATTCTGTTTCTTTTTTTTTAATTTTTTTTAATTCTGTTAATTAGTAATGACATGGCAAAACGATTGGCTATAATCTGTTGGGTGAATTTAAAGGTTCACCCCAGGGGTGAACCTAAGTATTTTCCTTATTTTATAGTTTTACTATTTTTTTTTGTCAACATTTGGGACACAACTGGCCGGCCCATTAGCCTAATTCATACAAATTTGTAAGGTCGGGGACTCGATCACTGGTGTGATGGTGACTGTCTTCTGTGGACTTGCCACTAGACCAAGATCACTTCACTTTATAGTTTTACTAATTTAATGGAAATCTTATCTATTTATTTTCTTCACGTAATAACATACACCTCTTATCTAGATATCTTTGTTAATCGTAAATTGTTTCTTTTTTCAAATATAATTTTTTTTTTCCTTTTTGAGCTAATAAATACAATTACAACGAGAATCTAAAAGGGTTCATTTGTTGTTTTTTTTTAAATAAAAGTTACATGTAAAAGACCCAAAATTTGTTTTACATATATATAAATGGAGGCCAAGTTCTCAAAAAATAAAATAAAAATAAAGCCTGAAATTTGACAAAAAAAGAAATCCAAACTTTAGTTTTAAAAATAAAATGCCTAAAAAACTAGTTTTTGCCCAAACGTTTTTAAAAAAGAAATTGTTTAATAATAAATGGCTTCAATTTTACTTTTGCCCAAAATTCATACTTATGTTAGTTTGGACTTATGTATGAATCATTAATATGGTGAAAACACAAAGTATTGAGTCGATCACAAATCGAATATGCAATTAAATAGTGAACTTAAAACCTACAAAACTTTGCAAGTGAATGTAAATATATTAAATATTTATTAAGTTTTTAGCACTACTAAACATAAACATTTTTTTTGGTTTAAGCATTTTACATATATATACATAAAACAATGAATGAAACATAAAGTTCTCGTCCTTTTGGAAATTTGATCATGCGGCAACTCTGTAGGTTTCACTGGTCGAATGCGCTTAGCCACATAGTTTTTGTCAAGTAGTTTCGGCAACTGGAATGAGAATCGAGAAATATTTACCCCTTCTCTTATATATTTGGGGTTGTCTTTCAAAAACCTACAAATTAGCAATAAAGTTTAAAATGGTGTATAGAATCTATTTATAAGATAATGAAAATAATTTGGTAATCACTAAACTTTGTTTCTACCATTGATTTGAAATATTTCAGGGAAGTAATATGAAACTAGGGATAAAAATTAACTTATTTCTTGGAATTGCACATTTTCCTTAATAAGCAAAACAAAGTCAATGGTTTATGTCTTTTGCATAACTGTATAACTCTAGATATCACCACAAAACAACATGTTCCTTCTGGTTCATATATTGCATGTAATTTTTATATAAAAAAACAAAAAAAAAAACAAATGGACCCTTAGATGGATTTCCATTTTTCTTGATATTAGCAGACAATGAAAGATTAGTGGCAAAAAAAAAAAAAAAAAAGATTAGTGGCGGATGAGAGGATATACACGAGTGGTCATCTCCGAGTTCTAGATCCAATCACGTGATCACAAAGAAATGTATGTGAATCTAGTCCAAGCCAAGAGGTGAATCTAAAAGTCGAAAAGGAAAATAAATATACTGCAAACAGATTAAATCTTGTATCAATCTAGAAAAAGGAAATAAACAAAATAAAATCGAAAAAGGATTAGGGATATTGGTAAAGCATTATATAAACAGTGATAGGCTATGTTCTCTCTAAATGCTCATCATTCATCAACACAACACAAATCTCTCTCTGATTCAACGAGTTCAAGATATCACAACCTTTCTTGTTCGCTTCTCAATTTGTTCATCTAATCATGGCCAAAAGAACGAAGATCTTCGGCCTCGTGCTGTTGGTGATGACAACCTTCACGGTTCTCTTGGGTTCTTGTTCGGCGACTGTCTACAAAGTCGGAGGCTCTGATGGCTGGACTGCCAAGGACGACGTCTACTACGATTGGGCCAAGGGAAAGGAGTTCCACGTGGGAGATTCTTTGGTCTTCGAATACGATCGCAACTGGAACGACGTCACTCAAGTCTCTGGTGCCTTGGAGTACGAATTCTGCGACTCTTCTTCTCCTAAAGCCGTCTACAGCACAGGACACGATGCCGTAACCCTCACGGAACCAGGTTAACACTACTTCATCAGCTCAAATCATGCTCAATGCGCATCCGGACAGAAGCTCGACGTTCTTGTCGTCCATGACCCGTCACGTCCCATTCCTCCACCACCACCGAGCAAGATTCTTCCTTTTGAAAAGATCTACAAAGTCGGTGAATCCAAAGGATGGAACGTTCCGGAAGAGAGTGACTTCTATAACAAGTGGAGTGAGGAGAAACAATTTCATGTTGGAGACAATATACTTTTCGAATACGGCAATGAAGTCAACGATGTCTTAGAGATCAGCGGTGACCTTGAATTCATATCCTGTGACCCGACTTCTCCTGTAGCCGTGCACAAGACGGAACACGATCTCGTCACACTCACCGAACCAGGAGTCCATTATTTCATTAGCTCCAATACTGGTCACTGTGAAGCTGGACTTAAGCTACGAGTCGCGGTCAAAGCCCTAACTTTCCCCAATGTTCCGACGCAAAAGTTGGAATTGTCACTTATGGACCGCTTCAACAGATGGTTACGCACCTTCAGACCTCAACACCATCACTAAGCATTCCTTTATGGTTGGCTTGTGATAAGCTAATTAAAGTTTCTTTCTCTTGTTATAACCTTTTTTGTATTTTTTTTTCGGATGTAGTTTTTTTTTCCATCGTTGTAGAGTTGGTTTGACTCAAACAGTATTAAATAAAATTTCAGATTCCTTAATCATTATTAAAGCACAAACATGTATGAGCATCAATAATTTAACAATGGCTCAGCCGCTGAATTTCTTTTTTCGACCTTAAGATTATGATTATGATTATTTGCTATAGATTATGATTAAATTTAAAAATTCCCAAAATAAATAAATCATTGTAGTAGTCCAGTCATATATACTTCGATCATCCATAAAGTAATTGAAAACCTAAGCCAAACCATATATACAAGATTTAAACATAACTTAATGATTTTTGTTGGGGTGAGTTGGGGGTTTACAAAATGTTAAAATTTCTTTATTGCGTGAGGCACTAAAAAAAACAGAAGTAAATTCTATAAAATCAAACTTAAAAGACCATGCAAATTTAGGTATCTGCAATTTGGATAAAGAATCAGAATAATACACAACAGTTTTTGACAAAAAAAAATAAAAATTCTATAATAAACATTTTTTTTTGCAATATGAAAACTTAAGATAATGGAAGTAACAGAGAGGCTTAAGGTTCTTGTGATAAACCAAGTTTAGAGAAGATCGTTGGAGGCTTGTAGCTACCTTGTGAACTCGACTGGAGATGAGGCTTGCCACAAACCGAGCATTTTTATGATTAAAATTTATCAAAAATTAATCTAGGAGATATAAAATTAAATATCTATTATTTGTAATTTGTTTTCTAACTGATGAGATCAGAATAAATAGATGCCATTGTAACATTATAAAATTATTTAATACTTATTAAATTAAAATTAGATTAAGTGTTTGACTTAAGAAACTAAAAATTAATCACTCCAACCCTTTTATTATCAGTATCATTAGCCCTTTAAATTTTTTACACAAATTGAGAAAACAATTAAATTTTCACGTTTATTTTATTTTTATTTTTTTTGTCAACCACACATTAATTAAAAAATTACTCCAAGATTGGATATCCAATCAGAAGGATAAGAGTTTACAAAAGAAACTTCAGAAAATAAAACACTAGATGAACGGGCTAAACAATCTGCATGGGAATTACAAGAACGGGGGATATTAGAATTCGAGAATGAAGGAAAAGAGACACGGAGCAGACCAAACTCGTCTAGTAGATTGGAGAAAGCAGGCAACTCTTCAGGAGATTGCACCATCGAAATTAACTCTGAACAATCTATTTCGAACGCCTGACAATCAAGTCTTCTTGCAAGAATACTTCTCATAGCCCATAACAAAGCTTCCAGCGTGGAAAGAATACTTCACGTTTATTCTTTATTAATTTATTATACAATTTTTTTGTATTGATTAATGCATTGAAGTTATAAAGATAAAACTGAAAATTTCATTTGAAACAAAAATTAAGTACTAAAACGACATTTATATGAAACAAAAAAAATATATACTATTCAAAAATTTAAATCCTTAAATGCCATTTCTAAATAAACATTACCATACCTATTTTGCAATGTTTTTTTGACAACATTGCCATACGAAATTGGTCAAGGAAATCTTACCTTTTAATCAATTTGACTAAGTTTTGTGAAAACTATTCATGCCTCAGTGATGTAAATAGATATAATTGTACCATATTAAGAAAACTGGTATACGAAATCGGTCAAGCCGTCAAGAAAACTTTATAATTATTGCCATAAATTGGCCAAAGGAAACGTTCTAAACATTGCCACATAAATTTGAATATTATAATTGTAACGTTCATAATAATAACTTATGATTGTTAATTTTGAAATAAAAATTTGAAAAACATAAAGTGGATATTTGGTAATGATATAAAACATGTCAATTATGGAAAATCAGTAATCATATGGATAATATATATTGAATAAGATTACACAAATTTACAATAACTCAATAAGACAACAAAGATCACAGCACGGTTCTTTGAAACAGCCAAACCATGAAGTCATCACACATAACTCTCGTTTGCATAATTATATTCTCCTTCTTCGCTTTGCATGAGTGTTCGTATCATTTTCTAATATATATATATACATAACGTATATGCCAAACTTTTAAAATAATTAATCATCAAAAATTATGTTTGTGTGTTTCAAATCAACGCATAGGTGAGAGGATGGAGGCCCAAAACAAGGAGAATTCCAGCAAAATCTATATACCACCATGTTACAAAACATTTTGCTCATTCACACTTATAAAGGATTGCTGGTGCTGTTTCACATCTACAGTTCACAAAAATCTTTGTTGGGGAGTAAAAGATTATCCAAACGCCAAAGAAATTTGCTTCGAAGAATGTTCAAAGAAGATTTAAAACTTTTTATTAAAGAATAAGAATGTATTCCTTCTCTATTCGTGTAGAATAATTTATTGGGGTTTATTATGTTACACCAAATAAGAAATATTTGAATACATCAAAGATTGCTTACAAACTTTATAAGGACTTAAGACAAAGCTATTTAATTAACCCAGCTAGAAACGTAAATCATTAATTGACAAAATTGAAGATCGATTGATTAGTCATAAGTTTAGGGCTTCAACGCCGTCAAGCCTTACATTTTAATCGTCGCAAAGTTTCTTGCATTCGGAAACACATAAGTTTAACGTTCAATTTTTTTTTTTTTTTTTTTTTTGAACACAAGTTTAACGTTCAATTATACTATACTAGATTAGGACCCGCGTATACGCGGGTTTAAAATTAAAAATTTTATAACCCGTATAAAAATAAAATCTAGAGTTTTGTAATTTTTTTTTATAAATTAACTATTTTTTTTAATTATTAAAATTGTAATTATTTCCATATAAATTATAACCCGTGTAAGATAAAAAATTAGGATCCGCGTATATGCGGCTTTATAACTAAAACTTTTATAACCCGTATAAAAAAATAAAATAAGATATTTTGTAAAATATTTATAAATTATTTAATATAAGTGTTCTATTTATTTAGTAATTATTTTCATATGTTTTTAATATATATATATTTTTTATAGTAATCATGTTTCAAAATTTTATATCTTCATCCCATGAAATCAATCTTTACGCATCAATCTTCTGAACATTGACGAAAGAATTCGTACCTTATCAAAACGTGTAGAACCATACGAAAATGTCACATTTGGATCAAAATCTCTATTATCACACAATAGTCATATCAAACGTCTTTAAATATTCGCATCCACAAAAACATTAGTACACAAACCTTAAATAGTCATATCAAAAGTTAAACATATTATACGTAAAAAAAAATTTACCTCTTCATCTAATGAATAAATCATAGGGTATCAACCTACTAAAAATTAAGAAAATAGTTCAAAACCAATTATTGAAACATATAAATCAATACCAAAAGAATTATGCTTTTATCAAAACTTACCTTATCATACAATGACAGTTCTAGATCAATCAGTTAAAACATCACCCAAATTTTCATGCATCGATACATATGATTTGTTCCACATCTTCAAAATCTACCACCATAATAATAAAAAAAAATTATATAAAATTATAGTAACATTTATAAAACGCAATAAACCTATATGACCTGATACGAAAACCTATCAAGGTATATATAAGAAACTCAGAGGTAGTGAAAATTTTAAGATTTTTTTCATTAATTCGACGATATATTTTAATTTGTTTTTATATTTACCTGTAATTATCGACAAAGTTTTTTAAAACTATAATTAGTAACTATAATTATCTTTTTACACTTTTAAAAATATTTAAATTTAAATATTTCTTAACATATCTTTTTATATTTTAAAATTATTTAAGTTATAATTTTCTTAACATTATGAAATAGACAAAAATTCATCCCTATGAGCTCATAACTTAAAACTATAATTAGTAATTATAGTTATCTTTTTACACTTTTTAAACTATTTAAATTTATTTTTTTCTTAACATTATCTTTTTATATTTTAAAATTATTTAAGTTATAATTTTCTTAACATTATCTTTTTATATTTTTAAATTTATTTAAATTTTACTATTTTTTCATAATTATCTTCTTATATATTTAAAGTTTTTAAAAACAAATATTTTTGACACGTGTCAAAATCTCGAACCGATAAATATGACACGTGTCAAAATCTCGTGAGTTGCTAACTTCGAAAACCCAACTTTATATAATAAGATTTTTTTCTAATGCGAATGAATGATGTACGTCGTGTTTGAGATCTATTTCGCAAAATCTACTAAATTATACCACTTGTTTATACGATTGTTATTATTTTTTTGTCAACATTTGGACTTATCATCTGCCACTAGACCAATATCACTTCACTTGTTTATACGATTGTTGTTTTTATGAATTGTGCGTTTTTGACTATGAAAGTTTTTTTAAAAAATTTTATTATATGAATTAGGATATAATAAAGGTTAAGCTATTTTGTATAACCTCTCTTTCATTAATATGATATTCACATTCCTATCAAAAAAAAAAAATTAGGATTAAATTTTCTTAACACAAAGTTCAATTCAAAATTCCCTATATATTGAACGAGATGATTGATATGTAAATCATACAGGGTTTTGAAGAATGATTAATTGATATGTAAATAAAACCTTTGTTTCTTCTGTCCCCTATAATACTTTTATGGGAAAAAGATATGTAGGTATATGAAGTATGCTACAATACATGGTCACACATCTGAACTTTAAAAATATATTCGTAACTACACAAATTATATGCATCGCATGCCCACATATATGAACTATATGTAGTCATGTCGCCAACATCACAAACATTTTTTTTCGGTATACTATTCGCCGGAATCCGGCATTGACCAGTTTGACCGGCGTTGACCAACATAAATTTTCAAAAAAAAAAAAAAATTAGGTTTTTAATATTTAGAAAAGTATGTTATTGAATCATTTATAATATTTTATAATTTAAAAAATATATACAATATTTAATATAAAAATATTTTGTATATAAATTCAATGCATTGATTTTTATAATTAGTTAGTTTCATAATTTCAAAACTAAACTAAAAATAAAATAAAAACCAATTAGGTAAAAATTTAGTTTATTTTTAATTTAGTTTTGAAATTATCGAAACTAACTAATTATAAAAATCAATGCATTGAATATGTATACAAAATATTTTTATATTAAATATTGTATATTTTGTTTTAATTATATAATATTATAAATGATTCAATAACATAATTTTCTAAATATTAAAAACCTAAAAAAAATATATTTCTTTTGAATATTGGTCAACGCCGGAAACCGCGGGTCAAATTGGTCAACGCCGGATTTCGACGAAAAGTATACCGGAAAAAAATGTTCGTGATGTTGGCGACATGACTACATATAGTTCATATATGTGGACATGCGATGCATATAGTTTGTGTAGTTAGAGATACATTTTTAAAGTTCGGATGTGTGACCATGTATTATAGTATACTTCGTATAGCTAGGTATCTTTTTCTCTACTTTTATTTGGTTAATTGTTTATTCAAAAGGCGAGAAAAATCAAAGGGACACGTCACTCGTAACAACAAGACACGAACTCGTGATGAGAAAGCGGTTTACGAGGCTGTTACTTATCTACGAGGCTGCACACTGAGGTTGATTCTCACTTCCATCGTTAGAAACTTTGTTATTGGGTCAAAAAAGTTTTATTATAAAATATAATTTATAAATTACTAAATAAAAAAAAAATCTATAAATGTATTATATGTTTACCCGTAACTAAACTTTTTATATCACCATTTCATATAATTGTATATATATTGGGTCAAAATTTAAATGTGAATCCAACTAAATATTATAAAACAGGGTTAAATTGGAGCACAACTTTTAGAAAAATTTCTTTCATTTTCTAGATTAATTTGTTAACGGGATCAAATTTATTTCTTACATGGGAGTCCTTGGGGTCCTTGTAAATTTTTTTAAAGACATAATATACATTTTCTTTATTAGTTGGGGTCAACTGACCCCCACTGACCAAAGTGCCTCCCCCCGTTTATAGAGTCTAGTGTTATCTTTTTGAATCTGGCACCAATACAATTGTAATGTTTGGAATGTTTAGTTTTGTAGCTTTTTGACGATTCTCAGGTCTTTATTACACACACGCTTATTCTCTGAAACTCGCTGTATTTGGTTTGGCTGTCATTTTGAGTCTTTTGTTTGAATCCAAATTTTGGTTTGCAACTACTTATAAGATTCCCAAAGGATTTGGCCTCTCTGAAGAGAGCACAACTTTTTTTATCCCCTTTTAAATTTTCCCAAATCTTTAATAACAAATTTCACCAAATCATTCATAATTTTTCTAAATACAAAAACCTAATAAATCAACCAAATATCCTTACTCAGATCTCTCCAAATCTCTCCGAATTCTCCAAAATTCTTAATCCAATGTACACCCTATAATCTTTGAAATTATCCTACAAAATTGTATCATAACCGTATGTAACTGCTTTTGCACAAAAAAAATAAAAATAAAAAGGGCCGTATATACTTCAAATCTTCATTAAAATATAAAAAAATATCTCAGCGAATATCCTCTTAAATATATTATAAGACTTATAACATATATACAGTAACTTATCTAATGAATATCATTGTACATATTTTCGTATAATATAGTTAATATTATTTCCTATATATAATTACATAGTTTCATATACAATAAAATGGTAACTTTATTTATTTCCCAAGTGCTTTCAGTTTTACCTAATTCTAGACGAACTTTCAACGCTTTGGAGTTTCTTACTCGTTGATTAACGCTTTGATCAATGATTAGTGAAGAAGACTCAGATTCCATCCAAAATGATCTCATCGTTGAGATACTCTCAAGATTACCAGCGAAGTCAATCGCTAGGTTTCGTTGCATGTCGAAGTTATGGGCGTCCAGACTTAACCGTCCATATTTCACCGAGTTGTTCCGTACCAGGTCATTGGCTCGGCCACGTCTCTTATTTTCCCTCCAAGGAGCCAATGACTGGTGCTTCTTTACGTCGCCTCAGCCTCATAATCCATATGGCAAGTCATCTGTTGTAGTAGCCGCTGACTTTCATATGAAGTTTCCTGGACACATGTGGACAGACTTTTGTGACCCTGCACGTGGTTTGATCTATTTCCGTCATAGGCTTATCTCACAAGAGTATAAAGATACAGTGTCAGTGCCTGTGATTTGTAACCCTAGCACGGGACAGTACACGAGATTACCTAATGTACGTATGGAGAATAAGTGGCCTAGCTTTTTAGGTTTTGATCCAATTGACAAAAAACTCAAGTTATTGTCAGTTCCGTTATATGATAATGAAGAGCCTGCTCAAATTTTGACACTAGGAACTGGAAACGTTTCGTGGAGAAAGATTCATTGTCCCTTAAACCATTATCGTTTGTGTGAAGAGGTATGCATCAATGGGGTTGTGTATTATGTAGCTTCCCGAGATAGTGTACGGCCTCTTGTGATAGTTTGCTTTGATGTTAGGTCTGAGAAATTTAAGTTTATTGAAGAAAAAATCGTCTTTCGTAAGTATCCTTTTACTAGATTGATAAACTATAAGGGTAAATTAGGCGGGATAAATATACGGTACCAGTATATATGTAGAACCAGGTGTGAGATTGATTTGCGTATGTGGGTTGTAAAGGATGTGGAGGAACCGGAATGGTCGGAAGATTCATACATGCTTTGGGAGTGGAATAGATTAGTTTTTGACTGTTATGTCTCTTTCGTTGGAGTGACTGGTTCAGGTGAAGTTGTTTTCTCAATGGACAAGCTATCTAAACCGTTTTATGTTTTCTACTACAATCCTGAAAGGAACACTCTCCAAAGGGTTGAAATCCAAGGTTTTGGAGCTAACCATGAAGCGGGTAGTAGAGTTAGAGTCTTTGTAAACCATGTAGAGAATCTCAACTTTTATAGAATAGAGTCTAGCTAGTTTTGCTGTGATGTGACTTTTTATCTACAAGTTTCTTTGTGAGCTTTATCATTTTGTTAGCTTATCATAAGCGTTAGTTTATTATTTATTGTTGAGAATTTCTCTTGGTTTGAAGGTTGAGTCAATATGATAAAAGGACATGCTCAGTGCACCAAATTGATAAGGTTGATCAAGAAAGTAATCTTGATTGATCCAAATTACGTTTCGAACATTTGTTCACATTGTCCGAGCTTTAAACCATTTGTCTTCTATCTTGTTTTTGGGTCTTAAAAGTATTTGTCTTTCTATCTTGTGTTGTTTTTGTCCAATCCTATTGTTTTGATGACATTTCGTAATTTGATTTGTTTTGGTAGCCCTGAAACGATGTAGTCTTTAAAGAGAAGATGTTAACATATGATCTTGAGTTAGTCATTTACAAAAAGTCTGTTCAGAGCTATTATCCTTAACAAACTACAATTGTTTTTCCTGCAAAGATTAACAATTTTCACATCTTCCTTAACTCGACCTCAAACTTTTCGAGGTCTTCAAGCTTTTCATCTGCGAACCAGAAAAAACGAAGGAAGATAATAAGCATGTATACACTTGTTATTATTCTAACTCTTAAATATCACAACAATGTTAAATTTTGTTACCAAAAGTCATTGCCGAAAACTCTTTGCCATAGTTCTTTAGCCTCTCTACTTTAGAGCTTTCAGCGGCTTTCATTCTTCTTGTTTTCAGCCTATCGACCCTTGCCCGAAGTTCTGATGCAACTTTTGCCATCTCTGCGGAAAAGCGATATTTGAGATTCAAGTCATCTCTAGTCATGCTATGAACAATCAAACAAACAATTCTAGTCATGCTATGAACACTCAAAACACACCATTTTAGTCATGATATGAACTATCAAACAAATAAATATTTCCGTGCAGATGGTAAGGAGACTTCATATCTATATTCTAAGTGAGACCAGGGCATTACTCAAGATACTAGCTAGCAGCTAAAAAATGTCGATTTGGTCGTGTTTATGACTGACGGGCTAAGTGGAGAAGAGTTTTCAGGCTCACCAAGAACTAATATATATAACATAACATAGCCAACTCATTCCATTGAACTGAACCGAGAATTCTCAATATATCAAAGACTAAATAAAGTTTGCATCTTGATTACCTTTGAACATTTCATCAACAGACGACTGGTCATAAATCTCCAAACCCTCATTAACGAGTCTCACAGACCGTTCCCTTGAAACCAAGGTTCTTTCTAAAGCCTGAAGCTCAGAATTGAGCTCAGCAGACCTCTTTCCTACCTAAATCAAAAGCACCTCATTTAAAGAAACGAAAACGTACTTGAAAACAAAGATCAAAGTATCACAAACCGTCTCACCAAATTAAGCTTATCCCTTAAAGAATCCAACTCAAGATCATATAACCCATCTTGAATACTCTGGTCACCGTAAACAGACTCCTCATCCTAATCAAACAGAAACAATTCAACAATCACAGCATAACAGCAAGAGACGAGACAGAAACAAAGAAGAAGATAGACTCACACTCTTTGGCAACACAAATCCATCAGGAACTGCAAAACAGAACTTAACACAATAGCTTTCCCACAAGTCCATACGCTTCTCCATAACCGAATTTATCATACCACGAACACGTTCAATACCCTAAATGTACAGCTAAAGATTAAGGAAGCTTAACAAGAACAAGAATTAGATGAAAAAATTAAACATAAACACTCACATTTGATAACTCTTGTGACCTCTTCTTATCAGATCCATTGATTTTGAGAAATTTCGATGCTTCACTGCAAATTTAAGTAAGCAACAACAAAGTTAGAATAAAAAAAACTTTGCTTAATGGAGAGAGATAGAGAGAAAGAGAGTGATGATAAACGAACATGCCATAGAAATCAAAAGCTGCGTCGACATAATCTTCGACGGAGTTGATTGTTTCGTTGATGAAAAGCTGAGGATTTAGATTCATGGAATCGAATACTTCTTCGCTTTTGCTTCCTTCCATTTTCAAACTCCGATTCAATTTCTCAAAAGCAAGTCGATCTCTAGCTCCAACTCCGATCTAGGTTTGTAAAATGTGGATATTGGGCTTTACATGACCCAAAAAAGTGAAACATTTGGGCTTTTAAATTTAAAATGTTTAGCCTTTTCAATGCTTAAAGAAACCATTTTTGGGCTTTTAAAAAGCTTAACCCATTATTCATAAAAATTGAACCAAATCAATTTGCTTAACCCATTGCTCCTTGAGCATCATCTTTGTTTCTGCCATTGATTCCAAGGAGCAATGTCTTTTTTTTTTTTTATAGTAGAGAAATGAAAAAATATGGGTTCTGTTGAACACTTCTTGAGGAATTCTGAGTGCCATGCAGCACTCGATGTCTTGATATTTCTTCCTTTATCAGATTTCAGATTTAGGCGTATACTTTGTTGTATCATTTTCTTTGATGTTATTAATAAAAGTGTTTGTGTTTTACATAAAAATTAGATTTTAAAAATATACTTTTGTAATTTTCATTTGACTTGTTTAAGCGAAACCAATAAGGCATATCAAGTCGTTATCATGCAATAAGTGGGCATATAGTTCCTTATTTAATGATAAGTTGTTATTTTTTATTTTATTTTTTCATTCTACCAATACAAAAAAACTAACAATTGTAAAAATAAGAAAATAGTTGTTTACAACAAAATAACAAAAAATTTTAAAATAATATTTATAATTCTCTAAACTTTTTCATAATTTTCAATATATATATTGATTATTCTTAAAAAAAAATTATCGAATAGTACTTAAGATATATTAAAACCACTACGATAATTATTTTCTTATTATATATATAGGTATATTGATAATGTAAAAAAATATATCAAACCGTACAATTAGTTAACAAATTTTTAGTATGCAGTTTTATATATTACGCATTTTCATTATAAATGTCATTTTGCAACAAGATATTATTTTATACAATTTTGGGATTATGAAGTGTTACTGATTAGATTCTTAGCGATTTTTTTTATTGTCATTTTCCACTCTTATTAGATAAAATAAAAATTCATATATTAAAAATAATTGCATGCTTAAGTTGAATATGTAATATGTTGAGCGGTGAAGGCAATTCATTAATTACTATTAATTGTTTTTCCAAATAGAGAATAATAGGAGATTGGTTGACTAGTCAAAAACAAGTTTTATAATCTATATATATCAATAAAATTTCTTTATAAATTATCATAAAAAGTAAAATTGCCAAAAAAAGATATTACTATATTTTATCGTTTAAAGTGAATATATACAAATATAATAGTCAAACTATCCATCATATTATGGTAGATGGTAAAATAAAAATATTTAACCCTTATGGTAAACAATTAAAAACATCATATGTTATATATCATCGTTTTTGTTGTTTTCTAATCAATTGGCGGCGTCGCATTCTAGTTTGAATCTAACGAGATCTTTTCTTTCAAGTTTCAAGGTTGGCAAGCTTCATAATCTTTGTATTTTCAATACTAATCTAATTTAAAAGTGTATTGCTTTATCCATATATTTTGGTATTTACATTCCTATCTTTTCTAATGTTAACCATAATATCTATCTAATTTAAAAATATAATTCTCGGTATATTAAAATTGTTTTACTAGATCTTTCAATAATTTGAATGATGATTTATTCATATTCCTTTTTTGGTGATTTGAATTTTTAGAGTCTTTAAGATGTCAAACGAGGAGGCCAAAATTAACCAGGACATGTTGATGCAAATGACTGATCATGCTACTCAAATTGAAGCAACCTTGAGCATGTCCGAGCCAAGGAAACTTTTGATTGTCAGCACTAAACCCAAGATCCCTGATCTAAATGTAAAACCTTGTTCCGATTCGGAAGGAGAAGAACGAGAAGAAATTGTAGAAACAATTCAGAATTTCGTAGGCATAAAAGCTCAAAATGCAGCTCATGTTGACTTTAAGCTTTTTTACGAGCTTGAGGTCGAGATCTTTGCCCGTGTTTCATGCTTCCAATATTGGAAACTAAATTTTCTCAACAAGAAGTTTTCCCAGTTGTTACAAAGTGGTGATATTTTCAAAGTGAGACGAGAACGCGGGCTTGTGAAACCATACGTTATTATGCTTTCGAGCGGTGACACTTGCTGGACTATGTTTGATAAGGATTTCAAGAATTTTCGAAAACTTCCTGAAATTCCTTCTGACGACTGCTTTTATTATGGAGATAAAGAAACAATTAGTGCGGGTACGCAATTGATAGTCATCGGAAGGGAGGTGGAGGGCATTGTGGTGTGGCGATACGAACTAGAGATGCATAAGTGGACCAAAGGTCCTGCAATGATCACACCACGAGTCATGTATGGTTCAGCGAGCCGTGGCACTGATGCTTTTTTTGCTGGAGGAATTAAAATAGATGAAGAGGGGAAACCTAAGGTTGTCAACATAGCTGAAAAGTACGATGCCGAGACCAAAATGTGGACAGTAATTAAGGGAATGCACAGGCGAAGAAAATTCAGCTCAGGATGTTTCTTGCGCGGTAAGTTTTATGTAATTGGTGGACGGAATGAAAATGATGAATACTTGACTTGTGGGGAAAGTTATGATGAGAAGACAAATTCTTGGACGCTGGTACCAAATATTCTCAAAGACATGACGTTTATATCTCCCCAATCCCCTCCTCTCATTGCGGTGGTTAATGAAAATCTGTACTTGCTGGAAACATCTTCGAATGAGCTTCTAGTTTATGATTTTAAAGAAAATACTTGGAAAAAACTTGGTATTGCGCCTGTGAGAGCAAATACTGCTTTAGGTTGGGGAGTTGCATTTAAGTCGATTGGAGATATGCTTTTGGTGATTGGAGCTTCATCTACTAAAACTTGGCATAAGAAAATGTCGGTTTACACATGCCGCCCGTCTCCAAATGTGGAAGAACTGCATTGGGAGGAATCTATACATTGTTCTGAAAGGGTTCAGCTCAGCCATTTCATTCGTAATTGTTGTGTGATGTTTGCTTAGAGTTTATCTTCAAAATAAACTTGGCAGCATATTTTTATTATATGTTTGTGTTTTATATTCATGTTTAAAATAAAATGTGGTAACTGTGACGCCAAAACATAACCTTAGTTTTTGTTATATGTTTTCTTCATTCTGTTTAATTTCTCCTCTTGTGTATACGTCTTGGGTTTAGGCGTATACCTTGTTGTATCATTTTCTTTGATGTTATTAATAAAAGTGTTTGTGTTTTACATAAAAATTAGATTTTAAAAATATACTTTTGTAATTTTCATTTGACTTGTTTAAGCGAAACCAATAAGGCATATCAAGTCTTTATCATGCAATAAGTGGGCATATAGTTCCTTATTTAATGATAAGCTGTTATTTTTTATTTTATTTTTTCATTCTACCAATACAAAAAAACTAACAATTGTAAAAATAAGAAAATAGTTGTTTACAACAAAATAACAAAAAACTTTAAAATAATATTTATAATTCTCTAAACTTTTTCATAATTTTCAATATATATTGATTATTCTTAAAAAAAAATTATCGAATAGTACTTAAGATATATTAAAACCACTAAGATAATTATTTTCTTATTATATATATAGGTATATTGATAATGTAAAAAAATATATCAAACCGTACAATTAGTTAACAAATTTTTAGTATGCAGTTTTATATATTACGCATTTTCATTATAAATGTCATTTTGCAACAAGATATTATTTTATACAATTTTGAGATTATGAAGTGTTACCGATTAGATTCTTAGCGATCTTTTTTGTTGTCATTTTCCACTCTTATTAGATAAAATAAAAGTTCATATATTAAAAATAATTGCATGCTTAAGTTGAATATGTAATATGTTGAGCGATGAAGGCAATTCATTAATTACTATTAATTGTTTTTCCAAATAGAGAATAATAGGAGATTGGTTGACTAGTCAAAAACAAGTTTTATAATCTATATATATCAATAAAATTTCTTTATAAATTATCATAAAAAGTAAAATTGCCAAAAAAAGATATTACTATATTTTATCGTTTAAAGTGAATATATACAAATATAATAGTCAAACTATCCATCATATTATGGTAGATGGTTAAATAAAAATATTTAACCCTTATGGTAAACAATTAAAAACATCATATGTTATATATCATTGTTTTTGTTGTTTTCTAATCAATTGGCGGCGTCGCATTCTAGTTTGAATCTAACGAGATCTTTTCTTTCAAGTTTCAAGGTTGGCAAGCTTCATAATCTTTGTATTTTCAATACTAATCTAATTTAAAAGTGTATTGCTTTATCCATATATTTTGGTATTTACATTCCTATCTTTTCTAATGTTAACCATAATATCTATCTAATTTAAAAATATAATTCTCGGTATATTAAAATTGTTTTACTAGATCTTTCAATAATTTGAATGATGATTTATTCATATTCCTTTTTTGGTGATTTGAATTTTTAGAGTCTTTAAGATGTCAAACGAGGAGGCCAAAATTAACCAGGACATGTTGATGCAAATGACTGATCATGCTACTCAAATTGAAGCAACCTTGAGCATGTCCGAGCCAAGGAAACTTTTGATTGTCAGCACTAAACCCAAGATCCCTGATCTAAATGTAAAACCTTGTTCCGATTCGGAAGGAGAAGAACGAGAAGAAATTGTAGAAACAATTCAGAATTTCGTAGGCATAAAAGCTCAAAATGCAGCTCATGTTGACTTTAAGCTTTTTTACGAGCTTGAGGTCGAGATCTTTGCCCGTGTTTCATGCTTCCAATATTGGAAACTAAATTTTCTCAACAAGAAGTTTTCCCAGTTGTTACAAAGTGGTGATATTTTCAAAGTGAGACGAGAACGCGGGCTTGTGAAACCATACGTTATTATGCTTTCGAGCGGTGACACTTGCTGGACTATGTTTGATAAGGATTTCAAGAATTTTCGAAAACTTCCTGAAATTCCTTCTGACGACTGCTTTTATTATGGAGATAAAGAAACAATTAGTGCGGGTACGCAATTGATAGTCATCGGAAGGGAGGTGGAGGGCATTGTGGTGTGGCGATACGAACTAGAGATGCATAAGTGGACCAAAGGTCCTGCAATGATCACACCACGAGTCATGTATGGTTCAGCGAGCCGTGGCACTGATGCTTTTTTTGCTGGAGGAATTAAAATAGATGAAGAGGGGAAACCTAAGGTTGTCAACATAGCTGAAAAGTACGATGCCGAGACCAAAATGTGGACAGTAATTAAGGGAATGCACAGGCGAAGAAAATTCAGCTCAGGATGTTTCTTGCGCGGTAAGTTTTATGTAATTGGTGGACGGAATGAAAATGATGAATACTTGACTTGTGGGGAAAGTTATGATGAGAAGACAAATTCTTGGACGCTGGTACCAAATATTCTCAAAGACATGACGTTTATATCTCCCCAATCCCCTCCTCTCATTGCGGTGGTTAATGAAAATCTGTACTTGCTGGAAACATCTTCGAATGAGCTTCTAGTTTATGATTTTAAAGAAAATACTTGGAAAAAACTTGGTATTGCGCCTGTGAGAGCAAATACTGCTTTAGGTTGGGGAGTTGCATTTAAGTCGATTGGAGATATGCTTTTGGTGATTGGAGCTTCATCTACTAAAACTTGGCATAAGAAAATGTCGGTTTACACATGCCGCCCGTCTCCAAATGTGGAAGAACTGCATTGGGAGGAATCTATACATTGTTCTGAAAGGGTTCAGCTCAGCCATTTCATTCGTAATTGTTGTGTGATGTTTGCTTAGAGTTTATCTTCAAAATAAACTTGGCAGCATATTTTTATTATATGTTTGTGTTTTATATTCATGTTTAAAATAAAATGTGGTAACTGTGACGCCAAAACATAACCTTAGTTTTTGTTATATGTTTTCTTCATTCTGTTTAATTTCTCCTCTTGTGTATACGTCTTGGGTTTAGGCGTATACCTTGTTGTATCATTTTCTTTGATGTTATTAATAAAAGTGTTTGTGTTTTACATAAAAATTAGATTTTAAAAATATACTTTTGTAATTTTCATTTGACTTGTTTAAGCGAAACCAATAAGGCATATCAAGTCTTTATCATGCAATAAGTGGGCATATAGTTCCTTATTTAATGATAAGCTGTTATTTTTTATTTTATTTTTTCATTCTACCAATACAAAAAAACTAACAATTGTAAAAATAAGAAAATAGTTGTTTACAACAAAATAACAAAAAACTTTAAAATAATATTTATAATTCTCTAAACTTTTTCATAATTTTCAATATATATTGATTATTCTTAAAAAAAAAATTATCGAATAGTACTTAAGATATATTAAAACCACTAAGATAATTATTTTCTTATTATATATATAGGTATATTGATAATGTAAAAAAATATATCAAACCGTACAATTAGTTAACAAATTTTTAGTATGCAGTTTTATATATTACGCATTTTCATTATAAATGTCATTTTGCAACAAGATATTATTTTATACAATTTTGAGATTATGAAGTGTTACCGATTAGATTCTTAGCGATCTTTTTTGTTGTCATTTTCCACTCTTATTAGATAAAATAAAAGTTCATATATTAAAAATAATTGCATGCTTAAGTTGAATATGTAATATGTTGAGCGGTGAAGGCAATTCATTAATTACTATTAATTGTTTTTCCAAATAGAGAATAATAGGAGATTGGTTGACTAGTCAAAAACAAGTTTTATAATCTATATATATCAATAAAATTTCTTTATAAATTATCATAAAAAGTAAAATTGCCAAAAAAAGATATTACTATATTTTATCGTTTAAAGTGAATATATACAAATATAATAGTCAAACTATCCATCATATTATGGTAGATGGTTAAATAAAAATATTTAACCCTTATGGTAAACAATTAAAAACATCATATGTTATATATCATTGTTTTTGTTGTTTTCTAATCAATTGGCGGCGTCGCATTCTAGTTTGAATCTAACGAGATCTTTTCTTTCAAGTTTCAAGGTTGGCAAGCTTCATAATCTTTGTATTTTCAATACTAATCTAATTTAAAAGTGTATTGCTTTATCCATATATTTTGGTATTTACATTCCTATCTTTTCTAATGTTAACCATAATATCTATCTAATTTAAAAATATAATTCTCGGTATATTAAAATTGTTTTACTAGATCTTTCAATAATTTGAATGATGATTTATTCATATTCCTTTTTTGGTGATTTGAATTTTTAGAGTCTTTAAGATGTCAAACGAGGAGGCCAAAATTAACCAGGACATGTTGATGCAAATGACTGATCATGCTACTCAAATTGAAGCAACCTTGAGCATGTCCGAGCCAAGGAAACTTTTGATTGTCAGCACTAAACCCAAGATCCCTGATCTAAATGTAAAACCTTGTTCCGATTCGGAAGGAGAAGAACGAGAAGAAATTGTAGAAACAATTCAGAATTTCGTAGGCATAAAAGCTCAAAATGCAGCTCATGTTGACTTTAAGCTTTTTTACGAGCTTGAGGTCGAGATCTTTGCCCGTGTTTCATGCTTCCAATATTGGAAACTAAATTTTCTCAACAAGAAGTTTTCCCAGTTGTTACAAAGTGGTGATATTTTCAAAGTGAGACGAGAACGCGGGCTTGTGAAACCATACGTTATTATGCTTTTGAGCGGTGACACTTGCTGGACTATGTTTGATAAGGATTTCAAGAATTTTCGAAAACTTCCTGAAATTCCTTCTGACGACTGCTTTTATTATGGAGATAAAGAAACAATTAGTGCGGGTACGCAATTGATAGTCATCGGAAGGGAGGTGGAGGGCATTGTGGTGTGGCGATACGAACTAGAGATGCATAAGTGGACCAAAGGTCCTGCAATGATCACACCACGAGTCATGTATGGTTCAGCGAGCCGTGGCACTGATGCTTTTTTTGCTGGAGGAATTAAAATAGATGAAGAGGGGAAACCTAAGGTTGTCAACATAGCTGAAAAGTACGATGTCGAGACCAAAATGTGGACAGTAATTAAGGGAATGCACAGGCGAAGAAAATTCAGCTCAGGATGTTTCTTGCGCGGTAAGTTTTATGTAATTGGTGGACGGAATGAAAATGATGAATACTTGACTTGTGGGGAAAATTATGATGAGAAGACAAATTCTTGGACGCTGGTACCAAATATTCTCAAAGACATGACGTTTATATCTCCCCAATCCCCTCCTCTCATTGCGGTGGTTAATGAAAATCTGTACTTGCTGGAAACATCTTCGAATGAGCTTCTAGTTTATGATTTTAAAGAAAATACTTGGAAAAAACTTGGTATTGCGCCTGTGAGAGCAAATACTGCTTTAGGTTGGGGAGTTGCATTTAAGTCGATTGGAGATATGCTTTTGGTGATTGGAGCTTCATCTACTAAAACTTGGCATAAAAAAAATGTCGGTTTACACATGCCACCCGTCTCCAAATGCGGAAGAACTGCATTGGGAGGAATCTATACATTGTTCTGAAAGGGTTCAACTCAGCCATTTCATTCGTAATTGTTGTGTGATGTTTGCTTAGAGTTTATCTTCAAAATAAACTTGGCAGCATATTTTATTGTATGTTTGTGTTTTATATTCATGTTTAAAATAAATTATGGTAACAATGACCCCAAAACATAACCTTAATTTTTGTTATATATTCTCTTCATTCTGTTTTGGTTATGTCTTTCTCTTCATAAACCAACTAAATTCATGGAGAAATTAACCGTTTTCCCCCGATTTACAAGTAATCTTATTGGATAATTTGTTTCCAGGATCATATCCTTAAGAGATACGTCAATAACCTTTAGTGCTCATAGTGAAGTTACATTGTCCTAGATCCTAATTAGAGACTGACCAATACTCGTATCGGACATGACGGACTTCATAATGCTATTGGCCACTTATTACCAAGTATCTTCCGTGGCTGGTAACGACATGTTCGAGGAATATATGCATTATAACTTGAACCATGAAATTGTTCAAGCTTTTGTAAGGTCAAACTCAAACACCTCTACAAGCAAAAGATAGAGAATATATACATCCATCACTATTGGCATTTTACTTTGTTCGTTGATAGAAATAAGAAACACAATGTGCCTCATCTCTAATCCAAGCCACACTGCTGAAATCCGAAGATTTTCCTTTCTCGCAAACGCATTACTAGTGACTTTCAGAATGCAATTTAAGGCTAAAGTCTTCTAACGAGCCAAGAAATAAAACTTTGGCTAAAAAGTAAAATAACAAGTTTCTATAGAAAAGGGAACTACAAGTTCATTCACATTAAGCTTTTAGAATGATGCATACCAAACAAGAGAAACAAACAGTTATAGAACAAAACATGAGGAACAAAAAAACACCAATCATGATTCTGACCTGAAAACTTTATTTTACATGTACCTTTCTGTTATAACCATCATGTTTCAGTAGATTTTGGCTCATCCTGAGTCAGAGGTGACACAGGTTCATGATGCGGTAGCTGCTCCTCTATTGGCTGCATCTCTGCTTTCTTCTTCTTCTCTTTCTGGATCACTTGCCGTGGCATTACCTCTAGTAAAAAGCTCCCTCCATTCCACACTGCTGCTGAAATCTTTAGGATCTGAAAGATCACGTGCAGTCTATAAGATAGGAAGATCGGTACTGTCAATGCCATAGTTGCCACCGTGAAAATGGCCTGGAATAGGATGTACATCCATATACGGTTCTGATCCCCTAGCATACCACTCAGCTGCCACAACTTATTGTTTGCCTTTTCAGCTTTCTTTGACAGCTCTCTGCAAAGACCAGATGATTTCATCAGTACAGGTTCAGTCTAAGGTAAGAACACATAACATTGTATTGTTGGCCTTAGCCATGACACATTCACCGAATAGAAATTTAACAACGGCATGGTACATGCTACAATTATTCAACACAAACAATCAGATTTAACATAAAGTCAGACCATAGAAACTATGATTGGTGACATTTGAAATGGCGGAATGGAAATCATTCTGCAATTCAGCAGGCTTTTGCCAATCACAATTTTCCGTAGAATTGTGTTTTGGATTTACTATTAATGACATACAGAAGAATCGAGCCATTATTCATTAATCATTTTCATTTCCACAAATCCGCTAGTCTACAAATTAGAAACAGAGAATCAATATTTCTAAAGGCAATAATATTAACTAGACAAAGGAGCTACTGGAAGTTTGGACCAATAACATGTCCAGGTACTGATCATGCATTCAACTATGAGGAGAACATTAACATACGGCGTAGACCAGTTAAATCAGAGGGTCAAAATACAAGAGATAGATGCAGCAGGGACGTTACCTGTAAGAAGTCATAACTTCAGGATCTCTCAGGAGTCTCTGCCTACGCAGGACATTGACGATTAGGAAATAGAGCACTTGCCAAAGAGTATAAACGACCAAGGGGATGAGAAACAGCCAAGTAAAAAGGTAAGCTTTGTCTTCCACATAAGGCCATGAAGCCCTACGATCAGTGCCTACAGGGTGCATAGCTGCAAAAGTCGCTGGATTCCACCACCTAATCGTAAAGAACACAAGCCCTGAAACCAAAGTCATTAGAATCCCAGATAGAGAGAGAGCATAAAGCTAAAGTATATCATCTGCATTATTCATAGGTTTTCGAATGCATATCAAATCTTATCGAGCGCATATACAACAAGGAACCATGTGTTTTTCCAATTGCGCCTATTCTAAGTACAGGATTCGAACTAAACAAGGTTGAGAGGGGAATACATATTCTTTCAATCAAAGCCATCAACTTTAGAAATATGAATCTCCAACATTTCTTTGCCAACAGCGAGAGTAGTAAAACGAAAATATAACTCACCAGGTAAGAGATGTATAAGGACACTAACAATCTTATCCGGCGAACTAAAAACCAAGCTAACACGCCAGACAATAATTGCCCACGCCAATGGTCCCTGCAAATAAACCATAATACAAGAACACAACCAATTAATAATCCAACTTACACAGACACACACAAAAGACTCACATACATGTAATTAAAAACCATACCTCGGCAAAGGAAAAGCAAACCATGAAAAGCTTTTCATTCTTAGGATACAAAAGAAGATCAACCAAGAAGATTGTATTGGCATAGTAGCAAAAGTCCTACACAATACACAATTGCATTAACAAATAATCAAAATGGTGCTTCTTTATTTCAAATTGAGTGTGTTGTTAGAGACATTACCAGAAGATAATAATGCCATTTCTTAAACCGGTAATATATCCATCGAAGAGGAACAAAGATCACATAGAACAAACAGTAAACTAAAGGAATGTCTTGAGGCCCTGAGAACAAAACCATCATCAAATATTAACAACATTTTAACTAATTTTAATAACAAAACATCAAAATCACATTTTGTTTTAACTCACTTGCACCAAGTAGGAAACAAAAACCTCCAAATCCAAGCACACCAACAAGATGTGTCACCTTAAAACATTACAGAACAAAAAAATTTCAAAACCAAAGAATGAAAAATTAAAACTAAAATAATGAATCAAGAAAAAAGATATACCTTATTGATGAATCTCTCATGTTCTTCAGCTTGTTTAGCGATCTTAACCGCTTGTTTTGATAAGATCTCACGCGTTTGTACAGCTTGTTTAGACAATAACTCTCTTGTCTGAACAACTTTCTGTAATAAAAAATTGGCACACAAGTCAAAATCCAAAATTGGAACAAAAACACAAATCAAAATGGTGAAATTGAATCCTCTTGTACCTTTGATCGATCCTTAAAACGTTGTTTTACAGAGTCAAACGTATCTCCTCCTCCATTAGAGTTTGAATCTTCAGAGAGTTCTTCGGTATTCGCCATTATTGTGGTCAAGATTGCAGAGAAGCTTTGTCGTATAGAGAAAAAACCGAAAACACTGAACTTTTTTCTTTTTTTCTTTTTAATTCTGTTTACAGGATAAAATAAAAATACACTTCTTAATTTGTTAAATTTATAAACTGTTGATATTTTTGCATATAAAATTCCATTAATTAATTATTTCCAAATTTGTACCCATGGGTTTGCCTTGGTAAGTTAATTAAGATGGGAACATATATTCTTTATAGGGGGTTAATTAATTAATTAATTAATTGGTTTTGGAGATTTTAAAATTAATAAGAGAGGCTGAAAAGGAGCCACGTGTCGAGGTTGAAACTTCTAGGTTCTTTTGCAGAGGTCGAGAGATCCCTAGCGTACACGTATATATATCTCCAAGCTTCTTACATTTTTTTATCATATTATATTTTTTTTATCATGTTATTGAAGGAGCATTTTTTTTTTAACATATTGTATTAAAAAGGAAAAAGAGATGAGAATATAAGATAGATTTTGTATGAAGAATGTTTAGGAGTTCAAAACTAGCTTTCTTTGACATGTTCCAAAAACTAATTTTGCTTTGGGATTAAGTTTCAAAGATTCAAAAGTTAGAAACAAATTAATTAAATAAACAAATGTAAATCATCCACAAAGCTCCTACCTATGTAAAATTGGGAACGTTACCACCACTTAAGGATAAAAATTTTGGAAACGTTACATCTTGAATTTATTGGGATATTATAATATTATTGTAATGTTTTTCTTCTTTTATTTTGGTACATTGCTATGCTTATTATTAGAAAAAAATATATCATAAGAAGCCTTAATTTATCAAAAATGTTGAAAAAAAAACTTCAACTTTACTTGTGGTGAATTAAATTACCAACTTTCATTGACTTTCTAATTAAATCGTTAATTTTCATTGACTTAGCCAAATAAGAAACATCGTTAAGTCAACTGACGAATCAATTTAACGGAGTTAAGTCAAAGTTAACAACTTCCGTTAAACTGTAAAATGACGTCGTTTTATATTTTAGAAAGAACGCAAAACTAGGATTCGAACCACTCACCTGTGGGAAATAATGTTCATTACTTTACCACATTATACCACCTGGGATTCAACCACTCACCTCTGGGAGATAATGTTCATTATACTTTTCTAGTTTCCACTCTCGTATACTTTTCATTTGGGTCACTATGCACAAAGCTCCATATAAAACGACCACATTTCACATGCACTTTGTTATACCTCTCGACCATATGTGAACAAAGGTATAAGGCTACGCAAGACTTGAGCTGATATATGGTGAGCCTCAAAGTCAAAGATATCTCCATCCAAATGATGTAAATGTGAAAGCTCGTGTCGCCATTCCCAAATACATATGATCAGGAACCAACCAAGTTATGAAGATCTGAAAAGGAAAATGTTTTACAAACCTTATGATATTCCACAAACTCGAAGTTCAAAGGTTCTCCACCTCTTTTCGCAATCTCGGTGAGGTGCATGTAACTATAAAGAAGTCTCTGATATAAGCCTTACTTGTAAGATGAATGACAATAGGAAAATACAGACATTACCATAAGTACTTGGGACGAGAACAATCTTTAATGAGCATGAGGTGCAGGAAACTATCTGGAGGTGTGCATCTGCAACAAGGCCATCAGGTGGTCTTTCATTTCGGTTTGACATCAGTGCAGCACCTATACTCAGAAACCTCTCTCTTTATTACCAATCTTACCCTACGATCTCATTATTAATGTAAGTAACAAACAGAAATTGTAAGAAAAAAAGAAACGAATGTGGTATAATATAAGGCTCTGTCTGGGTTGACACAACGCTTAGATGTGATAAATGTTGAAAAAACTAAGTCGAATTTAAGTGGGAAAATGTCAAAGGTAAACTATTATAAGCCTCAACCATATCGCCTTTGTGCATTTTCAAATGTAGCATCTCCGGACTGATCTTGTCTTGTCCGGCCGTAGACTGGTTCGGACCTGTTTTACAATATTCATCACAAATTCACAATATTTAACATAGTGATGGAAGTGCTAGTTTAACAAACGAAACTGCTGAAAAACCCTTAAGTAAAGTACAAAAAAACTTGTGTTTTGTTCTCTCAATATGATGTTGTTCTTGAACAAGAAATCGACTAACCCTCCGTGACCCAAATCTAAGTCAAGAATGCAAATATCCCCTCACAGTACTAATACAATAAATATGAAAAAACAAAAAACTTGTACAAAGCTTATTTTCTGATATTTATCGAACGAACTAATTTTCTAAAGCTTGAGTTTCAAAAGCGACCATACCGATTAGAGTACAAATCTTCTACGAAGCTCTCACTTCCAATCTTCCTGGAACAAAGCTCACACGGGTACACTGTTTTAACCGAGCAAGTGCATCTTGTGACCTACCCAACATGAGATCAATGTAGACTGCTGTAACTGTAGCTTGTACATTGTTCGGTAAGAGAGTTAATGCGTGTGTTATCAAAGGTTTGGCCTGGTCATGATGTCCTTGTGTGGCGAGCAGCGCGGCAAGGTCTGCAAAAAGTGCTCCACGAGCTTCTTCTGGCTTAAGGAAAACAGAACCCCGGGCGTTTCCTGTGGACGAATCCAATGTCTCTTCACAATCAGGACTTGTGTGCATCCGCCACTGGTCAAAGTCTTCTTGTGCGTATGGCAATTGAAAATCATCCTGTCCAAGTAGATAGGCAGATAAATGTGCACCAGCTTCAATGGGTCGATTGAGCAAGCAGAGAGCCTCCGCTGCATAGATATGGCCTAGGAAAACATAAATCTTTGAATAATCAGGAAGTTGCAAGAGTGAATTAGCAGCTGACAAGGCCTTGATAGGATTCTCCAACTCCAATTCTACGTATGCCATATTGGCAAGAAGAGCCTGTTTAATCAACTGCTTTTCTCTACTACGAATATCCTTGAAAGCAGAGAGGGAGTTTTGAATTATTTCCTGGTTCATTCCTCCTTTCGCCTCTTTCAAGTCTGAGTTCGTGTTAGTTTCCCCATGATCAGTGTATGATGCTTCTTTGGTCTCATTCATCCCCACGGATAATGTTGATTCATTATCTGATATAGAATCATCCGAGAGAGACTCATTGAGTAGATATATACCATTTGAGAGACAGACCCGTGCAAATGGTAATGAAAGCTTCGGCCATTGGGTACTGCCAGCAAGTTCCACGTCTCCATTTTCTTCCATCATAAGTTGTCTCCACTTCCCTTTCCCAACTACATGGACTCTGATTTCTGATCTATCCAAAGAAGTGTTTCCCTCTACCAAAAGACCCTTTCGTAAAGCCAAAATACAGCATTCAGCTAAGCGGAGCCAAATGAGGGGTTGTTTGCAGAAAACTACGCTTGCCTTCTGGAAACATTGAGCAGCAAGCAGAGGCTTCCCACGCGCCAAAAAAAGCAAACCGCAGTTGTATGTGATCAACAAAGACTTATCCTGTGAGAGAGAAAACGTCTTCGCTGGTTTCTCATTTCTAAGTGATGAACAGCTCCTTAGTGCTTTTGAAAATAACAGAGTGGAAGTGTGATATTCTCCAAGCTGATAGAATATGCAACCAAGGTTGTTGTTTAAGATTCCTGAAGTCCCTGCTTCTTTTTGAATACCGGAGACATCCAAAAGCTTTATAGCCTTTCGGTGATTCCCATGAGCATACTCAAGCTGGGATTTCAAGAGGAGAGCCATAGAAGAGTCCCTTTTTTGAGCAATGTTCATCGCATGTTTAACTTCACGCTTCGCCAGTTTCAAGTTTCTGGTAAGAAGCAAAAACCGGACCTTGTAAAGTTGCAACTCAAGCTTCAGATCAACAGTCGAGAACGACCTTTCGCTTAATGTCTTGAAAAGATTGTTTGCCGGAATATGGCCAACTGGCAGAAGATTGTTTGCCGGAATATGGCCAACTGGCTTCATTCGTTTCTCCGCCTCAATCTCTGCTGCCACTTCATTGTCATAGTCTAGATTCTCTTCGCACAAACTACTTTCAGTGGCTGTTAAATCGGACTTCAAAGTATCTGACACCACCGAGCTGTTCAGGAGAGAAGATGTCTTTGATGTCTGATTTGAAGAAAGCTGCATAATGCTTCCATTTTCTTCTTGACTTCCAAAACCAACACCAAAAGCTTTGTCCATATGGTTAAACACAGCCTGTAAATAATACTTGTAAGATACAGAGAGAAGGAAATATCTATGAGAGACTCCATGCAATGAGAATATTAACTGATCAATGCAAAAATTCATTCAAGGATGCCACAGTATATCGTTCAAGTGAAAATTCCATTCCTCGCAACGAACTAAAGGTACAACCTTCCCTATCAAATTATAGCTACATAGAATTATCTCTTACCGATCACCTGTATTCTTGTATATAAATTTGGACACCAGCTGGTTTCCAATTTCTCATGGCAATTCATAATAGGCAGGTTATAGATATATCATATTTGTTCTTAGTGACATGTATATAATCTTGCAGACATGTTTAAAAGTCAGAGACAAAGGCACACCAAACAAAAGAAAAATATAGAGACAGAACTATTAGATTTCATTTTAGAAACTTAACAAAACAACTCCTGGATATTGGTTGAATTTTCCACTAGCAAAAGAGATCAGTTGGACTATATTTCAAGACTTTGAGACCAGTACAAACAATACTTACCGAAAACTTTACAGCATCATGACAAGCCAGTGCATTATCCAGCAACAAGAAGCAGATTTGAAGCGCAAGTGTCTGCATATAAATAGCAAGTTGTCTACTTAGAGCCAGTAGGACAGATTTAACAAAAAAATACAACATAAAAGATGGATACATACCTCATCTAGCGGCTCAATATTTTGAAACAAAGGTTCAAGAATGGATAAAGATTTTCTATACTGATGCTGATGAAA